>CM052539.1:103447189-103554972 GCA_028533065.1 Trachops cirrhosus | reverse complement strand
GTAGGTCCTTGCCTTTCATGACTTGGAATACTTCTTTCCAGCCCCTTCTTGCCTATAAGATCTCTTTTGAGAAATCAGCTGACAGTCTGATGGGAACTCCTTTGTAGGTTACTATCCCCTTATCTCTTACTTATTTCTATCTTCTTTGGTTTCTCAGCCCCAAGTCTCAATTCTTCCCCAGTGAAAGAGAAGCAAGGAATAATGGGGTAATTAGTACCATAATTAGTACCATGAATAGTGGTATGCTGGTAAATGTTTAACAACCAGTTCCCTAATGAAGAAAAAAAACTTAATTTGTAACATTTCCCTGTTTCTATGGCATACACACTTCTCTTTGATTGATTTCATGCTAACAATGGTTTGACAACTGGCTGGCAAAATCCCTAAAAATTAAAAATTTGCCTCTAATGAGCTGGTATAAGCTGACTCCAGCATACCACAAATGCTATAAAACTGGGAAAAATATTAAAGATTATTATTTTTAGGCATTGGAAAATGGAGAAGCTCACAAGGTGACCATGACATGTAACACCAACCATCCCACTCTGTTTTCCATCAAACAGATGGAGTTGGACCTGGAGTCCAGAGTCCAGCATTCCAACTGTGTTAAGGAGTCTCATATTACTTTAAAGATACAGAAGGGGCTGGAATCTAAACATTGCCAGTAAATAGGAGCCCCAGAACTCTCAATGAGGTATTCTGGGTAGTTCTTGGCTGAGAGCTACACTGTTCATGTTCAAGGAACACATACAGGAGCTTACAATAAAGTAATTGTTATGGGGCATAGAGTAGAACAGAGATACTAAAAGTCAAGCAGAGTTATGAGTTACAATAGAGTGCTGGAGCTGCTAGAGTGGGGAGACCTCTATAACACTCTATTAAGGCCTTGTTAGCACTCATCATCCAGCTAAAACAAAAGACCATGCATTAGCTGTAAGGAATAACATAAAGTGCTGAAAAAAAAGTTTTTTAAACAATAGCCCAAAATTCTATATCCAGCCTGCAAATAATTCTTTACAAAATGAAGATAAAATGAAGGCAGTTTCTTTTTTAAAAATCTGAGAAAATCTGTTGCCTGAATATTTTTCAGGTTAAAGGAAATAATACTAGATCAAAATTCATATCTATAGGAAATGAAGAACTGGAAGTAGTAAATATGTGAATAAATATAAGACAACTTGTTTCTCTTAATTTCCTTTATAAAACAACTTATTAATTAAAACAAAAAAGACTATTTTGTAAGTTTACTTTCTAACATATATACAAGTAAAAAATATGACAACATTAAGACAAAGGTGCAGGAGGTGGGTAAATGAAATTACGTTGCTGTAATAGTATTTATGCTAGTGACACAGGAAAAATAAAGTATGCAGAAAGAATTGAGAAATGTGAAATAAAAAATGTAAAGTGATACATTAACTAAAAGTAAACTCTGAAAGGTAATGATGAATATTGTTTTCTCTAGAGAAAAAAACTAAAAAGAGGCGGTTATAAAACCAATATAAGAAATATAATGTAGCACTAGAATATTTTATTAAGTAGCAGGGAATTTGACAAAATTCAAAATCTATGTATGATTTTAAAAATTCTCAACCCACTCTCAATTTAAAGGAATTTTAGCTATAAAAATGTGCATTTAATAGGAAACTTGATGATAAACTATTGAATTATTCTTTTTTGTTTTTTTATTGTTGTTTAAGTAGTTGTCTCCATTTTCCCCACCACTCCCTCTGACCCCACTCAACTCTACCTCTCACCCTCAATCCTACCTCCCTTTGACTTTCTCCATGTGACCTTTATACATGTTCCTTGACAAGCCTTCCCCCTTTGCCCCTGTTATCCCCTCCCACGTTCCTTCTGGTTACTGTCAGTTTGTTCTTTATTTCAGTGTCTCTGGTTATATTTTGCTTGCTTGTTTGTTTTGTTGATTAGGTTCCACTTATAGGTGAGATCCTATGATATTTGTCTTTCACCACCTGGCTTATTTCACTTAGCAAAATGCTCTCCAGATCCATCCATGCTGTCACAAAGGGTAGGGGCTCCTTCTTTCTGTCTGCTGTGTAGTATTCCATTGTGTAAATGCACCATAGGTTTTTGATCCATTCATTTACTGATGGGCACTTAGGTTGCTTCCAGCACTTGGCTATTGTAAATTGTGCTGCTATGAACATTGGGGTGCTTAGGTTCTTTTGAATTGGTGTTTCAGAATTCTTAGGGTATAATCCCAGAAGAGGAATTGGTGGGTCAAAAGGTAGTTCTATTTGTAGTTTTTTGAGGAAATTCCATATGGTTTTCCAGAGTGGCTGCGCCAGTCTGCATTCCCACCAACAGTGCACTCGGGTTCCCTTTTCTCCACAGCCTCACCAGCACTTGTTTGTTGATTTGTTTATGATGACCATTCTGACCTGTGTGAAGTATTATCTCATTGTGGTTTTAATTTGCATCTCTCTGATGGCTAGTGATGCTGAGCATCCTTTCATATGTCTCTGGGTCCTCTGTATGTCCTCCTTAGAGAAGTGTCTATTAAAATCCTTTCTGTATTTTTTAATTGGATCGGTTGGTTGGCTTCCAGGTGTGGAGTCATATGAGTTCTTTATATATTTTGGAGATCAAACGTTTCTCCAAAGTATCATTGGCAAATATAGTTTCCCATACTATACTATACTATGTTGGTTCTCTTTTCATTTTGTTGATGCTTTCTTTAGCCATGCAGAAGTCTTTTATTTTGATGAAGTCCCATTTGTTATTCTTTCCCTTATATCACTTGTCTAGGGGACATATCAGTGAACATATTGCTGCATGGAATATCTGAAAATTTCCTGCCTATGTTCTCCTCTAGAACTTTTATGGCATCATGACTTGCATTTAAATCTTTTATCTATCTTGAGTTTATTTGTGTGTATGGTGTAGGTTGGAGGTCTAATTTTATGTTTTTGCATATAACTGTCCAGCTCTCCCAACACTATTTGTTGAATAGGCTATTTTACTCCATTTCATGCTTCTGCCTCCTTTTTCAAATATTAACTGACCATAGAGATATGGGTTATTTCTGGGCTCTCTGTTCCATTGATCTGTGTGTCTGTTCTTATGCCAGTACCAAATGGTTTTGATTACAATGGCCTTGTAATACAGTATTATATCAGGTATTGTGATCCCTCCTATTTTGTTCTTTCTCAAAATTGCTGCAGCTATTCGGGGTCATTTATGGTTCCATATACATTTTTGAAATATTTTTTCTATATCTGTGAAATGTGTCATTGGTATTTTGATACAGATCGCCTTGAATCTATAAATTGCTTTGGATAATATAGGGATTTTAATGATGTTAATTCTTCCAATCCATGACCACAGTTTATGCTTCCATTTATTCATGCCTTCCTTAATTTCTTTCTTCAGTGTACTGTAGTTTTCTGAGTATAGGTCTTTTACCTCCTTGATTATGTTTATTCCTAGGCACATTATTTTTCTTGTTGCTATAATAAATGGGATTTTTTTCATGATTTCTGTTTCTCATATTTCGTTGTTGGCATACAAAAATGCCTTTGATTTCTGAACATTGACTTTGTATCCCTCTGTTTTGCCAAACTGACTTGCTAGGTTAAGTAGTTTTTTTGGTGGACTCTACAGGCTTTTGTATGTACACTATCATGTCATCTGCAAACAATGACACTTTTACTTCCTCTTTTCAAATTTGGATACTTTTCATTTATTTTCTTGTCTGATCACTGTAGCTAGAACTTCCAATACTATGTTGAATATAAGTGGTGAAAGTAGACTTGCCTTGTTCCTGGTCTGAGGGGGAAAGCTTTAAGTGTTTGCCTATTCAGTATGATATTGGCTGCAGGTTTCTTGTATATTGCCTTTATTATGTTGAAGTATGCTACGTCTATTCCCACTTTGTTGACCTTTTTGTCATAAATGGGTTCTGTGTTTTATCAAATGCTTTTTCAGCATCTATTGATATGATCATGTGATTTTTATCTTTCCTTTTATGTGATATATTATGTTTATTGATTTATGAATATTATACCATCCTTGCATTGCTGGGTGAATCCCAGTTGATCATGGTGTTTGACCTTTTTACTGTATTGCTAGATGCAGTTTGCCAATATTTTGTTGAGGAATTTAGCATCTATATTCATCAGTGATATTGGCCTATAGTTTTTTTCTGTTGTGTCTTTGTCTGGTTTTGGAATTAGGATGATGCTGGCCTCATAAAAAGAGTTTGGGAGTTTTCACTCTTCTTGGATATTTTGGAATAGTTTGAAAATGATAGGAGTTAAGTCTTTCTTAAATGTTTTCTAAAATTCTCCTGTGAAACCATCCCATCCAGGGCTTTTATGTTCTTGGAGTTTTTCTGATTACTGCTTCAATTTCACTAGGTGTTTTTAGTCTTTTCAGGCTTTCTGCTTCTTAATTTAGTTTTGGAAGATTATATGTTTTCAGAAATTTGTCCACTTTACCCAGGTTTTCAGCTTGATTGGCATTTGGTTATTTGATGTAATTTCTACAATCCTTTGTATTTCTTAGGATCAGTTATAATTTCTCTTTTATTTCTGATTTTATTTATTTTAGTCCTCTTTTTTTTCTTGATGAGTCTGGTTAAAGTCTTGTCTATTTTATCTTTTCAAACAACCAGCTCCTGGATTTATTGATCTTTTGAATTATTATTTTTTTAGTCTATATTACATTTAATTCTGCTCTGATCTTTATTATTTCCTTCCTTGTACTCACCCTTGGCTTTGTTTGTTGTTTTTCCTCCAGTTCTTGTAGATGTGGGGTTAGGTTGTTTATTTGAAATTGCTGTCTATATCTTTCTTGGAGTCCTCCAAGATTTTCCTTACATATTTCGGTGATCCTATGTTGTGTGCATATATGTTTACAATGTTTATGTCTTCTTGATAGATCTACCCTTGAGTATTATGAATTGTCCTTCTCTCTCTTTTTATAGCCTTTCTTTTGAAATCTATTTTTGTCTAATATTAGTATTACTATGCCAGCTCCTTTTTCCTCTCCATTTGCTTGAATATTTTTTCCAATCCTTCACTTTCAGCCTATGTAGGTCTTTTGTACTGAAATAGGACTATGGTAGGCAGCATATGTGTGGGTCATGTTTTTTATCCATTAGCTTTGCTATGTCTTTTGATTGGAGTATTTAATCCTTTCACATTTAAGGTTATTATTGGCAGGTACTTATTCATTCCCCTTTGTACCTCTCTCTCACTCTTTTTCTTATTCTTCTTAAAGCAGTCCCTTTAGCATCTCTTGCAGAGCTGGTTTGGTGGAGGTATATTCTTTTAGCCTTCTTTTGTCTGGGAAACTCTTTATTTCACCTTCCATTTTAAATGAGAGTCTTGCTGGGTAGAGTAACCTTGGCTGCAGGCCTTTGCTTTTCATTACTTGGAATATTTCTTGCCATTCCATTCTGGCTGTAGTGTTTCCATTAAGAAGTCAGCTGCTAGCCTTATCAGGGCTCCCTTGTATGTCACTTCCTGTTCCTCCCTTGATGCCTTTAAGATTCTCTCTTTGTCTTGGAATTTTGCCATTTTAATTATAATGTATCTTGGAGTAGGCCTCTTTGGGACCCTCTGTGCTTCCTGGACTTCTATGACTTTTTCTCTCATCAAATTAGGGGAGTTTTCTCTCATTACTTTTTCAAACAGGTTTTCTATCCCTTGCTCCTCTTCTTCTCCTTCTGGTATCTCTACTATATGGATATTATTACCTTTCATTTGTCCTGCAGCTCCCATAACACCTCTTCATTCTTTTTTCATCTTTTTTTCTTTTCTTTCTCTTTCTGGGAATTTTTTTCTACCTTGTTCTCCAACTCACTGATTCAATCCTTTACTTCATCTAGCCTGCTTTTAATTCCTTCTACTGTGTTCAGAAATTGTATTCTTCCTTTCCTCTTAGCTCTTATTGATAGTTTTTATGTCTTTTTTCATGCTGATGTAGTTTGTAGTAAGTTCCTTGTAACTTCCCTGTAGTTCTTTAGAATTCTCACTGAGCTCATTGGGTTTCCTTATAACCATTGTTTTGAACTCAATGTCTAATAGTTTACTTGCCTTTATTTCATTTAGCACTCTTTCTGAGGATTCCTCCTTTCCTTTCAATTGGGCATTATTTCTTTGTCTCCCCATTATTTGTGAGACTTTCCTTGTTTGCTTGTGCTTCTTAAATTGATCTGCTTTGACTCCCTGTCTTTGTGGTGTGAACTTCTATGGTAGGAGACCTATGGGATTCAGTGGTGTAGTCTCTTTGATCTACTAAACTTGATGCTCTTGGGATGCCCTTTATGCCATTTATGTTGGTTCTCTGCTTATAATTGGGTTTTGATTGTTGTTGGGTCATTCTTTGGTGGGTCCTTCCCTCCAGCTGGTTGACTGAGGGTCACTTGGCCCACCACCAGGTCTTGTATGCTGTTGTGCAGGTGCTACCCAAACAATACCACAAAGCCTAGGAAATAAACCCACACCTGGAAAAATAACTCCCACACACTATCACACTATCAACAGTATCAACAGCAAATGAACCAGTATTAATAAAGTTGTAAAGAGATTAAGACTATTATAAGAAAGAAGAAGCAAATATGAGATGATTTGCTGAAAGAAAAATGATTTTGATAGGGCAGAGGGAGGAGCACTAATAAGAGTAGGGAATTGGAGAAATGCAAAGAGAGAAAGTAAATTATACATTGTAAATAAAAAAGCAAATGAAGAAGATAGAATGGAGTAAGAGAGGGGAAGCTATTGTATTAGGTTTAAATAGAAATTTAAAAGAAAAAGTGTGAGAGAGGAAGAAAAGGAACAAAGTAAATAAATAATAAATAAATAACAAAAACAAAATAATTAAAATAAATAATAAAAGATAAAACAATAGGAACCAAAGTAAACAAAAAGATCCACCACAGTACTATCAACAACAAATGAGCTAATATTGATATAGGTGGGCTAAGAATAAGAGGGGAAAAAGAAAGAAAAACTTAAGAGATATCAGGAGAAATGGGAATTGATTTTGTGATGATTTTTGTGATGATTTGTGATTTTGAGAGGGAGAGAGAATACTGAGAGTGAGGAACAAAACCAGGTAAGACAAGGAAAAATTAAAATTTTAGACAAAAAAAAAAGAAACAGCTGGATGAAAGAAAAAACAGACTAAGACAGGGAAAAATTAAAGTTTCAGGTGAAAAACAAGAATGGGCAAGATGACAGTGGAATAGAGTAGGAGAGGGAAATGGAAAAAATTGAGATTTGAAATACAAAAATAGTGAATATGCAGAGATAAAAGTGAAAAAGTACAACAACTGCCCTATCTACAACCAATGGTCAAAGACTGATAAAGATATAGAGAGAACTTGGATATTTTAAGAGCAGGAAACAGAATGTGAGATGACCATTGAGAAGAAAATTGGTTTTGAGAGGCTAGACAGGGGAAAGACAGTAAGAGTATGGAATGGAAACAAGTTGCAGCAACAGAGAAAACAAAATTTAAAACAAAACAATAAGAGGAAAGAAGAAGGTAAAATGGGGTAAGAGAGGGGAGGAGCAAAATATGAGAATTTAAATAAACTGTAATATAAAGTCTAGTGACTTATATTATGCACAATCTTAAAGGACAGGAAATGAACATTAAAAAACTATGCAGGAAAGAAAATATCACATATTGTGGAGAAAACCATGGTGGATTTTGTCTTGGTAGCATCTAGTATTTACCACTGTTTTTTTCTTTCTGGATCTGCCTCTGGTGATGTCAGATGGTGTCCCAGTCTGGCTTTACGCAGCCTGTTCAAGACTTCCAGGGACCTACAATCTGTGGTTAACTCCTCAGGTTGTTAATCTAGTCATTCTGCACTCAGCAGTCAGGCTTAAGCACCACAGGGTGGGGCAGAGTATCACCTAGGGGTGGGGCTATTGCTTTGATTCAGGCTGATGCCACTCGGAGGGGCGTGGTCTGCCTGAGCAAGATGGCTCCTACAGTATGGGCATGACTCAACACCAGGATCCTGGCAGCTGCTCTCTCAGTTCTCTCTCCAAAGCCAGTGTCTCCAGTCACCTCAAGAGACTCTAGTCCACTCTGCCCCCACCCTCTTTTGCCGGATCCCAGGGTAAGTGGCTGCAAATGAAATTTATGCATTGGGTCTTTAAATTGCTATTTGTGTCTCCAGCTGTCTATTTCTGGCAGAGAGAAACCCTGCCACTTTCACAGCTGGATGTTATCTGTGTACTTTTGGGGCTCTGGTGCTGTAGGCTAGGGAACCCAGCTTGGGGTTTAGAGCCCGCACTTCTCAGGGGGCTCCTGCCAGCTGCTGAAATATCCCTCTGGAACTTCAGTGCTACCCATGGGGGCCCAGCCAGCCCTCTCACGCCTCCTCCTCACTCCCTACCAATCAAGATGTGCTGAAGCTGTTTCTTCTGTTTGACTGTGGTTGTAAGGCTTCTCTCCTGCTATTGTTTATTCTGGATGATTTCTGCACAATTTAGTTGTAATTCCAGATTAGTACTGGAAGGAGATTAGTGTAATGGCCACTCACTCCTCTGCTATCTTGGATCTCCACAAAACATTAAATTCTTAAGAATAAATTTAACAAAAGATGTGCAAGACCTTGATTCTGAAAACTACAGAATATTTCTGAGGAAAAAACTTTTTTAATTTAAATAAAGAGATATAACACATTAATGCATTGAAGGACTTAATATTAAGATGTATACTTTTCTCAGGTTGATCTATAGGTTCAATTTGATTCTAATCAAAATCCTATTAGGCATTTTTGTAGAAATTAGCAAGCTGATTTGAAAATTTCCATGAGAACATAAGTGACCTGGAATAGCCTAAACAATCTTGTAAAAGAAGAACAAAACTAGAGGACATACACTATCTTAATCTGAAACTTACTGTAAAGCGACAGTAATCAAAACAGTGCAGTACCAACACAGAGACATGTAGATCCATGGCACACGTCAGAACATTCAGAAGCACAGGACAACACACACACGACCACATGTTAAACTGATTTTGATGAAGCTTCCAGGGGAAAAGACATTCTTTTCAACAAATAATATTGGAATAAATGTAAACAAATAGAAAATGGGGTGTGGGGAATGAAACTGAACTCCAACTTTTCAACAAAAATAAAATGAACTGAAACAGATTGTAACAAACGTAAAATCAAACATTATAAAATTTCTAGAAGGAAATAAATGAGCAAATCTTCACATTTTAGGGTAGGCAAAGACTTTTTTGATGGTACACTATTATCACTAGTCACAAAAGAAAACAAAAAGAGATAAATTAAATTTTGTCAAAATTAAAATCTTCAGTTTTTCAAAAGATGCCATTAAGAAATGGAAAGACAAACCACAGACTTGGAGAAAATATTTGTAACACATATATCTAGCAAAGGATTTGTATCATAACAAATTAAGAAAAACTCTTCTAATTCACTACTAATAATGACAAAGAGCCAATTTATGAAAATGTTTGCCAGACACTTCACAAAAGAAGATATACAAATGGTCAGTAAGCATATGAGGAGAGGCTGAGCATTACTAGACACCAGGGAAATGCGTATTCAGACCATAATGAGACATCATGTCACTGGAAGAGTTTAAATTAAAATTGATAATACCAAATGTGATATGGCTGCAGAGCAACTGGAACATTCATACATTGCTGTTTGCAGTATAAAATGGCACAGCCACTGCAGAAAACAGTTTGGCAGCTTATTAATAAATTACATACTAATCATTTGATGTAATAACTATTATTAGATGTTTCTCCAAGATAGAAAAATATATTTGTCCATGAAAACTCTGAGTGACTGTTCATAACAGCTTTATTGTCACTAAAATATAGCTGGACACCCCAAATGTCCCTCAAGGATGAAAAGATAAATTGTATATATCCACACAAAACAAACTGTGTATATTCATACAATGAAGTACTCGGCAATACAAAGAATGAACAACTGTTACATTCAACAACATGGAAGATTTTTTTTTAATTGTGCTGAGCAAAACAAACCAGACACACAAAAAAACACATACTGAATAATTCCAGTTATGTGAAATTCTAAAACATGTAAAATAAATCAAAAGTGATAGGGATTTACCCAGAGCAGGAGGTAGAGGGAACTGATAATAAGTCAACATGAAAGAACTCTGGAGTAATGGTAATGTTCTGTTTTAATTGCGGTAGTAGTAACATGGGTGCACATACTTACAAAACCTCATCAAACTGTACACTTGAAATTTGTACATTTTATTTTATGTAAATTGTGCCCACATAAAGTTGATTTTTTTAAAAAATTAAAATGGAAGCACTAAGCATAAGAATAGCTACTATTTATCAGTGTTATACATGTCTCAGACACTGTATAGGATGCTTGGATATATTATTGCTCAATTCTTAGAGCATCCTTCAAGGGGGGTGTGATTATGAAACAGGTTGAGTGCAATCAAGTACCTTGCTCAAGGTCACACAGAAGGGAAATGACCCATAAAAAGGCACAGGGGAAAGATTCTATGGAAAAATAGATATGGAAACTATTAGAAAAGAATGATGGGAATAAAGCCATGATGTCTGAAACTAGAGGGGAGAATTTAAAGGTGTTTGTCTGGTAGAGTATTTTTAAGGAAAAATCTGGAATGGTCCTCAATGGAAATAGCAAAGAATTGATGCACAGCAACGAGGACCTTCTCTGAATTAAGAAAAATTAAGCACATCATAGGCAAGCTCCAGAGGACTCTGCCACTTCTGCTCACAGGTTCTGCAAACTAAGAACAGCAGTGATGAGGGCGATGGTGGACACAGCCTGAGAGTGCACGTGTACATCCGTCCCAGGCAGGAGTGGCTGATCCAGAGGCCTCTAGGATTGGGGAAGTGATACCTTTTCAGTTAAAGTTAAAAACACCCAATATCTCATCCATCCCAGC
This sequence comes from Trachops cirrhosus, assembly GCA_028533065.1. Lineage (NCBI taxonomy): Eukaryota > Metazoa > Chordata > Mammalia > Chiroptera > Phyllostomidae > Trachops > Trachops cirrhosus. The sequence continues at coordinate 103,544,041 of CM052539.1, read as the reverse complement.
TGAGGCAAAAAACTGATAATTCTTTCTCTCTTTTTAATTATAATGTTTGACTTACTATGATTCTGTCAGACTACTAAATTGGAAATGGAATAAAATATAGTAAAAATTTTGGCCGAGCCAATTAAAATATTCCACAGGGAGTCTTTCTGTCTAAACAATATTATGAACCTCTGAATAAATTGGGCCTGGGCCCTGGTTTGTTACTTTTAATTTGGATTAAAGGAGTGGATATGAGAGATTAAAATTTGGAGCTTATTCAGTCATTCATGTTCTTATCAAAACTCCATGTCAAAAATTGACATCACCTTCACCACCTCGATTCCCTCTATTACTACTGCCAGTATCTGCCCCATTCTCTTCTTCTCAGACTTAAGACCATAGAAGGTTTTTGACTTTAGAACTGTTCTTTTCACCTCTTGCCCTCTTCCTTCTATCCTCTGTCAAGAACCTTGTTAATAGGTGCTATGCATAAAGATGATTCTATAGTAGAGTCTATATTTGGGAAACATTATGTTAATAAGCATAGTTTCAAGTTTTTGCTGCAGAACCTCTCAGAGATTTTAATGTGTCCCTGTGCACTGCATTCTGGAAACAGTCACTTTCCTCCACTGATAGCATGTGACATCCTTGTCAGCCCTGCGGCTGCTGCTGCTGCTGCTGCTGAGATGGATCAGGTTTCTTCTCACTTTTGTGTCTGGAGAGCTTTGCAGGTCACACTGAGAGAGGCTTGGATATGGCATACTGTATGTGGTCACCAAAGCTTAACCAGCTGAGAACCAGCTTGAGGAAAATGTGGACTGAGACAATTTCCTACCACAGTATTCAAGATGGATTGGAACAACATATCGAAGGCAGAGAGGTGCCGTTACTACAGTTTAGGCCAGTGTTTCCCAGGGTGGATTTCAGAGTTTACAAATTAAGAGTCAGCATGCATAAACACAGGGACCCGTGAAAAAAGGGCTGGATGTCCTCAACCTCTACAGGAAGAGGGAAACAGATTAAGTTCACCCATGGTTGTTGCCCTGATTCTAAATTCTGTGGGTCTTATGCTGGCCAGCAGATGAGAAGTGGGTCAGAACTGGGGCCAACAGGAGTCACTTGCCAAAATCTTCTGAGTTCTACCAACAGCAGAGAAGACTCTCTCATTAACCACTTTACTTCATTCAAGGGTAACAGCCCCACCCCCCACCTTAAATAACTAAAACTCAACATGTTTTCACAACTGAGCCTTGGAGGCAGCCTCAGCAGCCTAATTTTGACCCTTCAAAGAAATTCTTTGTTATATCATTCACTATACATACCTTATAAAAATGATCTAGGATCTGCCACCCCCACCCACTTCCAAATACTTCGACCTAAAATTATTTGAATGTTTCAGGTTGAAATATGGTTTGGGTCTGAATTATCTAAATAATTAAATATATAAATAAGCACTTAGTTTCGAGAGCATATGCCTAGCATAAAAAGAGCCTGTTTCTTTAAGTAATTTTTACAAAGGCTTTCCAAAGCAAAGCCTTCTCCTGTTTTGTTGATTTATTTTTTAAAGAGAAAAAGACATGTTGATGAATGAGTTGGACTTCTGCAGGATCCCAGGGGAGCACAGGAGGGGCTTGTGGGAGAGGGAGGAGTGGGCAACTTTCTTCTGCTTTGCAAACACTCCAAGGCCCCAGTGCTCCCTGATTACTCTCCAAGATGCTGCACTCACTGTCTGAATTGACTCCATGCCAAGAAAACCCTTCTTTCAAGCCTTGGAGAGTTCCATGCTGTGGGATAAAAAGTAACAAGAACAGAAAAGGATGAAGCATAGGGAGTGGAAGAAAAAGAAAGCTGAGGAAATAAGTATATTTGCAAGCTGGGGGATTTCTACATCCCCAGCCTTGCTAGGCCCCACTAATCCTTAGAAACAAAAGGGTCAGCACTAATATAATACATCCCTATCAGAATCTGCTTTTGTATGGGAGGTGTCCAAGCATTTTCTCTGCTGCTGGTCTGGCAAATAGCAGGCCTTCAATAAGAAAATGAGCAAGTGAATTTGTCCTGAAAATTAGCTGAAGACTATAGCACCCACAGGCTGCTTTCTAGGGACTTGTGGGTCCCCTAGGAGCCTTTTCTTATAACTGTATAACCAGATGTATTAAATCTCTAATTTATGCCAGTAGAGAAGACAATGGAGCTATTTTGTATTACCCAACTAAAAGACTTCAGGGAGTAGCAGGTACCCAGCAAAACAAAAAACACCAAAAATATTTTTTGATATAATGTAATATTTACTATTTAACAAAAAATCAATCCTGACAGGTGTGGCTCAGTGGACTGAGCACTGGCTGCAAACTAAAGGGTCACAGGTTTGATTCCCAGTCAGGACACATGCCTGGGTTGTGGGCCAGGTCCCCAGTGGAGGGTGGACAAGAGGCAACCACACATTGATGTTTTCCTTCCTCTCTTTTTCCTTCTGTCTAAAAACATAGAAATAAAGTCTAAAAATAATAATCATCCAAGTAATCAGCATGGGAAACTAGAATAGTTTCTTATATAATGCGCTTTGCAGTTTGGATCAGTTAGCTATTGGTACAAAAATACTGCCTAGCTAAGTCTAATTTAGATTAACAAACCATCCCAAAACTCAGTGACTTAAAACACCAGTAATCTATAAGTCATTTGGGCATCATCTCATCTAGGTCAGACTCAGCTAGACAGCTTTGCTTCTGGCTGGAGTACCTGGAGCAGCTCTAACTTCTCAGTCAGACTGAGAGACCACTGGGTGGCTCTGTTGCATGTGTCTCTCCTATTCCTTACACCACTAGGCTAGCTCGGGCATGTTTTACTCTTGGCATTCACAGAAGTGCAAGATGGGGCAAGCCCCAGCATGCAAGCCCAATTCAAGCCCCTGCTAGAATCTTGTCTACTAACATCCAATTGGCCAAGGCAAGTCAAAGAGCCAAGTACAAATTCAAGGGATAGAAAAGTACACTCTACCTTTTGAGAGACAAACTGCAAAGTCACATGGCTAATGTAGATACACAGAGAATTGAAAAATCAGGATCAATGTACTTCCACCTGTCTCTTTTTTTTTAATCCTCACCCAAGGATATATTTATTGATGAGAGAGAGACAGAGAGAGAGACAAAGAGAGAGAGTCATCCAGTAATTTCCTTCTGTATGAGCCCCCACCAAGGATAGAACCTGCAACCTAGATATGTGCCCTGAGTGGGGATTGAACCCACAATCTTTTGGTGTACAGGACAGTGCTCCAACCAAATGAGGCACCCAGCCAGGGCAATAGTTCCACCTATCTTTATGCATAATTATCTCTTCAGTTTTTAGGGCCTCTGAAGATCTTCTCTGGTTCTTCAGCAATCAGTAGCTACATAGTGTTGGGGATGTATCTCTGGGACTCAGTTTTCTTATATATAAAATAGAGGTATGTTTTCACTGCCTATCTTCACAGGGTTGGAGTAGAGGCCAAGTGAGATAATGGATATGAAAGTTCTTAGAAACCTCTAAGATATTATACAGAACAAGCTATTACCACAGTTACCAAAGATAATGCTCTTTTTATGTATTGAGCTTGTGTACTACTATACATTCTGTCACAACTGCTCAACATTGCCATTGTAGCATGAAAGCAGCCATAGACAATATATAAATAATGGGCATGACTGTGTTTCAACAAAACTTTATGTACAGCCCTGGCTGGTGTAGCTCAGTGGATTGAGCACGGCCTGTGCACCAAAGGGTTGCTGGTTCGATTCCCAGTCAGGGAACATGCCTGGGTTGCAGGCCAGGTTCCCAGTTGGGGACACATGAGGGACAACCACACATTGATGTTTCTCTCCCTCTCTTTCTCCTTCCCTTTCCCTCTCTCTAAATAAATAAATAAAATCTTAAAAAAAAACTGTATGTACAAAAAGGGCAGCTGACCTGAAGGACATAGTTTACCAGCCCTGGTGTATAACTATGAATTTTAGGAAATGGATATTAGGAGATGCTTGGACAAAGAGACAGAGACTCTTCCTTCAGGAGAGTCTCTGTCTTCCTCATCAACTCATCTTAGGGTTTAACAACCTTCATCATTAAAGGATGCGTTGTGATATGTCAACTATACCTCAATAAAAAAAATAATTTTTAAGAAAAAGATGCATCTTATTATTAAAGCCCCTCACCCTGCACTTTAAGTTCTCTTGTTCTGCATGGGGGATAGTTTATTTGTTTTATATCAGGTACTTTGCACACAATGGTACTTCTTATAAAGCTAATTTATTTGGGAATTAATGAAATTTGAAGAGAAAGGAAAACTTTTTCCATTTTCTCTGGAACATGAGAAGATCCCTGGCTTCCTCCTTCCCCACCCAAGCTCCTGTGTGACACTATCCTGCAAAGACAACAGGCAGGGTGAATATATGGATCCTAGGCCATACTTGCAGCCCCTGTTCCAAGGACAGTCCCTTCATTTCTACTGAAGAAATAGCTGCTGCCACTGGGACCTCTTTACAACCCTCTTTGCTGTTTTCAGAACTGTCTTTGAATTTTCATTCCCTGTCAGCCAGAGGATTTATTCCCCATGGCAATCAGGGATAAGCCTGGCTCCAGCCAGCTCTCTTGGGAGATGAGGGTAAAGGGAAGACTTATTTTCACTTCTAAGCCCTGGGAGGTCAGTAGGCCCACCTTGAGGGAGAAAATAAACTGAAAAGTAAGCTGGAGGAAATCAAGCATAGTCACACAACCTCATGACTTTTTTTTACCTGAACTCTTCATTAGGCATTCCGAATGATCCACTTTAGAAGTGAAAGCTGGAGAGAAGATAAAGGCTGGTGCGGGGGACTTGTTTTTATGAGAAGGCAAACAAGTCAGAACTTTCCATAGCATGTAGGTTGAATCAGGATCCCCAAAAGGGCCCACTGTGAAAACTTCATTGTCCTGGAATCATCTTCCACACCTCAAATGAGGGTTTCAATAATAAGCAAATTACCCAAAAATGCCTAGTGAGTCAATGCAGGTAATGAGGACATTTTGGCTCACAAAGCTTGTATCTTCCCACTTAGTATGTGGTTTAGGAAGCAGGCAGGATGCCATAGTGATTTTGTTCCATCTCATCCACAGAGCTGGAAAGGCTGTCAGGGTACATCAAACTCAATGCAGGCATCATGGGGACAACCTTTGCAGCACCCTGGAGCTTTTTAAGGTCTGAGCTCCATTTACGGTTGGCAGATGCCCAGTTTTCTTAGGCTCCTCTGAGAAGCAATCCTTTGTAGCACAGACCAGCCTCAAAGAGTTCATGTTCAAAGGGAAGATTCCCTTTCTTTGTGCTCATCTGAGAATGTGGATGTGCTGAGGAATGGCCTCCCTGGGAGCTGGCACTCTGCATGGGACATTCACTCTGCCAGTTAAAACTAGGCCTTCCTGCCATTCATAGCACACGCCGTCCATATGACTGAACCGGCCTGGTGAACCAATGCCCTGGCTCTGCAAGCTATCTGCTATCCATCCTCTGTTCTCCATCAGTCCATGCCTTTCTAACTAAATGCTGCCTCGCTATTGCCAGCTTCTCTTTTCCTACAAATCCTCCTGACATGCTGGCCCCTCCTTAACCTTTCTATAGCTTCAGTTTGGTTATTCACAATCTTGTCTTTCTAAACACATTCTTTATTGACCCCCTTGCACCCTATGTTCTAGCAAATGGTGCTATTGTTTCCCAAGCTCAACTTAACCTTTCCTCATGCCATTTTCTCAGCCTGAGTGTTGTAGCCCATCTCTACCCACTCAAATCTTTCAAAGTCTAATTTATATACTATTTCTTCTAGAAAGTTAATCAAAACTAATTCTCTAAATTTCCCTAACCTCTGGACTATAGTTGTATTTCTCTTAGGATGTGAACTGTGTTCTTCCTCATATTATAATGAAAAATTATTTCTGTCCTTTTAGATTGGAAGCACCATTATCTCTACACTGTCTTCCTTTTCCCAAAATATAATTCATAATAGATGCTCAGTTAATACTTGTTACTAAATTTATTGGTCAAGTGTAAGACTCAAGGCTTGAAAGAGTCAATGTGCCTTTCTAAGCATCGAAAGCATAATCAGTAAATGTAATGGTGTTATATACATAGCTTGCCCTGTCCTGCATAGAAAGTACGAATGGCACTTCACAACAGTTTTACTGAAACTGTTCAGGCTGATTCAGGTTGTTTACTGAATCAGATCCCATAAGCTTAAGAGAGGTAAGTTAAATCTTATTTTCCCGTAAAAGCAATCATATAAAATGAATTTCTGTTCTTAACCAAGGTCTGGTACCCAACGTCTTTATATGAATGGTCACAAGCCTGATATTTAATCAATTATAAATGTTACACCTGTTATGCTATATGATATAAAGCTTTCTATAGTGTATATAAATCAATTAAAGAAGGCAACACAGCAGCCTGTAAAATAAAATTTTATGTAATATGGCCTACCATAAAGGTCTACTTACAGTTTTCATTCTCTTTAAAATCCCTGCCAAAATAAATCAGGAGGTGAAAATGCTCCTTTGATAGGGTCATGGTTTCAGAAAGCTTTCTTTGAGGCAATTTTGTAAAGCATCTTAGGAAAACTGTAGGGGATTAAAGACTGCAGGAGCTATTGGAGAAACTAACGCAGGAATGTAGATTTGGTTGCCCCTATTTCTCCCAGACAATTTCCCTACAGTGAACACAGATATTAGCCAGGGAATTTGAATTTCTCTCAACATAGAAGCAGAAAGCTTGATGCCTTTTGAGTAGTCCTCTTATCAACACTAGTTAATTTTGCCTCTTATGTGACAATAACATACTTGGCCAAGAAGACTTCCCATTAAAATACATCTATCCATTCCTTCCCACATGATGGTGTCATATTTTTTCCTATTTGATTAAAAAAAAAAAAAACTTGATCCTAGGTTCCTTCTAGTTTGATGGACTAAGTGTCTACAATGCTCACAACCATCTCCATGCTACCTCTCCACAAAAACAAGCCTCAAAAGTGCCTTTGGTAACTAAAGGTGGTATGACTCCACATTATTGATCTACCTCTGATTTATGAACACAATGCCCAGGCCTTTTCCCACAGTAACCATGTCTATGCCAGAGATGCCTACACATTAAAAATATCATTGCTATTTACCCAACAGATGAAAACTTTTGTCTACACAAAAACCTGCACATTGATGTTTATAGCAGCTTTATTCACTATTGCCAAAACTTGCAAGTAATCAAGATGTCCTTCAGTAGGTGAATGGATAAATTGTGATACATCAGTAAAACATAAAAAGATCAGTGATTGCCAAGGGGTAACAAGGAGGGAAAGATGAAAAGTCAGGGAACAGTGGAAGGTATACAAACAGCCAAACCCAAACTCACCTGAGATGTTCAACACCACCAATCCTTAGAGAACTTCAAATCAGAATCACAATGAGATACTACTTCATATTCATTAGGATAGCTACTATCAGAAAAAAAGTATGTGGAACTCTTATATGTCGTTGGTGGGAATGTAAATGGTACAGCTGCTGTGGAAAATAACATGGCAGTTTCTCACAAAATTAAACATTGATTTACCATATGACTCAACAATTTTACTTCTAGGTATATACCCAAAAGAACTGAAATCAGGAACTTGAAAAGATATTTGTACACCCCTATTCATAACAGCATTATTCCCAGTAGCCAAAAAGTGGAAGCAATGTAAGTGTTCATTGACAAATGGGTGGATAAACAAAATGTGGTATATACATACAATGAAATATTATTTGGCCTTAAAAATGAAGGATTCCTCTTTCTCCACATCCTTGCCAGCACTTGTTTGTTGATTTACCCCATTTTGACAAATGTGAGATGGTATCTCATTGTGGTTTTAATTTGCATTTCTCTGATGATTAGTGATGGTGAACATCTTTTCATATGTCTATTGACCATCTGTATGTCCTCCTAGGAGAAGTGTTTATTTAGGTACTTTGCCCATTTTTTAATTGGGTTGTTTGGGGGTTTTTTGGTGTTGAATTTTGTAAGTACTTCATAAATTTTGGAATGCAGATTGATGCAGCCACTGTGGAAATCAGTTATGGAGATGCTTCAAAAAATTAAAAATGGATCTGCCTTTTGACTCAGCATTCCCACTTCTGGGAATATATACGAAGGAACCTAAAACTCTAATTTGAAAGAACATAAGCACCTCTATGTTCATTGCAGTGTTATTTATAATGACCAGGATATGGAAGTATCCCAAGTGTCCATCAATAGATGAGTGGATGAAACTATGGGACATTTATACAATGGAATACTACTTGGTGGTAAAAAGAAGAGAATTTTACCTTTGTGACAGTATGGATGGACCTGGAGAACATTATGCTAAGTGAAATTAGCCAGTCAAAGAAAGACAAATACCATGTGATTTCACTCACATAGAATCTAAGGAACAAACTGAACCAACAAGCAAAACAGAGACAGACTCACTGATACAGAGCAGTACGACATCTAGTGGCTGGGGTGGGGCATTGGAGGGGGCGGTTAGAGGTTACTGAGTAAAGCAATTGAGCGAAAAGGAAAAAGGACCCATGGACATAGACAACAGTGTAGTGATTGCAGGGGGGAGGGTGGTATAAGGGGACTAAATGGTAATGGAAAAAAAATACAATAAAGATCAAAAAAAGGAAAAAATGGAGGAAATTCTGATACATGCTACACCATGGATAAATATTGAGGACATTATTCTAAGTGAACTAAGCCAGTTACTAAAGAACAAGTCATATATAATTCCACTCATGTGAGAAACCTAGATTGTCAAATTCATAGAGATAGAAAGTAGAATGGTAATTGCCAGACTAAGGGTAGGTACAAATGGGGAACTGGTGCTTAATGTATACAAAGTTTCAGTTTTGCAAGAAGAAAAGTATTTTGCAGATGAATGGTGGTGATGGTAGCACAAAAACATGAAAGCCCTTGAAAGCCACTAAACTGTACACTTAAGAATGATTAAGATGGTAAATTTTATGTTACGAGTATTTTACAGTTATAAAAACCAGTATGATGCATGGATACCCTTTACATCAAGACACTTATTCAATAGTTAGTAAACACATGTGTACCTATGTGTGAGCTGCTGTAACGCTGCATCCTGGTGATGACGAACTAAGTCTACATAGTGGATTAATATTAGGAAAGACAAAAGCTAACTTGACATTGAGTTTCATAAGAATTATTTTAGATTATCATTGAAATACAAGTATTAGCTGAGATTCCTGTCTGCCAGTTCTGTTTGAATAAAAGAAGAGATTCTTGAAGAACACTGTGATCTGATGTAAAGATGCTAATACGTGAGTGGTTTGCATGTAATATAGAGCATAAATGTACATGTCTGTTTACCCTTTCATAGGTAGGATAAAGCATTATTTTGTTGAATCTGATATACAGAATCTGCAAACTGATAATATCACTATTAATCTAAAACAAATAGCAACTCTATATAAATTTTGTATTTAAAAAATAATACTATCACTTCACCACAAGAGAGCACATTCTTTTCTTTTGAATATGCATAGGTGAGTGACATTTAGACCAATCAGACTCTAAGTAAATATATATAGGGAACTTATCCACGTGGCATGACAAATGTAGCTCAGCCCCTGACTCGGAAAACCGGTGGGGAGTGAGTCAGCACATAAGAACTGAGCCCATGGATCAGTTTTCCTGTGGGGCATCAGGCCTGCATTGTACCCAGGCTGCTTTGAGGCTTGATTTTACTAAAACCCCCTCACCCTGAATTGAGGCAGCAAATGTTTACTGCATATCTTTAAAGTAACTTCCTAAAGTCTGTGCTAAACCTCCCAAGTATGGAGTGTAACCAGTTCAACCACTTTTCCCCTTGCATCTCAAACATCCTTCTCTTTGAAGTAATTAGCAACATTCTTTCCTTTATCTGTAAAAGGTAATCACCTACAGCAAACCCCTGCATAGTAAATGAGGACCATCCTCATTGCAATGTACCCAGAAAAACAATAAAAGCCTGTCCAGGCAGTGGTTGGAGTGTTCTCTCACTCAGAGAGTGGCCATGCCGTCCCTTTTTCTCCACAGGACTCCTGTAGTCCATGTGAATTTGTTCGTTGCAGCCACAACACATGGGCCCCGCCAGCTGGAGTCCATATCAGATACACTCAGCCAGAAAACTGCACAGCTGCCAAATACACTAGGTGGCTGAACTTGGCAACTACAGTAACAAAGTGGGGCATTATAAACAATATAGGACAGTTGCAAAAGTGAATTCCTATAGTATTAAATAGTATATTTTAATTTTATTTTATCTATTGCAAAAATTACTACAAGTTGGCAAGCACATAATAGCAGAAAAGTCCAAATCATTCTCTCTGTCTCTGTCTCTGTCTCTCTCGCTCGCTCTCTCTCTCTCACACACACACACACACACACACAGTTGGATATGGTTTCATCTGCTCTTCATGAGGGTAGGGATTTTGTTTTGCTCTCTGCAGTATCTTCTGTCTTTAGAATAGCTAAAGTGGGTGTACAATATGAAAGAAATAAGAATGAAAATAATGTGTATAGTTTTAACAGAGAGTCTCTGGCCAGACATCCTGAGCAGGGCATGTGGGGGGACACACAGCCAGTGGATCAGATGAGCCAGTGAAAGGGAACCAGACCAAAACTTTACTTCTCACCAGGTGTGCAGAACAGAGAAAAATACCTCCCATAAAGCATAATGGTTAGGGACAATATAAATTTCCTGTCAGAGCTGAAACAATGAAAAGTGGTCCCCAAAATGAGGGTACAGGAGGTTCCAAAATGAAATGGGGAAAAGATAAGAAATTTAGGGTGGGCTATCTTCAGAAGTCCTGACAAGAAAGTGGACACTAAAAGATACAAGAACCTCAGTCACTATATTCCTGGAATAAGGCTTCATGCCAGTCATTCTAGAAATCAAAGCCAAAACTCCAATTAAGGAAGGTAAGACAGACTAGGTTAAAACCAACAAACCAGAAACGTACACTTCCAAAATGGAGGCATATAATTAGGGTTAGATAAGTAAGATGGTTAGCACCTCATACCACATCTCTATGCCTGGAACTGGAAATAAGTCCAGATGCCTGATGTGTTCATATAACCCAGTTATGAGAAACAAAGGGATTCAGAGACCAGAGGACCACACTTGCAAAAACCTGTATAACCTGTGTTCTCTCTCAGTACTCTAGGTCATCTGTGTGTTTCACCTTGGGCTTTACACAGTAGCTCTTCAGCTCAATCCCTGATCAAAGAAATGAAGTTGGGAAGGAAGGAAAGGTAGAACAGAGGAGACTGGGCATCCACGGACAGAATGCACAATGAGAAGTTTTTCCACCACAAAGAGAAGTGTACTGACAAGACACTTTGACAACATGAACTGGATTCACAGAAATATTCCTTCCATGAAAATGATTCTAAAGATTCTTTTCCCCTTGCTTATTGCAATAATAACAAGTTCTCTCCAGCCTGTGTTAACCCGCCTAACTGTCGTTCATTCTTAGTTGGTGGTTTCTCCAACTCAGTCAAATTAATGTATTCGCCAGTTCTCTACAACTTGTCAATTATAGTTGGAATAATAATAATAGTATCAATAATATATCATAGTAATAATAAATATGGGTTTTTAGTACTTATTATGTCTTTTAATTGTCACCTGATTATATTAATATATGTATTATGAATATCCTCATTTTACTGATGGCCAGACTAAGGCACAGAGACAAAAACTCATTTATCCAGGGTAACACCCCTAGTATCTGGAATTCAAATTCAGACAGACTGTCTGATTCTATAGCCCTCTCTCTGAATGACTAGATATACTGAGCTAGTCTCACCAACCTCCTTTGATAAACTCATACTTTCTGAGCGTGATCTCTGATCAACTATGAACTCTTTTCAAAAGACCTGTGTCCTTTCCTACAAATGTTAATTTTTCAATACACTTTTACAGTACATAGCAGAGCCATAAAGTAGAACAGTGATTGAATCTGATCTATAGGGTCACATAGCCATAGCAGAGGGCAATGATTCCTATCATTTCATTTAAACTCCCCTCTCCATGTAGAGAAAAGCACATTTCAACAATCTTCAGGGAGAAAACCCTAAGTACTGGGGGAGTAAAGGACAATTTAGGCTATCTGCAGGGGCTATTAATATCAAGCTTTCTTGAAAACCTGAAGCACACAAATATTGTGAAACCCATGCCATTTCAGGGAGATTTTGTTCTAATTACCATGCCCTGAAAAAAACTGGAATTAGGTTATGCAGTGATCCATTACATATAACAAGTGCTTAGAGGTACCCCACCATACCTAAATATTCAATATTCTTTAATAGTACCCTGAATTAAGTACTCTGATTAAAATATTGTACCTGTTTTGATAACCAGTTGGTTTGTGTGTTTGTAATTAGTTACCTAAATCTATCAGGAGTGTGACGGCACAAACCAGCAAAGGCATCATACTGTATGGTTGTAACTAGCTCTAACAGTTGGCTAACAATTCAGAGGCAGAAATACAGCAATCCTAAAACAGCAACAAACTACAAGAGCTAGAAGTACGTTTTATAATGAATCAAAGGCCAGAAATGAAAAATGGGCCTTCAAAAAGTAACCTTTCCTATTAAGAGGTTGATCAAGCAGTAAGGACATGTGTAAGTGCATTCTCCACACTGCATTGGGAGGTGAGGGTTACAGAGGCAACTACCTGTCATCTCTGTATTTTGTCATCTCTGGAAATGAAATGACCAATAGAACTTCCTATAGTGATAAAAAAATACCCCACATCATCTCTATTTAAGGTGGAAGACAAGAACTGTGTGTAGCTATTTAGTGTCAATTAAATTAAATTAAAAATTCAGCTCTTTAGTCACACTAGCCACATTCAAGTGCTAAATAGCCAAATGTGGCTCTTTAATCAAATTTAAACAAAATTAAAAATTCAGTTTCTCAGGCATACTAGTCACATTTCAAGTGCTTAGTAGCTATACATGACTTATGGCTACTGTGCTGGACAGTACAAACATAAAACTTTTCCCTCATCACCAGAAGTTGTATTGGACAGAGCTACTCTAGAAAATGTCAAAATGTGAGATAGCATAATGTCCTTATTTTTCAGAAGCATTCATTGTGTGGGCTTCTTGGAATGAAATTTAAGTTATTGTTAAAAGAAGAAATAAACAAGATTCTAAGGTGAAATCTTATCAACTGAAGGCAAGCTATGTATATCTAACAACACACCTATAACCAAATGGACATTTGAACTTAAATTGGCTTTGAATTTACAATATAATACTGTTAAGCAATTTCTTTTGCAATTGAGGGTAAACTATTAGGTACAAAACGTTTCCACTTGAGAAATTTTCTATTACAAAAAAGTTAAATCCATTAAATTCTTGATGTCATAGTAGAAGATGATCAGTGTGTATTGATGTAGCAGACTATTGGGGAAAGAATGAAATTTAGGAAAATACAGAAAGCATTGAGGTGAATTATTTTACCCCAGTAAACCTCACGCTGAGATTTATTTCTTCTTTTTGGTAATGCCTAACAAAGAAAGTTGAGTGTGGGCTTGTATCAGTAGGACCATTTAAGCTGATGCATTAGAAGACTACCAGTGGCTTTCACCTCATTCTAGCTATGGGCCTATTGATGTTCTCATTAAAAACTAATATTCTCAGTGATTTGAAACTCATCATAAATATTTAAGTGGCATTACTTCTAAAATGAGAGCTGCTTCTCTCCCTTCATTCATAAAAGGGCTTCAACCCATTTGTGACTATGTTTCCAAAGAGGAACATAGCAGGTACCCACAATGATGAGGCTTCAATAATCATGTAGACTCTGATATACATGCCACGAAAATGGAACACAGTAATTGCACAGAGTAGATACATGTGCCCTCCATTATCTTGTTTACATACCTGGATGAAAAATGTATATATTTGGGGTTGCTTTTTGGTACCATCTTCAGAACTCTGGTCTTTAATGGCTTTGGCTTAGAAAACACTCAACAAGGCAATTTAATTTCTGAAAATTGCCTTCTTCACACATGAAATAATTTAATTTAATGACAATGATAATAATCACATTAATTGTAGGGAGGAAATTCACTGAGCAAAGCCATATTAATGCCTTGCCTTATTTTAATCTGTTCGGAATTTGTGAATTTAGAAGGCTACACCTTGGCTTCTGGAATGCTTCATCCTAAATTTGATTGCAGCATCCTGGGTGAGTACTGCCCACCTCAAGGGAAGAGATCTCTGCTTTGGTCAAGGAGGTTAGCCAATAGCCTGACACAATACCTGGGGTCAAATGGGCCACCTTCCCTTTTCCATTTCCTCATTCTAAACTCTTTTCCCTGGGGTTTTCGTTTCTTTTTCCTTTTAAAAAAATATATTTTGATATAATGTTAAATAGTCCTTTTCAATACAGCCTCTCATGCTTTCTTCCACTCACTGATCTATAGAAATCTTCAGTATAAACACCCAAACCCCAGCTCTAGTAATAATCTAACTATGATCAGCATTGTTAGCAAAACCATCAGCCCTTTGTCTGCTCCTTCTTGCATGCTGAATGGTGTCAGGATACTGGTTAAAACGAGCCCACCAGTACTGCAGCTAGTGGGTAACTTATCACCTCCTCTGGGAAATGAGTTGCTCCTAGGTACAGGCTCCTTTAGTCATGACTAATTGGATTAAGAGGGCACATCTCAAACAAGTTGAACTAGTCAAATGATTTCTTCCTAAAATTTTAGATCAGAATTAAGAGTTAGTCAATTTGACCTGATTTTTAAATGAAGCAATTGCAAACTTGGGAAACCTGAGTTGGCTACCTTCTCACTAGCATGTGATGGAAAAACAAGAAGAAGAAGGAGGAGGAGGAAGGAAGGAAGGAAGGAAGGAAGGAAGGAAGGAAGGAAGGAAGGAAGGAAGGAAGGAAGGAAGGAAGGAAGGAAGGAAGGAAAAGAAGAAGAAGAAGGAGGAGGAGGAAGAAGAAAAAGAACAACAACAACAACAACAGGAGGAGGAGGAAGAAAAACCAACTGCAGGAAGGGAAAAAAGTGAGCTTCTGGCAGTTTTGCAATTCAAGCTCCTATCTCCCCAGTCCCACCCCCCCAACACACACACTCCTCATGGACGTATGCACATAATCATGATTCTCCTTCAAAGAAGACTGCTTCGTCTCTGACATAATCATCTCTTTTTTTCCTTCTCCTTTTTAATTTTACAAGACAGCATTTATATGTCCTCGTCTTCCTTCTTATATTAAGTAAAAAGATTCCCTCCCTCTTCCTTTTTAAGGCTAACCCTTCCACTCAACTTGAGACCATCCCTTTCTATCCCCTGAGTAAATCTCAACTTTTCTTCAATTACTCCCCCCTTCACACACCTTTTCATCTCCCAGTAAAACTTCTATTTACCCAGGGATTCCCCTTAGTCTTCAAGTATGTTTCTGTTTTCCTTCATCTTGTCACCGAGTTACAGGGGAGAGAGATCTGCACTTTGTAAACAAGTACTGAGCTCTGGCTACCTCCAAAGTCACTATGCTGAGCATTTTATATTTATTAGCAACAACCCCACAGCCCTGCCTACTGCATGACTCTGCTTCCACGTCCTGTCCACCTTCACACCCCATTGAGCCCAGCAAGCTTTACCCTCAACAGTCTAGGGAAGCATGTATCCCAAAGGGTACTTGTAGATTCCCAGTCACCAAATCCTATGTTATTTTCTTTTCTCTCATTCTATTGGGTTTTTATATCACATTACAATAATGGTTTATCCTTTGCAATAGGCAAAATAATGATCCTCCCCAAATACCCAACTCTTAATTTTTGGACCCTGTGTATATATTACATTATATGTCAAAAGGGACTTGGCAGATGTGATTAAGGTTACAGTTCTTGAGATAGGAAGAGTTTCATGGATTATCCAGGTCCATGTATAATCTAATCACACAAACCACTTAAAGCCAAGAGTCAGTCAGAGAGATGTGATGGAAGAAGCAATAGGAGAGATTCATAGCATGAGATGAACTCAGTCCACCACTGCTGAAGAAGTAAAACATCCATAGCTAAGGAATATAGGAAGTCTCTAGAATCTTGGAAAGGCCCTTAGTTGACAGGCAGCAAGAAAATAAGATCTCAGTTCTACAACCACAGGAAGTGAATTCTGCCAACAAACATAAAGAGCAAGGAAACAGATTCTCCCTTAGAACCTCCAGAAAGGAACATGGTCCAAGACATCTTCATTTTAGCCAGGGGAGACTCATGCAGAACTGAGGATAGTAACTTTGTGTTATTGAAGCCACTAAGTTTGTGGTTATTTGTTATGGCAGCAGAAAACTAAGAACCCCTTTCTTTCTGAAATTCTCTTCTTGACTTTTGTAATAATGCTTTTTGTGGTTCATCCCCTATCTCCTTGAATTCTTCTTCTTCAGCTCTTCTTTAATCCCTTTCTCCCTATATATAGGTAATTTCTAAATTTCTGTTTTCATTCTGATTCTCCTCCTGGCAATCTCATAAGACTTTGTAACTTCAACAACAATTTCTACTCATATGGCACCAAGAGCTAAATTCCTACCTTTGACCTTTCTCCCAGTTGCCTGGTGGTCATCATCATCTAAATAACCCACCCATCCAAAGCATTCAGCATGCCAAAACTGAACTCATCACCTTTCTCCAAGGGTTGCTTCCCCTCCTTATTGTTCTATTCTTTACTCATATTGCCACTTGCTATTACCCATATTTAAAAACACTGAACCATCTTTGATATCTGTTGATATTCTAAAATAACCACCCCTATGATTTTATCAAAAGCCTGTGTATTTATCTTTTTATGTGTTACTTCTTCTCTATTACTACTGGCCTGCCATATGAGAAAGGATTGAACCATGAAAATAGAGAGCACTCTAATCATTAAAAGTAGGCTTAAATACAGACTTTAGCTCTACAGGTGATAGAAGAACCAAGAACATAAATAAGGAATACTCAAGCAATCCAGAAAATAGTACAATAATAAGTTGCTACCATCCCTACTGTGGAGAGGCAAAAATGGAAAATAGAGTTACCAAAGCTGGAGTCACAGAGAAGTTACTGCTGCTGCCCAAGGTACCACCTAGAGCACAGTGAAAGAGATCTACTCTCCCTTCCTCCTTCTCTCCATTCTTCCACCAGTGCCTCTCATTGGCCAAACCACCAAGAAGCCAGTGAACTGCTGACATGGAGCCTGGGAAACACAGACTGCAGGAATCAGTTCTCTGGTGATCAGGAGAAGAGAAAGGTATAGCTCTGAAAGTGCAGAAACAATAGGCTGACATATGCCCTATTCCACCATTCATTTCCTCTCACCTTGACTATCTTTAATAGTTTTTCTGCCTCCCAAGTCTCCACACCATCCCATAACACTACTTCCAGATGAATCTTCCTAAAGCAATAATCTAATTATGTCACTTTCCTCTCCAAATTTTTCAATTGCTCCCTATTACCTACTGAAAAAAATCTATAATTCCTTTGCCTGCTGTGGTTGATGGTTACTTTGTTGGCTGGTAATGAAGCATATCTCTCAGTATTCATGCCCTTATGTAGTGCACTCCTACACTGACTCTAGGCTTGACTGGTGGGATGTTAGCAAGCATGATGCAAGCAGAGGCCTGATAGGATTTGAGCATTGAGGCTTATCCTACTGGAATGCTTGCTCTTAGGATCTATCCACAATGCAAAACATAAACGAGGCACATAGAAACTGTTATGTGGAGAGAGAGAAAGGGGTCACAACTTCCCAGCCAGCCCTGCTAAGCCAAAGATGTGTGAATAAAGCCCTCTTCAACATTCCCACCTACCACATGAGAGATACCAAGTGAGACCAGCAGAAGAGCCATTAAGCTAAGCCCTAGCCAGCCCACAGGAGCATGAGCAGGTAAAATGATTGTGTTTTTAAGCCACAAAGTTTTAGGATGGTTTGTTACAGACAATAGAAAGCTGAAATACTCCAGTTCCTCTCACAATCATGTAAGGTTGAATTTCTGTAACAAATCACTCTTTCACAATATCTATAATGATTTTGCTTCTCTGAGCAAACTCTGACTGCTACACCTGGCATCAATAGCTCTCTGAAAGCTGGCCCCACTTCTGACTACTGTTTTCAATCACCTTTTACTCCAGCCAGCTAAATCATAGGTTCTCACACATGCCCATTCTTTCTAGATCCACACCCTCCTCACCCAGAATGTAGCCCACTGCTAGTACTCACATAAGTAAACACTGGTTTAATATCACCTCCTGCTGGAAGTATTACCACATCTCCACAGATAATCTCTTTCTTCTTTAACACTCTCACTTTTTATGTTTGTATGGCACCTACCTTGCATTATTGTTAATTAGGTCTTTGCAGAAGTGGTAGTTCCAAGAGGACAGGGTTGAGATTCTTAATGCATCTTTTTCTTTTCTTAAATGTTTGCAGGCTGACTGACTCTATTAAATATTAGTTAATCTCAGGTGACTGGGAGGAAAAAGAAAATAAATTACGTGTCTACCACTAGAGTGAAAACTTTGCTGGGTACTGAAAAAAGGCTCAGAAAATATTTGTAAATTGGATGAAATTCATGTGATATGTTAATATGAACCTTATATTTCAGGGACATCTTCTTTAAACACTGTGTAGTTCCCAAAATGTTTGAAACATTTAAAGTTACAATCTTCTTTTCCAAAAACTCACTTTCTGCTTTCTCTCTCTGTATTGCTTTTTCTTCCCAGGCCCTGCTTTCTTCTTTTATCCCCAAGTAGGGAGCCTTCTCTAGGCAGGCTGCAAGCTGCCCAAGCCCTGTGTCCAGGTTCATGCAGACATAGTGATTCATCACAGTTATATTAACCTGACCCCTTTCTTTCCATGCAGATTCATTTCCTGGCCTGGAACAAACAAAATAGTATGTTTTCTGAGTCCTAACCCTTCAAGGGTGAATTTTAATTTAATCATTTAAAAATACAGTAAGAACAACCAAGTTCTTGGTTAGCACAAAACATCTAGGAAATTGTTACAAATATTTGGTAATAATCACTCGAGAAAGAGAAATGCACGTTAAGCCAAACTGGTTATAAATGCAAAGCAATTTCCATGGAAAATGAAAAATTAGAGCCTGACAATGAACTGGTACCTCATAACATAATAACCCCTAAGATTGCCATTTAAAAGAATCCACCTACCAATGTGCCTTCCTTTTTCTTCTTTTTTTTTTTTTTTTAAGGAATAAAAGGGGCTTGTACAAAATTCTAAATTACAAATCAGATTCATACTCCATACAAATAATGAAAAAACCCAGAGTTTGAATGCCAGTTCTAAGGCATTTACCAGGTTTGTTACTTTAGCACTCTCACCCTCTAAATTTCCTCAAGTCCCCAACAGAGATCACAACCCTGGCCACACAGGATTGTTGGGAGAGCTACTTGTGTGAACACAGGAAAAGCCACACTACCTAAAGCTGCAGGTGCTCGACTGTTCAAGAAATGCCAGGCTTAGGATACCTAATGAATCTGTTTCTCTCACCAGCACTCACAACAGGATCTTATATGCAGTATGTGCCCTGCATGTGGCCCTTCTCCAGGGAGTCACTTCCATGTTTACGTCCTTTCACTAAACCAATTTTGCAGTTTCCTTACTGCATAATTACAAGACACAGTCACTAAAATTTGAGGGTCATTAGACCCTTCCAGACTCAGCAAGCACTCACAGCAACTTACGTTCAGGTTGGCAGGTAGGTGTTAAGCCCCAGCCAAGCTCTTTTTTGTCCTTGGAAATCTGAGGGATATGTGAGATCCAGAGTTCTTGATTACTAGTTTATAATCTGTGGACACAGCACATACACCTAAGAAACAACAACAACAAATCCACCATACATTTTATAGCATTTTTATAAGATTTTGTGTACTTTCATATGGCACATTCCATTCAATGTCCTTCGAAGCCCCCAATGCTTCTGAGCCGGCAGGACAGGTATTAGCATGCCAACCATGAAGCTGAGGGAATCGATGCTCACAGAGTCTGAGCAACACGTCAGGGCCACAGAGGTACTTAGTGGCAGGACCTAGACTGAGCTCTGGGTCCCCAGACACCCTGCCAAGCACTCTTCCCAGTAGACACACATCTTCCTGTGCTTCCCTTCCTTCTTATTTCTCTCTTTGTGATTTTAATATACTGAAAGAAAGAAATCTTCAGATCGTTAATTCATTCAAAGTCATTTCCTGAGCTCCTCCTTTGTGCAAGACTCTGTGCTGGGTGTTTTGTGGGACACAGAGATGGCTACAGGAGCCACATACAATATTTCAGAGAGAGGCAGTGTCATGGAGAGGAAGTGGAGAGTGCTTCCATTCATGAGAGTCCAGAAAGGCTTCTGGAAGGACATGGTTCTCACCTGTGCCTGTGAAGTCTGGGTATAAAGCAGCTAAGTCAACTCAGGTCGCAGATAGACTCATATGTGCAAGAATAGCAGCTTCATTTTTTCTGATATACTTCAACTCAATTTCTATTGTGTGCACCTTCTGTACATAGACAGTACCGCATTTTCTGTCAGTTTGAGCAATCTCTGTCCATTCAGGGTGTGATAGTTAATTTTATGTGTCAGCTTGGCTGAGCTACAAGGGGCCAGATATTTGGTTAAGCATTATTCTGAGTGTGTCTGTAAGAGTATTTTTGGATAAGATTAACATTTGAATCCATAGACTGAAAAAGCAGGCTGCTCTCTCCAATGTGGGTGGGCCTCACCCATTCTGTTTAAGACCTAAATAGAAGAAAAGGCTAAATAAGAATGAATTCTTTCTCTCTGGCTGTGTAGAGCTGGGACATAAGTCTTCTCCTGCCTTCAGACTTGAACTGGAACTTACATCATCAGCTCTCTTGGTTCTCAGACCTTTGGACTCAGACTAGAACTATGCCATCTGCTCTCCTGATTCTCTACTCCGCCTACTGCAGAGCTTAGACTTCTCAGCCTCCATAACCATGTGAGCCAATCCTTTATAGTAAATCTCTTTCTCGAGATTCATGAGTACCCTATTGGTTCTGTTTCTCTGGAGAACCCAGACTAATACACCTGGTTGTCTTTCACCCTTCACTGACGGGTATAGCAGCAAAGGGTCCTACTTAGGACCAAGAGACAGGAAGGAGGAGACAATTGTTCATCATTCCTCATGACCTATATTGCCACTAGCACAACTACAGCCTCACATTCCTGGCAGGAGTCCTTGCAGAGGGCGTTACACTCTTAATAGTTCAAATAATTAGAGGTCCCAGATCCAGCTCTCGCAGCATCTCCCACAACTCTCCAAGGTATTGGGAAGCATCTGGCTGTTCTCTTGCCCATACCATGTATCCAAGAAATTTGGGTAGGCTGCCTCAGACCCATAAGTGTTCACACCCCACATTGCTATAATGTTCCATGACTGGGGTCTGGGAAACTCTACACGACTTTCATCTTCTCAGGTGACATCCACCTTAGACCCCCACAAGAAATTTAGTATTTCTGTAATGGCACATTCTCAGCATCCCACAATGTCTACTCCTTCCTAACTCCCTCTAAATATCTTGCCTCCCTCAACCTGTGAAAGCTTTATCTGGAAAGGGAAGAGTTGGGGAGCACAAAAAAACTGAGTGATCACATATTCCTATTTGTACAGGAAGCTCAGCTTCTGATCATCCAAAAGCTAATAAGTTGACTCATGTTTTCTGCAGATTTGATTATTCTTCTCTTGTTTGTTTTCTGTGGTTCCATCTTCCCCTCAGATATTAAATACTTGTGACTAAATGGGACAAAATGTGAAGGGGAAAAAATGAAACAAAAAATATCACCCAGATTAAGAAACAATCTGGGTAATATTTACCACTCTAACCTTACACAGTAGGGCTGGGATATGCTGACTGGCACTGGAGAAGAGCATTCAAGAGAGGAATGTGAGATACAGTAAAGTAAAATTCACAGGATTCATTATTTTCATTTCTACAAAACTTTTCTTCACCTGAGCTTTTATTTATGAGAAATAAATAAATCATTAGGCAACTTATCAAAACTAACCAATTTTAAATAATGGAAAAATGGAACTGAATTCTACCCCAAACTTCATATTTTTCTTTTATTTTCTCTTCATTTTCAACCATGAAAACAAACTTGCTTACTTAACATCCCTCACTCATTTCCAGACCCATTACTTTATACATCCATTCTCCTTAAAGCAGCTCTGTCAGGATGAGAATAACCTCGGGCAGTGCTCAGTAGTCCCTGAGGCCTGGCTGGGAAGAACTGGAGCTGTTCTATCAAAGGCTGTGCCAGGACCTCTGCCTACCTTTCTGTCATGAGTGCACAGACTCAGGGCTAGTGGCTGGCATGAGTCAGATGAGAAGCAGAGATAAGCCTGGTCTGGTCCATCTGGCAAAGTAGAGGTCAGGGATATCCCTGCTGGAGGTGACAGAGCAGAGTGGATAGAGTAGTGCATGATTCTGAGGGATAGCCACTCACAGTGGCATCTTTAGACAGTCCCTGGTAGAGGGAGGGCAAGAACCAGGGAAAAGATCCAGTCTCCTGGAGAAGGGCCAGCAGGAGCCAGGCAGGACAGCACCTGTTATAGAAGTCTGGGATACCAAGCAGGGTGAGATGTGTGGAAGCCAGTACACTTTGGCTTAGGTCCACCTTGGCATAGGGTACAGCTATAAGCAGCAGCCTACCAGAGTGCCCAGGGTTGGTGTCTCACACAGAAAGCTGGTCTTATTAGTATTTTGCCTTAATCCCAGGCACTGATGGATCAGGAGGAGGAGCAGTCCTGAGCTTGGGGCTATAAGGACCTAGAAAACTACAAGAGAAGACTTACAAAGCATGGAGGCAAGAGACCATAATAGAAAAGAGTCAAATAAGTTCCATGAGAATATAAATTCTATGAGGGCTTGATCTTTTGTCTATTTAGTTTGCTGCTATATTTTCTTTATTTACAATAGTTACTGGCACATGGTATGCACTCAGTAAATATTTGTGGAAAGAATGTATAAAATCATGGTTCTATCTTTTGCTAGCTGTATAATTATATTCAAGATTGTAATCCTCAGTTTTTCTTAGATTCAGTTGTTTTAGACAATGTGTATTTTCATAGGCAGAATTCTGGCCCCCATAATTCTCACTTTCAGGTGTTACTTCCATGAAGATGTTATATTACTCAGCAAAAAGGAAAATTGCAGATGTAGTTGATTACTAATCAGTTGACCTTTGAGAGATTATCCTAGATTGAGTATGCCTAATCTAATCAAGAAGATCTTTCTCCAGTTGGTAGAAAGAGGGAAGTCATGTGGGGAGGTAGACAATGGTATGGGGGAGATAAATGGTGATGAAAGGAGACTAGACCTAAGGCAGTGAACACACAATACAATACACAGATGATGTACTACCGAATTGTACACCTGAAACCTATATAATTTTATTAACCAATATCACCCCAATAAATTAAATTTAAAAAGAGAAGTCAGAGGTTCAAGGCATAGGGAGGATTTGATGCACCATTTTGTTGGCTTGAACATTAAGGAGGCTATGTGCCAAGGAAATGGTGACTACAGTTCTACAATTACAAGGAACTGAAATCTGTCAGCAACCTAACTGAGCCTGGAAGTGTAATCTTCCCCGGAGCCCAGCCAACCCCTTAATTTCTGCCTTACGCATGTCAGCAGAAGAGCTGGTTGTGCCACACTGTACTCAGACTTCTAAGCCAGGAAGTGGGTGGTAATTTGTCATTGTAGCCATAGAAAATGAATAAAGTATGTATATATGTTTATATTTGCTTATTATATATAAATAACTCAGAACACACACACACAGCACACTCTAAGTACTAATAGTGGTAACTAGAGCTGGCAATCTCCACAGCTTACGTCCGAATTTCAAGGGTGCACTTCACCCCTCTTTTAGTAACCACCTCCTAGTCCTAATCACTTCATTAATTTTGTAATGATATGTTCCCATAGACTTAATTTCGAATTAAAATTTTTAGGCAAGTTTCTCTTGCTGAGAATAGAATCAATGCCGAAGGACCACTTGTGTGCGAAAAGTATTCCAAATCAGACTGTCTCCATTTCGTATGAGAGGGGTTGAGAAGAAAGGGGAAAAGAAAGCAATGAGTCAACCTGAATAAATTGGCTCTGTAGGCTTCCATAAAGAAAAGGGGGGTTGCTGCTTTCTCCATGCACAAGTGAATCATCATAGATGGCTTTAAAAAATGAAGCCCTCCCTCAATAAAATTTTCTGCATGGTTGCTGGTGCCTGAGCCTGGCAGTTGTCAATCCCAACACAAGCCAAATACCTCACTATTAAGAAAAGAATCCTAGAACATCAGAGGTGGATGGGAGCCTCAGAAGTCATCCAAATCAGTGGGGTTCAGAGAACAGAATTCACTCTAGGTCATTTGAGCAACCTGAGATTTTTACAGTGTATATTGAGTTGAACAGTGTCCCTCCAAAATTCATGTCCACCTGGAACCTCAGAATGTGACTTTATTTAGAAATAGGGTGTTTACTGTGTGATAGATGTGATTATTTAAGTTAAAAAGGGCCCATACTGGATTAGAGCAGGCCCTAAATCTAATGACTATTGTCCTTATAAGAAGACCACATGAAGACACAGACACACGCAGGGAAGAAGGCCATATGGCAATAGAGGCAAAGATTGGAATGATGCATCTACAAGCCAAAGAATGCCGAACATTTCTGGCAACCACAAAAAGCTAGGAAAAGGCAAGAAAGGAGTCTTGTCAGAGCCTTCTGAGGGAGCATAGGTTTGATGATACCTTCATTTTGATCTTTTGGCATCCAGAAACATGAGAGAATAATTTCTTTTATTGTTTCCAGCTATCCAGTTTGTGATGACTTGTTATGGCAGCCCTAGAAAATGAATACACCCTATATTAAATGGCTCAGAGAATTATTTTGTTGACAAATAAATGTTAACTATTCAATTTGCTCTTTTTCACATAATAATATATCATTAACATGATAAAAATGCCTGCAAGAATGAAGGAAGTTACACAATTGAGTGAAGAAAGCCTGGTAGAAAAAATAAGCTGCCCTAAGTATTATCAAACTTTATTTTTATTGACCTATGAATAAAAGAATCTAATGTGATATAAATATTTAAAAAAGAATTACTATGTTGAAAAACCATCGAAGAAACATACCATAGGCTTAGGTTCTGGGAATAACCCCAAAGCCACAGTGTGGAAGCAGTTAGCTAAAGGAGCTGCTTCTCCTGACTCACCCAGGAGGCCACTGCATCTTCCAGCTCTAGAATCTCACTGTCTCTGCTACTATGGGGCATTAGTAAGAAAGGACACCTGAGGTTCTGCTCCCTTCCCTTATTAATTTTGCAGTGTATGATAAGCACCTGCATTTTTGGCCAAACTTTTAGGGAAAAAATCTCTCATTTTAATTTTTTGATTCCATTTTTTATTTATACATAAAACCAATTATTGTATTCCAGGGTATTATTTTGCATATGGGTATTCGTATTGCTTTCTAGAGTTACACTTTTAATGCATAAGCATAAATAAAAGAATTAAAAACATTTATATAGATACAGAATTAGTACAACCCATGTACAATGCACATCATTATCATTCCCTCAAAAATGTGGGTAAAAAAGTATGCATTATACATGGCAAAACATGGCAAGTCTCTAGCAAGGGAACTGAACCACTAAGTCCAGCTCCAAGGGAGCTGGAACTGTAGGTTTTAACTTTCCAGCCTCTGCAGCCAGGAAGGCACAATCCACAGAAACCACACTAGACACAAAAGTGTCCACTCCCATTCCTCACATAAATCCAGACTCAGCTGGATCTTTCTTTACTGAAATCTTCACATGGGCCAGGCATTAAATTATAGGACTCCTCCTATATTATTTCATTCATATTCTTAACAACCTTTTAAGGTACCTATTACTGGCCTCATTCTATATATATGGAAACTGAAGTTTAATTAGCTTTTTGAATCTCATTGATTGCCTCACAACAATTTATTTAACTATCAAGAAGTATTAATCATATACCTACAATGTGCCAGGCTTGCTGGAAATAAACAGTAAACAAGAAGGACTTAATCCCAAACTCCAGTTACTTAAAATCTAAATGCAATGTTTTTAAATTCTGGCATGCATAAGAGTTGCCTGAGGCCTTAGATTTTCAGGTAGGTTGCTGAACCCCCATTACCAGGAGTCTGGAAAGAGAGACACAGTCTTTATCTAGGTGATGATCTGAACCCTAGTCCCTTGATTCCAGACCTACTAGCTCTACTAATATCCTAAAATTTCCTCCAGGTGCCAGGCAGGTAAAATAGATATGTGCAGAAAGTAGATATAAGCCAATATGTGTTAACTCAGTTACTCGTAACTGAACCTGGCATGACAGCTGCCTAGTGACGCATAACACATTCCTGGATTATTTAGAGCCTTTGAGTATTCAGGCTGTGAGCCACGCAAGGCTCCTCACCCTCTTCTGTACCTGGCATGAATCCCAGTGAGGCGGAGAAGCCACTTCCAAGGCAGTCTCCTCTCAGAGCACCTCTCACACTGAATGCTAACTGCCTCTTGTCTTGGCTGTCAGCCCTGCTGGGCTATAACTAACAGGAGGGTCGAGGATTGAGTCTGCCTTGCTCACAGTCATATTAAGTATGGGCCAGGGACTGTGCTAAGTTCTAGCACACAATATATATTTGTAGAAGAGAGAAAGAAAGGGAAGGAGTGGACAAGTCATGTCCCTTCACACCAAGGGAATGTATGCCCTCTAGTTTCACCTTTCATAGAGAGGAACACACCCCCTGGATTCAGAATGGCCTGTACAGTGCCCTTCTTCCTACCATTGGCAAAAGGGCCATGGTGTCTGCTCTGTAGACTGAAGGTGCATTCACACTCCTTTGCCCCCACAGGAGGCACCCCCAACTCCAGGAGTGGCTGGAGCTTCACTCTCACACCCCACAAGTTGCAGAGGCAGCATGAAGACCTTTTTTCCATTCTGTAATTCAGTAAAAAATGTTTTCCAGGCTCCGTTCTGAACAAGCAGTTTTTGTTCTCACGAAATTTATATTCTAGCCAGATGGTAAACCAGAGTGGGTAGACAGTAATCATAGATTATGATAAGCATTAGGAAGGGGGGAAAAGGTAACCTGATAGAGTAATTGGATGATTACTCTAGATAGCTAGATGCTTCCTGCAGAGGGGAAATTTAAGGAGAAACCTGAAGGGTAACATGGTACCATGAAAAGACCTAGAGGAAGAGTTTTCCTCCAGAAAAGCAATATCAAGTGCAAAAGCCTGCAGGAAGGGGCAGCAAGTTTTCTGTTTTGGGCACAGAATAAATCTGGTTTGGCTGGAGTTCAGTAACTGAATTATGAAAGAAGACTGAGAATGTAGGCATGAGCCAGATCACTCCGGACTTTGTGAACTAAGGAGAAAGTGCAGTTAAGTGACAACCCCAGGGGCCTTCGAACTCTATTCTTAAAACTTTTGAGAGGGGTCCAGGCACATGGCATGGCTGGCAGCTGGATACAATAACAACTGCTCCCTTGTATATAGATGCCTTGGATCCACCGCCTTGAAGAGAAATCTAGAAAACTCTCCTTTGCCCTCTGCTCTCAGTAGATATGTTCCCGAGGACACTCAAGAGACCTGTCTTATTAAAATGGAAACCTACTCTAATGTAACAATTGCAAAAGTGTCTGAAAATTACTAGATTCTTTAGACTTTATTTGTATTTATATTCTCAATTCAAATGCACTGAAATTATAACTCAATATGTAATTGTTCTTACTGCCTTGCAACCAATTCTACTTGGAATTTCACAACACATCTTACCCTGATTCACTCCTACTCCACTACCTCACCACCCACCCCCATGGTTATCTCAGTTTGGGTTGGCATAGATTAGCATAAAAGGGCCAGCCTATACACAGGTAGTGGGGAGGAAAGATACACCCCCTACCAACATGCACGGGGTGCTGCTCAAAGAACCACCCCAATGTGGAGGCAGCTGTCAAAGAGAGGCCTGGGTTGGGACAGATTTTTGGAAGACACATGTAGATTCACTCTCCCACATATTGTTTTTAATTTCTTTTTATTTAAAAATAACTTTTGACTTGCAGAAGAGTTGTAGTGATAGTGAAGAAAGTTCTTGTATATTCTTTACTCTGTTTCCCCAGACATTAGCATCTTACATAACCATGGTACAGTGATCAAAACTAAAAAAATAATACACTATGAACTAAACTATAGATACTGTTCTCATTTCCCCAGTTTTCTCCTGTTTTCAAAATGCAACTGGTTTGAACTACATCCTCAATCCCCACCAAAGCCAATGAAAATTATTTAGGATCAGTAGAACCCAGCTGGGAACAAGGAGAACCCTAGAGAGATGAACTACTAAGGAAAGTCAAGGAGAAGGGAGGAAGCCCACCTTCTCTGAGATTGTGTATGGTCAGGGAAAGAGGGGGCTGGCACCTCAAGGGGAAACTGGGTGCCATGAGTTTGCAGAGGATAGGGACAGGGGAAGAAGTGGCCCTAATGCTCACCTTCCTTTGAGAACTGAGGCCCTTATTCACTTTTGCTGGGCCTGTCCAGACCCCAGAGATCAGGGCCAGCTTCTCTGGATGGTGATGATGTTGGCTGCAGAGAGAGTGAGTGGATGCTTCCCTCTGGGGGCCTCTGGTTCTCAGTACAGCCTATGTCAGAGTCTACATATATGACACCCCTAGACACAATTACACAGGGCAGAACCCGGCCATGTATCCAGTGTGGTATTTGCCATTTTTAACAGCATTTGGGAAGCAACAAGATGTGTTTGGAGCAGAAGTGATTGATTGAGATGAAGAGAAAAAGAGGACAGCTAAAATTGCAACAAATTACCCTGGCTGAAACTCGTCAAAAAATATATCATTTTTATTGCCACCGGGGAGTTAACTATCCTTCTTCATACCTGCACCCAGGCTTATGGGTGGATAAGCAATTGTCACCAATATTTCCTGCCTCCCATGAAATCTGGAGAGATGCAACTAAAGAAACATCAGAGTATTTGCAGGACATACGTTAATAGTAGCTGTTCCCTCTCTTTCTGCCATGTGAGGACACTGTGAGAAGGTGGCTGTCTACAAGCCAGGAACTCACAGTGCCAGAGCTTGATCTAGGATTTCTAGCCTTCACAACTATAAGAAAATAAATTTCTATTGTTTAAGCCCATATGTATATGACAGAGAGAGGGAGGGGGGAGGGAGGCTGTTCCCACCACCACCTCCACCCCACCCCTACAGGGATTGAAGCTGCTTAACCAGTTGGATTTTCCAACTCATGAACCAGAGAAAGAATATATGTAAGCTAATAGTAAACACCCCTGATGTTTGCTTGAATATGCAGGGAGGGAGAAGTTGGAGGAATGAGGGGAAAGAGAAAATTGAATTCCTTGCTTTCAAGGAATGAGTTTTCTGCCCACATAGAGGAGGAGACTCAGCTGAACACAATATGCTGCATAAATATGCCTGTCTTTTCATTGATAAATGAAATGGAACCAAAATCTGGATGATTAATTCAGTAAGCCACAAGTCCTTTAATTTTAGTATTTGGTATTCTTTCTATGTTCTGTGGTATATGGGGCAGAACTTTGGGGTCTCAAACAAACACACAAGTACACAAGTACTTAAAGATCCAAAACTCTTTTCTAAAAAATAATATTGAGTGTAGAAGAAGGTATTACTGCAGCTAATGCATGTGAAGGGGAGGGTGACATTCTCTCTGGGTAATAAGACAAGTCCAGTACTTAAACTTGCACAATGTAAAAGCAATGGGGGCTCCTCTGGGCAGTATATAAGGACAAATGTGCTTCTCCAGCATATCCCGGTTTTTTACCCCTACTTAGCTAATATTATTAACTTTTTATTATTCTAAATATGCACAAAGAAACAATGGACTGAACTGTGTCTCTCTCAAAACCATATGTTGAAGCTCTAGTCCCCAGTGTGATAGAATTTGGAGATGGGGCCTTTAGGGAAGTAATTAAGGTTAAATGAGGTCATAAGGATGAGGTCCTAATCCAATGGAATTGATGTCCTTATAGGAAGAGGAAGGGACACCAGAGACCTCTCTCTTCCTGTACAAGCACCAGGAGAAAGGTCATATGAGGACACAGTGAGAGGCAGCTGCCTACAAGCCCAGGAAGAGTTCTCACTAGAAACCAAATGTGCTGGCACCTTGATCTGGGCTTCTAGCCTCCAGAACTATGATAAAAAAATTTCCATGGTTTATACCACACAGCTTATGGCATTCTGTTATGGTAGCCCTAGCAAGCTAATACACACACACACACACACATTCCTTTCTCCCTCCTTTTTTCACACAGTGAAACACACTATGCACCTTGATTTTTCTGATTAACACTGTCTTTGAGATTTACATATCAGGAAATAGACCTTTTTATTCTTTTTATTTTTGTGCGTTTTTAATACTAACATAATATTCCATTGAATGGATCTGCCATGACCTATTTCACTGGTCTCTTATTGATGAACACTTAGGATGTTCCA
Source organism: Trachops cirrhosus (assembly GCA_028533065.1). Classification (NCBI taxonomy): domain Eukaryota; kingdom Metazoa; phylum Chordata; class Mammalia; order Chiroptera; family Phyllostomidae; genus Trachops; species Trachops cirrhosus. Next base: position 103,513,452 of record CM052539.1, on the reverse strand, counting down.
AAGTTGCCAGCACACACAATGCAGTAATTTAAAAACCTTCACACATATATGATTTTGCACATATCACAGAGGGCTTTTTTTTAAAGTATGAACTAATTGCCAGGATTTAAAAATAGTAAGATTTCATGTATAATGTCTATTTATTACTTTTCCTGAAAGATCAGAAGATATGATACACTGGCCCATGTTCTCTCGTGGCACCCACCAGCTGGAGCTGAGAAGTTGCTGCCCTGGTCACAGGACCACAGCACTCCTGCTGCCAATCACTGATCAGGCCCCCACAGACACATGAGTTTTGGCCCCAGTCTAGATTCTCTGGTTCCACTAGCTTAAGGTAAATTATTAGAAAGCACACTATGTACTAGCATAGCTCATTCTCACCACCTTCTCAAAAAACAGAAAACTTGACTTAAGTTAGAATTTACTGTCATGCCTTCTGCCTCTATAGAAAGTTGAAATAAGAGTTGTCTATTTGAGAAGGATTTTTGTGTCTTTTACAGTGCTGTCACTGAAGATACTGTCCACTGTGTTACTCAACATTCTTTAAATAAATTCTCATTCCATAAATGTCTGCTTAGGATTGATTTCAGAATAATAAAAAGGTCTCTTCAGGTGAACACATATACTTTCTCTTGCCAGAAAATGAAAATGAAATAACGCACAAACTTCTACTCTTGCGTTAGGAAACAAAAACAAAGTTTTAGCCAGACTCAGTGTACCTGAGAGTTACCAGCTGGTCCCTGCTGCCCTGCGAGTTTCTGCTACTTCCCCATTCTGTGTAAATCGATAAAGAGTGGCCGCTGCCCCTCAATCACGTGCAGCCCCTCTGGGGTCAAGTTCCCACCTTTTAGTCAATTTAGGGATGAACTTAGATATGTACAAAAGTTAATATTTTAATAGCTAAAACTCAGTGCCATTTATTTCATTGGTATTCTTGTATGCGGATAATGTAGGTAATCTAAGCTATATAAATATACATTTCCCCTGAGGAACCTAATAATTGTATTTTCATTTTGAATGAAATAAAATTATATATAAATATGTATATTTGTCCTGGATTAGCTCTCACAGAAAAATGAAGGCTGCTTAGCACTGAGTTAGGCAAACTTGTCCCTTCTTTTAATCTCTATATGTCTTCTTGAGTCCTCTGTTTCAATAGGAATCTGCCTCATGGAAGCAGATAGGGAACAAATTTGAGCTAGGTAAAGGAACACTGATCTGATTTTTATTTTAAAAATTGACATTACTATCATGTAATGTTAAAAGTACAAGCTGATTTAAAAGTAAATATCAGATATGTGATGACTTCATGAAGTTCTAAGTTCGCTTAAATTTTCTAACCATAAATGCAAAGTCTCAGTTCTTAGCTGAGCAATGAGTCTGTCATGATTACTTATTAAATCGACTGTCACTTGAGTCTTCAGCCCTTTCCCAGTTCCAGGATCTAAGGGAACAACAGTGAAAGCACACTGTAACGCGCCCTTGACAGTGGCTGCAGTGCTGTCGTTCAGTAGCTGTGTGAGCTTGAGCAAGTGACTGGAACAATCAGTTTTCTTACCTGTGCGATGTGGCTGCTGCTGCTCAGGTTGCGGTGATGACAATCAAATGAAGTGTAATATGTAAACATCCTTGGAAAAGTATCTAATGAATAATAGTAATAATGATAAAAGTTAATATGTACCAGGCTGCCTTCTAAGTAATTTATGTATATTAACTCAGTCTTTACAACAACTCTATGAGGGGGGTTATTAGTATTACAATCCTTATGTTTTACAGATAAAGAAACTGAGGCATGAAGCAGTCCTAAGACTTGCCAAAGGCCGCACTAGAGCCACAATTTGAAGCTAGGATGTCAGGCTCCAAGGCCCATATTCTTAATTACTTTGCTGCCTCCCAAATGTAAGGAATTTTTTACATCAGTAAACTCCCACAGAGCCCCAAAGGTAGACAAATTTCTTTCAAATACACCTTTCCTATTTTCTTCTCACAAATTAGTTCATGTTCAGGAAAAACAAACAAATGAATCATCCTCTGTGTCCTTCCTACAGGACTAGTTCCTACTAAACAGGATTAGATAGAGGGCTGATTATCCTCTGAATTGCTATACCTCATTTGTTCAATGTGTTAGAATTTGCACTGTGCTTTCCCATGCATTGTCTGCCTCCATCTTCACCAGGGCAAGGCAAACCAAACAATGGAGACTATTTTCATTTGACAGAGGACAAAGTTAAGGTGGGAAGAAATGATGTAAGTAACTGAGGTCTCATAGCTAGTGAAGGCATAGCTAGGACTAGAACCCTCGTTTTCCTGAATCTAAACCCAGACTTCCCCCTAGTTCTCACTAAGATGCTGCATGGCAAGGGGCAACATCATTGAATCCCTTAGTGCCCATATTTATGTTTTCCTTTTGTGAGAGAGAAGAGGTCATGGTGGGACATAAGATTGCTGCATTGTGAATACAGGGCCCTGGTTCCCAGAGAACACGGAGTACAGATACGATGCTCCTAGTCCCTATGTGTGGGTGTGGCAGGGGTGGTGTGTGCTCACTGAGGACCAGGGACAACTGCTCTGGCTACCGGCCTATAGATGAGGTCCCGTTTTCCTCTGAAGTGGAAGGTAGAAGAGAGAGGAATGTTGGGTTCCTTCTAGTACATTTCCTATCTTGCCCTGGGGATGGTGGAATCTTCCCCTGGAGGGAGCATCAGGGGATGTGAAGTGCTTCACATTGTCCAAGTGCTTCACTTCCCAAATATGGCAGGAGATAGCCTAGAAGTGGTCAGGGACTAGAGGGACAGCAGAGAACATTAAAGAAAGACAGAGAGAAGAAGGGCATGAGGCATCACCTTTTGGAAGCAGCCATGAAGAAAGGCACTAAATATTTACTGATATGGAAATTGAGGCTCAAAGGAAATAAGTGGTTATCTCACAAATCCTTCACAGACCCACAGTGTTCTTCCAAAATAATGTGTTTTAAATTCAGCTGAAGCTCCTCAGATCACTCATCTCTATTTCTTCACAGGAAGCCCAATCCCACTGTTTCAGGCTCAGGGACAGAATCACATCAGTAGGGTATGCGACAACCGAGAAAGCAGTTATCCTCAGATTGGAGAATGGGAGCGAGCACAGGCACATTAGTGGGCCCAGCTTTGTTCCTAGTAGTGCCTCTACTCACCCAACACACAGTCCCTCTGAAGACCTCACAAAGGCTTCCAGAATTCATTAAATCCGAGTTTCCATGTCTCTTAAAATTGCCATTCCCCCTGTATTCAATGTGTTTACTTCAATTGTCACCATGTAATTTTCACAATACAATGTTAGTGTGTCAACCTCCCTCCATGGGGGTATGGTATGGAGGCTTTCCACTTTTAGACAATCTATTCATTCCATCCAAATGGATGGGGACCCTCCAGCAGAAACACACCCCCTATTCTATAACTCCAGTTAGCAGAGCTCATGGTCAGAAGCCTAAAGGGTGGCAGATGGCATGTGATATGGTGACATGAACTGGGCATGGGCATCGGACTCAGGATCCAGCCCCACCATACCCTTTCTAGATGGGCAGCCTTGGGAAACCACCTAACTGCTCTGAGCCCTGGTCATGAAGGCTAAATCAGATGTTAACTTAGTGCTAGAGATAGTGCCAAGTACATGATACCTGCTCAGGAAATGATAGTACATTTCACTATTTAATCCCAAAATAATAAACAAAAAGTTAGAAAAGCAGGCAACAAGAGAAAATTTTTCATAGAAAATAAAGTTTACATGCATGTACTCTCAATATACTCAGACAATCCCTCCTTCTTGCTCCAAAGATAGTGTGTACTTGTATCTACTACAGAACTTACAGCAGTAGAATTATTTGCTAATGAATCTGCCTCTGAACTGGAGTGTGAGCTCTGCAAAGTCAGGATAATTTTATTCATCTCTAGATGAATCAAGCTTCTCTTGATGCCTAGCCAGAATAGGAATTAATAAATTGTGAATGAATGAAAAGCTGTCAAGAAAAAAGTACTTCCCCAGAAGAAATTTATCCCACAAGTTGATTTGGAGACATACTACCAAATGAGTTTATAACACCTTCCTAAATGCCTCTAGCAGGTAGCCAACCGAAACTGCAATTAATTAAAAGTAATCTGTAAACTTGTCAAATGTAAACTGTCACAAAGGGATGCCAAATGAAAAAGGGAAGGTCTGGTGCAACAACAAAGGCCGGTGAACAATGGTCATCAGAGAGGAGAGCCGAGGAGACGGGGTTTGTCTCTTCTGCTCTGCTCAGCAGGAGGGTGCTCAGGCTGGAAATGTTCTGGCTCTTTACACAGAAACATCTCTTGGGACAAGAGAGACAACTCATCTAGTTATCAAGGCTTGACAGGACTGTCCCTTGAGGACATCCAGCTCTGATTCTATATTCGCCAAGAAACTTCTGAACTGTCATATGTTTTTCTGAGAGAACTGACAGTCAGGCCAGCTTTTTCTCCATCTGTGAATTAATAAAACTGCATTCTGACTTCCATGTCAGAACTGGGGTGGTGGGAATGCTATCAGGAACCAATTAGTGACTACCTAGTCATGCCAGGAAAAAAATGAACACGATAAAATTGCTAGCGCTATAAAACTGCAGACTGAATGTTTAAATGGATGTGAAAGGAGGTCTAGACCTGGGAGGCTTACCTGTCGTACCATCTCAATGAGTACAGCAAAGGTCACAAGAAAAGCTAAGGGCTTGAAGGAAGCCCCGCTCTTCAATACCATTATTCTCCACCTGGTCCTCCAGAGTACGAAGAAGCATCATATGGACAACAACAACAACAACAACAGCGATGCCTTGGCCTCAGTACACACCTAGCAAATGATCAAAAGGCAACAGGTGTATATTATGGCAAAAGAACTACTGATTAGATAAAAGGAAGAACTTCTGGCAAGGCTATTGATATTAGAATTATTATAAAGTGTAGCTATAAAACCCAAATTCCTAAGATTTTTTCATTATAATTTTTCAATTACTGGTCTCATATAATTAACATTCAAACTGATCCTCTTAGTCATTTCTAGCCCCATGACTCTTCAAAAGCACTTAGATGGCACCAGAATAATTTGTTAATTCAATGCAAATAAATCAAACTAGTTATTTTATCTTATAGACACACAATAATTCCCTGAAAGATTTTTTTAAACTCTCCAACAAATTGGGCATTATATAGATTAGGTATAGATAATATATGGTCTATGAGTCAAGAGAAACTCTCCATGTATTTTCATCTGGACGGCCTGGAAAGTACCAAGAGGTCACAGCACCCAGACATACTTTTGCTTACTGTGGCAAAAGTACAACACGGCTCTAAAAACCACTATCTACGGAATCCTAGATTTCTGTAAAATTAGAATGTCTTTCTGAAATCCTCTCTTACTCTGCGTCTAAATACAGCAATCTCTAGCTACGCCAGGCCATCTGTGAATTTCATTCTCTGTGTGGAAGTCCATCTGACTCTGTAATTCTCTCACTCCTTCTCTCTCACATGACCTACCCCATTATCTGATTCTTGCCCTTCCATATTCAATTTTCCCTCCTCTTCTCATTCCTTATTTATCTCCCTTTTGATCTATCCCAGTGCTGCCCAATAAAACTTTCAGCAATGATTAAAATGGTTTATATATGTTCTTTCCAACACAGAAGCCACTAGCCACATGTAGCTATTGAGCATTTAAAATGTGGGTAATGCAACTGAGGAAGTAAAATTTTAATTTAACTTTAAATAGTTACATATGGCCAGCAGTTATAATATTGGACAGTGCGGAATTGTATTACATAGAATTTTCAATCATTACAGTATATGTACTTATGTGTGTGTATATATACTCTTTATCTCTTAAAAATAAGAAACTAAATGTATGTGGCTCTCCAATGATTTCTCCTCTTCACCCCTCAACAAAGCTTGCCCCTAATATATTCTTTTAAAATTCTCTAAGCTTGAAATCTTTAAGGGCTTTAAGGAAGAAGAAAGTAAAAATGAAACAATAAAACAAAAAGGAGGAAAAAAATTGTTTTCAGGCTATGAACTTGAGCAGCAATTTAAATCCATGAGCCCTTTCCTGAGAGTTGGCTTGGGCCCTGCCTATCAATAGAACATTAATGGCTGATTAGCAAATACCGAGGATTTGTTGATTTGGCACGAGGAGATCTGTGCCTGGCCTCTCCATTAGGCCTTCCTGAGTGCAGAGATTTCACAGGACTACACCCTGCCATGGCCAGAGCAGGCATCAGCAAGGAAAGCAGCTCTTGCCCTGAACCTGAAGGTGATTCAATCTAGAGCGAAAGCTCCGCCTACAGGCCACAGAAGTTAATGCAGTCTCGCTAACACAGGGTCTTCATTCATCCTGACAAGAAGCCTATACAGTGGAAAATCTCATCTCCAAATCCTGCCACAAAATTACACGTTCATGGGGGTGTCAGGAGGTGGATAAAGTGAAGCATTTGTCAATTCCATCTCACCAAAACACTACCTCCCTGATTCCACCACAGTGAAGCACTTCATTTCAGAACAAACAGCAGTTCATCACCAACCTCCTTCCTGGGTGCATTTAACTGGGCACCAGGGTCCAAAGTCCCCACACAGTCCCCAGTTCTCTGCCAAATGTACATGCCACTGTACATCCTTTTTTTTTATTTGGAGATTGAACAATGTAAATGATTTTACTGACAATGAAGTACTTATTAAGGAATCTAGAGATAGAATTAGATCCTCCTACTTTCCCTTCATTTAATGACAATAGAATAATCAATTGTTACATTAAATGCATTAGAGATGAGCATAATAATCCTGCTATTTTTATCACTTCACCACCACCTTTCCTGGATTTATACTTTATTATAGACAATGCAGAACTGTGATTTTTAAGTTTCCTTTTTGACACTGTCTCCCTGTGGCATTTTTATCCAGATTGCCCTGGACAAAAAGCCAGCCCTGAGTCTGCAGGAGGTGAGTTAGCCTGCAAAGCCTGTTGAGGTTGCTGCCCGCCTGGAATCTGAGCTCCCATGAGAGAAGACAGCATTCAGGAATCAGAGCACTTCAGGGTTTGATGACACTGTCACCAGGACTCAGGCTTTTTCATCCTTAGAGGTCAGAATACACAGGCATGGTCAGCCACCTTGCTACCCCGCTGTGTCCTTCACATATGAGTTCCAGCTCCTATTTACCTCGGTGGGAACCAGATAAGGCAGGATGAGGCTGTGGCATTGGATCAGAAGGCAATGCTAGAGTCAATAGTTCTCCATCAGGACCATACTGAAACCAATATCTGTTCGTTCAGTCATTTAATAATTATTTAGCTATAATAGGCAGACACAGCACCCAAACTAGAGAAAGACATAGTTACTGGCTTAACAGAGCTCATCTTCTCTGGTGGTCAGCTAACAAAATGTGTTTGGCCAAAGCTTACATTTCAGCTGATATTCTAAGATATTAATTCCAGGGGAGTTCAGCTAGGTATCATCTATGCTAGAAATACAGGAACAAAAATTGCAGTTGTAGCTTAGTTGCTTCTTTCATTTTAATAAGCATCTGATGCTATTTGTTATCCCAGCAAATTATTCTTCATTCATCAATCAATCAAATACTTAAGGACCCCCTATTTTGTGGGAGGCATTATGCTAGCTTTTTCTAGGTTCTGTGAGCATGCGAACACCCTCAAAAGGTTCACAGGCCAAAAGAGAAAATAAGACATGTGCATAAATAACTAACCTGAAAATATGTACAAAATAGCCTAAGACAAACAGATCAACTGTTAGGAGAGATCAGAGGATGGTGGGATTGCTGGAAGGATAAAGAAAGCTCGAATACATAGACTGAGCCTTGAGGAAAGAGGAGGATAATGACAAGTGGAGATTCTTCAACACAAAATCAACAGAGCACTGGTTTTCAAAATACGGTTATACCCATTAATCCACTTGAGCTTGATGACAGCTCTGTGGGATAGAGAAGTTAGTAATATCATTATTTTCTTTCTTTTTGCTAGATGAAGAAACTGAGTCTTGGGTCATCTAAATGACACACCCAAACTGACCAGACTGGTACAACGCTGGAGAAGTTTCATTAATCCCTCGATAAGGCAGGATCTTTAGTCTGTCATTCTTTTCTTTTCTTCCCTCATAGCACAATCTAATAGAATTCTAGTGTTGAGCTTTAAAAAACAATCATTTCCCACCTGCTAATGAAGGAAGTATCTGCATAATAAACAGACAAAAATGTTTCTTCATAACCTATGTCTAAAGGCACCCAGTATTGTGGATTTTAAAAAAAATTCCCTTCCATATCTTATTCCTTAAAAAGTATTATTATAAGACACTGAGACTTCATAAATTGTTGTGAGGTATTTTTCCCATTCCATTGGCTCTGGGTGGTGGCCCTGGCCTCTGAAGCCAATGAAGTAGCTCTGCCTTTGGTAACATGGAGGAACCAGTCCCTGACCCACTTTTGGGGTCATTCTCCCCTTTTCTTGAAGGGTAATACATATTCACAGATTAATAGCTCTATGGGCCCATTTTATGGATCTATAATCCCAGAAGTCCAACAGATAGGACAGTCATTCCAAGCTGGCTGTGTTTCTGCGGGGATGCTTGGCTGAATCCATATGTCAAATGCCTAATCTCGTCAGCAAATAGTTGCTCAGCTACACCCCTGGTATTCTCTCCAGAGGATGCTTTGTCCTTTTTTCTTTCTTTCTTTTTCTTTTTTTTTTTTGCAATATGGATAGATTGAGAATTTTCCAAATCTTCAAGTTCTGCTTCCTCTTTGCTTAATAGTTCCTTCTTTTATCTATCTCTTTCCTCTCACATTTTACATAAGCAGTAAGGAGAAATGAGTTCATCACTTAGAATTTCTACTTCCCATAAAACAGTAGAACACAATGCAGCCAAGGTCTCGGCCACTTTATGACAAAGATCACCTTCCCTCCAGTCCCCAAAAACATGTTTTTCATTTCTATCTGAGACTTCACAGATGCATCTCTGACATTTCTATTTGTAGAAACAATCTCCAGAATTCTAACATGACTCCCAAGATTTCCTATCCCCTCTCTTCAAATATTCCTCAGGATTATTAACTGGGTGGGTTTCACTCCATGATTAGGTTATATCAAATGGCACAGTTGACTTTTAAAAAGGGAGATTATGTGGGTAGATCCAACTTAATCACGTGAGCCTTTTAAGACAGGGAAGTTTCTCCAGCTGATCTCACAAGAAGACAGGGAGATTCAACTTGAGGGAGAATGTCAATTGCCAGGAATGAGAGATGTGCAGGAAGTCCCCAAGACCAACCTCCCAGAGCTAAGAAGTCACCAACCAACAGCCAGCAAAGCAAGACAATGGGAGCCTTAGTCTTATAACCACAAAGAAACAAATTCTACAAACTGTTTCAGGGAGCCTGAAAACAGATCACTGAAGCGAGATAAAGAGCTGGATTTTATCCTTGTGAGAGCCTGCACAGGAGACCCAGTTAAAATATGCTGGACCTTGGCCAATAGAAACTATGAGAAATAGTTTAAAATAAAAATAAAGCTATTTATTACCATGCTGGTTTAAACCACTCAGTTTGTGGTAACTTACTGCATTGCAATAAGGAAATAATACAGAGGTCACCTAGAATTTTGCTGTAATCTATCTACCTAACTTTAGAACTGTCTACTTACCAAGGAAAACTTACTGTTCCAAACTGGGCAATCTTTTCCCTATTTGCTTAATACATTTTGTCCCTTGCCATCTCCTCAGCTTTGTTCTTACAGTTCGTCCCAACTATTACGATCTTGTGCCTTTTCTTCACTTATACCAATTATTCTTATAACTTCTAAAGCATGTGGGAAAAAAGATTTCATGTCTAACAGATTGGATATAATGGTGTGGTAGACTGCATTTCCCTGAAAATGGTTACAACAATAGTTCTGGTTCCATAGTCTCATCCATAATTTATCATTCTCCCATCAAGAGATTGGAGTCCCTGTCCCCTCACCTTGAAACCAGGAAGGTATCTGTGACAACTCGGACTAATAGGGTACAACAGAAGTGATGCTACAGTACACGACTTTTGAGGCTAGGCCATGAAAGGTAATACAGATTCTACATAGTGCTCCCTCTTTCTCTTTAGTGATCATCATTGAGACACAGTCATGACACTGTGAAGAAGACCCTGTGGAGAGGCCCACAGGAGAGATTATGAGGTCCTTGCCCTCATCTAAGATTTCAGCTAGGGATATCCTATTAAATGCTAACGCATTGACCCCCTGGAAGTTGGGGAAAGCTCTGATTTGTAGTGTTTGCCAGTTTCCATAGCATAAATCTTATCACTATGGCTGATTTCAAACTACAAACACAAGGAAGAAAAAAGTATTTAATCAGACCAGCAGGAAGAAAAAAATTCCAAAAATTGAGGATAGGTTTAGGAACCTCTGGGACAACTTTAAATGTACCAGAATCCAAATCATAGGGGTGCCAGAAGCAGAAGAGGAAGAGCAAGAAATTGAAAACTTACTTAAAAAAAATAATGAAAGAAAATTTCTCCAATCTGGCAAAGGAAATAGGCATATAAGTCCAGGAAGCTGATAGAGTTTCCACGAAGTTGAACCCAAAGAGGAACATACCAAGACACATCATAATTACATTACCCAAGATTAAAGATAAGAAGAGAATCTGAAAAGCAGCAAGAGAAAAAAATAGTTACCTACAAAGGAGTTCCCATAAAACTGTGAACTGATTTCTCAAAAGAAACTTTGCAGGCAAGAATGGACTAGCAAGAAGTATTCAAAGTGATGAAAAGCAAGAACCTACAGCCAAGATTACTCTACCCGGCAAAGCTATCACTTAGAAAGGAAGGGCAGATAAAGTGCTTCTCAGACAAGATAAAACTAAAGGAGTTCATCATCACCAAGCCATTATTACATTAAAGTTAAAGAGACTTATTTAAGAAAAAGAAGATCAAAACTATGAACATTTGAGAGGCAAAAAATTCACAACTATCAACAACTGAATTTTAAAAAACAAACAACGCAAACAACAAGAACAGGAACAGCATCATAGATATGGAGATCGTTGGAGAGTTATCAGCTAGGAGGGGGAAGGGGCAGAAGAGGGAAAAGGTACAGGGATTAAGAAGCATAATTGGTAGGTACAAAATAGACAGGGGTATGTCAAGAATAGTATAGGAAATGGAGAAGCCAAAGAACTTATATGCACGACCCATGGACATGAACTAAATGGGGGGATTGCTGGAGGGAAGGGGGTACAAGGCAGAAGGGGGCAAAGGGGAAAAAACTGGGACAACTGTAACAGCATAATCAATAAAATATACTTAAAATAAATAAAAAATACAACAAACAAACATGATGCCACTGAAAATACATTTGGGAAATAGATGCACACGATTGGCTTTGCTAATCAATACAAGCTGGCTCCAGCACACCACCGCTCCCAGCCAACAGCCTGCAGCGACTCATGAGCTGTGTGAGTGAACCATGTCAGAAGCAAATACTCAAGCCCTCAATCCAGCTGCCCCAGTTGACTCCAGTGGAGCAGAGAGAGCAGAGACATGCCTTCCCCTCCAAAGCCCTGCCCGAATTTCAGGTTTATGAGTAAAATAAATAATTGTTGCTTTAAGCTACCAAATGTTGGAATCGTTTGTTATAAAGCATGAAATAATCAAAACAAATGGTTAAAGGTGAAGGAGAGAAAGACTTCTAGATGACCCTGAAGTTGTGAGCCCAAAAGATTGGAAAGGCAATTATGCAGCTGAAGCTAAGGACTCTGCAGCTGAAGTTTATAAGTTTGAAAACCACAATTATAGACAAAAGCAAAGCAAATAGATCACAGAGCAGCTGATATTGGCTAGACATTAGGTGATTATCTGATTAAAGTAATTCACACTAAGATGTTACTGGAGTCCAGCTTAACCTCTAAGGAAATGTTTGCATTTTAAAAAAAAGGAGTTAATAGAACAATTTAGTGGTCTTCAAAGTAATGCTACTGTGAGGTGTTCTGCTACTGAAATCAAATAATGGTAGTTGTTTATATCTGAACTTGCAATGAAAAGACATTTCAATGAATACAATTTTCTCAGTTTAAAATTTTGTCCCATTAGAAAACCAAAGAATTTCTTAACTATTTCATGACTGTTACAGTTTTGCTGTTGGTGAGTCCTAGCAAATGACAACACAAATTATTAAGTACTATATTAATGTTACCAGAACAATTTTAAATCATCCTTAGTTCCTTGGCTTATGTGGTTAAGGAAGTGATTTCATATCACAGCATACACTGCAGTCATGTTTCTGCTGGTTAAGTGTTCCTAGTTTGTAAATGGAATTAAGTATATCAATATTTCATAGAGTTCTTCGCAGAATACTTCCTCCAGGTGTTTTGCCAACTGAACAAGATTGAGAACCACTAACTTAAATGAAGCTGCCATTAGTGAAATGTAAGAGAGGATATTTTTTAACAGGTGGGAAAGCCTCACTCCTGCCCTGAACAGCTGCCACGCTTTCACTACAGGACAGAAAGAACAGTAATCAGCAACTTGGCATCTTACTTCTAAATGGCTCACTACCCTGGCCTTAAGGCAGCAGAAAGAGGCCAGAGGCTTTCTGAAGGCAAATTTAGCCTGAAGACACAGAACTATACGGCAGTGCAAAGAGACAAGTGATTATAAGATTAGACTGCATAAATACAAAATGAAATGAAAATCAAAGTCTGAAGATAAAACCAAGGTGATTGAGAACAATTAAGGAAAGTGAGAAGGGACCTACACTGCTAGTCCTAGTGCTATCATGCTTGTTTAGTTGCTTTGAGAAAGTGCCTTTGTGTGTGTGATTATAAAGTGAAAACAAAAGGTGTACCTCTGAATACTATTATAGATCTAAATATAATTCCACTGGTACTCAAAATTGTGATGGTTGAATTTTCCAATATTTGGATCTCCTAATAAAATTGTTAGTTAGCAGAGGATTCTGAGTTTATGTAAAATACAAGGATAATTACTTATTGATATTTTTGTGGTGTATATCCTACCCAATACCAAACCAGATTTGGATCAGCATTTCTTTTTTAGATCAAAATTAACTCTCAATCTCCTTCTCTCCCCCTACTATGCTCCTCCTTTCTCTTTTTCATCCTCCTCCTCCTCTTCTCTCTCTTTCTCTCTCATAAAACAAGATTAATCAGTCTTGATTGCTCCTTTCCTTTATTGTCACTTAACACTTTTTAATAATTTAAAGTACAGAGGAAAGCAACTTCTTCTGAGTTTCTTAGTACTTTTCAGTCATATTCCAACACATATTCTTGCTATAGTTATCCTCTTTCTAATACTGGCTTGCTCTGAAGACTTTTTTTTTTTATTTTATCTTAAAAGAAATTAACTTCAGCCTCAAGGCTACAGTAGAGAGGTAGAGGGTAGGGAGGGAATTGGTATCCACTGTCTTTGAAGGAAGCCGCTGTCAAAGACTGAAAACCAAACAAAACCCTTTGCTGGCAAGGGCATGATAAGATCCATGTGTTCATACAATTATTGGTCTAAATGTGACAAAGCTTTAAATTTGCCTTTATCCTTTGACCTCATAATTTCAAGTCAAGGAATGTGCTCTGAAAATTTTTTCAAAAGCATTTTTAAAAATTAATGTAAAGGCATGCTTATTGCTAGATATAACAGAATTTTAAAGTAATATAAATGCCAATAATATAACAAGTTTAAATACATTCTATTATATCTATGTGGTATAATAATCTATAGAACGCTGTGTGTAGTATGATTCTGTTGTCCGTGGAAATTAGGTTCTTCCATGTGATCATAAGAAAAAAAACCCAAGGGCCCACACATGGGAGATTGTGAGGTGTTAACATGGGCTTTCCGTGTGGACATAAAAACTGCCTCCTGGGTTTCCAGTGTCCTAAATCCCTCTGTCTCACCATGGAAAATGTCCAACTGTGTCCTCAGCAAGGCCAAGACTAAAGCCAGTGTCCAGAGTTTCTGCTTCATATTGAAGTTTAGTCCTTTGGAGCCCATAGGCGGCAGCTAAACAGTCTCAGTCCCCATCCAGATTGCTTAGCTTGTTCCAATGCAATCCATTTCAGGCTCCCTCCTGGAGCCTGCAGTGGAGCTCGCCCGGCCATGGGCCACATGCCTACTAGGGCCTCGTGGTGGCGTGCTTCCGGTTGAGAGAGTGCACAAACAAACGAGTGAGTGCATCACCAGGTGGCGGACGAGAGAGAGATACAATTTATTTGTTCTTTGTGAGTTATATTAGCTTGGGCTTGGACTGGCCAGGTGCCCTTTCAAAAGAACCAATCAACTTCCCAGGCTTCTGCGGACTCTAAATAGGCTCACCTCCCAACCAGTCCCATCTTTCCCCAGGCTAAACTGACAGGAATGTTTGGTCAAGCACCACCCCATGTGCTACTTTGACTTCTATTGTACATGTGCCTGCCTTCCTGCCTGCTCCCCCTGGGCAATCTGGTAACAGAGTGGGGAAGGGAGGAGTGTTAAGCCTCTTAGCAGAGCACAAACTGTAGCTTCCTGGTTAGCAAGCAGGCTTCTGCTTCCCAGTTTATTAAGCTCAGTGTCTAGTTCCCTCCGGTCCCCTTTTCTAGCTAAATACCAAATGTAACAATTCCACTTGTATATGTTTTTGTGTGAGTGCCTGCATCCATGAATCAAGAAAAAAATTAATAGAAATCCTAACAACAGTTATTTTCGATAATATTTTGAGAATGGTGATTTTCTATTTTTGATACTTTCTAAATGTTCTTCAGAATGGTTATTTTTTATATAAAAAGAATGATACTGTAAGTAAATTCCCCATTCATATTCTTAAAAAAAAACAATCAGAATATCCAATTTTCTTTATTATTCTAGTGTTTCATGTTGGGTTAATTACTTCCTTTTTTCTTGGCTGTGCTCTGCTGGGACTTGGCGTTTTCTTGGTTCTTCGCCCCTGCACTTCTGCCTCCATGCTTCCTGCTCCCCATGGAAGTGAGAGGCTTTCCCTCTCCTGTGCACACTGCTGCTCGCTACTTCCTGCTTCTGCTCAGGCCTCAGGAACCAGAGGCACTTTCTCGTTCTTTCTCTCTCCTCTGTCCAGTCCTTTGCCTAGCAAACATACCAGCTTTGATACTGTTCTTTTTTTTCTTGCCACCATGTAACTTCCAAAAGCCAACATTCACATGCAAGTACAACATGTGGGTTGCCCCTATTATTTTTTGTTTGTTTTTTTAAAGATTTTATTTATTTATTTTTAGACAGAGGGGAAGGAAGGGAGCGATGGAGAGAAATATCAATGTATGGTTCCTCTTGGGCAGCCCCTACTGGGGACCTGGCCAGCAACCCAGGCATGTGCCCTGACTGGGAATCGAACAGGGTTGCCACTATTATTTAATTAAGAAAGAATTTGGTCAGAAATCTAAACCTTGATCCTGCTTATACTTTTTGTGTTTATCTTCTTTAGCACCGTTATGCAAAGATCCTTAGAAAAACATTAGTGCTTTGATGTTTTGGGCCCCTTCATCTCATACATATCAAGAGGCTGAGAATTAGCCCAAAGAATAAAAATCCAAAACTTGGGGGTGGGGGGCATTGGTTAGGGAATATGCTATGAGATATTCACTGTACCATTAATTTATAAGAGCAAAAATTAAAAGGAACCCAGGTGACCCACAACTGGGAAGTAATTAAATAAAATAAGGCACATCCATACAATATTTTTAAATTATAGCCATTAAAATTAACAACTAAGACTCAGTAGCAATGGGCAAATATTTAAATATAATTTTAATTTAAAAAGATATGAGAAAATCTTAAAGGACAAGCAGAGATTATACAGAAAAGCATCATTTCCCCCTCTGGATAGTTTCTTTCATTAGTTTAGGATATAGTCAAACCCAGTAAAAAGGTGCATATTAACAGTTCCAAAGGATTCAGTACTGAAAGATCTTCCTACCCATCTGTGACTGAAGTGAAATTTCCTTCCTTCCCACTTCCCCCATCCCAGCAGGGCAATGATGACCTCCTTTCGCATCACAAACAGGGTGAAGCATCTCACTTTCCTCCCACACAAATATCTCTGCTGTGAATTAAGCAAAATGAAGACCAATATTTACCACCATCCCACCAATCATTTGTGACTCAGCGTCTCTTTCTGGTTCTGCCCACATATGGAACACTGTTCCCACCCCCCAACCATGGCTTCTGTACAGTGGAGTCAGTAAGTCTCAGGGGCCAGTAAGTGCCAATAGGGCAGGCAGCCCTGCAGGCACGGGTTTCCCAAAGCCAGAGCCACCACCTGGAGAGGTTTGAGTAAAGCCGCACTCACTTTGACCACTGCTGAAGGGACCCCTTTATACCTTCTACCGCCTAAATCACTAATGCCAGACCTACTGACACCTCTTGTTTTCCACTTGCTCCCTAACTTTGTTGTTCTCTTCTGTCTTCCACTAGAAAGTTCTTAAAACCCCTCATTAAGGCAGCTAACCCAGTACTATTTCTGAAGTTGGTTGTGTCTAGGAAAACATGAGTACTATACCTCTCTTTCCTGTCGAGGCTCCCCCCAGTGGTCGGCTGAAGAAAGGCAGTTCATTCATCCAGAAAGAACTCAGAACCTGCGGAGGATCCAGCAAGGCTGAATCCTCTCCCATTCCATTCTTTGAGCCTGTCTAGGGAAGGAACCTCATATAGGAGGAGTGCATCTGGACAAGAAAACCCACATGCATCATCACAAGGTCATTTTTCAATGTTTCACAAGTTCCCCAACTTCCAGCAAGAGGAAAATCCCTCAATAATGAGACCATTTTAAACTCTGCATAGAAATTGCTTTGAAGGCATTCAATCATGAATTTGCTTGACTTTTTCCCAGGCAGCCTTCCTTGGGGCCCAGCTAAGATTCTCCTAAAGTCCTGAGCTGTTGTGAAGTCCCAGGTCCTTCACACACACATTTTATTTTGAACTTTAGAAAACTGTACATTAAAGAGAAAGAAAGGAGTTGGCAGAAATACATCCAAATGATTGCTATAATTGCTAGAGTGGTGGAATTACAGATGACATTTTTTAATTCTTATTTTCCAAATTTATATATTTACTTTTTTCAACCTAAAACATAGAGGGCAAATAACACAAAAATATTTCAAGGCCTTCACCACTGATCAAAACTCTCTACAAAAATTGGAATATTTCGTCTATTTGATCTTTGTTTTGTTTTCCCCAACTTCTGTCCTTCTCTGTTGGGGATATCTCATTCTGGTCTCATTCATCCATCTCCTTTCCATTCCTGCCTTAGAGGAACTAAACAGGGAAGCCACAAGCTGCCTTTTTAAAAAAGCAAGAAACATTCAGCAGCAGCCACAGGCACTAATGTGAGAAGCTGGGGAAGGTGTCGTTTTTCACTCAAACTGACATTTAAGCTGTTTCATAAATATGAAATCAAACTCGAGGGTCCAGATGGACTGCCGCCCCCTCTGCCTTTTGCTGGAATGACATGCTATTTACCAGCCTCAAAAAGGGGGACTGAGAAATAAAACGTTCAGATGATGAGTCACGGAGGGAAATGATTGACGAGTGATGAATGAACTGGCGATTTTTTTTTTCATACAAGAATCAAGAGAGAGCCACTGCACAATGGATGGTGATCCCCAGCATGTACTGCTGCCACTGCTGGATTGTGACAAGGAGTAAGGCGGTCTCATTTCTAAGCACTGAACAGAGAACAAGTCACAGCTTATGATCTAGGTACAAGGAGGCATTTCCAAGAGGGAAGAGTCACTTTTACTGTGGGCGACCCCATCTTAGCAGTTGTTTCATATCATACATACATCATAGAAAGAGCATCACAGGAAGCCAAATATAAAATTTGAGTTTTGAGGACACGGGCATCTGCTCGAATCTTCAAATCATGAAATGGAGCATTTGTGATAGCATTGCCTTGTCAAGTGCTCCTTAGAGCACTATTTTGGAGGTGGACCTTGCAGAGCCTGGTCTGCATCTCCAAAGCCCCGTGGAGCAGGAAGAGGTAAAGACAGCTGGGGATTCCAGCAACACCATGCCCCTCACCGGTGCATCCTGTTGTGCTGCAAAGCTGCAATACCCTCCCAAGTGAGGGCGATGGAATGTGGTTCTCCGTCATCTGGAAGACTCTCAAAAGCACCCAGGCATTCATTGCTGACTCATCATTCCAACTCTGAGGAGTCTCAGTTTCCTGAAAAACAAACAGACAGCCCTGATTTATTTTATAGCTGTTGATGAGAAAAATTATAGATATCTGTTTTTAGATTCATAGTTCAATCACAGATATCACAGAAGGGAAAGTTTAAGGAAGTCCATAAGCCTGAATATTCTTCATCATTTGAAAGGCAAGAACTTGAGGTTGTGCAAGACATTTACAACAGTGAAAATATGGTGGTAGCCCTGGCTGGGTAGCTCAGTCGGTTAGGGCATCATCCTGATACATCAAGGGTGTAGGTTCAATCTCTGGCCAGAACACATACAAGAAGCAATCACTGAATGTATAAACTTCTTTCTCTCTCCCTCTCTCTCTCTCTCTCTCTCAAAAAAAAAAATCAATAACTTAAAAAAAATGTAGTGCTGATTTTAGGCAATAGCTGTGACTTTGGGCCATACATTCCCCTGAATAGACAGAAAAGACCCTCTACAGCTGGAGAGATTCCAGCTTGTTTGGTCAAATTCTTTGGAGAAAGCAGCTTTGTGTGTACCTGAGCACCCAGAGGACAAGAGCTTTGTTACATTTCAATAGAGAGCTATTCTACATGCTCTTCCAAGCATTCTTCAGCAAAATAAAGTCCTCAAGAAGAGACCTTAAGGTTAGAGTAGGAAATGTTAGAATAGAAAATAATTCCCTCATTCTGCTCCTCACTAGACCAACTACATCTGTAATCCTCACACCAATATCTCTACGCTGTTCCAACTCCTGACTGCCTTACCCCATATGCCACCTTGGTGGGATCTGATCAAAAACAACAATGGGAGCTTAGTATTCATCTGAGTTAACGTCTCTTTGCAAACAAAGGGGAGAGTATCTGCTGGATCACCTGAAGAAGGACTAAGGAAACTGCAGCGAGAATCCCTCCTGTTAGAATACGTGAATTAGTAGGAGAGAGGGGGTCAAGAGACAGACGCAGGAATATCTGGCCGAGCCTGTAGCACACTTCCTTTCTCTCTTTTAAGGTCTTCAGTTATCAGTGGGCCAGTGACTTACTTGCAGACATATGTCTTGAGTCCAGTGAAGAAATAAATTTTCATATACATGTATATATAAAATATATATGAAATATATACATATATATGAAGTATATATACTACATACATTGGTATGAAAATTTATTATGTATATACATTATACAAATATATATAGATATACATATATAGAGACAGACTCAAAAATCTTTATTGTTTAGTTTGATTTGATTATGGTTTCTATAACTCTCAAATTGTTCTAAATGAAAATTTCCCTTGAATGGGCATTGGATTTCCAGCCTTCCAGGATTACTAATTCTAGATACGTTGTCTTATACTTACAGGCAGATATCTGTGGCAGGGTCCCCATTAGGGCTATTTCCAAAAATCACTCAGGCATGTTTGGACTAGAATTTCAGTAGTTTCCATCACAAAAATGGGAAGATGAACACCAATTCAGAGCATATAGAAGCAAAATGTAAAGCTGATATAATAAAAGTACCACTTAAAGAGAACTAGTCTCTTCTCTGCTCATTAGGATCCTAATTATTTCATTGAGACACCAAGTATATGCTGGTTAGTTCCCCATTGTAAGAAATTCAAAGGCTTAGCAAAAGAAAGTTCTATGTCACTGGTAAATATTAAAACCTGCATTCAGTTTAATGCAAATAGCATATCTTAATTAAATACTATGTGCCTAATCCTACACTAGACATTGAATAGAGATTTTAAAGCACTGGGGTTTTTTCCCCTACATCTAATGTCATATATGCTTGCTATGAAAAAATTGAACAATAACATAAGGCAGTAAATAAAATTAAGTTCTCGACTAGATCACATTGTTGAAAAGTTTTGTTTTTGTTTCATGTTGTTCATAGTGATTGTATGATCTCCCGTGAAGGACAATGGAAGCAGAGTGTAAGTGGGCAGGCATTAGGGCCAAAGTTGCTATCATGATATAAGGGAAATGGCTAGAAATGACTCCAGTTCCACCAGATACACCCATCAGCTGCAGCGGAGAAAGATTAAGTATTTCCCCAGGTGAGCATTAAGCATCCACAGAAGATGCAATAACAGACAACAGGCTAGGCCGGTCGAGCAAGTGCCTCAGAGTCCTGTGATTATAGATGTACATGAGACAGTGGGACAGAATGGGGGTGGTCCTAGGAAAACAAAAGATATAGCAAAGCCAATAGGCAGCATTAGGAAAATCTGAGAGTGGAGGCAGAATCTCAGCCAGAGGACTCATTTACATGGTCTCTGGGGAAGACATAAAACATTGGGCATGACAGGTCTTCAAATCAGAGCATAAGATTTGAGCAAATGAGACAGGGACCTAGTCACCAACATAGGGGCCCAAAAGCAGAAGGTGGGAACCACAGGGCACAGGGTAAGAGTCAGGCATGCAAGAGCAGGAATTTACATGTACGCACCGCACCGCCTGGTTTCAGAGCATTTTCACTTGCAGTGTCACGTGCATGGGTTCCCAGCTCATCCATTTAATAAATTCACCTACCATGTGCCAGGACCCGTGGCGAGGATAAAGGTCCCAGAGATAATGAACTTAGAGATGTACAAGTCGTGGCCCCAACACTGAGGGGAGTTTAGTCAGGTGTGAAGTGCTGATGGGTAAACAGACAGGACAAAATGTAATGGTCCCTGAACTTCACAGAATTCAGCAGGAGAAGGGGACCCACCCTGTCCTCTGTGCTTTGCCATACTCTTTGTAACTGAATGAAGAGTTTACAGGTGACAGCATTAGGTCTAATGATAATGACTTAGCAACATTTCACACACCAAACAGCTGGAATTTAAATTCCCATACAAGTGACCATTTAATTTCTGTCCCACAGGGCTACACTTAAAACAAGGAATCACTTTAAAATTCCATAGAGTAGGCCCTGCCATGTGGAGCACCAGAGGACTTGGAGGTGGATGGGCTGTAATGGGCAGACGTGTGACTTCGGTAATGTAGAGTTCTGAGAAAGCACTTTGCACAAACGAAGTTAAAAAAACAAAACAAAACATGGAAACCTCAGCTTCAGTGAATGTGGAAAGATTAAGACAATAAACACGTGGGGTTCAGGCCTGGGGGCACCCTAGGATCCCTGGAACTTTGAATAATTTGAACCCAGTTTCCCTCTTCCCCCAGTCCTCCACCCAAATGTTCTGTTGCTAAGACAACAGGATGCTAGAAGGCATATGCATGTATCTGCTCCATGCATGCTGTTGCCTAGCAACGGGTTTCAGCAGCGCCTGAGCTCTCACTCTTTACACCTACCCTGCTCCATCCATTGCCTTGTCTTGCCAGTTGCTTCCCCAACCCCCCAAGACAAAGAAACAGGAAGCAGAAGAGTGCTGGATTCTCAGGATCTGATCTTCTCAGCAGCCCATTATCAACACCAGGGCAAAACCTAAGCCTGGCTTCACTCAGCTTAACCTCTTTGAGTCTACACCATGAAGTTATCAAACGTAAACTTACAATTCCAGCTGGATAAAATCAAATGATGGTTCGACAGTCTTAGTATTTGAAAGCTTGTTACAGAATTCTCGTCTGTAATAATCAAAGGGATGTTGTGAAAAGGAAAATACTGAACTACCAGATGAAATTAACAGCAGGATTTTATACCTGGAATGAGACAGTTGAAGATGGGAGATAAAATAAGAAGAGAAGGAAGGGTAGGGGCCAGGGGAGGGGAATAAAGGAGGAGAAAACAGAATATGGAAAGGAGGACCAAGAAAGAGTGGAGAGGCTTTTAATTCACAATAAATAATATCCCTTTGCAATATAATAGTGGGTAAACTGGAAAAAAACTACAATATTATCAGTAAAATCTGATGCCTAAAAGAACAAGAATAGAGCTGATTGTTTTTAATACCAGGCATTACCTTAAGTACTTTACGTAGATTATTTCCATCTTCATAAAGACCCTGCAAGATGAATATCAGAAAAGTTATTTCACAGATAGGATTCAGGACAGTCCAGTGACCTGACCAAGGCCACACAGCTAGTAAAAGCAACAAAGCTAGTAAAAATAGAGAGTATTCAAACCAATACTAGTCTGACTTAAAATTCACTTGGTTTCTTGACATGTACTATGATAAATATCTGGGGAAATGTGTGTGAAATTTGCAAAATCACACAAATTTGTTAAACTGGAGACTTTTAAAGGAGCTTTTAAAGCATATAAATATGCTTTTTCTAATGTTAAAGGAATGGATTTTTCCTCAAAGCTTTAATGCAACAATTTATTTTTAAAATTTTTATTTATTGATTTTAGAGAGAGAGGAAGGGAGAAAGAGAGCGAGAGACAGAGACAGAGAGAAACACCGACTTTGTTGTTCCACTAATGTACGCATTCATTGGCTGATTCTTGTGTGTACTCTGACCAGAGGTCGAACCCACAACCTTGGCGTATCGGGACGATGCTCCAACCAACTGAGCTACCTGGTCAGGGTTTAATGCAATAATTTATGAAAAGAAAATCATCTTGCCAAGTAGGAAAGGGAATGCTGATCCTTTAACAAAGTGCTCAGGAAAAAGACTTTAGATTCCTTTTGAAGAAGCTGAAGAAAGAAAACTTCAGAGTTTACTCCCATTGAAAAGAGATTATAAATTTTGGAAATGTTTATGAAGTGATAGGAAACTTTGTATACAGCAACCAGTATGTGAAGAAAAGCCATTGCTGCAAGAAAGTCAGATATAAGCAAAAAATAAGATTCTGCTGAAACCTTAGTGAACTCTAACGTGGACCTCCTTCCTACTAACAACATAATGCCCTTGGTCAGTGAACAGACAACCTCGTGCTGACAGCAGGGATGGACACACACATATTCAGTGCTCTTTGCTCAGACTCTCAAAGCTCCGTGCAAGTAGAAG
The DNA here is from genome assembly GCA_028533065.1 of Trachops cirrhosus. Lineage (NCBI taxonomy): Eukaryota > Metazoa > Chordata > Mammalia > Chiroptera > Phyllostomidae > Trachops > Trachops cirrhosus. Next base: position 103,490,361 of record CM052539.1, on the reverse strand, counting down.
ATGTGGCATTCCAGGCACATCAGCACGAGAGATGTGTCTAAGTTTGCCCCACCTAGGCTTAAGCCATAACCATGCTAAGTATGTTTATTTCTCATGCTAAAGGGTGAGTATAGACATGCCCAGCAAATCCTTTTGTCATATTCATTAATGCCCATGGTAAACAAATCCCTCAATTCTTTTGATTTAAATTTATTAACAGGATCATATAGGCTTCAAGTCTACATTTCTGTGATAAGTGATCTGTATTATGTGCCCACCACCCAAGGACAAATCATCTTCTGTCACCATATATGTGGCCCCCTTTGCCCCTTTCTGCTCCCCCAGCCCCTTCCCTCTGGTAACCACCATACTGCTGTCTATGTGTATGTTTCAGTTTTGTATCCCACCTATGAGTGAAATCCTGTGGTTCCTAGCTTGCTCTGACTATTTCACTTAGCATAGTATTCTGAAGGTCCACTCATATTGTCACAAATGGCAGTATTTTATCTTTTCTGATGACTGAGTAGGATTCATTGTATATATGTAACACATCTTTATCCAGTCCTCCATTGGAGAACACTTTGATTATTTCCATGTCTTAGCCACTGTGAATAATGCTGCAATAAACAGAGGGGTGCACATATCTTTGCAAATAAATGTTTTTGAGTTTTTCGGGTAGATACCCAGGAGAGGGATTGCTGGGTCATATGGTAACTCCATTCTTAATTTTTTGAGGAACTGCCAGACTGTTTTCCCCGGCTGTACCTGTCTACGCTCCCACCAGCAGTGAATGAGGGGTCCAAATGAGCCCCTGTATATATTCAAAGGGGCCAGACAGACCCTACCTGACTATCAGTGTAAAGATTCTGGTATCCTAAGTACTCAACATTAGGTGCATAGCTTAAGAGCTCCATCCCTCCCCAAGTGTACAGTGTCATTATTATGATACTATCACATGTGACAACTATTCTCCAGAAATAGCTTGGCTTTTCTTAAGAATTAGGGCTGAACATGAAACAGGCTTTACAAGCTACATGAGGTAAGTATGTTACAGACCTCTAAAAAATACCATATATAATGTATAATCAAGCAATGGCTATAATATGTCACCACACAATCTGCAAAGACTACTAATTATCCCACAGTATCCATTCTATCTTTCACAGTTACAGAAAATTTAGCTCAGCATACAGCCACTCAGACTAAAGGCTGGCCAATAAGATATAAGTGGAATTGCAGTGTGGCAATTTTTTAAACTTTAAGAAACAGCTCTTGCACAAACTCTGCCCCTCTTTTCTTTTGTTCCTTCCCTCCTGCTGGAATGTGGAGGATGTCATCTAGGAGCATGAGAGAGAGAACCACCCTAGAGAGGGAGCTGAAGCAGAGCTTAAAAGGAGCCTAGGTCCCCGAGGAAACAGTGAAACAAAGCCACTACACCAGCTCAGGACCCTATACTACCACATTTGATATAGGAGAGCTGTAAGCTACCATCTCTTTAAAGCCTGTATTTGCTGGGTTTTATTATTACTTACAGCCAAATCCAATCTTAAGTAATACACAGAGATTACAGCATAGCTCTTGTGGCCTAATTGGCTATCTAGGCAGGTAATAATTTGAATGACCTATAGCGGAGAAGAAATCCTGAATAGAAATGAGGATCAGAATTGTCTCAAGGTGAAACTCTCTCATCCTTCTCTGATAATCTAAGGAACTCTTGTCATTTTCATTAAAGATACAATTTTTCTTGTAGTATGTAAAATAAGATGTTCTCTTCTGAAAAAAATTTTTTAGCCACCAGCAAAACCCTGTCCTCTAAAGTTTCCACGCTACTCCCCAGAGGACAGAGAGCCCTGATGAACCCTCCTCAGTGCACACCCAGACAAACACCCAAGAGGTGCTGCGTCTCAAAGCATTTCCAGGGCATGACATCCAAGCGGCCCATCGCCAGAGCCCTCACACCGATCACAACGCAAACTTGGGGGCAATGAATGAAACTCATCCAGCAAAATAGATGAATATATAATATGACTTAGTGTCTTTTCAATGTTTGAAGAAACTCTGTACATTGAAAATATGTGTGGTCTGTACCAGTATCGTCCAATAGACCTATAACGCCAGCCACAAATGTGAGCCACATGTGTGATTTCAAATGGTCTAAAAAGACAATTGAAAATAACTATAACAATATATTTTATTTAGTCCTCCATGTCAAAAATAGTATAAATATTATATATTATAATCCATATTGAATAAAAAATATACTTGGCTTTTTTTAAATAAACCCTTCACAACCCAGTGTATTTTACACTTATAATACATTTCAGTTTGGGCTAGCCATGCCAGATACTCAGCAACCACTGTGGCTAGTGGCTCCTAGCTGATCTCTCGAACAGCAGAGGTCTAGTGTGTGCCACCCACTGGTTAGCACAATAGAATAATAACATCATTGAAATGTCTTGGGCCTCTGAAGCTTCCCAAGTCCAAACAAGGCCCCTGCCTTCCAGTCATAATCTTCTCTAACCATAGATAGTGAAGGTGATTCTTTGTAAATAGCTACTGAAATGGTGATGCTATTACTACCACTCAAAATCATTTATTCAAGTCTTACCTATCGTGAGGCTATCCTTTTGCCTGCTGGTGCATTTAACCCTATTCTTCTGATGCTGTCTTCCACAGAGGAGAAACACAACAATCCAAATCCTCCACATAACAACCCTCCACGTTAGGGAGCAGAAAAACCCAACAGTGTTCTCAGCTCCCCACGGTGCAAACATAGTGGTGATTCAAAAAGCCAAATCCGAACCCCAAAGCATCCATTCTCAGAGTTTCCCCCTGCCAGGTCTCTCATAACCACCTCCGTTTTCCAGGAGAGTTTAAGGCAAGGACACTGTGAAAGCTTTCCTTTAGCCACAAAACAATGTTGCGTGCAACTTCTGACTCTGAGGTCTACTTAGAACTTTAAAGAGAAAACTTTAAAGAAAAGAAAAATAGGAGGAAGAAGACAAAAAGGAGGTAAAAGAAGAAAAGGATAGAGAAGGAACAGCACAGGGAAGAGGAAAGCAATGTGCTCTGTCCAGTCACACGATTTGAGGTCTGGCGTTGGAACGTAAGCCTGAGGAAAATATCTGCTTCGTCTACCTGCCTGTCTGAGAATTTGAGCATCAGTAATTTTTCCTTTGACCTAAACCTAGAGTCCATGCATACCCAGTTGAAATGCAAATGACCCTAGGAAGTAAAATACCAAACTTTCAGGTCTTACTACAATTTAATTTATAGAAAAGAAGTTATTTTGTCAACCATGCAGGTCCTGGGGAGGCAGACAGAAGTCTGGTGAGTTCTGCCAAGCAGGGTGGGAAAGGTCCAGGAAATGGGAGTCCCAAGCCCTCCGGGCATTGGTGGCCTGGGCAACCTGAGGTGACGGGCACCAGCAACCACGGAAGATGCCAGCAAGAGGACAGAGACCGCCAAACCCTGCCCATTTCTGCTGCCCAGAGCCAACGCTGCCCAGGACTTCCTGTGAGTCCTAATCAGTAAAAATACTACAGTTCATTTTCTCCAACTTTTCCAAACTTTTATTTGAAGTTTCATGTCTTTACTACGAATTTGCTGCTTGGGTTACTTCTTAAAGATTTAAAGAATGTGACATGTCACTATCACTTCAATTCTCATGTGGAGTTAAGATCAGCTTCTCCTCCTGGGCCCAGTAAACCTCTGGCCTCCCCGTTTATTTGACCCAATGATAATGAAATGAACCACCAGATCCCTGGACTTTTAAAATGCAGTTGGACAGTCCATTGAAAGCTAGTGCTTGACAACAGAAACCAGAAATTTATGAATACCAGGAAAGGTGCAACAATTGACAACAAAAAAATGACTGTGTGTCACTTCATAGCTCATGACAGGTTACTCACTCAGTCATGCAACAGCAGTGGCTGTGTAGCCACTATGTGTCTGCTACTGTGCTCAGAGAATAGCAGTAAGTAACGGACATGGTAACACACCAGTGTCGGACGCCATCACAGTGATTGATGTCCCTGAGGAAAGAGGGGGAACAGAGGGGAAACTGATCCTGTTGGTTCAGGCAAGTGGTTGGCTGGGGGTGGGGGAGAAGGAAGGCTCCTTCTCTCTCTCCTTTCCTCTTCCCTGCTCCTCTCCCTTCCTTTCTCACCACTCCACGTGTGTCTCTCTCCCCATGTTGCCTTCTCAGATAGAGTAACAATATTCACCAGCCGTGAATACTTAAATAGCTGTGCTTCCCTGTTAGAAAGCAAAGAATGAGGACAGAATAGGTAGAGGAGGGAGAGGAAGGAAGGGCTAGAACCACAGCTCATTTTAATGTTCCCCTTTCCAGCTATTATCAAACGGAACATCCTGGAGGTAAATTAGATCAAGTAAGCTTTTGGTGCCAAGTCTTTGTCACTCTTTCTCAAGCAAGTACAATGAAATAAAAAGGCCACTTTTAAGTACAGGCACCCCACCCAGTGTCAGTACAAACAGTATCATCCTCAGTGTCCCTGGAGGTTCTGTCAGTGACCTCTGGACAAAGAAAAAGATACTGGGATGGTCTCAAATGTACCTACTGGAGGAATAAGGCCTCTGTGTGCTAGTCCTGTGTCTAATCATGTTTTTAAGTGATTTCCACCTTCATTTCCACATATGTTCCCGATGGAAATACGGAAAGGGAAGGCCCTGGCTGGGTAGCTCAGCTGGTGAGAGAGTCATCCCAATATGCCAAGGCTGCAGGTTAGATCCCCAGTCTGGGCACATACAAGAACCAACTAATGAATACATAAACAAGTGGAACAACAAATCAATATGTCTCTCTCCTTCAAAAAAGCTCAATAAAAAGAAAAGAAATAAGGAAAGGGGAGAAAAAGCTCCAATGCATCACAAAAGTCACACTTGAGAATCCTAATATCTACTTCAAGGTGCATTCCTCTTCGGTAAACATGCGGTCTGTTTGCATTTAATTCTGCTACACAAGCCCTGCAAGAAAGTTAGCCAAATTGATAATCGATTCACATGATCTTTGCTCACTCATTAAAACACACCAAACAGTTAACTCCCTTTTCTGTTGGGAGCTCTCACTGGCTCTACGCAGCTTGAATACTAAACAGCCGCTCAGGGCTCCGGGAACACAGCAGAGCCATTAGGTGGTAACTGTTTCAAAGCCATTCAAAGCAAGTCTCAGAAATGAACGGCCTCACTATCCCTTCAATTAAATCTTTAGTGAATCATCATTGATCTGATGACCATCAGATGATAAAGAAGATTTAAAGATCTCAAAAGGACCTGATTTACTTGACCAATCCACCTCTTCCCCCTCCCCACCCCGTTCCACCTACTTGAATAAGGAGAGAGAGAAGAGTTTTTGAATACCGTTCGTTCACTCCAGCAGCTGCAATGTGAGACCATTAGACACATTAGCCAATACTCTACTAATACCCTGCCAATCTCAATCTCTGTCTCCCTCTCTTTCCTTGCCTCTCCCCACTCCTCTCTCTGTCTCTGTCTCCCAGATCTATCCCCCACACCCTGCCCATTCATGAACAAACCCTCCCCCTCTTTATCCTGGTCCAGACACTGATTCCTGAGACTCTGAATAAATTGTGGTGCTACCAGAAAGTCAGTAGATTATATAGGCAAATCCCTTCTCTTTACAAAGAAGAAATCTTGGATCTCAGCAGTTATTTGGTAGCTAAGCCACGACTATTAGCCAAGTTTTCCAACACCTAGGGAAATGCTATTCCCTGTAGCCCTCTGACCTAGATGCAGTAATGAAGATGTAACCTACAGCTTCTCTAAAAATCTTGTTTTAATTTTTTTACCTCAAAGTGGGTACAAATGTTAATGCCAAGCCTTCTCCTGATATTCTTCTCACTCAGTCATTGGACAATCAAGCATTGTGGTCAATGCTTGGAAATATAAAAAATGAATTAAAACTTTTAAGTATGGTAGGGAATATAGATAATGAGATAATTAATTTCCAAGTCAATAGGTGATAATGGAGACAAAGAAAAATAAAAGCACATAGATATTATATCTAAAGAAGAAAACACTAAAGTACATAGTAAGTGTGTCATAAATGCATGTGTATCTCCTCTATACAGTAGTTAACAAGTGCTAGCTATGAACCTATTGCCTCAGGATTTTCTGGGGAGCTTTATTAATATACTGGAGTGTAGTTCTAGAATATTTTAATTGCTCCCTGGGATGTTCTAATACACAGTGTGTTTTAGGATTCCATGCGTGGAGTAATAAAGGCAAAGAAACAACTGCTGGGGAGCTTCACAAAGGAGCTGCTGTTCAAATTAACTTTTAAAAGATAAGGAGGGACTTCAGACAATTATGTGCAGGATTATAATGTGGAAAGGAATTATAATTTTCATATAGCTTTTCATGTGGTGGAATTAGGACCCATGTATTAAACTTAATATTTAATAAGATTTTTTAGGGAGCTGTTTTAAAATGTATAGCCCACTCCAGGAGGCAGGAAGCAGCCCATCCCTGGAAGCATGCAAGTTGCTCTGGTTGACCAGAGCTCCTGGTTCTTTTCTACTTGGGCAGGTCTCCCTCATCACTTATTGCACGGTTATCTTACATGCTCAACTCATATCGTCAATGAGTCCATCCTATTATTGAGTACCTGAGTGAGTGAATAAGTACAATTAATTTTTCCTTTGTAACACTGAAGCCTCTATTATTTCTTAATAACAAACAGACATCAATGACTGAGGTCTTGTGCATTTTTGCTATCCACTCTCAACTAGCTTTTCGCTCAGGATATACTCAAAAACTCTTTACAGTATATTCAATGAATCCATATTAAATCTTACTTTGTTAGTTTTACCATTGTTCCTAGATTTTAAAACTGTTAGTTCTGACAATCATAGAGAGTAAGTTTAGAGGAGTTAAACTCCAAGATCTTTCAAACTCTGAAATGGGTGACACTATGAACGGGCAGGATGTCTATGAATGTATTAAAATCAAATTGCCTCTAGTGAATACACTACTAGCTGTCCACAAGTCCTCAGAGAGAAGCTGCAGGGAATAAAACAGAGAAGCTTCCCTTCCTGGTACTTACTTCAGCTCAATAACCAGATCCTGACCATCTCCTTTAGCGAGAATGTAGAGTCACAAGATAAGCGAGGCCTGACCTACCTCAAACAGTTCACCATCTACTGTCTACTATCACTTTCTCCCATTAGATATCTATACCTTTAGCCAACCAAACACAGATCTTACCCTTTGAAACTAAGGGAAAGATGCTTCCGTTTTTTTAACTGCTCAGAATTTCTATGTGCTGAAAAAAAGGTGCATAGAATAAATGGAATAATAAACAAATAAATATTGACTATTTTCCATATAAAAGAATACTTTTTTCAGTGCTTGCCAGATTCCTCAGTAAATCTAAGACTCGCAAACTCAAAGCAAAAAGAGGTAAATGATATAGAGAAATCTAAGTAGTCCTTTCTTATTCATAGATATGTAAGAAAGTGATGAGGAAAGAAAGCATTAAGAAACTCAGGCTCTGAACTCCTGGCACAGAAGCAGGTGGATGCAAACACCCCTGCCCCTGAAGCGCTGATGAAGCAGCCTTGTAGCATCCTCCACTCCAGAACAACTCAACTCCAGAACAACTACCTTGTGGGCCCCCAACACCATCACCTATCAGTGGCTTGACATTCCTGGTATTTTTTATGCAAATGAAGAATAAACTGGCTTTAGCCCTTTCCTTCTGCAGGTATCTATCCTCTACCTGACCCCAAAATGTATAACCTAAAATAACACCCTTCGCTCTCACAGAACATAGGAAAGACTGAGAAAAAAATTTTTTAAAGAGCTGCATTTTCTACTCAATGAGAAAGAGGAAGATGATTCCTTTTTTAAACAAAATTAAATATTTTCCAAGCTTTTATCCTTTTCTCTTTAACCCTCTTCAGGTTCAAATCTAATTTTTTTCCCAAAGAACCACCAAATTGACTGTAAGAGAATAATTGCAAAGGCGTGAAAGTACCACACGTCTCCTGGAAACAGGCTGTGCCATGGGTTGTTTCTTAATTTTCACCCTATTAGGGTAATTTCCTGCTATGGAGGGCTTTTTTTCCTACTGCAGTTCCTGCACGCTGACATCCTGGCTCCTTCACAGCTGCTCTGTCAAAGCAAAGGGAAAGCAGACCATTAACACCTTTCTGGAAATAGTCAGATACAACAAATGCCACTGTCCTGTTAGCCTGCACACGGGTGAGGACGAGGGAAGGAACCAACGCTGTGATACGGGAGGGCGTGTCACCTGCAGGAACTTGGCTGCTGTAGTTATTTAACCTGCAGTGACACAATTTATAAATCCACTGTTCTAAAAGAAAACGGACAACTCACAAACAAACTAGGAAATACATTTGTAAATACACTCACCTTTCTCAAGGTAAGCAATAAAATGCAACTTCAAAATATATCACAATACCACCACCCCCTTTTTTTTTTTGCCTCTTAGCACTTTTAAACAAACAAAAAAATCAGATGTTGATGTGGATCTGGTGAAATTGATATTTTTCTACAACACTGTAAAGTTGAGCAGCCTTTCTGAAAAGCAATTTAGCAGTAAGTACTAATGACCATCAAAATATTCATGCCCTTTGACCCAGTAATTTCACTTATTGAAATCTATCCTAAGAAAAATGTAGGGAAAGCTGTATAGCCAAATATATTCATTGCACTTCTATTTATAATAGTGGAAAAACTGGGGAAAACATGAATATCTATAGGTAAATTATTGAGTAAATCATAGCCCATTGACTGAATGAACCATTAAAAACAGCCCAGATGAGCACTTAGCACATGTTAGGTACTCAATGCTGATTGTGTAGAAATGTATAAAAAGCTTATGAAATAAAATTAAATGAAAAATACAAACATGCATGCATGTTTATTACAATTCTGACAAATATATACAAGTAAAAGAAAGTCAATTTTCTAAATTTTCAATATTGTATATTTTTTAAATTATATTTTACTGATCATGCTATTACAGCTGTCCTGATTTTTCCCGCTTTGGCCCCCTCAACCCAGCATACCCACTCCCTCAGGCAATCCCCACACCATGATTCACATCCATGGGCCATGTGTATAAGTTCTTTGGCTGCTCCATTTCCTATACTGTACTTTACACCCCCATGGCTATTTTGTAACTACCTTTTTGTATTTCTTAATCCTCTAAACTTTTCACCCATTCTCTCCCTTCCGCCACCCATCTGGCAAACTTCCAGTAACTAACTTCTTTTCTCCTGCTTTTAAGAGTCTCTCTTTATCTTGAACCTTTGACCTTTTATTAATGATGTGTTTTATAGTGTGCCTCTTTGCCTCCATCATAATTGGGACTCTCTGTGTTCCCTGGACTTGAATGTCTATTTCCTTTGCTGAAATAAGGAAGTTTTCTTTAACTGTTTTTTCAGATAAAGTTCCAATTTCTTGCTCTTTCTCTTCTCCTGGCACCCCTATAAGGTGAATATTGGACCTCTTAAAGTTGTACCAGAGGCTGTTTAAAATATCCTTATTTTTGGCGGGGGGGATTCTTTTTTCTTCTTATTGTTCTGTGGGGTTGTTTTTTGCTTCCTTATTTTCCAAATCATTGATTTGATTCTTGGTTTCATCCTTTTTATTGTTGTTTCCCTGTAAATTGTTCTTTATTTCAATTAGTGTATCCTTCATTTCTGACTGGGTCTTTTATATGCCACTGAGGTCCTCACTAAGTTCCTTGAGCTTCCTTATAACCAGTGTTTTGAACTCTACATCGGATAGGATTACTTATCTCCATTTTATTTAGCTCTTTTCCTGGAGTTTTGATCTGTTCTTTCATTTGGGCCATGTTTCTTTCTCCCCTCATTTTGGCAGCCTCCCTCTATTTGTTTCTATGTATTAGATAGAGCAGCTTTGATTCCGTGTCTTGGTTATATGGCCTAATGTTGTAGGTGTCCTGTAGGGTCCAGTGGCACAGCCCCCCTATCATCCAAGCTGGGTATTCGAGGTGCACCCTTTGTGTGGTCTGAGTACACCCTCCTCTTGTAGTTGAGCCTTGGTTGCTGTTGGCAGATCAGTGGGAGGGGTTTACTCAGGCCAGTCAACTACAAGGACTGACTATTACCACTGACCACCAACTGCTGCCCTTTGTGGAGGATCAGCTGTGCAGGGACAGGGTGGTGGTGCTCCAACGAGGTCTGTAGCTGTCCAATGGGTGCATTGGCTCTGGGGTTTCCCAGGTGGGACACTCCAAGGTCAGCCCACACCTGTATTTTGCTCAGGTATGGTAAAAGCAATCTGAGTAGTAAAGCAATCTGAGATGGCTTCTACTTGTGCTGGGTTAGAGATTCCCAGGTGGAGCCAAGCTGTGACTCTAATCTGGCTGCCTCTAGGGCTCACTGAAGCCAGCTATTGCTTGCTTGATAGGATTTAGGAACCAAGACCAGCCACTCTTACAGAAAAGCAGCATAGGTGGGCCTGTAAATTGAGTGGGGTAGAGCCTCTGTGGATCTCTAAGGTGGGTCACACAGTGTTAACCAGGTTGATGAAGTCTCAGATATGGCACCAGCTTAGTAGCTCAGTGGGTATAGGGTTTAGCACAGGGAAAATGGTCTCTGCTCACCATTATACCAGGCACTTGAGTCTCTCCGTTTATGCTACTGGTGCCCTTTAAGCTGCCACCCCATCGCTGGAGCTCAGAGGGAGTGAGTCTGAGTAGGTGAGTCAATGTATGTATTCCCCAAGAGGAACTGCTTAGGGCTCCAGCAGCCTCTTCCACCAACTCAAACCCCAGTGCTTTTCGCAGCCAGAAGTTGCGGGTACTATTTTCCTGGTACTGGAATCCTGGGCTGGGAGGCCTGGTGTTGGTCTGGGACTCCTCGTTCCTAAGATATTCCTCCTGAATTTTTCACCATGTGGGTGTGGGACCAGCGCATTCTGCATCTGTATCCCTCCTACCAGGTGGATGGATGTGGTTTCTTCAATTCCATAATGGTCAGACTTCCATTCAACTCGATTTTGTAGTTGTCAGACTTCCATTCAACGCCATCTGACATTCCTGAGTGATGGTTGTTTTACTTTTTAGTTGTAATTTTGATGTGGTTGTGCGAAGAGGTGAACCATGTCTGCCTATATCACCATCCTGACTTGAAGCCCTAATATTATATATTTTTAATACTTGCACAATATAGTGAAAAAAATCAAAAATAAATAAATCAACTTTTCTCCCTGGATGGCAGTAAGCTGGGCATCCTTTTAGGACATAGGATATAAGAATACATTGTCAAACATACCTCTCATTCACATGGGCCTCAGATGATAAAAAGAGTATGCCTAAAAGGTCATACAAAGAATCTTCCTTCTTTGTAAGAGTACACAGGGCTTATGGACAGACCTAGAAGAAGATCTGTGCAAAGGCTTTGAGTTGCAGGTGGAAATGACAGTGAAGCAGTGAGTTATCTTCTCTGGGTTCAAGCAGAACATCCTGGTGGACCTTCCTGCTTCTCCAATTCCAATTTGTCAGTGTAGATACACAGAAACCTAAGTGTGATGCCATAAGGGCTACAGAGTGAATGTCAACAGGGCCCTTGTTTTAGGAGTTTAGAATCAAGTCTAGAAATGAGACACTCAAGTTTGATGCTGTGGGAAATCTACCAGGCTAGGAGTCTAGAAACCTGAGTTGGATGCAGTTCTGCACATCTTTGACTGTGGAGTTTCAACAAATTACGTTAACTTCTGTCTGAATCCCAGTTTATTTATTGGTAAAATGAGCAGGTAAAAAAAAAAAAATCCCTGCCCCCACCTACCTTATAAGGCTATTGCATGGATCAAAGAAACCAGTGCAGCTCTGGCTAGGTAACTCAGTTGGTTGGAGCATCGTCCTGACATGCCTAGGTTTGGGGTTCAATCCCCAGTCAGGACACATACAAAAATCAACCATTGAATGCATAAATAAGTAGAGCAACAAACTGATATTTCTCTCTCCCTCTCCTTCTCTTTCTCTTTGTCTTTCCCAGTTGTAAATGCGTGTTGTATGAACAATTGTGGGGCTCACATTGTGAGAAATCAAAGAAACCTCCATGAAGTCCCACCCCAATGGATGAAAACCATAAGCCTCCTCCAGAACTCCTTCATTGCCCTATAACTACTACATGGGAGAAAGTTATATAAAACAATAAGATTTATACACAAAAAAAAACCCAATTTATAAATACCAATATTTACTGGCAATAGGTTCAGAGATGCAAGGCTCCATTTTCTTCCTGCCCTCAAGTCTAGAAAATCATCAGTGCCACTTCAAAGCTATTTTTTTCTACAGTTAGTGGGCATAAGCAAGTTAAAATAGGAAACCCCAGAGGAGTTACAAGAAAAAGGAATATCTGTTATGTCTGAGATGCAAGAAACAGCAGAGTCAGTGACTATTACTTAAAGTGAGCATTTTCCAAGTATCCCTTTCTACAAGTGTGTTCTTCCTACCAGAGATCATGGTTGTTTATAAAACTTGTCCTGCCATCACTTTCCAGTGCAGCTGAGAGACAGAGGACATGTGGCAGCAGTGTTCTGGGGAAACAAGACAGTGCAACAAAGGAGAAGAAACCTTTTATCTTATTTTGTTGATAGATATTTGTTGAGCACCCACTAGATACTGCGGACAAAACAGAGAAGCAGATGGACAAGGTCTTTGCCCCATACCATACAGCCTATATTCTAGCTTCCTCAGGTCTGACATTGTGCAATCTGCATAGTAGCAAATCGAGAACATAGAAACAGTTTATGAAGTTGAGCAGTTAAGGTCTAAAGTCTGAGTGGTCATGAGAGACTGAAAATTCTCTACAGTTCGAGTAAATTTACCCATAAAAAGAAATGTCTGTTTGGAGATAGGACATAAATAATATGGAATAAATAAGTAAATCAATGGCAGTAGGACACATTCCTGCCAGCATCTGCTACCCTGAAGTGATAAGTGAGAATTCCCATCATTTGAGGATCCACACCACCTCCAACCCCAGTCTGTGTATTTTCAGTGAACCCATTCCAGCCCCAGATGTGAGAGTGGACCATGTGAACTAGGTTAACCCAATCACATGTGCCATTCTTCTGGCTACAGTGGTTGGTTCAGGGATGGATGCTAGACCATATTAAGTCAATGACAGTCAAAAAGACTTGATTATCTAAGACATTAACTTGGGAACATTAGAGAAATATTCCTGTTTCTTTCTCTGTGGAGATCAGAGAGAGAGAGGCTGTAGTTAATCTGAGAGCAGGCGGGTCCTATTGCAAAGTCAGGCTTGAGGAGGTAAGTCCAAGAACAGAGAAAGAGATCTAAATTAGGATGACATCATGTGAGTCCTGGTTAGAGCCACACCTAAAGCTTTTCCTTTGTGTTTAATTACATTAAGCAGACACCGTATTTTGCCATGTTTATTGTGTACTTTTTTGCCCAAATTTGTGAGGAGAAAAATAAGGGTGTGTATTATACATGGGTAGTACTAATTCCATATCTGTATAAATGTTTTTAATTCTTTTATATATGCTTATGCATTAAAAGTGTAACTCTAGAATGCAGTAATGATATCTATATGTGAAATCACATATGATAATCAGTTTTGTTTCTAAACATAAATAACTACAAAGTTGAATTAAAGAACTAAAACAAAAGAGTTTTTTTCCTGAAAGTTTGGGCCAAAACGTGGGTGCATGTTATGCATGGCAAAATGTGGTAAACTTGAATTGGGTAATCTGTCACTTGCAAAGAAAAGCACCCTAACTGAAATAATGGACCAAAGCATAAGAAAGAGATTATCTGAACAAGGCCTTGTCAAGTAATTTTTCAGTTCCTTAAAGAAGAGGAATCAGACTTAATACTAGAACAACCACTCATATTATTGAAATTGTAATTTTGACCACTTTTCCAAAATATATAAGGATCAGGTTGGATTGCACATAGGATAAAAACAAATAATAAGAGTGGTTTTAAAAGCAGTAAAATAAAGCCTAAGGGTCTTTTCTTGGCCAGGTAGCAATCCTACCAGTTGCAAGGAGGTCCAAAGTGTCCCTGAGTTGAGACCCTGGAAGCCACACCTGGATAAGGAGAGTGACTAAATGTTAAGGGGCTCCAGCCAATGACTATTTATCAACAAGTACAAAAGTATTTCAGTATTTTAACAACTTGCACATTCAAACCAGTGTATACTGGACAAAAATCATTCCAGTATATGACCCCAGTTATCCCCGCCACACGGTTCTCCTTGCTTCCCACTGGTATCTGGGTAAATGCAACACCACATGTAGGACAGAAGGAAAGCACCCACTGGATTAAAGGGGACCTTAATTATTCTCTACTGCATGGCCATCTGTCTCACACCTGGCAAGGGGAAGGTGGGGAACAAGAGGAAGAGAAAGGGAAGGAGAAATTAGAAAAACTAGAGTAATTGATTGTTTTATTATATCATAAAACAAGTCAGCCAGAACATATTCCTTCAGTTCCTTGCAGGCTGCAATTCCACGTGAGATTAAACTTACTGAGATGGTGATAATGTCACGAGGGGAATTGCCGAAGCAGAAAGGTTACGTTACATGGAAGTTAAAAGCAAGATGTACTGTGAGTAAATTTCAATGGAGATAATTAGTTCTCCCCAAAAATGAATGTTTAGTGATATTATATTTATAGCATTTTGAAGATAAAGTATTAATACTAAATACAGATACTGAAAAGGATAAAATAAGTTCAAACCCTCAGATTAAACCATCATTCTCCCTGAAATCTTGGAAAATTTAGATTTGCTTTTGTGAAGTTATTTTTAATCTTAACAGCACTTTCCAGGCCAAGTGAAGGCTTTAGGCAATAAGAGTCTAACAATACAAATAAAGTATTTTCTTATGAGATGTTAAGTCCAGTATGCAGGATAAGATGTGTTTCCAATTATATTGATCATTTAAACTCTTGAGCTCCTGATCCTGAGGGTATATATTTTGCTCCTCATTAACCATAAAAAAATAGGGATGGTATAGCACATATTTTAAAAGCTATTTCCTAAAATTTGACTATGAAAAACATGGTCACTTTCTTTAATTTGGATATGATTTCTTCTATTTGCACACAATTTTACAAAATGGTTATTTTTAGGCTGGTTCTGTTTTTAGGCATAACCCTGTAAGGAGGTAAAGCAAGTGGAAGGGAATTGGAAAATAGTAAAATTTTATGTTGAATTGGACTCCCAATGGCAAGTCATATCTGGATGTCGGAAGTGACACCATAAGCCCTTTAATGACCAACATGGATCCATGCAGAGCTCATTGGTAACACTCTGGAATGACCACCAGAATGATTTTATTTACAGATTATTTCCTACTTTTCCATTTTTTTTCTTATCAAAAGACTTTTCAAATTTAGTTTGGAAAAATACATTTTTGTCCACACATCCACTTCTTCCCTTTCAGCTCTTATTTTCTATTAAACACCAAGTACAGATAAATGTATCAGATAGTTAGACATACAAAGTCTGTCCAGAAAGTACACAGCCATGTAATATGAAAAATAGAGACATTTATTGAAGAAGATACAACATACAAGAAACATTGTACATAGGACAGTGATGCCTCAGTCCCCTTCAAAGTAGGCACCAGAGGACCTCACACAGTTCTCCCAATCATCATCAGCTGCCCTGTCATATTTCCCTGGATCTCATCAATGATCTGAAATCTCTTTCCTTTCAAAGGTGATTTTAGTTTTGGGAAAAGCCAGAAGTCACAGGGCACCAAATCTGGGGTGTAGGGGAGATGAGTCACCTGGGTGATTCGACGTTTCACCAAAAACTCTGCATAAGATGCAATGAATGGGTGGGTGTGTTGTCAAGATTAAGCTGCCAATCTCCAGTTGCCCATAGCTGTGGCCTTCTGAATCATCCATAGAGGAATGTTCAATCTTAACACAAAATTTGATGCAGATTCATTGTTCTACTCACTCAGTCATTCTGAATGCAACGACCACACAGTTCACATGCTCACTCAACGGTATCAGTACCGTGAAGCTGTCAATATTCACAGATGCTCCTTCCAGTCCACTCTCCTTGGCTGCCAGGTTACATCAATGTTGTACAAATCATTCTCATTATATTAACAATTGTTCAACTTTTTCCATACAGACCTCATAAGTGAAATCCAGATTCTCACCTCAGATTGCTTACAATCGAGTTTTTTTTCCTCTTTATTTGGTACCTACCCCCTCCTAAGTCAATGTACTATAGATGAAGAGACTTTCCTCCCCACTCTTATCTTCTCATCCTAGAGAAACCTCTCTTTCCAAAGCCTTTCTGATAAGATGTTCCATTTTCACCTGTTCCATTTTGACCCATCTTGGGCTGGAAATGTTACTGTCCTGGAAAATGAAAAATGGAAGTCAAAAACATTGAGTCTAGTCATGCCTGCTAGCAGTGAGAATCCAGGTGAATCAGGGTGCTGGTGGTGCTATACCGAAGCAGTAAAGGCTGGTCTACAAACATGGACATAGCAAGAGATGCAATGACACAACATCAGAATGTTCAGGAGTATGAGGTTCAGGTGCTCAGGACTACCTTCCCAGTCCATGCTCCAGCCCCTCAGGAGGCTACACTTCTGCCATGGAACTCTGTGGAATGGTGACCCCAGTGCTCCTGTATCTTCCCAATATATTTTCTTATCAGCTTACATTGTATTGAATGGGTCTCTGTCCCTTCAGACAAATGCTCCTTGTCTAAAACAGAGCTGGTGGTGGGTTTAAGATTATAACAAAATAAATTCCAGCAAGGCATGGCAAAAAGAAAATGAAGTCAGGAGTGTGTAGTCATCTAAATTTTAATTTAGTTTTTTCCACCAACATTATAGATGATCCAGATTTTCTAGGAGAGTCATGATGTTCAAAAATCTCATTCCACTGTTAAAAGGACAATATTATAAAAAGGCATGTAGGCAGTGGTGTGTTGGTGTTTAACAACTCTCACCTCTCCAACAAATAAAAATCATACCCTGGTCTGTAGCCTTTCCCAATTTTCATGGTGCAAATACTTTTACCATGGCTGATATCGAACTGCTAACAAGATGTCTGAACACTGACTTGGGAAGAGATGCTAACAATCAGCTCTCATAAACAGTAATAGGCCTCTCCAGCACACCACTGTATAGGGCAAAAGTTTTAAACAAGACTTGAGTTTACAGTCTGGCTTTGCTTTATTATTACTGTGAAGTATATTTCTGTCTGAACCTCTATTATTTATAAAATTGGGATAAAAATAATAACCTACCACACAGAGGGTTGCTAGGAAGATCAAATAAGATGAAATATACCTTGTACAATGCCTGGAAATATGGATAACCAATTAACAGCAGTGAATATTATTGTTATTATTGTTCTCTTTGTTGTCCTTATTATAATTGTTACTGTCAGATTATGAAATTCAGTTTTGAATTGGAAAATACAGTTCCTATAACTAGTATCAATTTTCTGAATGATCTTAAGTAAATTATCACACCTTTACATATATCAATATCCTCATCTCTAAAATCAAGTTCTAAATTATCTCTACTTTTGCCTTCAAATTCTAAAGTTTTATAATTATGGATATAAAGTTAAAATATGTGTATATACAAAAGAGAGAGATTGGGGTGAAAGAGAAAATGGAAGAGAAGTGATGAGTCCTGTACAGTTGGACTGCCCTCCCTCAAAAGCAAAAATTACCTCAGGGGGTAAAGCCATTAAGTGTGATGTCAAAGGAGGGCAGTTATCCAGCCCTGTCTACTACCTCTACCACCTTCCAAAGTCATGCAGACTCCAGCTGGAGGGGTCCGTGTATTGTGGCTGCAATGAACAAATTCACATGGACTACAGAAGTCCTGTGGAGAAAAATGGTAGGCATGGCCACTCTCTAAGTGAGAGAGAAGGCGCCAACCCCTGCCTGGACAGGCTTTTATTGCTTTCCTGGGTACATTACATGGAGGATAGTCCTTATTTACCATGCACAGGTTCGCTGTAGGTGATTACCTGTTACAGATAACAAAGGAAAGAATGTTGCTAATTACTTCAAAGAGAAGGATGTTGCAGATCAAGGAGAAAAGTGGTTGAACTTGTTACACTCCATACTTGGGAGGTTTAGCACAGACTTTAGGAAGTTACTTTAAAGATATGCAGTAAACAACACTTGCTGCCTCAATTCAGAGTGAGGGAGTTTTAGCAAAAGCAAGCCTCATAGCAGCCTAGGTACAATGCAGGCCTGATTCCCCATGGGAAAACCTATCTGCGGGCATGGTCCTGTGTGCCGACTCGCTCCCCACTAGGTTTTCCAAGTTAGGGGCTGGGCTGCATTCCCCATGCAGAACGGTTCCCTATACCAAAGTATGCAAACTAAGGCATTACCCAAAGACTCAGCCTATGCTTTTAAGTGAAGCATCCCGATGGCCTAATACGGAGCAAGAAGACAGAAAAGAAAAAAGAAAAAAAGAGGAAAGCAGAGAAAAGGTTGTAGTGTCTTTCTCTTGCCATTTACCACCAAAGCAAAATAAACATGTTAGACTAGGGCCAGTGCCTACCCAAGGACTCTGACCATTTGCTTGGTGCCCCTGAAGAGCTATGACCAACCTCATGCTCCTTTCTTTCCTTGCTTCCTATTCCCCCATGCGGGCACACGCACACCTGGTGCATGTGTGTGCACACAAAAAGGAAACCGGTTGCTCAAATGGCAGCAGATTCATCTGCTTGTTGGTGAGGAGAGAGGCATGGGAGCTGATTTTAAGTGAAGTCTTAAAATCAATCCAGTTCACTCCAGACCACAACAGTAATAGCATCTCGGTGACTTTCTAAGAGAAAGGGGTAAACAAACTGGAATAGACAAGGGATGGGAAGTGTGGCCCAAAGACAAGAAATGCTAACCTAAAAGGGAAAGAAAAGTATACAGGGAAAAAAATGTAAGGGAAAGCAAATAGGAGTCGATTAACAAAAAATTAAAAAAGAGATTGTAAGCTGAGAGAGGAGAGACATGGGGAGATCAAGAAAAATGGACAAGAGGACAAATTAGCCATAGATGAAATCTTTTTTGATGTTTTTTTTTTTTCAGAGCATCAGAATTTCCTAAACCCCAACAGGGCAGTAGTGAGTTTATTGGTAGATGTGCAGTGACTCTGAGCAGAGTTGTTTCTGTCTTTGGCAAGGACTGAAGGGGTACAAGGAGACACGCTTTTGTTATATAATTTATACTCAAAGAAACCTAGGAGGCAGGAGAAAGGCAAGCTGCCTCCTGTAGCCCATTTGCAATCCTGAAACACAGGAGCCAAGTGCCCAGAATATTCCGGACAGATTAACCTCTGCCAAGGTCTATATAAAGATGAAAAAATGCAAAATTAAAGTGATTCTGTCACTTAAAATAAAGAGTAATTACTTATGGGAGGAAGGAAACCAAATAAAGTAGCAAAGAAATTCTCTGATTTAGTGAAATACATAGAAATGAAAAGAATTTCTATAAGATCTGTTATTTGAACTATAATTTTCCAAGACCACAGGACATGGGATTTGATTAGGACCTTTGATCAACTCTTGTTAAGGCTGCTGTTCCCTCTTATCATTGCTAGCACAGGATAAAACTTCCGAATCCTGGCCCAGTCATATTGCACCATAAAGAAAACAGTCAACCTGTTTGAAATTGGGCTCCAGATTTAGCACCAGAGGATGTGAGCCTTGCCTAAACTTATCTTTAGGGTCTGGAAAGTAATATTTGTTTACTACTTAAAACACACCATTTGCGAATAAAATGATCATCCCTGAATCACAACACTATAAAAACGTTCTCTCTGGGTAAAATCAAATGGAGAATTAAGTTCTTTTGCAGTGAACCTGGGACTATCCTTACAGTCAATTTAACTACTTTGATGGAATGAGAAGGTACACATTCAAATACAGTTAAAATTAAAGATACTTTTTGCCTGAGTTATCCCCAAACACTGCAGCGGGGTTTAGCTCTCACTGCCTACTCTATTTTGACTGCAGGAACCTGCTGGGTCTTCTGGCCTAAAGCTTACACCAGAACATGGAGAAGTTACAATCAAGTTACGAAGTAAGAATAAAAGAAACAGAAGTCAAAAAGTTAGAGGCAGATGAAATGAAAAAGTAAAAGGCATCTCTTTCATGATAGCCAATAAATTTGTTGGCTCAACACCTCTAGCATGGGAGCTAAGCTTTCAGAAAAGATGAAAATGATTCCTTTCAAATCAGATTACAATGTGCACACAAAAGGATCTGCAAACAGAACTAAGAGAATCCATTAACATGATAATGATATCCTGAATGACCTGAACAAACAAAGGAGATTGGAACTCTGGATGTAATTTGTCGATGGGTTCCTTTTCCAGGTTTTGTGAGTGCCTGACTTGAAAGATTTTCGAAAAGGCTGCTGCTAGGCCAGGTTTGTTCCATCTGTCAGAGAATCCCTACAGGAAAAATTAATT
Source organism: Trachops cirrhosus (assembly GCA_028533065.1). Taxonomy (NCBI): domain Eukaryota; kingdom Metazoa; phylum Chordata; class Mammalia; order Chiroptera; family Phyllostomidae; genus Trachops; species Trachops cirrhosus. The sequence goes on along the minus strand of CM052539.1, from coordinate 103,469,898 downwards.
CAATAAAACATCGTTTAAATTGTGATGTTAGATTGTTTCCACTTTCCATTAATTAAAAAAAAATACATTAAGAGTCAGTCTCAGTGACGCCTTATGCATGTTTGAATAGGTGTGAATTGAAGGGCACTGGAAACATGCCTCTAATTTGAACTTCCTGGAGCCTGTTTTCTGTCTTAAATAAACCAATGAACCATGGCGAAGCCACGATTAAAATGCTCACATAAATGGGTGGGAAGGAGGTGAGGTTAAGTTCTTAACAACTTTGAATGACACTCTAAATTTCCATCTAATTCCCCTCCCCTAGGTGGGATCATGATAAGCTAGAAAGGAGTCCAATGGGGATATTTCTTTGAAGTGGCTGAGAAAAAATTCAGGATGTAAATCTATATGAAGTCTTTACCAAGGACTAAAAGGCAAATAAGAGGAACTTACTTATCTTCAAGTCCAGGAGGCCAGCACGGAGATGGACACAGGGTAAGATTGAGAGAGAGAAGTAGACAGTGGGATGATGGAGTGGGCAAGGGCAAGGGTGAGAGTCAAGTGAGAAGGCTCTAGAAGTCCCAGAGACAGGAAGGAGATAATGGCTCATATGTGTCCTGGACCCTAGGGGAGAGGGGCGTGGATTACACACAGATTTGAGATGAAAAGTTTGCAAAGAACAGTTGGCAGAAAGGCCCAAGGCAAAAGAAGAAGTCATTTAAATAAAACGATGTGATAAGAGCGGCACAGATGTTAGGTACTGTCGGTTGGTGGGAGTCTAATGGGAAAGGTGTGATGTGTGACCCATTAGCAGGAGGCTCTGTGTGAGGTGCCCTGGTCTCCTGCACACAGAAGATCTGCCTGGGCAAATCACAGAGAGGCTTAGCACTGAAAACCAGAGCAGAAATCATTCTGCTACAAGAGCTAACACAGCACAGAGGTTTAGAACACAGGCTTTCAAGAAACACCCCCTGAGTTTGAACCTTGGCTTGGCCACTTACCTGTTCTCTGACCTTGAACTCAACTCTCCTTCTCTCAACAACAAGACTATGACTACGTCAAAGGGTTATTGTGAAGATTAAATGAATTGGTAAATGTAAAGTGCTTAGAACTGCCTGGTATACAGTAAGCACTCAGTCAGTGTTACGCATTATAACTGCTTATTAGGATACGTGATACTATATTGTGAAAGACAGGAAAGGGACAATAGATAGAACTCTAGTCACAGGAGCTCACATTTTCATATTCCAGTGCTTAATAACCCTGCCTGCTTTCTGTCTTGGAGTAGATATCTTCATTTCTCGGCCTTTTCCTTGGTAATTTAATTTCAATAAATTTGAATACCTCAATTCAAAAGAACATTTTAATGTTAATTTCTAATTTATAAGTCATTTTTTAGAAATTATTGTATTATGCAGTATTGTCAATTGATTTGTTGAAATAATTTCATATATATTTTTTTCAATTTCATATACATTTTGAAAATGCAAGCCTTTTGCATTTCAATAGTGTTGGAAAGGTAAGTGTGCATGTATTGAGTCCATGGAACCTTGACAGCGTTACAGAGATACTTCCTAGTATCACCCGCTTTTGTTCAGAAGGAAAGCACAACCCACAGGGATTTTCTCATTTAGTAGCTCCGTGAGCCAATTTGTCCTCTTGCCGAATTCCGAGAGATGCATCTTGAAACATAGAAACCAGCCATTCTCTCCAGCCTACAACTGGGCTATTAGCTAAAGTAGCGAAGTGACAGCAGCAAAAGGCTAATAAGCCCCGTGCCCAGACAATCTGTGTTTTAACCAGCTCTCCAAGTGATTCTGACATACTTCCAAGTTGGAGAAACACTAGCCACAAAACAACAATCTCAAGGAGGAAGGAACTTGTCAAGGTCACAAAGCAAGGAAGTGGGAGAGCTAAGATGCACTGCTCACATTCTTCCCTTCTTACCAGTACACCATGGTGCTTTACCCTCCTTTGTACTACCTTCAGGGGTAAAAAAAAAAAAGTATCAAATCCTACTTTAAAAGCAGTTACAATAAACATGGCAATTTTCTCCATTTTCCACAGCTTAGCATGTTTTGACTCCCATATCAACTAATCAAATATTTCTTCAGAAGCATTTCCAATGCATAAAACTACCAGATACAATCTGCCTTCTCCTAAGAAAATTCAATACATAAAAATCTGCTTACAAAACAGATAACCTAGAGTTTTAAATTTACAAAAGAATCTGCCACCTAATTTCTCTCCTTTAAAAAACTAGTTTTCTGATACATTGACACAGTGATTTATTTTACAAAATTTTAATATACATGAAAAACTTAGAAGGCATTTTAACTGAGATTGGGTTCAGTATCTTATAGAATTGGGTCATTCATTATCTTTCTCATTAATTCTCTGTGATTAATATTTATTATTTTGCAAAAATGCAAATTCCATTTAAAATTTCCAGAAGATGCTAGGAGTCACCCCCATATCTTAGGACAGAGGTCCTCAAGTCTGAGATGCATCACAAAGAGACCTTGTTAAAATACAGATTGATGGGTCCTACCCCCAAGATTTCTAATTCAGTAGGTCTTGGGTAGGGCCCAAGATCTGACATTTTGAAGTTCTAAGGACTGCAACTTGACGGCCTCTGCTTAGGGAGATTTCAGGGTAGAGATGAACAAAAATTCTCCTGCAATATTCTTCAGTTTTCAAACTGCACTGAGATATATTCTACTGACACTGGTTGGTTATAATTCAAGAAGTATATTTTTCCTCAAATACACATTTAATAAAGCCATCATGACCTACCAGGAGACTAACTCAGACCTAAATTCAGAAAAGGGAAACAATAGCAAAACCTGACCACCAAGCCACTGGTAAGTACCCAGATAAAATTAATTACAAGAAGTATTCTCAATAACAAGGAAATGGACTATCTTTCCTGCTTCAGGGAGGCGGGGGAAGATTTTCAAGAGTTTACCCTGGGCCACCTAGTTTCAGAAGGTTAAGATATTAATGTCTCTTCTTTTGCTTCAGCTCCCCGATAAGAAGATTCTCCACAAAGTTATATAATTCAAAAAGAGAGGCTGAAAATTAGTCATTAAACCAAGGTAACATTATTAAAAATAGCTCTTATTGAGTACTTACTATATTTCATATACTACCATTTCATCTGCATGATACCCCTGCTCAATAAAGAGGACTAAGTCTATTGTGCAGCAGTGGCCAACAAGATGAGAGGGATTGCCCCGGGCAGCACTGTTGATGAACAGCAGAGGCAAGACTTTAATCCAGGTTGAGACCCCATGCTGACTGTCACACAAGGCCTTAATTCTCCCTTTCCTCCAGAGATAAACAGTCACTGAAAGCAGAGGCTCTGAAGTCTTCTTGGCTTGAAGGTATTTGACAGAAAGCTTCCGTGGGTTTCATAGTGTATCAGCGTTCTGTTGCCGTGTAACAAATTAGTACAAACTTAGCAGTTCAAAGCAGCTATCTCTAACTGGTGTGCTGTGAGAATTTTTAAAACATGTAATACCTAACTACTTAGTCAGGGGCACTGACCTCTTTCCCCTTTCATTGTCAGATAAAGTATGACAAGACCAACACAACAATAGCCATCTGGTGTGAATGAATCAAAATTATACCTATTTTTTTGTCAGGTATGCAAAAAACATATTTTTGGTGTGCAGCAGAATTTTAGTATGTAGTTTATGTGTGCTATGAGATGAAAAAGGTTGAAAATCACTGGTTTAAAGCAATTCCTTGATTAGCTCACAACTCTGTATCAGTCTCCACTGGCTTCTCTGCTCAGGGTGTCATGAGACTAAAATCAATGTGTCAGCAAGGCTGGGCTCTCACATAGACACCTGGAAAGAATCTACTTCCAACTGAATGCCTATTGGTGGAATTCAGTTTGTTGTGATTATTGTACTGAGATCCCCATTTCCTTGCTAGTCGTCGGCTAGGGGCCAGCAGCTTCTGAAGGTAATCTCCATCCTTTGTCATACATCTTCAGACCAGCAACATTGCATCAAATCCCTCTTGTGCTTATATCTCTCTGTCTTCCTCTTCTGCTGCTGGCCAGAGAAAGATTTCTGATTTTTAATTACTTCATCTGATAAAGACCCATGCAGATAATCTCTGTATTTTAAAATCAACTAACTTGGGCATTTAATTAAATCTGCAAAGTCCCTTCACAGAAGTATCTAGATTAGTGTTTGTCTGAATAACCAGAGGATAGAAATCTTGGGGGTAGGGGGTGGGTAAGGGTACATCTTTAGAATTCTTTCTACTGCAGAGAGCATGAATTGTACTTGACTGCCAAAGATCAATGCGTCCCAAACTGTACATGTAATCACACCTCTCTGTCTATACAGGAACTTAGGGACTGCTTTTCTGCCTCCAGAGAAAAGCCCTGAGATTTGCTCTGTTCCCTTGCTACATCATGGCTATCGGCAAGCCCTGTCTGAGGAGAAATCTCACTCTGAGGAGGAGCTAAGATTCACTGTCTCGTGGAAATTCATCCAGATTCTTGAGAATCAGCCAAATGTCCAGGTTATTGAAGAAAATTTTCTGAAAGATCACATCCTTGACTGATTATTTTATATATTTGTTTAGTGTACAGATATATTCTTATTCTACTACTAGACCAGGAGATGATTCAGGGGGGAAAAAAAACTGTATCTTAAAAATCTTTGTGTTCACAAAAGTGCCTAGTATGGAGCCTAATATTCAGAACATACTCTACAGAAATTAGGTTGTAAGGAACATTGCTTCGCACTTACTAGGCATTCAATAAATTTTATTTTCTTTTCCTTTCCCTCTGGACAAAAATTAGAGAAGATATCCCTTCCTTTAAAAAAAATAAAGCCTACAGATACTGTCAGTACAGTCAGTACAGTACATGGTGAGTGCTTATGACTATGAGGGAGAGAGATGACTGTGTAATCGTGTTGCCTTTACAGTTAATCTGTAAGTGTCTTCAGGATTTCCAAATTTAAAGCTTTGTAAGGATAGCTCAGCTCTTCTTTTTAAGTGTAGAAAAAAATAGGACTTGCTGATTTGCTTGCCAAGGAACTTAAAATACTTAAATGAAAACCAGGGAATTTCACCCATTAAGACTGGAGTCCAAAGTCCACAAAGAACCCCCTGGATGATTGCTGAGGAACACTTATTTGGAGATGTGGCATATCACATGGAAACAACAAGTTCTACAATAAATCAAACACTTTATTGGCTTTGGCTCTCAAAACTTCTCTATGGTGTTGCTATGGTCTGAATGTTTGTGTATCCCCAAAATTCATATGTTAAAATCCTACCCCCAAAGATGACGGTTTTAGAAGGCAGGGCCTTTGGGAGGTGCTTAGGTCATAAAAGCAGAGCCCTCATGAGTGGGATTAATGCCCTCATAAAAGAGGCTCCAGAGGAATCTCTAGCCACATCCATCCGTGAGGAGGACGCAAGGAGAAGTCTCACAATGAGAGGCTCCAAGAGAGGATCCTCGCCTGACCTTGTTGACATCATGATCCTGGACTTTAGCCTCCAGAACTGCGAGAAATCAATTTCTGTTGCTTGTAAGCTACCAGATCTGTGGTATTTCGCTATAACAGCCCAAACATACTAAGACAGAAAATGTATGTAGATGTGTTTGCCGCTGTGCTGGGAGGTGGAAGACAGCATGGTGCAGTGCCCTTTACAGCCAAGTAAAGCAGCTTGTGGTGTAAATTCCAACTCTGCTGATTTCCTAGCTGCTAGGTTTTGGTTGTGGAACTTAACACTTCAGAACATTATTTCCTTCATCTGTAAAATGGGCATAATATACTTAACCTTTTAAAATTACTGTAGAGTTTGGAGACAAGTAAGCCATATGACACAATAGTAGCTACACTCAGTGGTAGCTACTATTATTATTACTGTTAGTAGGTCTCACTAATTCATAAGAGTTACCTTTAAAAGGTCACCAACATGAGCTTTTCCTCTTTCCCAGTCCTGGGATTAGATATCATTTTCATTCATATTCACCTAAAATCCTCAAGCTTCCAAATCCATAGAAAAAATATAAATGAAACTTTTAAGGAGTTAGAATAGTGCATGTAAAATATTTGGACAACATGTTCTCGGTGCCATGTTATGCTGTGTTGGAATGGAGATAGCCAGAGGACATTTGTCCCAGGGTGTTTCTGCCTTGGTTTGGTATTCAACACGTGTGAAAGAATAGTAATGGTCATCAGGAATACTGCATACATATTCCCCGTAAAAGAAAAATCCAATTGGTTTCAGAGCCCCTGGTTTTAGAATCTCTCTGCTTCAGCTGATATATAGTGTAAATCCAAAACTTATTTAAAAACCTGCCTGGGTAAGACAGCTTTTAATTAATCTTCTCTTGGTTTTTATACTATATGGTACCTGGAAGATGCAAGATCAATCACTACCATATTGTAATGTCGAGTTGTGAGACAGAAAGATAAATGAGCTATCAAGCTTAGCATTTTGATAGCTAAGTTAATTTAACTAGCTCCAGAACATACTCTAGATTGGTAGATAAAGTTGTGAGCTGGGGCATTGAATATTATAACTGTGAATGTGGTGTGTACTAAGAGAAAACAGAAATGTGCTAGTTCCTATCTGTCCTTTATGGAAATTAGACCCAGGATTAGAGAGGTGTAGCTGGGTGATGAGGTCATATTGCTAGTTCTGTCAAACCAATTAAGACAGCTTTATTAATTCAGACTTTTAATTGAGCACTGTGACAAGGTCTGAGCTGATCTGAAGTTTTCCTCGGCAGTGTGCATGAAGAAAAGCTTGGCAAAGCAAATTAAACTCAATTTATGCTTAAGGGTAGACCTTGAGTAGAGTTTGTTTCCTTTTGGGACCAACAAGGATTTTTTAACCATAAATTGTATTTCAAATTGTGTTTTCTCAATTATAGGAATTTTGAACTGCTTCTTGCCCTGGGGGATAGGATACCCCATCCCTGAGATATCAATTTACACAATGATGTTTCAATCAGCAAAAGGAATAAAAATAAAGCTTCTAGCCTGGCTCCTCAAAATTACCAGTTTAAATTGTAATAAAACTTCAAACAAAAGAAAAATGCTTCAGAAGTCATCGGAGAAGTATTTAGATATGCTAATCACAGCTATTAAGGAATATCAACTTTGGAATGTCACATCAAGTCAAATAAGCAACAGTAAATGAAGCAGTTTTGAAAGGTTCTCCCTTCTTTAAAAGATAATGATACCAAATTTCTATAAGGCAGAAAACTTTACCCCACTCCCACACTTACTCATCCCCAGTCTAAGCTATACTAGACCACTTTTTATTTCTTTTCATTCATTTGTTCACTCTCTCTTTAACAAAAATACATATTAAGCACCTATGACATATAGGTTGGGTCCTATGCTATGTCAGTTATTAGCAAGTCATAATTAATATCACCAGAAAGTCACAGAGAAACATGCAGTTCATTATGAGGCATCATGGGTGATGTTTAATTTTATGTATCAGCTTGACTGGGCCATGGGGGTTCAATTAAACATTCTGGGCATGTTTATGAGGGTGTTTGGATTGGTAGGCTGAGAAAAGCACATTGTTCTCCCCAGTGAGGGTGGGCCCTTCCAATCTGCCAGGGCCTGAATAGAACAAAAAGAGGAATAGGGCGAACTCCGTCTGTGTGTCTGTCTTTGACTGGGGACACCTCTCTTCTGCCTTCATACTCAGGGCTAGTACTGAAATTTGTACCGTCATCTCTCCTGGGTCTCCAGCTTGTCAGCTACAGATCTTAGGATTTCTCAGCCAGCCTCCGTAATCACAAGAGCCAAATACTTTGAATAAAAACATGAATGAGTGAATATAATAAATGTATTATACACAGTATATAATAATAAAAGTATATATAATGAATGTCTTTGTTCTATATAAATACACATATATAAATTATATATGCATATATATAAGTTAGTTCTGTTTATCTGAGGAAGTGTAGGAATTCAGTACCAGCTTCCCTCAAATGTGCCACTTTTGCATGTGAATAAGTATATTTTTTATTTTAATTGTTGTTCAAGTACAGTTTTCTGCCTTTTACTCCCATCCCAACCCACCCACAAGCCCTCCCCACCTCCCTCCCATTTCCACCACCCCCGCCTTGTTGTTGTCCATGTGTCCTTTATACTTGTTCCTGTAAACCCTTCCCTTTTTCCCCTGAAATTCCCTCCCCTCACCCCTTTGGTCACTGTCAGCCTGTTCTCTATTTCAGTGTCTTTGGCTATATTTTGCTTGTTTGTTTTGTTGTTTAGGTTCCTGTTAATGGCGAGATCATATGGTATTTGTCTTTCAATGCCTGGCTTATTTCACTTAGCATAATGCTTTCCAGTTCCATCCATGTTGTCACAAAGGGTAGGGGCTCCTTCTCTCTTTCAGCTGCATAGAATTCCATTGTGTAAATGTACCATAGTTTTTTTATCCATTCATTTACTGATGGGCACCTAGGTTGCTTCCAGCACTTAGCTATTGTAAATTGTGCTGCTATGAACATTGGGGTGCATAGGTTCTTTTGGATTGATGTTTCAGGGTTCTTAGAATATAATCCTAGCAGTGGAACTGCTGGGTCAAAAGGTAGATCCATTTTTAGTTTTCTGCAGAAATTCCATACTGTTTTCCATAGTGGTTGTACCAGTCTGCATTCCCACAAATGGTGCACTAGGGTCCCTTTTTCTCCACAACCTTGCCAGCACTTGTTGTTTGTTGTTTTGTTTATGATGGCCATTCTGACTGGTGTGAAGTGGGATCTCATTGTGGTTTTAATTTGCATCTCTCTGATAGCTAGCAATACTGAGCATCTTTTCATGTGTCTCCGGATCCTCTGTATGTCCTCGTTGGAGAAGTGTCCGTTCAAGTCCGTTGCCCATTTTTTAATTGGGTTGCTTGTCTTCTTAAAGTAGAGTTGTGTGAGTTCTTTATATATTTTGGAGATTAAACCTTTGTCTGAGGTATCATTGGCAAATATGTTTTCCCACACAGTTGGTTCTCTTTTATTTTAACACTATTTTCTTTAGCCGTGCAGAAGCTTTTTATTTTCATGAGATCCCATTTGTTTATTGTTTCCTTTATGTCCCTTGCTCTAGGGGACATATCAGTGAAAATGTTGCTGTATGTAATATCTGAGATTTTCCTGCCTATGTTCTCCTCTAGGACTTTAATGGAGTCATGGCTTATATTTAAATCTTTTATCCACCTTGAATTTATTTTTGTGTATGGTGTAAGTTGGTGCTCAAGTTTCATTGTTTTGCATGTAGCTGTCCAGTTCTCCCAACACCATTTGTTGAAGAGGCTATTTTTACTCCATTTTATGCTGCTGCCCCCTTTGTTGAATATTAATTAACCATAGAGACTTGGGTTTATTTCTGGGCTTTCTATTCTGTTCCATTGGTCCATGTGCCTGTTTTTATGCCAGTAGCAGGCTGTTTTGATTGCAGTGGCTGAATAAGTATTTTGAACTGAAGGCAATGAAGACCCTGAAGGTGCATAAGAAACTTTTAACTGCTCCTTAAAGAATTTATATTAGGGACCTTTCCCATAAAAACAGTTATCAACGGAAATAACACTTTATGACCTATCTGTAGAGCAGGACAAATGTCTGACTAATGAACATCTGCTCTTCCTAGCATCCTACAATGACACTCTGAAAGCCCCAAGCATCTTACCTCATCCTTAGCTCAGAGTGCCATGTACACCTAGACCTTTCCCTGAACCTCTTCTGTATGTGGGGTTCCCAGGCATGCATATATATATATATATATATATATATATATATATATATATATAAAATTAAATTTGGTTATTTTCTCTTGTTAATCTGTCTTATGTGGATTTAATTATTGGATCAACTGAAAGAACCTTGAGGGTAGAGGACAGTTGCATTCTCCCCAAAGAGCCCAGACTAATACAGTATGGTAGGTGAAAATTGGAAAAACTGTGTCCATTAGTCACACAATTACAGCCACAGAACATCTTGTAATTCCCATAACACTTCCTCGTTCATCCACTGACATGGATCCCTGCCTTCAGAATCAATCAACTCAAAGACTCATCCACTTCTGATATTCTACCCTAAGAACTTCTGACCCCAACCCATAAGCAATAAAAAGTATTACTTCCCTAATGTGCTGCCATTTCAAAGTTGTCTGTCTTCTTTATTGCAGGAAGTCAATAAATTTCATTTTACTTATATCATAATAGGTGTCTCCATTTAAAGAGAGGATTTTTTATATGTTTCAGATAATTATTTTCACAAATGTGTGAATGTTTACAGCTTGAAGTCACCTTAGAAGCATTCTAATCCAACTCTTAGAATTGACTGCCCTGTATAAAGAAGGTAGAATGATTCCCTCGGAGTCATCCAGCCAGTCGGTGGCTTAGCCAGATGAGAGCCCAAATCTTGAGATTCTAACAGAAACAGGCCCCCCTGCTTTCATATCAAGTATACTTAGAAAAAAAAAGTTAAAAACATGTTCAGCTTTAAATAAATCCTTGATTCATTGAAACAATCTTTCTAATTTCACTCTTACAAGTAAAGTTTTATTGTTTTTTGAAGTCCCACCAGGTATAGTTAACTAATTCTCTCTCTCTCACACATACACACACACACATTCCATCTTAGCAGGGGGTGGAGAGAGAACCTCTGCTTTTGACAACATGCACGTGTGTGTATATGCGTGTACACCAATATGATCATAAACTTACATAAAGAGTTTTATAAGTATCCATATTCATAAAAGGTTGTGCAGTTTGTTTTTACTTATAGTCATTGAATTAAAGCTTCAAATCCTACTTCTAAAATCTAAAGAGCCTAAAGAATGGTCCTCTCACTGGAAGGTAGAAGGGGATAATGGTTAAAAACATGGACATCAATGTTAGCTACACGCAAGTTAAAACTACAGCTCTGTTACTTGAAAGAGAATTCTTAAAGCTCTTTTTGCAGTTATAACCTCTTAAGGGTAGAATGACAGAAAATAAAAAGCATTTGGCCTCTTGTGTTTGGAAAAAATTGTTAGAATCATCTGTCCAGGTTAGAGGGCAGGGAGTGAGTGGGCAAATATTGCTGGAAGTAAAATCATAATGGCCATATTTAGAGCCAATATTTAGAGATGATATATTTTAAACTAAATCTGACGAAGAATAAAATAAATAGTTAATAAAAGGTAACTCTGCATTACTCAGCAAGACCCACCTAAAAGAATATTTTGATTCTTAAGGGCTACCAAACCCTTAGGGATCAAAATCCTGTCTCTAGCAAAAAGATAAGACAAATAATTGTTGCCCCTTTACTTCCTATTACCACATGGAAGCATGTAGCCCTTGCTTCCTTATAATAGTCTTGCAGGAGATGGACCAGTCAGGGCCTGCTCCAGTGTGATGGACATGGGCTGGTGAGGTTGGGTATGGCGACGCAGCACACTGACTACCACAACTGGTCTAAACCTAATCACAGATGCAGGCTGCAAGGATCATGCTTACACATTTGCACAGTTCAGACAACCCCCAAGATCAAACAGTAAGCCTCTGACTCTCTCAGATAACAGAGAATCAGAACAGCCAAACCATAGTCCAAAAATAGTCATAGATATCACACCTGCCATAAACTAACTCTGCCCTCAGAAAAAAAATTCTCTGATAATAAAAGTATCCAGTCCTCAGAAAAATGGATGAGACCAATAGATGGTAGGACATCCAAAGCTGTTCACAGTATTCTGAGAGGAGGTCTCTTTTCATTTTTTTTTCTTTTAGTGCTGGGGTGAACTAGCTGTAGAATTCATTTAGCATTGGCCATTGTCTAATTCTAGGACCTTGGTTATGTTATAGAAGTTCTCTAGTTTTCTAACCCCTAAATTTAGGGAATACAAATTATGTTAGGTAATAAATAAAACATGCTTCACATAGGGTACAGCACATAATAAGTGTTTAACACATTATAGTCATTATTACTTGTTTTATTCCCCCATAAGACTTGTTTTATGAAAAACATACCCATATCACAGATTATATAATATTTTTGCTAAGGATTATTTAAACCAGGTATTATAATCAGAAATATAAATTTAATTAATTTATTTTAAAAATATTTTATTTCCTTATTTTTAGAGAGAGGGGAAGGGAGGGAGAAAGAGAGGGAGAGAAACATCAGTATGTGGTTGCCTATCATGCACCCCTCACTGGGGACCTGGCCTGCAACCCAGCCACGTGTCCTGACTGAGAATTGAACCATCGACCCTTTGGTTCACAGGCTGGCACTCAATCCACTGAGTCACACCAGCCAGAGTAGAAATATAAATTTAATTTAAAGCATGAAAATGATGAGATGAAATGAAGAAAGCAGTATTTTCCCTTCCCTTCCTGTTAGTTGTAGAGTACAAACTGTTAAAAATCTTTTGCAGTTTAATTATTTGTATGTAATTGGATATTGTTGATTTAATTACAGGTGACTCTTACTTATTCATTAAGGTAGTTTGTTATCTTGCCTGACATTGTTAGTGACTAATTAATTTCAACTACATTGGGGGAAAATAAAAGTTCACTTGATAAGTATGTCAAGATCATCCCAAATTCCAACCGATGTTCTATACATCTGATTCTCCAAAACAGTGCTTCCTGCTCCTTTGGATGGAGGGTAACAGGCCAAAAACAAAAAAGTAGTGAGTCTTAACTGCTGACATCCTAGTTTCCACCCTCACACACCGGCCCCAGCCTTCAAAAATCGAGAAACTGGGTGAAGGAACAGGTGTGTCACAGGCCCCAGTGGTGCCCCATCTCTACGCCTTACTCCCTTAATGATGCCTGATAACTGTAGACGTTCACAGTTCAAACTGGCCTGCCCCATTCTTACAAAACAGAGCCTCAGTATAGATATTTCACTCCCCATTTTTTCAGGGCTTTATTCTCCCACCCCTGATGACTGTGTTCATCAGTAACCCTGTGAGGCAAGGCCTCCCACTGACGCAGGTACCTCCCAAGGAGAAAAATGTTCAAAATCACTTTGCCCAGACTGTTGAGGAAAATGCCATTCAAATGCCTCATCAAAAGCACAATAAGCACCAAGCCACATTATAACTTTCCTGCTGTCAGAGAAAAAAGTCAGATTAGTTTGACAAGATTAGTTCTTTTAAGAGTCATTTTGATTTTCCCCCATTACTCTGTAATCCCCCTTAGATGACTTTGAAAATTAATCCTCCTATTATTCTTGTATTCCTAGACATGAACATTATGCTGCCTGGTTTATGGCATCTGGTATCGTGGGCCCCTCAGCAAGCCTCTCAGAGTTTTCAGAAGGTTTTGTTTCAGTTAATTCCTTAAGCATCCCATGATTCAAGTCATTGTATCTTGTAATTTATTTTATTAATCCTAAGTGTATCTTAAAAGAAAAAGATAGAAAGTAATGAAAATACATTAGCATTTTTGATTACAAAAGATACCTTCAAGGGCATTCTCATTTCTTGAAAGAGATCCTATGTTGTATAGTAATAAAGGAGCAAGAAAACAACAGAATGGCTCAGATTCCTCATAAATGGCTGGTGTCTCTTTTTAGATGGGGCACAACAGAACAGGGATTGTAGGGATCTGAGCCAGAGATACAGGCCAGATGTTAGAAACTGGTGTGGTCCTTTCCCAAGAGCTGGCAACCATCCACACAATAGGTCAAACCACAGCTGAATTCCAAACAGCCTTCCCCAACTTCGGTGCTCCCACTTCAGTCCTAACACAATCCCCTTTCACCTAGACCATTGCAGTAGCCTCCCAACTAATCTCTCTACTTCAACTCTCAGCTCTTACTATAAACCATACCACCGCACAAATCACATCATGCAACTCCCCTGCTTCAAATTTTTTCCAGGGTTTCCCATTACAGTCAAGGAAAAAAAAATACAAGTTCTTTTACATAGTGGGTAGGGCTATGCATAAGGATCTGGCCTCTGTCTACTCTAACCTCCCCTGGTACAGTGAGTTCTGCTATAATGCAACATACGCGTTCCTAAAAATTGCTGTGCTATTCAAACTTCTTCAATTAAAAAAACACAGAATTAATGGGAAAATGGGGATAAGGTGCTATACCCCAAAACTTCATCAGGTGGCACACTTTAAAAAGGTAGGAACCTAATAAAAATGGTGGCACAGTCTTACACATTTTAAATGGGTAAGAAATATGTAAGTACTACAAGTAATATGTCAGTTTACGTTGGAAAGACTTGAAGTTTGCTTGTAGAAGTGGGTGCTAGAAGAGTTTCAGCTTATGCATTATTGTTAAATGATGGAAAGAGGATTATCTGAAATTGTTAGGAAGGTTGTGACACCAGATGGGTGGATGGCTGTGATTCATGTGCACAAAGTGAACTGAGGCAACTGGTAGAGATGTCTGAGGTAAATGTATGTGTGCATTTTGTACATTCCTACACTGCTTGCTTCAGCTGGGCACAGATTTCTACATTTGCCTAGTGTTCCTCTCAGACAAAATCACACATAAGCAAATGCAAAATCCATATTATGCACAAATTATTCCCTATCAATGGTGTTGAAACAAATTTGCATTTTGAAAGCAAGCATATCTAGCAGAGCGCACTAAACCTTCTGGCACACCATCCACACTGCCCTGTGTTCAGCACCTCCATCAAGCTGTTTCTTCCTTTTGCATTTGCTGTTCCCTCTTCTTGGATTGCTCTTTCCCACTTTCTTCACATGACTGACTTCATTTCATCCTTCAAGCCTCAGTTTCAATGCCCCCTCTTTGGAGAGTTCTATGCTGAGACCATGCTCCCTAATGTACACCTCCACTCTCATTCTCTATTCCAGAATCCTTTTTTTAGAAAATTTGTTTAGAGCTTCTATTATGAGAGTCAAAAAACTAATTTATTTGTCTTTATTTGTTGTTGTCTCTTTTCCACTAGAAAGTATGCTCCATGAGGTTGGAAGCCATGTCTCTTGACACTTTTTAATGTCCTGGCCCTGGCAGGTACTGTGCTCAGTATAAACACAAGATGTAGGCACTTAGTATAACCACTTAGACGAATAAAAGGATGAAGGAATAATTATAGTTAAGCAAATACCAAATATATCCAACAGGCTTTCACAGGATGGCCTTATTAATGCTGTTATAATACTTACTCTGTTAAACTTCTTACAATTTTGCTCTTATTCAGATTTAATGCTCTCATTATAAAGAGCTTAAAGGGAAACAGTACAAAATTAAAATTTAAAAAAGAATACATCAAAGAGACTTCAAAGAAAAGATTATTAGGCTCACACAACATAAATATAACAACAGAAGAAAAAATGGGACTGACAAAAAAGATGACTCATTCATGCTCTTTAAAAACTGGACTCTAATCCCAACGATGGTAACAGAAAAGTCTCATATTTGGCAAGCGATTAAACAGAGATTAAGGGTTCGGTGAGGCCTGTATTACAGCTCCAGGTCTAGTTCTAATATCCATCTTTTAAGAGGAACCTGGAGAAACTGAGAGGATCTACAAAGAAGCATGTAAGGAAGATTAAATAGTCACTATAAAGACAAGCTAAAAGCTACTTAGAGCCTTCAGTTTCCACCTTCTGCATCATAGAAAAGAAATTGCCACTAAAATGTCTGAATGTCCCTTAATATCCATTTTTCCCTTGTTCTGTAGCAATAGAAGCTCCAGGTTTTAGCAGGGGATGGGGCCAGAGTAAAGGCTCCATTCCCCATCCTCCCTTGTAGTGATGTGCGATGTGTGACCATGGGGCAAAATTCTGACTAATGGGATGTAAACAGCCATTTCCAGTTAATTGCATGGCCACTTCTATAAACCTTCCCTAAGATCAAAATGTGTCTTATCCATTGCCTCTACTTCATTCATTCTTTCATCTTGGAATGCAGACGTAACATCTTGAGCTCAGGTGCCATGCTGGATCATGGGATGACCTTGAGAATATAGGTCCTGGTCAAAGAATCAGTAAGACAGAAACAGCCTAGGTCTCTGTATACTTTGTGGAACAGGGCCACCGTAGTACCATAAATTGTCTCACTGGAACACTTCAACGTGATGTGGAAAATATCTATCTGGTTTAATTAAATTTTATTTTAGATTTTAATTTTAGTAAGTCACAGAGGTAAATGTGCCCACACTTCATGTTCTGCTGACTAAAGAAAACACTTACCAAGTCTTAATAAGTGCCTTTAGTAAAAAATTCAGGCTACGTGGGTATAGCCAGCAAGTAGGAATGAGAAGTTGAATTATTCTGCCTAGTCAAATATTAGGAATTTGGGGACTTATGAGGGGCATCCTGAGGGAAAATGGTGGAGACATGCAGAGAGATGAGAGGAGCTCCCATAACTGAAAGCAAGGGTCAATGAAATTCCATGATAGTTATTGCTACCATGTTTACTCTAAAGCTGCCCTCCTCCACAATCAGTAATTGCCCTCCATTTTCCCAAAACCTTTAGTAAAGGATGTCTGTGACTAATAACCTTGTATTCACGCTGCTTGAATATGTGAAAAAAGAGGAAAGGTGGAGCTGGGTAGGCAAGGGTGACAGCTTTAGTTGCTGAGAGCTGAGATTATTGCTGGCAAAAACTTCGAAGTATCTCTCAGTGTGGGACAACTTGGAAGAGAATAAATGTCCCCTACCTAATAAACACACATACACAGAGAGAGAGATTAAGGGCTTTGATGGACATCTTGTTAAGGGCTTGATGGATACCTGCTGACGATAGAGTTAGGGACTCAATAACAAAGAGAACATCAGACCCTGAAAGACTCGGAAACATCCGGGCTAAAGACCTTTGAATGCATAATATCAAAAAACCTTTTTCTGGTCTGCACAGACTCATCTATCCTTCAAAATTGTGCTCCAATGTCACCATTATTAAGAGATTGTTCCTAATACTCCTGCATAGGATTAATCAGCCCCTCTTCCACAGTAACACGGTGTCTGAGACATTTCTCTCCTGTTGTACTTTTCCCATGGTGAGCTATTTCAGACTGTGTTATTTTATATTTGTTTTATCTTTAGTGCTTAGCACATAATTAATACCCCCCAAAAAGCTTTAGAGAATTGAATTGTATCATGAGTTTTGTAATAAAAATAACCACATGGTGGAAACCTTAAAGGTAATCATCATAAATCTTTATTTTGCAAATAAAGAAACTAAGAACTAGCAAGACTAACTGAATTTCCTAAAGTCACCCAGCTAGGAACAGGCAGCACAAGGACTACAACTCAGGACTTTAGATCCCAAATCACCCATTGCTGACATTACATTATGTTCATTATTATAAAGGCAAAACATCCCGGGAAAACCTGGAAAAATATGTAGACATTTAAGCTCTCTCCCGAAGTAGGCACAGTTTTGCTGTATGTCAAATGAAGCTGAATCTATTTGCTTCAAATTCGAGGAAGGGAAAGCATGAGATTTGTGCTTTCTATTTTCAAGATTCCTTGTAAGTAAGTTTTGAATTTGAATAATGAGATATACTTGGCAATATACAGATAAGTGCATAGGTGCATCAGCCTCCCGGGGACCAAAAATTGCAGAGAAAAGTACATATTTTTCAAACCAAATATTGTTATATGGTCCTGACCAAGAAAAAAAAAAGAAAATAATTTGAATTAAAAAAATCAGTCAAGGTGGCACACATATATGTATTATTTTAAGCCCCATGAACAGAAGCACACTTGAGCTGTTTTCCCAGCTCTTCATATTCACCACAACATCTTATTTTATCTCCTTTATTTTTCTTCTTTCCTAAATCCACTCAATCATTTATTGTCTTGTTGGTGCTATAGCATGCTTCCTGTACTTTACTATCTCCCTTTTTTCAAAGATAAACACCTCACACCTGAGAAACAGATGTTTCTAATTAGTATTAAAAGTCAAACAGTATGCCTGCCTTTGATGTTTCCTAGGATGCATTTTGGTGAATAATAATATTCTCAATTCCGCACCATTCAACACTTAATCAAAAGTCAGTTTTGTAAAGATATTCTTGCAGTTACCCATTATACCTTAGTCCTAAGCATGCTTGTTAAGTGAAGTGAGGAACTGGATTCTGAAATTAGAAAGTCTCTTTCATGAAACACACTTCTCTGAGCTAATGATTTAGAAAAATAGCAACACCAACTTTATAAAATCTAAATACATTTTAAATTTTGAAAATATTACAGTTGAGGATAGAGAGAAGTGACATCATCAAGATGGTGGAATTATAGTTTTCTACCATCACCCCCCTACATACACATACACAGAATATAGATTTTGACAACCAAACTCAGACAAGAGTACCTTTGTATTGCCCAAGAATATGAAGGTGATCAACACAGTTAATGGGTTTGGAGAGTCTGGGAGCATAGCAACTGGAGCTCAGAACTCATGAAAGGACTACAGATATTATTAACTTCTTCACAGACTGTATCAGGAAATCTGCCCGAGTCACTTGAGATGCCTTGCCTATTTATCCTGAAAATTGGTCCATAGGAACACCCAATGCTCAGCACAGCTCACTTACCAATCCCATCCCCCACAGCTAGTTTTCCATGTGCACCCCTATGGGACAGCAAGTACAAGAATTGCAGACAGACCAAGATGAAGGCATAGGTAGATACACTTTGCCTCCTTGTACAACAAAAAAAAGGACAACAACAAATTTAAAAACAAAAAATAACCAGAACTGCCAGAAAATTGAACTGTATGGAAGTACACAAGCAAGCAGTTAAACAAGAAACATTCATGCAGAGTGGTAGGATGCATGGAGATGGGCAGCTGGGGCAGGGAGGATGCACAGCAAGGTGGCAGCTGGAGGACTGGGCAGTCTCACATTTGTGTGTGGATAAACTGAGGGGAACAATGTGGAGCAAACAGACCACGCAACCTAGTATTCCAGTGTGGGAAAATAAAGCCTCAAAACCTCTGCCTGAAAAGACCTATGGTGGTTGCAGTGGTGGGAGAAACTCCCAGGCTCACAGGAGAGGTCAGTGAAGAGACCCACAGGGTCCTAGAACATGCACAAGCCCACCCACCTGAAAATGTTCAATTTTCAGCCGTTCAGCACCGGAAGTGTTCAATTTGCTTGCAGGTAGCAGGCGAAGTGACAAAGCCAACCGAGAGCAGAGCAAGCAGCATTGGTCCCTCTTGGACCCCGCCCCCACATATAGTGCCACAACACACCAATATGGGTTGCCCTGCCCTGGTCAATACCTAAAGCACTGCCCCTTACAATATAACAGGCACACTGAAACAAAAAAAATATGGGTCAAATGAAAGAACAGGTCAAAGCTCCAAAAATAGAACTAAGCAATGAAGAGATAGCCAACCTACCAGATGCACAGTTCAAAACACTGGTAATAAGTATGCTCACAGAAATGGTTGAGTATAGATGCAAAATAGAAGAAGAAGTGAAGGCTATGAAAAGTGAAATAAAGCAAAACTTAAGGGGAAACAATAGTGAAGGGAAGGAAACCAGGACTCAAATCAATGATTTAGAGCAGAAGGAAGAAATAAACCTTCAGCCAAAACAGAATGAAGAAACAAGAATTCAAAAGAATGAGGAGAGGCTTAGGAAACCTCCAGGACAACTTTCAACATTCCAACATCCGAACCATATGGGTGCCAGAAGGAGAAGAGGAAGAGCAAGAAATTGAAAACTTATTTGAACAAATAATGAAGGACAACTTCCCCAATGTGGCCAAGGAAATAGACTTCCAAGAAGACCAGGAAGCTCTGAGAGTCTCAAGAAAGCACACACCAAGGCACATCATAACTACACTAGCCAAGAATAAAGAGGAGGAGAGAATCTTAAAAGCAGCAAGAGAAAAGGAGACAGTTACCTACAAAGGAGTTCCCATAAGACTATCAGCTGATTTCTCACAAAAACTTTGTAGGAAAGAAGGGGCTGGAAAGAAGTATTCACAGTCATGAAAGGCAAGGACCTACATGCAAGATCCCTCTATCCAGCAAAGCTATTATTTAGAATGGAAGGGCAGATGAAGTATCTCCCAGATAAAGTAAAGTTAAAGGAATTCATCATCACCAAACCCTTATTATATGAAATGTTAAAGGTACTTTTCTAGGAAAAAGAAGATGATCCAAACTATGAACAGTAAACAAACAGATAAAAAATATGAACAGATAACAAACTCACAACTATCAACAACTGAACTTAAAACAAAAACAAAACCAACTAACCAAACAACTAAAACAGGAACAGAATCACAGAAATGGTGATCACATGAGGGTTATCAGTGGGAAGAGGGATGGGGGAGAATAGGGGGAAAGGTACAGGGAATAAGAAGGATAAATCGTAGGTAGAAAAAAGATGGGGGGTGGCTAAGAATAGTATAGTAAATGTAGAAGCTAAAGAACTTATATGTATGACCCATGGACATGAATTAGGGGAGGGGGGAATGATGGTGGGAGGGTGTGTGCAGGATGGAGGAGATTAAAGGGGAGAAAAAAATGGGACAACTGTAACAGTGTAATCAATAAAATATATTTTAAAAATAAGAACTGCAGACAGCTCACAATCACATGCAGAAAAGCAGCCCAGCTATGGAGCTGAGAGAAAGCATACCAACTTGAGCAATTCAGGGCTTTGCCCTAAGGAATATAAGTGAGAGGCTCTGATCACTAGACTGTTTACAGGATCAAGAGAAGGCATACAATCTTAAGAATTCCTCCACCTAGATGGAACAAGAGATGTAGAACAGCTGCATCCATAAAAAAAGTTCTGAGCAAACTACAGAATCCCTATGGTGAAGATAAGGTATTTCTGTCCTAAAGTCAATGAGTAAAGCCTGAAGGAAGCGGCTGCTTCTTCAGATGAAAAGATAGTGATGCAAGATTTAAAAGAACATGAAAAATCAAGGAAACATGACAAACCAAAAGAAGAAAATAAGTTTCTAGTAAACATCCCCAAAGAAATGGAGATCAATGAATTGTATAACAAATAATTTAAAATAATTCTTTTAAGGAAACTCAGAGAGGTACAAGAGAACACAGACAACTCAATGGCATGAAAAAATCAATACACGAACAAAATGAGAAATTCAACAAAGAGATAAAAATCATTTTTAAATAAACCAGAAATTCTGGAGCTGCATAATGCCATGAACAAAATAAAAATGCAATAGAGCATCAACATCAAACTTGATCAAACAGAAGAAAAAATATCTTCACTCAATGACGAATCATGTGAGATTATTCATGGTAGAAAAGAGAAAAAATGAGAAAGTAAAGAACATCTATAGGATTTATAAGATATCATTAGATATCTACGATATGCATTATAGGTGTTCCAGAGGAGAAAAGAGAGAGAAAGGAGCAGAAAACTTATTTAAAGTGAAACTACCTAAAAATTTCCCAAATCTGGGGAGAAACATGAACATCCAAGTACGTAAAGCTCAAAAGTATGCATACAGATGTAACCCAAAGAGACTTCACTGAGACACATTATAATCAAATTGCCATATATCAATGACAAAGAGAAAATGTTGAAAGCAGCAAAAGAAAAGGGAATCATCACATACAAGGAAACTCCATAAGGCTTTAAGAAAATTTCTTGGCAAAAACCTTGCAAGCCAAGAGATAGTGGGCTGTTATATTCAAAAGAAAATAACTAAAAAATACTAAAAGTACTAAAAAAAAAATAACTTCAACCAAGAATACTTTACCCCACAATGTTATTCTTACAAGTGAGAGATAAAGATATTCCCAAACAGACAAAATCTGTGAGTTCCTCACCACTACGTCTACTTTACAGGAAATGCTAAAAGGAGTTGATCCAGGGACTTCCGGCCAAGATGGAGGCATAGGTAGACGCACTGTGCCTCCTCGCACAACCAAGATAGGGACAACAACAATATAGAAACAAAATAACAACCAGAACTGACAGAAAATTGAAGTATATGGAGGTCGGACACCCAAGGAGTTAAAATTAGACACATTCATCCAGACTGGTAGGAGGGGCGGAGTCGGGCCAGGCAAGCAACACAGAGCTGAGAGCAGAGCAACCTGGGAGGAGCGCAGGACTGCAGCAGGCAGACCCTGGGCGCACAAGCAGCGGTGGCTGGCAGGGCCCCGGCCTGGCGTTGGCGACTGGCAGACCCAGTGAGGCAGCCATTGTGAAGCAAGGCACTGCGCCCTTGTGCACAACCTGTCTTTGTGGGACCCTGACAACTCAGGGTCCCAGAGCCGGGAAATAGAGCTTCGGGGCACTGACTGAAAAGGAAGGTCCCACAGGATGCACAGGCCGACCCACGTGGGAATTGGCGCCAGAGGGGCCCAGTTGGCTTAAAGAAAGTGGTGGAGGGGTCTGGGGTCCTACAGGGAGCAGAGCAAGCGCCATTGTTCCTTCTCCAACCCTGCCCCCACATACAGCATCACAACCCAGCCACTGGGGTGCCCCATCCTGGTGAACACCTGAGGCCCCGCGCCTCACTACAGGTGCCCGACAAAACCAAAAAAAAACAGCAAAGAGAAGGCCCAAACAGGAGAAGAATTGAAAGCCCCAGAACCCATCCTTTTAAGTGACCAAGAGATAGCCAACCTATCAGATGCACAGTTCAAAGCACTGGTGATCAGGATTCTCACAGAACTGGTTGATTTTGGTCACAAATTAGATGAAAAAATGCAGGCTACAATAAGTGAAATGAAGAAAAATGCACAGGGAACCAATAGTGATGGAATGAAAGATGGGTCTCACATCAATGGAGTGGAGCAGAAGGAA
>CM052539.1:103346465-103430077 GCA_028533065.1 Trachops cirrhosus | reverse complement strand
TTCTTCCTTCTCTCCTACCCTTTTGATACAATTTGGACTAAAAAGATGTCTCTAAGTCAAAAGATATTTGGACTACTAAGGGTCCATGCATCATTTTTCTCTGGACTTAATGGCCTGTTTTATTGACAAACAACACTAAAAATGGAAATGAACAAGAGAAATGAGGAGAACCTATTTGCAAATGTGTGCCTGCTTAATTTAAAAAAATGCTGGAGAAAAATATTCAAATGAGAAAATGTATTTAAATCCTAATTAAAAGGTTTGGTTTCTTTTTAAAGTAATCCTCTTTCAAAAAGATTATAAGTTTGAGAGATAAAAAGAAGAAAAAGAATAGTTGAGAGACTCAAAGAAAGAGAAAAGCCAAGACATACCAAAGTAGAAAGATTAAAGTAACAAAGTCTTCACAATTAAGTACTGAGCTTTTCAGCCATAGCAAATAGAAAACTATACCAGCACCACCTGTACACATTTTTACAAAAAAAAGAAGAAGAAGATATAAAACAATTAGAAAGTCATTAGAAAGCAGCCATTGATGTTTGAATACTGAGACCTAGAAAAGAAATAAGGCCTAGATATCAGTTGTTTAGAGACAAGTAGATAGAAAAAGAAAATCAGATTTCTAAAGATGTTTCCTTTGCTCTATGGCCACTTCAAAATTGCCTTCAGGCAGGGTTCTCTAAAATTCCTCTAATATCCCATATAGTAGCCCTATTGTACTAGGTAAGGTGAGTTTTAGAGGGTAGACCAAAATTTCATGTGCGATAACTTGGACCAACCTAGCACAGAAAGAAATAAAAATTTAACAATTTCCTAGCTAATCTGATCCTTAAAAACAGCTAAAAATTGAAACTTAAAGTATAAAATGAACTCTTAATCTAGCTTTTCCAAATTTGTCACCAAAATACCATGGAAGATTTGGAAAAAGACAAAATCATAGGACAGCAGAAAAAATACTAGTGGATATGCTATAGCCAGAATATGGGCTATTTTTTCCCTACATTCAAGGCTGATAGAGTAGGATATAAAAATCTACATGTTTCCTGAGCCCACATAAGAAGGAAAAATGAGCCCTGGCTGGTATGGTTTAGTGGACTGAGTGCTAGCTTGTGAACCAAAAGGTCACTGGTTTGATTCCCTCTCAGGGCATATGCCTGGGTTATGGGCCAGGCCGCTGGTTGGGGGTGTGCAGGAGGCAATCAATTGATGTTTCTCTCATATATTGATGATTCTTGCTTCCTTCTCCCTCCCTTCTCCTCTCCCTGAAAATAAATAAATAAAATATTTAAATAAAAAGAGAGAGAGAAATATACTAGGTATCTTTTGTCTCATTTTGAGTTCCTTGATTACAACAAAACCTTGTTAACTTAATCCAAAGGAAATTTGTCAGAAGTAATTTTGAGGTTAACAAAATCATTGAAAGATTGGAAAAACCAGTCTTGAAAATCAGCAGAGCCCATTTACACTTCACCACCTCACACAACCAAAAGAAGGATAACAACAAATTTAAACCAGGACTGCCAGAAAATCAAACTGTATGGAAGTCCAACAACCAAGGTGTTAAAGAAGAAACATTTATCCAGATCGGTAGGAGGGGTAGAGATGGGCAGCCGGGTGGAGAGTACTCACAGCAAGGTGGCAGCTGGAGGACTGGGGTGGACAAGGCAACAGCTGCCAGACCAGGCGGTGGCTGGCAGGCCAGGCGACCCCACATTTGCATGCAGATCAACCAGGAGAAACAAGTGGAGATCGAGACAGACCACACAACCCAGGTTTCCAGCGTGGGAAACTAAAACCTCAAAACCTCTCACTGAAAAAACCTGTGGGGGTTGAGGTGGCAGGAGAAACTCCCAGCCTCACAGGAGAGGTCATTGGAGAGATTCACAGGGTCCTAGAACATACACAAGCCCACACACCTGGAAATCAGCACCAGAAGGGCCCAATTTGCTTATGCAAAATTGCCAATTTGCAGAGGAAGTGACTGAATGCTGGCAGAGAGCTGAGCAAGCAGCATTGTTCCCTCTCGGACGCCTCCACCACATACAGCACCACAATGCAGCAATGTGGGTTGCCCCATCCTGTCAAATACCTAAGGCTCCATCCCTTACTATGAATAGGCGCCCTGAGACAAAAAAAAATATGGCCCAAATGAAGGAACAAATCAAAGCTCCAGAAAAATACAACTAAGCGATGAAGAGATAGACAGCCTATCAGATGCACAGTTCAAAACACTGGTAATCAGGATGCTCAGAAATGAAGGAGTATGGTCACAAAATAGAGGAAGAAGTGAAGGCTATGAAAAGTGAAATAAAGCAAAATATAAAGGGAAACAACAGTGAAGGGAAGGAAACCAGGACTCATATCAATGATTTGGAATAGTAGGAAGAAATAAACATTCAACTGGAATAGAATGAAGAAACAAGAATTCAAAAAAATGAGGAGAGGCTTAGGAACCTCGAGGACAACTTTAAACATTTCAACATCCAAATCATAGGGGTGCCAGAAGGAGAAGAGGAAGAGCAAGAAATTGAAAACTTATTTGAAAAACATAATGAAGGAGAACTTCCCCAATCTGGCAAAGGAAATAGACTTCCAGGAAGTCCAGGAAGCTCAGACAGCCCCAAAGAAGTTGGACTCAAGGAAGCACACACCAAGGCACATCATAGTTACATTACCCAAGATTAAAGAGACGAAGAGAATCTTAAAAGCAGCAAGAGAAAAGGAGACAGTTACCTACGAAGGAGTTCCCATAAGACTATCAGCTGATTTCTCAAAAGAAACCTTACAGGCAAGAAGGGACTGGAGAGAAGTGTTTAAAGTCATGAAAGGCAAGGACCCACATCCAAGATTACTATATCCAAGCAAAGCTGTCTTTTAGAATGGAAGTGCAGATAAATAGCTTCCCATATAAGATCAAGTTAAAAGAGTTCATCATCACTAAGCCCTTATTATATGATATGTTAAAGTGACTTATCTAAGAAAAAAAGAGATAAAAAATGTGAATAGTAAAATGAAAACAAACTTACAACTATCAACAACCAAACCTTAAAAAACAAAAACTAAACAAACAACTACAACAGGACCAGATTCACAGAAATAGAAATCACATGGAGGGTTATATCAGTGGGGAGTGGGTGGAAGGAGAATAGGGGAAAAAGTACAGGGAATAAGAAGCATAAATGGTAGGTATGAAGTAGACAGGGGGAGGTAAATAATAATATGGGAAATGGAGAAGCCAAAGAACTTATATGTATGACCCATGGACATGAACTAAAGTGGAGGAATGATGGTAGGAGGGAGGGTTCAGGGCAGAGGGAAATAAAGGGGAGAAAAAATGGGACAACTGTAATAGCATAATTGATAAAATATATTAAAAAGAAAAAAGAAAAGAAAATGGGCAGGGTCAAGTTAGCACCAGATGATAAGATACCTACTGATAAACAGGAACCACCATAAGCCTTATGGAAGGGGGAGTGGGTTCCCAGACATTTTTATTCACTTTCCCTTCCTTCTACTCCAGGAAAAGAACATTTCATTACCTTGTTCAGAAGTTGTGCCTCTGTCTAGGCTAAGAAAGCACAGGTCCCCTGTCTCTAATCCCATGAAATAGTATCCCACTTAATAATAGAATAAAACCCTAAACTCCTTTCCTACAGGATAGAAATGACCTAGTCCCAGCCACCTGTCTACTGTCATCATCCTCATCTCTTTCTCTCTTCCTCCCTCATTATGTTCCAACCTCAGGTCTTTCTTTCAATCCCTGCCCAAAAACTCTTGTACTTACTGTTCCCTCTTCCCAGAAGTGTTCCCTCATAGTATCCCATAGTTCATCTCCTGCCAATCTACCTCTTATCACTTAAGTTTTGGCTCCAATGACAGACACCTCCTAGAGAGACCTTGCCTAACGACCCATCTCCTCCTTTCCCAATTTCAAACATTCTCAAGCACATCTTCCTGTTTCATTGTCACAGCAATCATCAATATCTAAAATTATGTATTTTCCAACTTTATTATTGTCTGCCTGGCACCCCTTTACCTTTCTGCTCCTTTACCCTTCTGCAATGAGGGTAGAGACCATATGGTTCTATTCTCCCCTATTATATCTGTATCTCCTGCCTAGTGTTTAGACATAATATGAAATCAGCAAAACTAAGTGATTGCATGAGCCAATAGTGCAGCATTTACTGAATTTCTCAGAATTAAGATGATGGATCTGTTTCTCATGCTGATCTTCCAAGTAGGAGCTAAGTCTTCCTCATCGCCATGCCCTAGTGCCCAGCACAACACCTGACTTAGAGTAAGGTCTTCAATAAATGTTTAATGATGTAAATTCCATTTAGCTTTGGGCTCTTTCTTTGTGAACTGCTAGGCAAGTAGGCTGTACCTAGAAAAAGCTATTTTCTAAAAAGATTCCAAATCAGATTCCCTAAGATGATAATAGCTAGAATAAAAAATCCTTCCCATGAAAGCTCTGAAAACAGTACAAACATTCTAAAACATTTATAGCCCTGAAATTCTTTATCCCTGCATCTTTTTGCAACAGCATGAATAAATGTGGCTGGGAAGTTCATCCCAACTGTCAGTGGACCAGCCAGGGGCTCAGAACGAGCAGCTCCCCCTGGGCAGTCCGTCCTGACGAAGGGCAAAGCAATGAGAAGCACCACCACCAACAAAAAGGAAATCCTCCATGAAAACTAAACAAATATCTCCCCTGGTAATAAATAAATAGTTCAGCTAGGGAATTATAATTGTGTGTATAATGCAGCTCAGATATAGGGCATAATTACATTCCAGAATCCATACAGTAATAAAAAGCTCCAGTCAGGGAGAAGAATGCTTGTTTGCCATGGTTTGACAGGCAAGCAACAAACAAGAGCCACTTTTTCGCCATTTATTCAATAAAGTCAGCATATTAAATATTCAAACTGAGTGTCTCCATTAAGCAATTCACTTACACCTCTCCTCCTTCCTCCCTCCCCACTTCTTCTTGCTTTGTTTTCATCAAGTCAGGGAGGGAAAAAACAAAACCAAATCTGTGATGAGATTTTTAATGAGGCCACTGCTCAGAGGTTCTGCTACATCCAGGAGCCACCTATCCAGTCCCTGGGAGGTACAGGGTTCAGTAAAACAGTGGGGCCAGTTTGGGAAGGACCCCAGACAGTGGGCAGACTACCATTTTAAACCAAGGCTAACAAGTTGATAGGGAAATGGGTATGTAGAAGGGGAGAGAAGGAGTCAGCTTCCTCTATACCTCACACCAATAACAAAAGGCATCTGTCCTGAAAATATTTAACTGCATACTAGGAGTTGTGAACTATAGCTAATAAAACAGCTGGCAACCAGGCACAGAGTAAAAGAGCCAGGGCAAAGGAGAGAAAGGTTAAAAGGCTGGGGAACTACATTAGAATGATTAAGAGAAACTGGCATACCTGGTGAACACAATGAACTAATCTCTCTCTGATAGACACAGAGAGAGAGTTCAATTATCTTCTTACACAACCCAACTGCCTTCTGCCCTTTTTTAAATCTCCCATTTGGAAGAAGTTTTGGACCTGTCCATTCTAATCTGTCTGGGAAGGAAGAGGTTATAAGTAAACACAACAAAGAAGAGAATCTGGAAATGTCACTATCTCCAGAATAAAGGGAAGAAAGATGGTCATGCTTCCCTCTCAGCCCTGGCAGCAGCAACACGCTTTAACCTGACTCTGTATCTAAGGCTGAAAAGCAGAGGTGAGGGACACTTAGCAGGCAGGACCTTGGGAGGCCAATCCACTCTAGCATAGGAGGGAGTGGGGTCAATGGTAATGAGCAAAGATGAGGCGGAATGCAAATTACAGAAATTTATGTAGTTGTTTCTGCTCAGTGAGCAGATTCCAGATAAGTTGAGTGTTAATAAGGCAGGCAAGTGTTCAGCTCTGCCAGCTGTTGGGAAGGTGCTGGCATGCTCTTAACCCGGTATTTATTGGATGCTACTCATTGCTTTGACAGCACACATGCGTACATAAGTATGTTTACTCACAACATGCATAATCGCCCTGTCACAACACAGACGCAAATCAGCAGCCTGTCTCCAAGCAGAGGGGCAGATCTAAAACCCAGGGCCCTTAAGGAAAATATTCTGAAAGCACTCCCTTTCAGTAAAAGTAATTGACCCCACAGGCTGCCCTGCCGTGGACTATGGCTTCTGTGAGGAGAAAGAGGCAGAACCTCAGTTCTATTTTACACAGAGCAGAGGCTGATAAGGAATTTATCTTGAACAAGTTGAGTAATTGGTTATAGTGTCCTGTAAATTTGTGAGGGTAAAACTGAATGGTTATTAGATGTGATTGAAGGGTTTTAAGGAGCTGCAGTGGTCTCTGAGCACCCTGTACAAATGTATCTTATAAAATTAGTGGCAATGGGGATACCAAGAAGCTCTGGTGTCCCCACCAGATAAACTGAGCCCCTCTGAATGCACGAATGTGCACGTAAGATTCTGTCGTATGAAACAAAATGGCCCCTCACACACACTTAAAGAACAACAGGAGAACTAGCCAAGGAGGAAACTGGGAAAGCCATAATAATTTTGAAATAGAAAAGGAATTTTATTCAAGATCACTTATAATTAGGCAGAGAGGAGTGACACCAATATTTGGTACCAACTAGATGCCAACTACATTATGCACACTCCCCTATGAAAACTATCCAGCCTCCCTATACTTTACAGAGAAGGAAACAGAGCCTTGGAGAGATTAGGAGATGCCCAAAGTCCCAGCAACTTGGGAAGGGACAGCGCTGAGACTCAGCCACACACAGCTCTGGCTAGCCGCCAAGCCTGTGCTCCTCTGAAGCTGGTTCCAAACTGCTTCAGGTCAAGACAGGATTTATTGAAGGGTCAGGCTGAAATCCTGTACCCAAAGTAGGCTGAGTTTGAGAAACCAGAAATAAATTCATACTGAACAAGAGAGCTGCCCCAAAGATGAATTCATGATATCAATTCTCTGAGGGGTAACAATAAACCAAAGTCAAAAGTCTGGTTTCACAAGCCCCATCCAGTAGCCAGTTTCCATGTTTTATCACTACACATCCAACTAGCTGCGGTCACATCTTTTATGAAAACAAGGTGCACCCAAAGAGGACACTCACCTGGCATCAGCTAAGGGGCCATCCATTTTCTAGTGTTTTTCCTGAGCAGCACCCCTTGCTCTGAATTTCTCTTTTGTTTATTCCATACCCTCATTTCAACATTTCTTTGTCCTGATATTTTTAGGTTTCCAAAGTAACTCAAGGGTTAGTTACTATGTCGTATTTCCTTATACTATTTGACATGGGTGGGGACTCCCGGAAATGCAAAACCTGATACCAAAGGAATGAATCTCTGTTAGTGAAATGAAGTGGGTGGGGTGCAGCCACATGCTATGGAAGGACATAAGTGTACATAAGTCCAAGGTTTGGTTTTGTTGCTATTATATTGTGTGGCTTTGGTCAGTCACTTAACCTCATTGGGCTCCCATAAAATAAAGAGATTGAACAAGAATTGTGTGGTTTTTAACCACATGCACTACTCTCTCAGGGGGCATTATAGAAATGTGAATGGTGGACATTTTTGATTAACACATTCTAGGGGCACCTATCCTGCTTCAGATGCCAGAGTTCTCAGTCTGAGGAACACCGGTCCGAATGCTCTTTAGAGTCCTTCTCTAATGTGACATTCTGTTGATCCACTAGGGGTAGTACTGTCGGATAGCAATGGCTTTCTCAGATTCCTCTCAAAATTTACCATGTGGCATCCAAAAAGCAAGGCTTTTTATTGTCTGATATGGTCTGCAATCAGGATAGACTGTTTTAAATCAGACACGGACTAGTCTAGCATACACCCAGGACACACTCAGCTCAAAAATCAAGAAGGCAATCAATCCTTTTCCAAATCACTACTGCTGCTTGCAGGGGATTAGCATTTTTCTCTATAATTACTTCTTTGACTCCCCAGTTTCCTGGTCTCTTTTCTATGCATCTTTTCATGTTTATAAACTGCTTTCTTAAAACGTTTGGAATCATTATAAATGGCAAAATGGTCTTTTGGGTTTTTCAGGCGAAAACAAGTCAGATGCTCAAATGTCGATGCCCTGCACATTTTATGTCTTTCTGAGTTCACAGTTCCTGTCACGCCAAGTGCACCCCACAGAAAAGAGAGAGAGAGTTTTGCTACAGAACAAGGCTGAGCGGATACAGACATTCCAGTCAACTTGAGGCACAGTTATGCAGCAAACTTCCTACCAGCTTCCTCACTGCTACCAGTGACTCCAAATCAGTGATCTAGCCAAAATCTTATACTCTCACAACCATAATTATGTTAATCCCTTTCTCAAAGCCTTCTTTTTATTCTCTGTATTTACATAAATTTTCAACTTTCTTTTTCTTTCCCTCATTCCTTTTAATTTCCCAGCCCTCCTGGTGTTGGCATTCTTACTCTTGTATATTTCTTCCCAGTTGGTTCCTACTTCTTTTTTCCTCTCTGGGCTTCATCCTTCAACTACTGTCTGTCTTAAACCCAGAATAATATTTCTGCAAAACTCATATCATCTGACCATCTTCAGGATGCCCTAGGGAGTAAGTGCTCACTTCAGAAACCTACACTGCACTCATACCAGCATCCTGATTTATCTGAGTGTATCCAGAAAACTGAGGAGGTAAACCTTCCTGGCAGGAGTTTACTGGAAAGTTTTTGTAAATAAAGACAGAACTGG
The DNA here is from genome assembly GCA_028533065.1 of Trachops cirrhosus. Taxonomy (NCBI): domain Eukaryota; kingdom Metazoa; phylum Chordata; class Mammalia; order Chiroptera; family Phyllostomidae; genus Trachops; species Trachops cirrhosus. The sequence continues at coordinate 103,421,354 of CM052539.1, read as the reverse complement.
GGTCACAATTAGGGAGGGGTTAGCAACCGGCCTGCACTGTCTTCTGGCCCACTTTGGCTGTGAAAGCTTCTTGCCAGAGGGGAAACATACACACTTAGTGGCTGTAAAATGTGTCTGAAACAAGTGTACCAGGCATCGTAACCAATTCCAAGTGCATAAGAAAAACCCAGCAGACCTAACAACTTGGACCAGCCTCCATCTGGCCCAGAAGAGAAAGTAATAAAAGAAAAGACCAATAGTGCAGCAGGGCATCTGGGAGCATATGGGACTCTGTGGGCAACTTCATGAACAATACCAGAGGAACAAAGTCAGTGGAGGGTGACTAGCCTGGGGCCCTTTACTTCAAATCCCAAATGAGGTGGCCTAGAGGGAAAACACTTGTGATCCCCAGAGTATAACAAGACCTTCAAGTGTCAGAGTTCTCTTATGGTCTGTCAGCAGTTTTCCCAGCAAAGAGTGGACTTCCGGGAGGACAGCATGTAAACCCTAACCCAAAGTCAGACTCTCTCTCCGAAAGGCTTCAGAAAGGATTCCTCAGCTCCCACAAGATTCTTGGAATTGTTTAACATACAGAAGCAGGGATTCCTGAGTTAGAGTAGAGATTGTTCATTCAGGGTCCTTGCCTACAGAGGAATCTCTAACTACACTCACAAGGGCCCACAAACAGCTTCAACGTATTCAGGGAAAGGGCTACCTATTCCACCTCAGAGTAAATCTAATTGGTAAAAAAAATAAAGTCACCCTGACCTTAAGTTTAAATATGCTGCTTCCTCAAAACTCCTACCACTGGCCTTAGCTCACCTAGAACAATATTGATACATACAGTAGTCCCCTCTTATCTGAGGGGATACATTCCAAGACCTCCTGTGGACACCTGAAACTGCAAATAGTACCAAACCCTATACATATAGTTGTGTCCTCTACATGCACACATTTTCACTTAAAAGAAGCACTTTATGGCTTTTCTGGGCATATCCAAATTGCCAGGATCACACTACTCATGTGCTTTGGCATTATTATTAAGCAAAATAAGGGCATTTGATCAAAGGACTGAAATATCTGATACAGCTAACCTAATCACTGAGACAGCTACTAAGTGACTAGAGGACAAGAAACGTGCACAGGGTCGAGATGCTGGTCATAGGGATAATTCACATCCCGGGTGGGACAGCACAAGATTTCATCATGCTAGTTAAAACAGCATGCAATTTAAAACTATGAATTGTTTATTTCTGAAATTTTCTATTTAATATTTTTGAACCAAGGTTGATCACTGGTAACTGAAACCACAGAAGGCAAAATAGATAAAAATGGGACTACTGGATATACCCTCTGCCTCCTGAAACTTGCTGATATTAAAAAAAATTTTTAATCCTTACCTGAGGATATGTTTATTGATTTCAGAAAAAGAGGAAGGCAGAGAGAGAGAAGCATTGATGTGAGAGAGAGATCGATTAGTTGTCTCCCATATGTTCCCTAACCAGGGATCGAACCCACAATATTGGGTGCAAGGACAACACTCCAACCAATTGAACAAAGCCAGGGCTTGTTGATTTTTTTTTAAACAACTGTCACATACCTCCTGAGATACTACTTCAAAGGCAATATTCCATATTGCTGCAATCAATTTTCATATTTCATGATTTCCATTCTTAACTATTCCCCAAACCATTCTCTGGACAGATACATAGAGCAAAACACAGCTCTCCAAGACTGTGGATATTATATCTCAGCCAATGTAATCAAATGCTGCATCTTCCATAATGTCATCCTTTATTACCAATACATATGAAGTTCTCATTAAAACCTAGATATGAAAAGTAATTTCCAAAAAAGGAAACACAAATGACCAAGGATCATACCAGAGGGGAAATGGGAGGGGATAAGGAGGGGGAAGGGGGAAGGGTTTTCAGCAACAACTATAAAGGACATATGGACAAAACCAAGGAGGGTTGCAATCATGGGAGGGAGGTGGGGATGGCTTGTGGGGGGGAGAGACAGAAAACTGTACTTGAACAACAATAAAATTAAAAAGAAATGGAAAAAAGAAATGAAAAAAAGATGTTCAAACTCATTACTAAGCAGAAAAACAAATAAACACAAAGATGAAATATAATTTCACTCTGATCAGATTGGCAAATTTTAAAGTCTGATGATAGAAGTATTGGCAAGGATATGGAGAAATGGGGACTCATATACTACCAATGGGAATGCAAATGATTTTAACCACTTGGGAGAGAAATTGGGAAATAATCATGTACAAAATGCACATAATGTACAACACAGAATTTCCACTTCTATAAGGTCTATTACAGAAACTTGTATATAGGCTTACAAGAAGTTTTGCCCACAATGTAATCAGAGCATTACTTATAGTAGGAATGGGAGCAGGGAGAGAAAGCAAGTTCTTTCAATAAAAGAACAATTAAATACATACAACTCTGCAAAAGAATACTATATAACATGTAAAATGAGTAGAACATGTACACACTTTTAAAACAATGATGAATGAAAAGGTTGTAGAAAGATTTGTACATTATTTATATTATATTATTATTTATATATGTTTAAAATACATCCAACAATGGTAAACATTGCTTGTAGATAGATCAGATTGATAGATAGATAGATAGATAGATAGATAGACAGATAAAGGAATACATACAGTTATATTTTTTTCACTGTCCAAGGTTTATTTGGTGTTTTAGTTGGTATGACACTTGGATAATTGGCCACACTATTTATATGTAGGAATTTTTTTTTACATTATGGCAATGTACACTAATCTGATACATATAGTACACAAAATAAGATCCATTAAAACAGTCATACACCAAGACATGCAATATTGGATTTATACATTTGATTCTAGGATATGATTGGAGAAAACAAAGTTGGACTAGGCATGCTGAGTAAAGAAACGAAAACTTACATAACATAGAGGGAACACACATCTAGTTTGAAGGGCAACTGTACATATCTGTATATAGATATAGAGAGATATGTAGATATGAGCGGGGACTCCCCCCAAAAAACTGGAATTATCTTCTGGAGGGCAGGCCCCTCATAGTACAGGTTTCCTCCATTAGATTAGTGTTCTAGGAACCCATATGTATCAGTGTACTAGCTGGCATTGTTGTTAGAAGCTGCATTGGCTTCAGTGAATTTTTTTTGAAGACCCTTTCAATGTGTTTGCCCATTTCATGGTGGGTGGGTGATTTATAAGCACACCTACCCACACTGCACTGAGTATTCAGCAGTTTTTGACCAAAAATGACATGACCCCTGTGCCTCACCTTCTCTATTCATCCCATCTCACCCCTAGATTCCCTGGATGAAAGAAAGTCCTCAAAGGGTCACATTTTGCCAATGTGGAAGACGTGAAACAAAAAACAGAAGAACTAAAAGGCATCAAAATCTGAGTTCAAAACTGTTTTGAGCAGTGGAAAACAGTCTCGATAGGTATATTGTATGAAGTGGAAAGTACTTTGAAGGTGTCTAAAGTTTAAAAATGTAAGAATAAATACACAATTTTTTATAAATAAATTCCAGGTTTTGGGGGTCCCCCCTCATAGAATATGGGTGAAAAATGAGAAAGAAGGTCTTTAAATGTCTCTGAAACATTGTAGATCCTTAAAAAATACTAAAGTAAGTATGGCAAAATATTTACACTATTAAATTTCAATGGTATGTAGTTGTCTAATAATTTGGTTTTACTCAGTACATTTGAAATATTTCATATTTTAAAATAATACATAAATTTGGAAAATGTAAAAATATATAGTCAATCAATAAATGTACAACCCAAAATTTCCACTTCCAATAAATAAATAAATAAATCTATAATAGCACTACCCAAAAGATCAACACTGTTGATACTTTATTTTCTTTTGAATTTTTTTAAATTTTATTTTAAATAATTTTAGGTTTTCAAAAAAGCTGCAATAGTATAAAGTATTCATGTATACCCTAAGTTAATAATTTACATAATCTTACTGCGATTATCAAATCAGGGAATCAACTTTGGTATAACACCATCAATGAAACTATAGATCTTATTTACATTTCGCCAAATTTATTCTCTGTTGCCCTTTTTCTATTCCAGGATCCAAAACTGTATGTAGTTGCGGAATTTCCTTAGTCTCCTCAATTCTATGACAGTTCCTCAATCTTTACCTGTCTTGTGTGGCCTTAAAACTTTTGATCAGAATGTCTCTCACCTTGGTTCGTCTAGTGTTTCCTGATGGTTAGATTGAGGTTATGTATTTTTTATAATAATACTGAAGAATTGATGCTGTGTCCTCAGTACATCATTTCAGAGGTGCATGGTAGGTCTGATACTGGTGTTTGTCTTGATCATTTAGTTAAGGTAGTGTCTGTTAGGTTTCTTCACTGTAAAATTACTGTTTTCCCATTTGTAATTGGTATATTGGGTAAGATACTTTGAGACTGCTAATATCCTGCTTCCTTTCAAACTTCAATCCAATGATAGTAGCATCCATCAGTAGATTTTGCCTGCAACAATTAATATTGTTGTATCTGCTGCCTAATGGTAATTTGCTCCTTCATTCCTTCTATATTAATTGGAATTTTCTGAAAGGGAGAGCTATCATTTCTCCCACAATTATTTACATATTCAATTATATATTTGGATGAGGATGACTCAATGAGATTTATTCTATAGATTATAAAACCTGTTAAAAAAACAAACTCAAAGTGACCAAACTTGAAGATCTAATGGGCTTTATTAAAGGATTCATGAATCAGACATTGTCCCATCCAGCAACTAGAAGAACATACAGGGGTTGTACAAAACTGAAGGTTTATAGGAAGAAGGGTGGGCAATGAAGCTACCAACAAAAGAAAGGATTATTTGGGGGCTGGGGTCTTCTTTTTGGAGGTAAGAGAACAGCAAGGGTTTTTATTATAGAAATTGCTTCTTCTTTCTATGGGGAACAAAGAAGACCCATATGACAGATTGCCTCACTGATGTTGACTAGAAAATTTAAGACTGGTTGACTAAGATGTTTTTTCTAGTACTTACATGATTTCAATTTTTGCATTTAGACCCCTAAACCATTTATAGTTTATTCTTAAGTACAGTGTGAGGTACCGACCTAATTTTATCTTCTTCAAAATGGCCATAAATAGTTTTAGCATCATTTATCTAAAAGTCCATTTTTGCTCCAGTGCTTTGAGATGACATCTTTATCATAGTCTAAATTTCCATACATATGTGGCTCTATTCCTGTATATTCTATTCACATACTAGTACCATGTCTTCTAGTTTTGTTAATGCAAATTTTAAATGTGGTTGAGACCATAAGGCATAAACAATTTTGTATACTGCTCTTCCACTTCACATTTAAAATGCTTACTTATAATTATTTTAAGAGATTCCATAATGTCCTAGGCTGTCAATATAATTTAATTTAATATCCCTCATTTTTGGACTTTTAGATTGCTTCAGATGTTTCCATTATAAATAGCACTGTAATGGAGAGATATTTACTTCTTTATTAAACTTATTTTGTGATAACTATAGATTTACATGCAGTTGTAAGAAATAATACAAAGATCCCTTGTGTCTTTTATCATTTCTTCAATAGCAATCTCTTGTCGAACTATAGTACAACATCACAACCAGGACATTGACATTGATACAGTTAAGATACCAAACATTTTCATCCTCACATGTATTCCTCATGTTGTCCTTTTATATCTATACCCAATTCCCTTGCACCTGCCTCTTCTTATACACATACTTCTTAACCACCTGGCAGTCACAACACTATTCTACATTTCTATAATTTTGTCACTTCAAGAATAAACACACCACACACATGTAAAATTTTGATTGGCTTTCTGCACAGAGCAAAATTTCCTGGAGATCCATCCAAGTATTGCACACATCACTAGTTTATTCTGTTTTATTGCTTAGTAGTGTTCAATGGTATGGTTGTATCACAGTGTATTTAACCATTAATCACTGAAATACATCTGGACTGTTCCCAGTTTGTAGCTATCAAAAATAAAGCTGCTGCTTTGGCCAGTGTGGCTCAGTTGGTTGGCACGTTGTCCAGTGGACAAAAAGGTCACAGGTTCAATTCCCATTCAGAACACATGCCCAGATTACAGGTTCAATCCCTGGTCAGGGGTGTGTACAAGAAGGCAACCAATTGATGTTTCTCCCTCACATCACTCTCTCTCTCCCCCAGCCCCTTCCTCTCTTTCTAACAGCAATGAAAAAAATGTCCTCAGGTAAGGATAAAAAAAGAATTAAAAAAATAAAGCTGCTATAAGCATGCATGGTCAAATATTTTTTGTAAACATAAATTTTCATTTGTCTTAGACAAATACTTAACAGTTCAATTGTCAAGTTGCATGGTAATTTCATATTTTTTAAAAAACTGTTAAACTGCTTTTCCAGAGTGGCTAGGCCATTTTATATTCTCACCAACAATATATGGTTGATCTAATTTCTTCACATCCTCATCAGCATTTGGTATTGCATTTTTTTAAATTTTAGCCATTCCAATGCATGTGTACTGGTATTAGTTGTGATTTTAATTTCAATTCCCCCAATGACTAACGATGATGGATGTCTTCTCATGTGATTATTTGTCAGCTGTATAGCCTCTTCAGTGGAATTTCTATTCATGTTTTTTTTGCTTATTTCCCACTTTGGTAATTGGGGTTTTTTAATGTTGACATTTAAAGAGTTCTTCATATATTCTAGATAAAAGTTCTTCACTAAATACATGATTTGTAAATATTTTATCCATGTTTGTACCTTGTTTTTTATCCTCCTAACAGTGACTCTTCTATTACCATATTTCTTGGTTTCTTGGTCAAAATTTTTCTGAATAATTGATATATGATTTTCTTCCTGAGCTTTTGATATGCTGAATTACAGCAACTATTTTTAAGTGTAAAATCAGGCTTGCATTCCAAGAATAAACCCATTGTGACAACTTGTTTTTATATACTGTTGAATAATTTTGTTAAAAAATTTTGTACCTTTGCAACAGCATGGATGGAACTAGAGAGCATTATGCTATCTGAAATAAGCCAGGGAGTGAAAGACAAATATCATATGATCTCACCTATAAGTGGAACCTAATCAACAAAACAAATGCAGAAAAGAACCAGAGACGTAGAAATAAGGAACAAACTGATAGTGACCAGAGTGGCAAAAGGAGAAGGACAACAGGAGAAAGAAGGGGAAGGGTCAAACAAAGGAACTTCTACAAAGGAGCTATGGACAAGGACAATGGGGTGGGGATTGTCTTTGGGAACGGGGTTGGACAGGGGAGGGGAGAGCAACACTGGAGTGGGGGAAATGCGGACAACTGTAACTGAACAATAAAAAAAAGTTTGTAACTATAATTGATGAGGAATACTGGTCTATAGTTGTTGGTTTTGTTTTTTTTTAGTACTGTCCTTTTCTGGTTTTGGTGTCAGGGTAATACAAGCTTCATAAAATGAAATAAGAAATGTTTCCTCCTTTCTGGAAGAGAAGTTGGAGATAGTGTTGAATTGGTATATTTTACCAATCGGTATATGTATATTTCTCCAGTAAAACCATCTGGCCCTGGAGATTTATTTTTTGAGAGTTTTTAAATTGCAAATTCAATTTCTTTAATAGTTATAGGGCTATTCAAACTATCTTTCATTTTGGTGAGTTGTGGTAGTCTGTGCTTTTTGAGGAATTGTCTCATCAAAGTCTCAAATTTTGTGTGCAGAGTTGATCACAGTATTCCCTTTTTGTCCTTCTGATGTCTGCACAGTCTGTATTGACTTCCCCTATTTCATTCCTGATATTGGTAATGCGTGTCTTTTCTTTTTAATTTTTCAGTCATTCTAAAGGTTTGTCAATATTATTGATTTTAAAAAATACGTAGCTTTTTGTTTCACAGATTTTTCCTTGTTGTTTTCTTGTTTTTATTTCATTGATTTCTGCTTTTATATTTATGGACTGGCTTCCTTCATTTACTTCCTGTATTTATTTCCCTAATTGGGGTTTATTCTGTTATTTTTCTAGGTTTGTGAGTTGGGAGCTTAGATTGTTGCTTTGAAATGTTCCTTCTTTTCTAATCTAAGCATTTAATGGTACACGTTTCCCTCCATGCACTGCTTTAGTTGTGTCCCATAAACTTTGATATGGTGTATTTTCATTTTAATGCAGTTCAATGTATTTTTAAATGACCATGAGACTTGTTCTTTGATATATGAGTTAACTAGGAATATTTTGTTTAGTTTCCAAATGTTTGGATATTTTTCAGCTACTTTTCTGTTATGAATTTCTGTTTTCAGTCCGTTGTGATCATATAACATATTCTGTGATTTCAAGTATTTAAAATGTATTGAATCATATTTTATGTCCCAGTCTATGGTCCATCTTGATATGTTTCATGAGCATTTATAAAAAAGATGTATTCTACTCTTGTAGGAGAGAATGTTCTATATAGATTAGATCCTGTTGAGTTCTATATCTTTCCTAATCTTCTGTCTAGTTGTTGTAGTAATTGTTGAGAGAATGGTGTGGAAGTCTCCAACTATAATTGTAAATTTGTCCTGTTTGTTTTTCAGTTCTGTTTGTGCTTCACATGTTTTGAAGCTCTATTGTTTAGTGCATACTATACACTAAAGACTTAGCATTGCTATGTCTTCTTAATGGATGGGCACTTTCCTCATTATAATAATGTCACTCTCTAAGTCTGGCAACTTTCTGTTCTATAAAGTCTATTTTATCTGATATCAATATAGCCATTCCTGCTTTTTAGATTAAACTTATATGATATATAACTTTCCGTCTTTTCACTCCCAGCCTGCCTGTATCATTTTATTTGAAGTGACCTGTATATAGACAACTGCAGTTGAGTCAGGTTTTCTAATCCACTCAGCCAATCTCTGTCTTTTAATTGGTGTACTTAGACCATTTACATTTAATAAAATTATTGATATGGCAGGACTTAAGTTTTCCATTTACTATTGTGTTCTATTTATTGTATTTTTAATTTCTCTGTTTTCTTTCTCCTTGCTTCCTGTGTGTTAGTTGAACATTTTTTAGAATTCTGTTTTGATTTATATGTATATGTTTCTGAGTGCCTCTCTTCATACAGTTTTATTAGTGGTTGCTCTATATATTACATCATATATACATAAATTAACAAAAACTACTAGTGTTGGCATTTTACCAGATTAAGTGAAGTTTAGAAACTTTATCTCCCTCGACATCCCTTTACCCTCTGCTGTGTATAATAAAATTGAAATAGTTTCCCATGTACTTTTAGAACCACATCAAATACTATTATAATTTTTGTCTTAACTGTCAAACATAACTTAGAAAATTCAAGAAGAGAAAGAAAATCTACTGTGTTTACCCCTTTTTGGGCTCTCCATTGTTCTTTTTTCATTTCTGATAGTCCAAGATGCTTTTTTTAGCATTCCTTTCTGTTTAGGGACAGAAATTCCTTCGGCCATGCTTATAAGATAGGTGATTAATTCTCTTAGATTTTCTTCATTTGGGAATGTCTTGGTTTCTCACTCATTCATGAAGGATATATCCACTGAATACAGAATTCTGTATTGACAAATCTTTTCTTTCAGCATGAGAAAAATATTGTACCACTTCCTCTGGCCTTCATGTTTTCTAATAAGAAATATGCTCTCTTTCAAATTATAAGCTGTCATTTTTTTCTCAATGCTTTCAAGATTTTTCCATGTTTTAGTTTTCAGAAACTCAATTTTGATATGTCTTGGTGTGAATTTCTTACGATACTTCCTTGGATATTCACTCAACTTCTTGAATCTACAAATTATGTCTTTTACCAAATTTTTAAAATTTCAGCTATCCTTTCCCTTCTGTTTATAGTGCTCCAGTGACACAAATGTTATACCTTTGTCAAAGTCTAGTATGTCCCTGAAGCTCTATTCACTTTTTAATTATATTTTACTGATTATGCTATTACAGTTGTTCTGATTTTTCCCCCTTTTCCCCCTCCACCCAGCACCCCCTACTCCCTCAGGCAATCCTCCCACCATGATTCATGTCCATGGGTCATGTGTATAAGTTCTTCGGTTATTCCATTTCCTATACTGTTCTTTACATCCCCAAGACTATTCTGTAACTACCTATTTGCACTTCTTAATCCCCTCACCTCTTTGCCTACTCTCTCCCTCCCACCTCCCATCTAGCAACCTTCTGGTAACTAACTTCTTTCCTCTTGCTTTTAAGAGTCTCTCTTTATCTTGAACTTTTGGCCTTTTAATAATGATGTGTCTTGGAGTGGGCTCTTTGCCTCCATCATTATTGGAACTCTGTGTCCCTGGACTTGAATGTTTATTTCTTTCACCAAATTAAGGAATTTTTCTTTCACTATTTTTTCAGATAGATTTCCAGTTTCTTGTTCTTTCTCTTCTCCTTCTGGCACCCCTATGAGGTGAATGTTGGACCTCTTAAAGCTGTCCCAGAGGCTATTTATACTATCCTTATTTTTTTGTGGGGAGGATTCTTTTTTCTTCTTATTGTTCTGACTGGTTGATTTTTGCTTCCTTATTTTCCAAATCATTGATTCGATTCTCAGCTTCATCCATTCTGCTGTTGTTTCCCTGTAAATTGTTCTTTATTTCAATTAGTGTATCCTTTGTTCCTGACAGGGTCTTTTTTTGCTGCTGAGGTTCTCACTAAATTCCTTGAGCATCCTTATAACCACTGTTTTGAACTCTGCATTGGACAGATTGCTTATCTCCATTTTGTTTAGCTCTTTTTCTGGAGTTTTGATATGTTCTTTCATATGGGCCATGTTTCATTGTCTCCTCATTTTGGCAGCCTCCCTGTGTTTGTTTCTATGTATTAGGTAGAGCTGCTTTGACTCTCTGTCTTAGTAGTGTGGCTTAATGTAGTAGGTGTCCTGAAGGGTCCAATGGCACAGCCTCCCTTATCACTCAAGATGGGTACTCCAGGTGTGCCCTTTGTGTATACTGCGTACACCTTCCACTTGTAGTTGAGCCTTAGTTGCTGTTGGCAGATCAATGGTAGGGATTTACCCAGGCCAGTCAGCTGCAAGGATTGGCTGTGACCACTTCCCACCAACCTCTGCCCTCCAAGGAGGATCAGCTGTGCAGGGGCAGGATGACTGTGCTCCAATGTGGTCAGTAGCTGTCCACTGGGTGTGTTGGCCCTGGGGTTTCCCAGGTGGTGCAGGCCAAGGTCAGCCCCCACCTGTGTTTTGCCTGGGGCAACCTGTCTGAACTATAAAGCAATATGAGAAGGCTGCTACTTGTTCTGGGCTTGGAGATTCCCAGGTGAAGCCAAGCTGTGACTCTAATCTAGCTGCCTGTCAGGCTCACTAAAGCCAACTGTTGCTTGTTTGATAGGATTTAGGAGCCAAGACCAGCCATTCTTATGGAAAAGCAGTGTGGGTGGGTGGAGCTTGTGTGATCTCCAAAGTGGGTCACACAGTGTTAGCAAGATTGATGGAGTCTCAGATATGGCACCAGCCTACCGGCTTTGTGGGGGGAGGGCTCAGCAAAGGGACAATGGCCTCTGCTTACACAATGCCAAATGCTTCAGTCTCTCCCTGTATAACATTGGTGCCCTTCAAGCTGCCACCCTGGTGCTGGAGCACAGAGGTAGTGAGTCTGAGTAGGCAAGTACGTGTGTGGGTTCCCTGAGAGGAATTAGGGCTCCAACAGCCTCCCCCAATGACTCAAACTATGCCAGTTTTCACAACCAGAATTTGAGGGGACTTATCTTCCTGGCACTGAAATCCTGGGCTGGGGACCTAGTATGGGTCTGGGACTTCTTCTCCTGAGATATCCCTCCCAAATTTTTATCCATGTGGGTGTGGAGCCAGTCCATTCCACCTCTGTGATCCTCCTACCCATCTAGATGGATGTGGTTTCTTCAATTCCATTGTTATCCAACTTCCACTCAACTGGATTTCTGACATTCCTGAGTGATGGCTGTTCTATACTTTAGTTGTAATTTTGATGTGGTTATGCAAAGAGGCAAGTCATGTCTGTCTACGCTGCCATCTTGATCAGAAGCTCTGTGTTCATTTTTTTAGGCTGTGTTCATTCTGTTGTTTAGATTGAACAATTTCTATTGTTCTGTCATCAAGTTCACTGATTCCTTCCTGTGTCTTCTCCAATCTTCTACTGAGCCCACCCATGGAGACTTTTATTTCAGTTATTGTATTTTTCAGTTCTAAATTTCCATTTAGTCTCTCTTAATATCTTCCATTTATTTGCTGAGACGTTCTGTTTATTCACTTGCTTACAGGGTGTTAATAATTGTTTCTTGAAGCTACTTTATAATGGTTCTTTTAAAATCATTCCCAGCTGGCTCTAACATTTCTGACATTTTGACTGACTTTTCACTCAAGTTCAGACTTTCATAGTTCTTGGTATGATAAGTGATTCTTCTATTAAAACATGGGCATTTTGTATATTATAGTGTAAGACTCTGGCTCTTATTTAAAACCTCTTTTAGTCAACTTTCTCTGACACTGCTCTGGCATGGGAAGGGATAGATCCTACCTTTTTACTTCCAGGTCAATTTAGAAGTCCAAGTGCCTCACTCAGCTTTTATTGACACTCAGGTAAATGGGTTCCTCTTTACCTCTGGGCAGAGTTGGGAGTCTGGCTCCCCGCTAAGCCTCTGCTGATACGGTGCAGGCTGTGAGGGGTAGAGTGCTCTTTTACTTCTGTCATGTTACATTCAATGAGAGGGCTAGAAACATCTACCTCATTTTCCCAGAAGCCTAATACTTGCTTTTAAAATTTACTATTTCTATAAAATAAATCCCATAAAATATAATTATTGGAACAAGGGGTAGAAATGTTTTTAAATGCTCTTGACACATGTTTTCAAATTACTTTGCAAAAGTTTTTATCAATTAAATTTATATGTAATATGCAATGCTTTCTGTAATACTATGTTCTCTTCAGTATTCGGTATTATTTTTTTAAGTCTTTCCTAATTTTATAGACAAAACGTAGTACTTCATAATTGTTTTTAAGGTATAGATTTTATAATTAATAATAGTGAACTTTTTTCCAAAATTTTAATAGCACCTCTCTAGTTCCTCTCTCATGAGTTGTTGCTCCACATACATTTTTTTACCCTTTTATTTTTTGAGTTCTAATATTTCTCTTATCTTTTTATCCCTTCTTTATATTTAAATATTAACCCTTTTATATCATATTTATTGAAGTTCATAGTGAGCCTTTTAATTTGCTATGTCATATTTTTTGATATACATGCACTTTAAATTTTTTATCTAGTTAAATCTATTGATATTTTATTTTGTAATTAATTTTAATAATTGTAAGAGAAAAAATTCTTTTCCAGTCCAGAAATTCAATAAATATTTCCTCTATTTCTTTCAAGTTTCTTTTTTGATTGTAATACACAAATTAGTAGTCCATCTCACATTTATTTTAGTGTAAGGTATATGAGGTCAAATACAAATGATAACTCCTATATTTTTATATATGGATCACTAATTTTCCTAAAACCATGTAATAGTTTTTTTGAAACTTAAAAAAATAACTCTTCTTGATATCAGCTAAGTGCCTACCATAGAACATTGAATTCTAGGTTGATATGAAATATCCTCAAATCCTGGGGCTGATAGAGAGGCCAGCATCATTTGGCTAATAACCAAACCTTGCTATGACCTGAATGTTTGTGTTTCCCCCAAATCCATATATTGAAATCCTAGCACATATTCCCAGTGATAATATAAAGAAGTGGGGCCTTTGGAAGGCAATTTGACCATGAAGACAGAGTTCTCATGGTTGGAATTAGTACGCTTATGAAAAAGACCACAGAGAACTAGCTTGTTCTTCTGCCATGCGACTTTACAGTGAAAAGACAGCCATCACTGAGGAAGTCAACTCTGCTGGTACTTGATCCTGGACTTCCTAGTCCCAGAACTGTAAGAAATAAATATGAGTTTTGTATAGGCACTCAGTAGAATTTTTTATAGCAGCCTTAACAAACTAAGACAACCATAGGGCATGGAAGCAATATCATTTCTATATAATTTGAGGAATTGAAACAAAAGTACTGACAATTTCCAAAGTGGAAATTCCATGCGTCTAATCAATGTCAAGAATAACAATACCCTGAAGGAAGTCCTCCTTACTTAACAGAGGATTCTGAGGAAACCCTTACTAGTTCACCAGGAAGTATTCCTGACATTCTCAGGAAATTTAATGTATCTGTTGGGTCTACACAGAAGACAAGATTAAAACATAGAATCTTCACCTTACCACTGTGGCTCAATTGCTTGGGTGTCATGCTGTAAAGCAAAGGGTCACCAGTTCAATTCCAGGTCAGGGCACATGCCTAGGTTTCAGGTTAGGTCCTGCTCAGAGCACATGCAAGAGGCGACTAATTGGTTTTTCTCTCTCACATCAATGGTTCTCTCCCTCTCTCTCTTAAAAAAAAAACACAAAACCATAGAATCTTGTAATTAAATATAGAAAGAGATGTTTCAGGCTAGTTCACCAGTGTCAGCCACCAAGATGCATTTTAGATGACATAAGCCATGCTTTGAAAAACAGGAGATGTGCTCTAGAAATAAAAATCAACTTGAAGCCCATAACCCTGTGATCTCTGCATAGGCTCTAAATAAGTCCTTCATCAAGCATATGTGTTTTGAACTATCAGTTTTTTGAGGAACAGAAATAAAGAACAGTTGAAAATAAAGTACAGTTCCAAACACATATCCTTCAGGACAGGACTCATTTTATACAAGTAGATGTGATAAGATAGAGAAACGAACATGTTGGTACAGTAGTCTACCCTTACCCACAGTTTCACCTTCCATGGTTTCAGTTACCCATGGTCAACTGCAGTCTGAAAATATTAAATTGAAAATTCTAGAAATAAACAAGAGTGTTAAAACCAGTTTTAAATTGCACTCTGCCTGAATAGCATGATAAAATCTCATACTCTCTTGTTCAGTCCTGCTTGGGATGTGAACCTTCCCTTTGTCCAGCATCTCCACACTGTATATACTACCCACCCACTAGTCACTTAGTAGCCATCTCAGTTATCAGATCAGCTATTGAGGCATCATAGTGCTTATGTTCAAGCATCTCTTACTTTACTTAATAAATACCCCAAAACCCAAGGTTAGTGATGCTGACAATTAGTATATGCCAAAGGGAAGCTGTAAAGTGCTTCTTTTAAGTGAAAAGGTGATATAGACACCGGCTCGCAGTGTCCGTGTCATTATGGATGAAATGAGACATTCGCACAGACGACCAAGTCTGGTAGAGGAAAAGGGACAGCATGGCTTTTCTCTCAAGGGGAGCAAAAGCCTCGGCCTCGGCCTCGGCCATGACAGGCCTTGATTGGGTTTCTCCACCCATTACATGATGGTCCTCATTTACGATGCACAGGTTCACTTTAGGTGGTTACCTTTTACAGAAAACAAAGAAGCCAATGCTGCTAATCACACCACAGAAGAGGGATATTTGCAAATGGAAAGGCAAAAGTAGTTGAACCGGTTACACTCATCCTTGGAAGGTTTAGCATGGATTTTAGGAAGTTACTTTGCAGTAAATGTTTGCCACTGGGGGCTGGGCCCACACCACACAGGATGGTCTACTACAAAAAGGAATATAGTACAATGAGATATTTTGAGAGAGAGACCACATTCACATAGCTTTTATTAAACTATATTGCTATAATTATTCTATTTTATTATGTTATTGCTGTTAATATATTACTGTGTCTAATTTTCAAGTTAAACTTTATCAAAGTATGTATGTACAAGAAAACGCATGGCATATGTAGGGTTTAGTGCTACCCACAGTTTCAGACATCTATCAAGGGTATTGAAATATACTCCCCACAGATAAAAGAAAACTACTGTATTCACAACTTTCCCCTTTGCCTACTAGCTTATTCTCCCAGAACATTCACTGTATACAAAGAGCTAAAACTGCTTAGGATGGTTATTACAAGAAAAGCAATCAGAAGAATAATTATAATTACCCAGGTAGTTGTATGCATAAAGGAGAAGAGGGGCTACTGAATAAACAAGGGGGCATTATCAGAAGAGGTAGGTGGAGAGTTTAGAGTGTTAAAGAGTAAGAAGCTCCAAGTTTGTGGAATCAGAAAACACAACAAAACATTTCAGTAGAAGTTGTCAAGGACACTTAATGTTTAAGATAGATATTGAACAAATATCAAAATGTGCCTCCAGGTCTTGATTTTAAAAATGCAAAACTACTCTGGGACCAGAGCTATATTACTGGGATCACAACTTCATAAATATTGCATATTCATTAAACCAACCATGTCTCTGGAGCTTTTCTGAGGGGTGCGAGGTGGGGGGTGGCGGGATTGGGCAGGGAAATGGGAAGATGGTATTTCTTTTAGAACACAGAGTATTAGGGAGGTCTATATCCTATCCCATTAAACAATTAACTTTCTGAGATCAGGGAATCTGTCTTACTTTATTCCAGCTTTATTGAAATATAATTGACATATTATATAAGTTTAAGATGTTCAAGATGAGGCTTGATACATAGATACCAGGAATCTGTCCCATTGATAACTATACTTCCAGCCCCTCACACACTGGGCACACAGTGGGTGTTTCCTAAAGACTGGGTCAATGAATGGCATGTGAATTCTATGTGCTAGCTCCAGGCTACACTTAACTGAATGGTTTCTGTAAGTTCTGGATGATAAAATCAGCTCTACAAGATAGTCTTTCAACTACTGCAGCTCAGACTAGATAGCCATCATGGTCAGCCCTGACCCCCAGAGAAGAAAAGAAAGTGAATTTCCAGACACAAGCCAATTTAAAGATCTGAGAAGAAAGGTTCAGACTTTCAAATAACAGGTTTTTCATAATCCTAAGAACGCAGACTTCAGAATTGCTTAGGAAACCCTGTAATGTCCAAAGATTAGAGAGATGAAAGCCTGGCCCACAGGGCTGAAGCTGAATACAGTCAAAAGTATGAAGGATAGAGTCAGGGTTAACTTATGCAGTTTATGTTCCTGTTAATGCGATTAATTTTATATACAGCCAGAAGGAGAGTTTGTGTGTACTGCCTTATGCTAACTCTCCAGTTCACTGTGAATACAATAATGAATAAAGCACTGTACTTTGCTAAGAGAAGTTAGAGCACTGTTTATACATAATTCAATAAATAAAAAATTTGAAAGAAAATTGGTGCTAGGATAATTAAAGCCTATTACCCATATAAAAGGTCTTCATTCTTTATACCTCCTCTTTCTAATATGAGGCTTGTTTTGCTGAAGCATTCTAGGCAAGCTAAAGAATGAACGGCATGGAGAAAGGCAAGAGGAGAGGGAAGAGAGGGAAGGAAAAGGAAAAGAGGAGAACAGAGGGTGAGAAAGGGGAGCAAGGTACAAAGAAAGGATAAAGACACCTATTTCTGGCAATACGGCAAACCAAATATTCTGAATAACTACTCTTGATAGAAATAACTAACACTGGATTAAAAATGTAGAGATGCATTTTTAAACACTGCTGAAGGGACACAGAAAGAATCCACAAAGCCCAAAAATTTAAGTGTAAAAATTATTAAAAATAAGTAAGCACCAGAACTAGATTTTTCCTGGGACCCTAAAGACCCTAACCTTCTGCATTATCAGCTATATGAGTGGTGGATGTGTGGAACACGGGATAAAACCCCAATGCCCCATAGCTCCCCATCAGATAGAGAATGAACAAGAAACTGACCCCTCCACACAGAAGAGGGTAGCAAGGATTACCACCAGTCTCCATTCCTACACTGGAGAGAAGTGAAGAAACATTACATGCTAATTTGTAACAACAAGCCAGCCCTCATGGGATTTTGTTTTGTATATATGTTACTTGAAAAAAAGTTATGGAGGGAGTTTGATTTAAAGTGATCCCAGGTCCTTGGGTGAATGAACTACAATCCTCTTTGAAGGGATGCAATTTCAACCCAAGCCTAGAAGAATTCTCACAGAAAAACTTCCAAGACAAATAAAAAGCTCACAGTTACACACACAGAGGATTTAACGTCTCCTTGACTGACGATCAGCAGAAACAAGAAAGAGCCTGTCCAGAGCTTACCAACAAACACTTCAGATATAATTCAGACACAGACAATAAAATACATTAAGTGCCAAGAAATAGAAGAGAAGCTTGAAAACATAGGCAGGAAAACAACCAATAAGACTTGAAAATCAACTAAGTAAGGATAAATTAAACAGCAGATTAGAAACCACCAAAGAGAGACTAATTTCATGACTCGGGATAAAGAAGGGCTTCTTAAACCATACAAACCAGAAGAATATAATAACGAAACCCTGCCTTCATCTATGCACTTCCAATATGCCAGGCACCACTGTCAGCACTTTCTGTGTACTGGCTCATTTATTTCTACCAATAACCCACTGAGGTAGACAATATTATCCCCATTTCACAGATGAGGAAACTGAAGCACTGGGACATTGAGTAACTTGCCCAAAGTCACACAGTTAGCAAGTGGCAATGCTGAGATTTGAATTCAGGAAATGTGGTTCCAGAGTCTATACCCTTGAATAAAGATATACCCAAATGACTAACTCGAAGTTTAGAACTTTAATAGGCAGAGCACAGAGCATTTTAGGGCCATGAAACTACTCTATACAACACTGGGTAACACATGTCATTATAAACTTGTCCGAAACCACAGAATGTACACCACCAAGAGTGACCCCTAATGTGAGCTGTAGACTCTGGAAGATAACGATGTGTCGATATAGTTCATCAACTGTTGATATTGGTTGGGGGATCGAGGCTGTTTGCATGTTGAATGGGGACAGGGGTATATAGGAACTCTCTGTTCTTCCTACTCGTTCTGCTGTGAAACTAAAACTGCTCTAAAAATAAAGTAAAATAAAACTTTTGACCAAACATCATAAAGAAAACTAGAAAACTAACACAAACTTGGAGAAGATATTTCCAACACATTTAACAATCAACATATTAGCACCAACTTCTATACTAAACTTACCATTGAACCACTTGTGTATGGCTGCTCATTTTCCAGGTAACAAGCTAACCACATGGATGTGGCCACAGATTAATTTCCACAACTCTCTCATTCAAGTTTAATTCCCCTCAGATTCAGAGTTTACTTGGGATAGGGTCATTGTACATTCTGGCTACTACAAATATCTTTTGTCTTTGAAAACCTCTGTCCTCAAATTTTCTTTAAAACTGATACAGTGAACAAATTTGTCAGAATCTTGCAGAGTTCTCTGGAGACATAGTGGCATGCAATAATGTTTTCAGGACTGGGCTCTAGCTCCACCACTCACTTGCTCTGCGAATGTGGGCAAGTTATTTAAATGCTCTATGCCCCAGCTTTCATGTGTGTAAAAGAGACCATCAACAAGTACTTCACAGGAGCACTGTCAGAATTCAGTCGGATTATGTAGGTAAAACAGTGTATCCTAGGAGATCCTCAAAAGATTATATGCACAGCATTACCATGCAACTCAGTGATTCCATTCCTAGGTACATATCCAAGAAAAACAAAAATGTACAAGAGGGGACCCCCCAAAAAAACCAGAATTATCTTCTGGAGGGCAGTCCCTTGTAGTACAGGCTTTCCCCACTACGAGAGTGATCTGGGAACCCCTGTGTATCAGTGTACCAGCTGGCGTTGCTGTGAGAGTCTACATTCGGCTTCAGTGAATTTTTTTTTAAGACCCTCTCAGTGATTCATGAGCACACCTGCCCACACTGTGCTGAGTGTTTAGCAGTTTTTGACCAAAAACAGCATGACCCCCATGCCACACCCTCCCTATTCACCCAATCTCACCCCAAGCAATTTTTTTTTCTTGTTTCCCTGGATGAAAAAAGTTCCCAAAGGGAAACATTTTGCTGATGTGAAAGAGGTGAAACAAAAACTGACAGAAGCACTAAAAGGCATCAGAATCAATGAGTTCAAAAACTGTTCTGAGCAGTGGAAAACACATCTCGATAGGTTTATTGCATCAAATGGAGAGTACTTTGAAGGTGAGTGAAGTTTAAACATGTAGGGATAAATGCACAATTTTTGATAAATACATTCTGGGTGTTTTTTTTTGGTGCCCCCTCATATGTTCATATATAGTTTATACACGAATATTCATAGCACTATTATATGTAACAGCCAAAAAGTGGAAAGGACCCAAATGTCTACCAACTGATGAACAGATAAGCAAAATGTGCTTCATCCATACAATAGAATATTACTCCACGGTAAAAATGAATAGGGTACATGAAGTACTGATGAGTGCTACAACATGGATAAATCTTGATAAATGAAAAAAAAAACTATTCACAAAAAGCCACATATTATATGATTCCATTTAAACACAATGTTCAGAGCAGACAAATCCATGCAGAGAGAAAACAGATTAATAGTTGGTTGCCAGGGGCATGGGGGACGGGGGAGTGCAAAGTAACTGTTAAAGGGCACAGGGTTTATTTTGAGGTGATGAAATGTTCTGAATTTAGATTTGGGAATGGCTGCACAATTCTGTGAATTTACTAAATTCCACTGAATTTCAGACCTTAAAAGTATAACTTCTATAGTACATAAATTATATCTCAAAGTAGATGTATTATATTTTAAAGAGAACGTGCCCACCCTGGCCAGGTAGCTCATTTGGTTGGAGCATCATCCTGACACGCCAAGGTTGTGGGTTCCATCTCCAGTCAGGGCGTATACAAGAACCAATGAATGAATGCATAAACAAGTGGAATAACAAATTGAGGTCTCTCTCTCTCTCTTTCTTCCCCCCTTCCTTTCTCTCTCTAAAATCTTAAGAAAAGAAAATACCCCAGTAATGAATACATGATAAGTGCTCAGCAACTATTGTTATTTTGATTGCTTAGCAATCTATATTTCTTCTAGCATCCTTAGTTATTTTGACCAATTGAGATATTTTTTCAATTAAAAAGAAAACTAAATGATAGTTCCAAAAGGGGATATGCAAGGACAGCATTAAGTGCTCAAGAGGAAAGACCAAGAAGACCTTTGATGGAGGCATGAAACCATGAAGAGACAGCTGTACTCTAGGATGTGGGAATTTGGGACTGCCCTGGGACATGGTAAGCTCCAGAGCCATTTGTGAACTCTAAGGACTACCTGGTGGGTATGACCAGCATGTGTTAGTCTCCACAGTAGTGATAACAGCAATAAACTAAACTAGCTAGCATTCATTTCCCAGCTAGGTGCCAGTCACACCCCATGCATTCTCTCATTTCATCCTCCCTACTCTCGTCTGAGTTTGGTTCTATTCTTATACCTGTTTTTCAGATGACAACACTGAGGTAGGAACAATCATCTCCAGAACCAATGCTCTTCATCACCATCATGCTGCCTCCCACACAATCCCTGGAACCAAGAAATTCTTCCCCAAACCACTTAATTATTAACATAATAATAAATAGCCCACAAGCATAGTATAGTTGGGGCAGCATTCTGTTTTACATATATGCATCTATTTTAATTATCACAACAACAATGAGATGTAGCTGCCCTTTTCAGATGACACAAATGAGGCACAGAGAGGTTAGGTGACATGCCCAAGATGACACAGCAGGTATGTGGCTGCGTTGTGATTTGAATCCATATAATCTGGCTGCTGGAATCGGCCCTCTTAATCATTCTGATGTATTGCTTCTCCAGCTGACACATACAGTACTGGCTTCACACCAAAAACATATCTAAATCCTCAATATACATTGTTTTAAATCTTCAGAGCACGATGAAGTAGGTATTATTATGAAAAATGTATTTTAAGTAGAAGATAATATGTATGGAGTGTTAACTACTCTGTCCAAGTTCATTCAATGAGCAAGCTTCAAAGCCAAGGCAATTTGATTTGTGCCAAGGTGATTTGGCCCAGGAGTCCAGGCTTCCTACCACAGCTGCATACTCCCTTAGTTGTGAATGAATATTCTTGGAACTACAAACTGTGTTTATCAGTATGCAAATAGAGATAAGGCTAAGCCTGAAATACTCAGAAAATTTTAAAATAAAACAAAATAATACAAATAAGCAAACAAAAGCAAATCAACCTTCAGTCTGCAGGGCTCTGGGATCATTGCACAATACCCAAGAACCCTGGAATGGGGTGGGTAGCGTATTGGAGTCTCTCTATATCTCAGTTTGACTATGTGCTGAGGTGTCCCCTGATATCCTCTGTAGAATATATCCACTCTGCATTCCACTGATTAGTTAAGTTCCCTAAAAAAAAAAAAAAAACAAAACAGGCTAATGAGCCAGTTCTCCCCGACGACCCTGCAGCCATCCACCCAGTGAGCATCAAAGTCAGATGACAGGAGTCGTGTCCACCATCAGCCGCAGTACCACAGCCACCAGTGCTGCATCTCCTCCCTCCCTCAGACTCGTACTGCTTTGAAAAGAGCCTATGAAATCCACTCTCTGCTACTCAGAGAGCACCTGCTCAAAGCAGGAAGGGGGCGTAAGGCCCACTTCCTTGCCTTGACACTCAGGAGCAGCTGTTAGTTCTTTCTTTGTAGACTTGGGGACTGAATCCATTTAAGCCATTACACCGTTATCCAAAAAGCCTGCTCAGGATGGGCCCAGGCTTCTTCCTCCCTCTCCTCACTACTGCCAGTACTTGGGCAATTTCTTCATACCTCTGCTCCCAGAGCTGACTGTGATCATAAGAAATACAGTAAAATATAGTGTACTGGGGTCGTTTTTAGCACTACAGTTACAAGTTTGACTGGGGAGAAGCCTGACACTATTGATTAAAATGAAGTCTTTGTATTACCTATGAAATCATCCGGGGCTCTGAAGAACAGCCGTTTTGCAACTTGCCAGTTTGCATTCATCAGAAATAAATTGCAGAAGGTCCATTTGTCCTCATGAGTTATCAGTTATACTCACGTGCATGTATGTCCTAAAAATAAATATATAGTCTCCAAACTGCAAACATCCCAGCAAGTGACACGGATCTACACACCTACATCAGCAACTGTGTAAGGAAGGCTTATCCTTCTCGTCATTTTTTTCCCTTGGTGCCAGCAGAGATTCACAAGTAGCAGTCAGCAGCAGTACTATCAAAATATATTTTTAAACTCATTGTACTGTTTTGACAAACGAAACAATTAATTAACAATAATCTAGCAAACAAATCTCTACTTACAGCTTAGAGTGAGAGAAACACCCAGATTCACCATAACTGTTCTATAGTCACCATCACTGACAAAGAATACTGCTTAATTAATTATAATTGATCACAAAGATTAGATTCAAATGCTATTAGCAGGGAAGAAGAAGCCCAAACTGAAAATAAATCAGAAAACCATTTTGTGAATCCATAATAAACTAACAAGCTTTGGAGATAAACAGATTTGTTTTAATTGTAGTTTTAAAAAATAATTTAAGAACATTTGGAGGCCTTTGGAGAGAGAGAATACAGAGTGGGGGAAGAGGCAGAGCCAAAATTAGGGAAGCACTGATTCAAGTGAACACTGAAGTTCTCAACTCTAACTCTGTATAATAAAAGATAGAAACTGTACTGAATAATCTAAAATAAAAAAATTAAAAATTAAAAAAAAATCTGTAAGGTGCGCACAAGGCAGGGGTTAGGCACAGGAAGGGTGCCCACGTGCTGCAGAGGTGGCCTTGACAAATACAATACTTGCTGTTGATCATATTCTCCCTGACCCAGAGACATGCCTTGCAAGGTGGAAGACTCACAACTTTCTCTTC
The DNA here is from genome assembly GCA_028533065.1 of Trachops cirrhosus. Classification (NCBI taxonomy): domain Eukaryota; kingdom Metazoa; phylum Chordata; class Mammalia; order Chiroptera; family Phyllostomidae; genus Trachops; species Trachops cirrhosus. Next base: position 103,397,597 of record CM052539.1, on the reverse strand, counting down.
TCAGCTCTCATAAAGAACATCTACTGTTTCTGCCCAGCACTCATTCCCCACATTGACTATAGAGGCCCCTCCCCAACCACAAGTATGTGTGAGAAAGACAGTGGCCCCCCTCTCAACTCCCCACTCCCCACCTCACAGCCCCACTGCTGCGCTTGAGCCAAGGAGAGGACTGGAGAACCAAATTAGGCCCACTGAAGGCCTTCTGAAAGATTTGAAAAACCAGACCTTGGAGAGAGATGTCCCATTTCATATTCAAGCCCCTGTATTCTGAAAAAGTAAATGTCATGACTGATGCAGATAGTAGAGGCAGGGAGTGCAGTCCCCAGCTCCAGTCAGTAGGTCCTAAGCACTATCCTGGTACCTCAGCATTCATTCAGTGTGTCTTTCCAGAGACCTATTTTTGCTTTTGATAGTTTAAATTGTGTTCAAAGAGAATCCCAATACTCTTCTACCTAAGTTAACCAAGTCCAGAAACTCATCATACAAAGGGCTGTCCACTCTAGAAATAGTCTTACAGAGAATTGGGACAATTCAGGACCAGACAGATTTTCACAAATTCTTGGCGTGGCTGCTGGAATTTCATCTCCCCTATGGGCTTCACTGAAGCTGCAGATCTCACAGTTAGGACTGGGCAGTGGAGAGAACAGGAGCTTTGTAATGAGAAAAGCCTGGCTACAAGTTATGATTCCTTGATCATGATGAGGTGTCTTTCTGAACCATAGTTTCCCCATTCGTAAAATTGGAATGATAATCGCACATTGCATTTGTGAGGATTAAATTAGAAAATGCTAAAAAGTAAATAAATAACTGTGTCTGGAACAGTATATGCAGACTCCCAGCCTACATGTGGCATCTCAGCTTGCCGTCACGGCTGCGCCCCTCCTATCTGAGGAGGACAACTGAGCACCACAACAACATCAGCCCTCCCCCACCCCTGGTACAAGAGAACGTAGCAAATGAGTAATTAGGAGCTAAAATCCTGTCTTACTTGTAAAATATTAAAACCTGATTTTAGCTTAGAGTTTCTTGGATATGATAGATGTACAAGAAATGCTCATGCATTTATTAATATAGTTAGTTGTATTTTAATAGTGACCTCACTAATTTAAAATAACTTGGGAGAAGGCCCAGCCCAATTATGGGAAACTTTTCAAAACTAGACTTTAGTTTCAAACATATTCAGTAACTGAAATAATTCTGAAAAGAATTTCCCAGGAGAATCTATGATGCAGTACAGTGACAAAAATGATATATAATTGGTTTATCAAGAGTCGATAGACAAAATATCAGGTTAATTGTTATCATCTGTGGTGGAACAGAAAGGGCCCTGACCTTGTATCAGAAAAGCTGACTTCTCTGAGTCTTTTTCTATAAAATGAGAATCAAAATGCCTAGGGCATGAGATTACTGTGAGGCGTAGAAAAACAAATGAGAATGAAACCAAAAACCCTGTGAGACAGGTTTATATACATCCAGCTCATGATAGTATCCCGATGTCCAGCACAGGGCCTGATACTTAGCAAGCTCTCAGTAAACATATAAATGAATGAATATGCAAGTTTATAATACAGAGCTTAGCACATAAATTACCAAGCCTTGGCATTTCGGGAGGTAACACTGCAGCCTCCAGCCTTTGTTTGACCTTTCATATCCCATGAGGCTGTCGTTTTGGCACGATTTTTTGAACCAGAGATGGGTATTGGACCAAGAAGACTCAGTCAGATTTTCCCAACTCGGAATTTAAAATAAAGGCTAAGAAAATCCAGCTCTTTCTAGATCAGTTGCTAGAAAAGAAACATGTAAACTGAGAAGCTGTAATGAGTCATATTCTACCATGCAGATCCAAGAAGCAGGCCTCAGAGAGAAAAACAGAGACTTTCAGAAAGAGACAAACATTCCATTCTTTTTTTTTTTAAGATTTTATTTATTTATCTTCAGAGGGGAAGGGAAGGAGAGAGGGAGAGAAATATCAATGTATGGTTGCTTCCTGTGCATTCCCTGCTGGGAACTGGCCTGCAACCCAGGCATGTGCCCTGACTGGGAATCAAACCGTGATTTCTTGGTTACAAACATTCCATTCTTAATTCAGTGCCCCAAAGTCAAACTGCTTCCCTACCCTTGGGATCCATAAGATTTTCTCTACACCCCTATGATAAGTTTTCCCTTTATGCTAACTTGGAATTTAAGCAAAATAAGTTTAATATAACAGAGAAGGAATAAACAATAAGTTTTAATAAAAATCCTTACTGCAAAGTAAATAAATCAGAAGTAGTAAACAATCTTTGCTCATGCAACACTCATTTTCTTCGTTTATGGTGCTGGGCTGAAGGTAAGCTTGTGTTAGCAATAGAAGACTTAGTATGCACTTGTTGTATATGGGCGCTGGGCTGAAGGTAAGCTTACATTAGCAATAGAAAACTTAGTATGCACTTGTTGTATATGTACGAACAGCTGGAACTTTTCTAGGACTAGCTGATCATGGTAACACACACTGCTTGACTTCATTTCATATTTTATTTCATATTACTACTTCTAACCACCATTTTCATTCCTACTGTACAGAAGAGGCCACTGAGCCTCAGAGAGGGAAAAGCGACTTACCCAAAATTTCATAGTCAGCAAGAAGCAAGAAACACACACATCTTCATCCTTTCTGTAGCTAAGTGCTATGCTCTTCCCATACCAAGTTCAAGGATGGGACAGAAATCACATGGATATTTTGTACTGGCAGGCAGTAGATCTCAACCATTTTAGTATGGGAAAATGCTCTTGAAATAAAAAGATTCTAAAGATCTGCACTTCAGAATAGGCATAATTTTTATATTCACTATGAAAAAAAATCAATGAGAAAAATTACAAAAATGTCAATATTGCCTTAAAATGAGTTTTTATGTTATTAATCAATACAGAAAATTGAAAATGATGTGTGCTTATGTCTGTTGGTGGGGGAGGCAGGTTAAGAGAGAGAGAAAAAGAATATAATTGAACAGACACCCTATTTTTAATTTATTTCAAATATACAGTGTGGAGCAAAAGTAGGTTTACAGTTGTTCATATGGAAAATAATACAATAATTAATAATAATACAAGAATAAACTCTGTGTTTCATGTATTCACAACTGTAAACCTGCTTCTGCCCCACCCTGTAGTGGTTGGTGCATGTAAGGATTCAGAAACCCTAGCATTAAACCAAGAACTCTTAGGGGACCTTGGCCATCAAGGAAGAAACATCTCCAGTAGGGAAAACTGTTTCTACTTTTAGACATTTCTGAAGAGGTTAATTTTAGACTCTTCAAACATGGTTTCATTTGGTTAAAACTGTTTGGAGAAAGCCTTGCCTTACCTACCTCATCCTAAGTAGGGAACATGGATTCAGGGTTTTGTGGCAGGAGGGTGGGGGGAACTTTGGGTTTAGTACAAAAGGTTCAGTCAAGAAAACAGAAGCCACTCAAGATATAAACAGGAAGATATTTCATAAGTGAATTAGAGGCACACATGATTTTTGTTAGGGCTGAGAGAATAAAGGCCAAGGAGACCACTGCTGTATTTTGGAAAACTCAGACGTGTGTGAATCACAGGGAAGCTGTCACCAGTGACCACAGCTGCCTGCAGCACAATGTGGATGATTCCTAGGAGGCTTCCCAGAGCACTGGCTACACCGTATGTCTACAACTATTGTGTTTATGTGCCTGCCTACAGCTGCAGCCTCCTCTTCCTCTTCTGAATTCCATAAGAGTGCTTTGCATTGTCAGAATATTACCTGCAATAATGCTGGTAAGGTATGTGGGACAATTCAGTTCTCAGGCTTTCCTGTGATTGGATAAGGGGAAAGTTGAGGCTGATTTGATCACACACAATTCAGTCCAATATACTGCTTTTCTCAACTCAAATTCAAAAAGTCCTTCTGACCCATATTTATTTTCTAACCAACATTAGCCACTTCATGGGCCTACTTCTCATAGGAATGTGGAGGCACTCATCCTCTCCTAATGTGGAGACTCAGACTCCCTTCAGGAGCTTTATTCACCTCTGGGTAGTATTAATTCCTCTTAACTTTAGTCACAATCTTTCTTTGATAGGTAGTAAACTAAATATTAAATTATAAGGTTAATCGCAACTAACACACCTTATATAAACTGTATAGAAAAGAGAGACAATACAAAGAAGTAACTGGTATATGAGATATATATATATATATATATATATATATGCAAAAAAAACATAACTAACACAACTTTCATTTTTGCAAGTAATCACAAGACTATAGTTAAACTTCCTTCAATGACCACACATTCAATATTCCCTTTATAATCTGTCAGAACCTAAGTCAGTCATACCTGTTTATCTGTTGGGATGACCCAAATCTTCATTCCTGAAGGTGCCCATGTGGGGTTGTTATGGATTTCCACTAAGTTTTACCTATGAACAGGAATGTACACCAGTAAATCTCCCAGGCTCCAGACACACTCCACTTTACCTCCCTTATGTGATAGCAACCTGATTTCATAATCAGAATCATTCTTCTTTGTCTCTTGTGCAGTGGGACAAAGGACCCCCTAAATGGTCACATTGTTGTCTCAGCTGCCGGTAAAAGCTAGTGTTGTATCCCCTGGTGAAAGATCTCTTCATTAGGAAACTAAGACTTCTAAAGCAGCAGTGTGCATAACTGTGGAGTTGGGAAGCCAAAATTGGTTTCGTACACCTATGTATTCTAGCAGCAGGATAAATGATATAATATGTGGGTTGCTAGTTTGGAGTATTTGCTGCATCTTGCTTCTGAGTGAATGTGGGACATGATAAGACAAGTGAATCCCATGAGTGTGACTCTTTCCCTCACTTTCTTTTTATTTATTATTTTGGCTACAAAATAAAATTTCTTGGTCAGGATAAAAATATTGTGTGTGATACCAAGACAGTGAATAATACACTGAATAAGTCCACAGATGGTGGTGCTGGCAGAAACATTGCTGACGGGGAAGACAGACCCACATCCATATTATGCCTCTATTCCAGGGAGAAAAAATGGCTGCCCCTCAATGGTGGAAGGAGTCCAATGTAATCAACTTGCCACCAGGTGGCTGGCTGGTCCTCCTAGGGAATGTTGCCATATTGGGAGCTCAGCTTTGGTCTCTGCAGTTGACATGTTGACATGTTGGGCACTCAGCAATAGCAGCCAGATCAGCCTTGGTGAGGAAAAACCTATGTTGTTGAGCTCATGAATAACACACATACCTGTTAACATGGCTACTTTGTCGATGACCAGGTTGTGGAGTGGCTGGGAAAAGAAGCTAACAGCCATCACAGAACAGGCCATCTAGTCCCTGTGACCACTGACAGTTTTCTCTGTAGCAGATGCCCTTTGGTGAGCAGTGACATGACTAAAAATTACCCTTAACCTTACACCCATTGCAAAAGGTCATCCATATACCTCTTCCTCAGAACTCCCTGTCCCTGCGTCTCTAATCTTTTTTTAGTCCTTACCTGAGGATATGTTTATAGATTTTTTTTAGAGAGAGGAAAGGGAAAGTGGGAGAACTGGGGAGAAACATCAACATAAGAAAGAAATATGCATCAGTTGCCTCCAGCACACACCCCGACTGGGGATCAAACCCACAACCTAGGTATGTGGCCTGACTGGTAATCAAACCTGCAACCTTTTAGTGCATGGGACAACACTCCAACCATCTGAGTCATGTGGCTGGGGCAAGTTTCTAATGTTGGTCTAAAATTCACCGATCATCCAGCAAAAGTTTATGCCACTGCCAGTAACGATCTATACCTTTTCTATCAAGGTTTTTCCCATAGGTAGGTTTTCCCTTCACTACTGTCCTCCAGGGCCACACCTGCAATGTAGCAGCAATCCATTCCTGTCTGGTGCTAGAACATCATGAAGAACCATCAATAAAGTAGAGGCACCAGTTGTTTCATTCTCTAGTCAAATGATCATAAGCAGATTCCCATAAGTCTATAGATGTGGGATGAGAAAGAGGCAGCAATATGGAAGAAATAGATTCCATGGGAGTTCAATCCACTTGCTCAAATAATTTACTCCTGCCTCTGGGACTTACTCAAATCCAGTCCTGTATACACCATTTGTACTCAATTATGGAATGTTGCTGCACATGATCAACTCAATGGCTTGGATAAGCAGATAACATTCAGTAGATGATGTATAGTCAAGTTGCATCATCACATATTGTCCAATAGTCAGAGATTCAGTCTCTACTAGTCCTGGTAACAAGCAAGGAGATGTTTTCAACAGTGTATGGCTTTACTTCATAACCCTAGAGGTCTGCACTATAATCTCTGATGAGAATTTTCCTAGGATTCCAGAAAACAGCCCTATCTAACACAGAGATTTTCACTATGTCTGATTTTATAAGGCACAAGTCTCAGAGCACCTTGCACCAAAGCAAGTATATGTGCTATACAGACTTCTCTTGCAGGGCTCCACTCAAAACTGGCAGTCTTATAGATTATTTGGTTAATGAACCAAAGTATCAATTGAAATATGGTATTCAGAGAAGTTGATTAATGTTGCACTTCTTTATTAGTAATTGAGGATAACAGATGTCTACCACCTTGTAAGGGATAACTCCACACCCCAAACCACTGAACTCCTATAAACTGCTCTAAAGTGAGGCGCCCTGACTTTTTACAGGAGATATTTCCAATCCTTTGTACACCTGCTGATGAGGACATCTAGTGTATTTGCTACTCACCAGGGCAATTGGTAGGTTGTCATCAATGTGGAAGACCAGCACGATGGCCTGTGAGTTATTTATATGATCAAGTTTCCTGCAGACTAAATAGGAACAGAAAGGCTGGTGGTTTTTGCTAATTATATAGAAAAAAACAATTGATATATCAATGACTGTATATAATGTACTAGAAACAAGGTAGATATAAATACCCAAAGGGGACAATAAGGCCAAAGTCATAAAATAAAATGACTTAACATGCAGATACCTGTTCTTGGAAAGAGACTGGTACTGGAGTTATTGATTAGGATTAAAGTAACATCTTGTCTTTCATCAAGATCCAGTTGCATTATATGTAGAATAAACATACATGTTAAATGGTGATAGCATTAAAATCAAACTTTTGCATCTTTCAATGTTTTTATGGTAGCACCAATTTTGTAATTTTCCAAGAGAATATAGGTTTTGCTTTGCCATTTGTATGGAAGAGACAGTTCCATGGGCCGTTTGGCTGTTCTTGCAATAAATGTCCTAAGTCTTAGTAGCCAAAGCTGGGATTTCCTAGTGCCCAAGTATGTCTTTTCCAACTATGCATTCAGGAGCTAGAGGAATAAACCACAGGGTAGGGTTGTGGATGCACTGCACTCACAGTGAAACTGACTCAAGTTAAAAATCCATGCATCATCTGACTTTAAAAATTCTTACTCTGATTGGTGGACCATAGTAGAATACTGGATCCCCAGAGGTAGCATTAATTCAGAACTAAAGTCTAAGAATAACAATTTTATATATATATAATTACTTTCCAAGAGCATAGAAACCTTAGAAAATGGTTGCATGACCCCTTGGGGAAGGGTAGGAAGACAACTTACAATGCATATACTGTGGCAATACTACAGGGCTCTTCGTCAAGGGGAGAACTCCTCCCTTCATTCAAGTATCTTTAGGTCTATGACTAGGTCCAGCCTGAATATTGTGTGATAGGAATTTAAGGACTTCCAGTCAAAAAAGGGTACACACAACTCATGTCTTCATACAATCACATCAAAATTACAGGCAAAATATAGAACAACCATCAGCAATCAAGTTGAATGGAAGTCTGACAACTACCATTGATAGGGTGATAGGAAAGGTTGTGCTACTGGACCGTACAGGACACCTACCACATTAGGCCACACTACCAAGACAGAGAGTCAAAGCAGCTCTACCTAATACATAGAAACAAACACAGAGAGGCTGCCAAATGAGGAGACAAAGAAACATGGCCCAAATGAAAGAACAGAACAAAACTCCAGAAAAAGAGCTAAACAAAATGGAGATAAGCAATCTGTCCAATGCAGAGTTCAAAACACTGGTTATAAGGATGCTCAAGGAACTTAATAAGGACCTCAGCAGAATAAAAATGATACAGTCAGAAACAAAGGATATACTAATTGAAATAAAGAACCATTTACAGGGAAACAACAGTAGAATGGATAAAGCCAAGAACCAAATCAATTATTTGGAACATAAGCAAGAAATAGACATTCAACCAGAACAGAAAGAAGAAAAATAATTCAAAAAAACGAGGGTAGTATAAATAGCCTCTGGGACAACTTTAAGAGGTCCAACATTAGCTTCATAGGGTGCCAGAAGGGGAAGAGAAAGAACAAGAAATTGAAATCTATTTGAAAAAATAATAAAAGAAAACTTCTCTAATTTGGTGAAGGAAATAGACATACAAGTCCAGAAAGCACAGAGAGTCCCAAACAAGATGGATGCAAAGTGGCTCACTCCAAGACACATCATAATTAAAGTGGCAAAGGTTAAAGATAAAGAGAGGATCTTATAAGCAGCAAGACAAAAGCAGTTAGTTACTTGCAGGGGTGTTTCCATAAGCCTGTCGGCTGAGTTCTCAAAAGAAACTTTCCAGGCCAGAAGGGATGGACAAGAAATATACAAAGTAATGGAAAGCAGGGACCCACAGCCAAGATTGCCCTATGTAGCAAAGATATCATTTAGAATCGAAGGGCAGATAAAGAGCTTCTTAGACAAGGTAAATCTAAAGACGTTCATCATCACCAAACTATTATTATATGAAATGTTAAAGTGACTTATTTAAGAAAATGAAGACCAAAACTATGAACAATAAAATGGCAATAAATACATATTTATCAACAACTGAATCTAAAAAGCAAATGAACCAAACAAGAATAACAGAGACAGAATCATGGATACAGAATGCATTTTGATGGTTGTCAAATGGGGTGTGGGGAATGGGTGAAGAGGTGAGGGGATTAAGAAATAGTTATAGAATAGCCATGGGGATGTAAAGTACAGTATAGGAAATGGAGTGACCAAAGAACTTATATGCATGACCCATGGGCATGAATAATGGTGTAGTGATTGCCTGAGGGAGTAGGGGTTGCTGGGTAGAGGGGGACAAGGGGGAAAAAATGGGACAACTCTAGTAGCATTATTAATAAAAATATAGTTAAAATATTAAAAAAATAATAAAAGGAATTTAAGCACCATTTTGGTGGCACAGGTCAGGGTTCTCTGTTCATTAGACATGTGGCTTTTCATTTATTCAGGCTAAGAAGGACCCTAGGAGAGTTTCCATCTATTTCAGCCCTAAGTATACCAAGATCAACTACCTATTCCTCCAAATCTCTGTGTGTGAAATCATTATGATTATTGCCGTGGCCCTGATTCTCATTGCCATAAGCACAAATCCTTTGTCTTTGGTGGTTAAGCATTATAATTTGTTGTCTGTCTTTCCAGAATCTGAAATCCCCATTTAGTTAAGGGTGCTATTTCAACCACAGCATTTCCCAGCACCATTTTCTGTGACTGAAGGAAAACAAAAAGTGCTTCTCATAGATACTACTGTTCCCCTTACTAATGCCTTCCCCATACCTCAATGAAGAGAATGTTATCTAGGCTCTCCTACTGAACGTTAGTAATGGAATCATGTATGATAAACCTAAGGCAACAATTCTGTCTTGCTTAGCTTCATTCCTTTACATTTTGCCCAAGAAAGTCTAGCATCTCAACTTCACCTACCACAAGCCACAGTTGAGTCCACATTTAGGTCCACCAAGTGAACAATTGTTAAAGTCACTTTCAGTGGTTTGAGGTAAAACTTCAAATCCATTTTGAAAATTCAGCCCAATCCAATGCTACATTATTTCCTCCTTGGTATAAACTTTAAGAATCTATTAGTAAAATTTTCTTTTAGTGAAGACTCTATTGCCTCCCAGTTTATATTGTGTTCTCTTATCCCTGGATGCTGCTAGATTCAATATTAGTTTGGGTCCATAGAAATGAGAGAGGACAGGGGTAAGGAAGCCTTAAAAATAATCAGTTTCTCCTAATTGCTTTAGGTCATTTTATTTAAGATCTTTTAATGATAAGGAGACAAACTACCTAATAGAGGGACGGCTTACTCTGACAAGGGAGTTCAGTGTGATTTGGGGTTCACAGTCCAAATATTCAACAGAATTCATCAAAATGCCCCATTCTAATTCTAGGGATTCCATGCCTTCATTAAGCTCCCCTATTCAATGAGAACCATCCATCCTATAGTCCTACAATTAATTATTTCCTTCATAGCATTCTATTACAACAGCCACTTTGTCTCCCAAAGCATTTTAATAGACAATTGTGGGAAAGTATAAATGAAAATTTAACTGTTTTACCACCATGAACCACAGACTACCAGCATCCCATTTTTTCTTGGTCATCTCCATTATAATCCTAACTAAATCAGATAACCAATTATACATTCCATATTTGAGGCTCTTTTTCCTGGGTTATAATGCTTTCTCAGAAAACTTTGGTCAGTATGACAGTTAATTTTCTGTGTTAAATGGAAGGTGTTTGGGATAAGATTAAAATCTAAATGGATGAACTTTGAGTAAGGAGATTGCCCTCCATAATGTGAGTAGGCCTCATCCAATCAGTTGAAGGCCTGAATAAAAAAAAGAAAAAGACCAGCCTCCCCAGATAAGAATCAGTTCTCCTGGAGATTGCCTCCAGACTTTGTTTGCCATCAAAGACCCCTCTGGGTCTTCAGGTTACTGGCCTTCACACTAGAACTACACCACTGACTATATTGGCTCCAGGCTACTGCGTCCACAATCACATGACCCGATTTCTTATAATAAAACTTTTTCTTTCTCTCTCTCTCCAGATAGAGAGATAAATAGATAAGAGGTTTACACAATTGCTATAAGGACTGTGAGTTTCAAAGTTCAAGGAGGCTGATGCTGACTTTCAGAAAATCTAGAAGTGTAAGAATTACACAAGTCACTGCTAATTATCTTGGATGCCTGCAGCACCAAAGAAGGTGATTCTCAGGAAAATGCCAAGAAATCACTAATAGCCCTGTATCTGCCATCCACTAAGGCCCACACCCAGTCCACAGCTGCTTCATGGCTTTTTTTTCCTTTTGGCTTCCAAATCTCATAAAAGTACCTCCCATTAGCCAAGTCCAGCAACTGATAAAAAGGGAATCTGGGAAAGGTAATCCAAAAAAATCAGACTGATGGGATAACGGTGGGGAGGTAAAGGGGTTGTTGAGTGTTCAGAAGGGAGCAGAGCTGCTGCTGAGTTGACAATAAGAAACAGAGAGCCCCTGGTGTCCTTAGTGAAGACACAGGATCCCCATAACAAAGCAAAGCCCAGAACAGTTCCCAGACACATAGCAGAGCATAGAAAGTGAGAGCTGGTCATGGGACCAGCTCTTCATTTTCAGACAAGTAATTAATGCCCAGAAAGATGAAACTTGAGAAGGTCGTTGTTAGTTATTGACATAGTCAAGATTTGAGCCCACAAACTATTTAAGATTCTTTCTGCTACTCAGTTGCTTTGCATTTTGGGTTACTTTCTGGTCTCACCAAGGGCATAAGCTGTTCTTTCCCAAACCTCATGCTCCTGGGATCACTCTTCTCCATCCCAGCAAGTTGCTCCATTGCTCTAGATAACACATCCTCCCGCCCTGTGCACATTAACAAATCACACCCCGAAGATTCAAGCACCCAAAGCACTTTACTTTTAGTGGGAGGGGCTCTTGGTTTCTGAAAGATTCAGACACCCAAACAGATCTCCTTCTCTGGTTTTCCTTCCATATTTCTTCCTTCTTCTAGTCTCTGCTTTAGGACCTAGATCCCTTAGTCACCAGAAAAGAACATTCTCTGTTCTAAGGAAGTAAAACCTGCCATCCATTTATCTATACAAACAAATTGTGACAGGATAGCTGCCAGTGGCCTCTGCCCACAAAATCTCCCTGAATTAGACTCGTCTTCCTCTAAGTCTGCAGTTCCTCCAGTAAGCACCAAAAGCCTTCCTCTGAGTCAGTCTCAAATCCTAGTTTTGTTCCCCTCACAAATCAGTTCCCACAGCTTCACGATCCTGGCTTATTATCTCTGCCCAGATAAATATTAGTCTAGCATATTATCATATCTAAAACTCAATCATGCTTCAATGTCTTTGGTTTCATGTTAGAATAACTTAATCCTTTTAGAGAGAGGAAATTTGGCAACACTTGTGTCCTTTGGTAATAAGAGTAGGATTGTGATTTTGCCAGGCCTTTGGGAAGAAAAAGAGGGTTATATTAAATCCTGCTTTAGCAGGCACCTGTATCCACCAGCCCTTGGTTCAAAAGAGCCTAAGGAACAGCAGACAGATGGGAAGCCTAGTGATGGCCAGGGCCTGGTGCTGCAATGCAAATCCTCTACATATCAGGGCAGACCTTGAGGGCTGAATGAAGTCACCTATGCTAATATCATATTCTCCCTGGACACACATGATCTGGTCACAAGGGCACATGTGCAGAGACAGAGAAGAGTGCCCCAGAAAGGCTCAGGCTCAACTTAGCAACCAGCTCCCTGGCAGGAGATCACGGAAGACAGAACACATTGCATGGCTGCAAGGCTGGAACTCTGCTGCTGCTAAAGGCAGCTTGGAAATCTAACCAGACTGATTAGCTGCTACTACTCTTCCTTAGGCACAATGGGGCAGCACCAGGAAGAAGTCACACACAGAACAAAGTCCAGGGGCAGGGTGAACTTGGAACCCTGAGTTCAGTCTTTGCAAGACATTTCTTCCTTCTCCCTACTACAGAAACCACCGTGTCTTCTCTCATGCCAGGTAGTTGCTGAATTAAGGTGACTTGGCTGACCTCAGAATGAGTATGGAGTACTTGCCAATGGTTGTTCCTGATTCATCTCCAGAACTTGTCCATTTCCCAATAGAACAAACACCAAAGCAGATAAAATTTCATGAGTCTCTAACTGACAGGATGAAAAAAAAACTCTCTGTTCAGCTTAAAATGGTTTTGCAGTAAGAGGCTCCAGAGAATTCTTGAAGAGATTGGCACTGGCCATGGGTAGGCTAGAATGCATGCTTTCCAATTATCTGACATCCTCTTCCAGCACATCCAGGGCACTCTCTGCATCTCATTTACATCGAATTCATTTTAGCACATTTTTGATTACTAATTTATTATTCTTTTTCAATCCCAAACTTTCAGTGACAAAGGTTTATTATCTTAAATAATTCCTAGGCTTATGAGCAACATTTACTCTCCCCTACCTCCCCACCCCATCTCCTTGAACTATGCTTCCTCCCCCTCCACTGCACACACATACCAGAAGTATTCCTTGTTACCAGTCCTACTGCTTGTATGAAGTATTTCCCATAAAACCAACAAAACTTGGACAGAAACTGTCAGTCGTACAAAGGTGATCCTCAAATCTGCTTAGGAATTACTCTTTTTACACCATTCCTGATGTCAATAGAATCAACTCTTTAATACAAACCTTAGTAAAATAGTTCATGGTTTCCTATATTGGTGATCACTACCACAACAGTGAAATATGTCCTGAAACTTTGGTGACTGGGTCAAAGGTAAAATGCAGGAAACAAGAAGACACGGGCAGCAGAGAGCATTGAATAGGGCAGAGTAGAGCAAGAACAGAGAGCAAGACCAAGAGAAAGAATTGGAAGGGCCATGTGATCCCTTCTCAGCATCCCCCAAGGGTTACTGTCCCAGAGTTAGCATGTTTACCTGCCTTCCGAGGGACTTACACCCAGGCAGAAAGTGATAGGTAATATGTTCCTGGGGCTCACAGCATTCACTACAGGAAAAAAGACCAAGTGACCAAGGGGCAGTAAGGCTGACCCACATCATCTGAATTGTCTTAGCCACTCAAATTTTAGTTTCTGAAACCTCATCAATTATCCATGGCCCTGTGTCTTTCCCACCCCCAGCCCATGTCTAGAATTTTGAAGTTCTTTAATAACCTAATTTTCCTGTGCTTGTTGACCCACAGGGAATTTTCCTCCATGTAGGGAAACCCCCCACCCCAAGAGAGAATTGCCAAGTTCACATATAGATGTTAACAACCACAGGGTAAAGTTCATGGTTCCTGCTGCATCTTTCATGTCCAGACTCTAGAACTGAGACTAGAGAAGTGAGCCCATCTTAGGCTGTGCCAGACAGGTGAAAAATGAGCTGTGCACTCTCCCCTGCTGGAGGAGCCGAGGCCTCCATTTAAAGCATAGCAGCACAGTTGTCGCTATCTCAGGAGGAGGCTTGCCCGCTGATCCCTCAGGAGAAAACTGTCCATGTATAACGTCTCCACCTCATTAGAGCTTCATCCATTAAGTATTGAGCACATCAGATGGTTCTCTTTCGTGTAGAGAAGCAGAGTCCTTGTTCTTAGAGGGGGAAGCTGTGTATCCTCCTGAGAAAGTCCAGTTGGCTGTGCTAATTGCTAACAGATTTCTCACACACTGTTATTTCTTCATCTGCCTGGGAAGTACATGCCGCACCACAGGAGATGTGGGACAGAACTTTGTTGCTAGGATTCTAAATGATAGTGGCAATTAATTATCCATATCAGTAAAAGGAAGAGACTTAATGAGCAGCCCAGCAATGGAACCTACTTCAGGGAGTTGAATAAGATGAGGAAGAAACATAAAAATCTCTGGTCACTTAATCTATTAACTGATCTTTAGGTGGGACCATGGTCTATGGCAGAACAAGAAAGGACCTAGTCCAAGATCCTCATTTACAAATAATGAAATTGAGAACTGAAGGAAGGAAGTAACTTGCCCAAGACACACAAAAAAGCAATTAGCCCTGAGCTCTTACTATGTGCTGTGTTCTAAGCATTTAATATCTATATGCTCATTTAATCCTAACAATTCTGTAAAGTATGCACCTCTTAGTGAAACAGGTTTATTGATTAAACCAATGGTGCCAGTAACATCAAGCTCATCTGGAAACTCACCTAAAAAACCTTCCCCTACTTAGATTTCCGCATTCCATTGCCCCTAGACACAGCTACCTAAACCAGCAGATGCCAGACTCAAGAGGAAACAACTTAGAGTGAGCCCACGTCCACATGGATTTTAAATGTCTATAGAGTACTGAAACCATGAGACAGAAGACAGACAGAAATCAGTTGTATGAGAGACAATGGGGATAACCTCCCTAACATAGTATAACATTCTAGATTCAGTGTTCATGTGGCCTCTGTTTCCTATTCTTCTTTCCTTTGTGTATTGTCTTTCCATTTATTTATTATTGAGGTAACATTGGTTAATATAATTTTCATACACTGCAACATTGTGATATGGTATCTATATGCTCTATTGTGTGCTCCCAGCTAAAAGTCTAGATCCCATCCATTACCAGACATTTGATCCTATTTACTCAATCTGCTCTCCCCCCACCTCCCTTCCCTCTGGTAGCCATCATTCTGTTGTCTTTATCTATGATTTGAGGGGTTTTTTTCGTTTTGCTCATTTGTTTTTCTATTTTATGTTCCACATCTGAGTGAAATCATACAGTTTCTGTCCTTTTCCATCCGCTTTATTTCATCTAATGGTAACACCCTCAAAATCCATTCCTGTTGTCACAAATCGCAATCTTGTTATGGCTGAGTAGGTATTGCATCATATGTATGCACCACGTCTTCTTTATCCATTCATCCATCAATGGACACTTAGATTGTTTCCATATTTTGGCTATTGTAAATAATTCTGCAATGAACAATATATCTTTTTGAATTACTGTTTTCATATTCCTCAGATAAATACCCAAGAGAAGAACTATAGGATAATATGGAAGTTCTATTTTTAATTTTTAAAGGAACCTCCATACTGTTTTCCACAGTGGCTGCACCAATCTACAATCCCGCCAACAGTGCACAAGGGTTCCCTTTTCTCTACATCCTTTCCAATACTTGTTATTTCTTGTCTTTTTGATAATAGCCATTCTATCAGGTGTAAGGAGATATCACATTGTGGTTTTGATTTGCACTTCCCTAATAATTAGTGGTGCTGTACACCTTTTCATATGTCTTTCAGTGTCTGTATATCTTCCTTAGAAAAACATCTATTCAAATCCTCTGCCCATTCTTTAATGTTTCCTATTCTTGAATGCCTGCTATGATCGAACTCAGAATAAACTTACCTTTTCTTAGGCTAGCTTGAGTGAGTTTCTGCTTCTTGCAATCAAAATTTCCCTGTCAAAATTAGCATAAGTATGCACACACAGGCATGAGTATGTGCGTGTATGTGTGTGTTCATATCTACACGCTGAATTAAAGCAGAAAAAGGGGACCTACTGGGAAAATAGAGGGAAGAGGAAAGACTCAGCCTCATATAACTGAGCACTTGAAAGGAAAAAAAAAGAAACATCTTTCCCATTTGGAGTCACAGGGTATCTTCTTATCCTGGACCAATAATAAAAATAATCATAACTAATGTCAATACTAAACTAATAGTTCTTTCTATATGGTAGTGTTTCATGATTTTATATGCATGTACTCATTTAATCCTAACAACTTTGTAGTATAGGTATTATTGTTGTCTCTGTTTAATAAATGAAGAAATTAAGTGAGAGGCTAAGTAACTAGTTCATCATCTAGTGAGTACATAGCAAAGCCAGGATTTGAACTCAGAGAGGATAGCTTCTCAGCCTATGCTCTAAGTGGTGTATTGGCAATATACAATATAGTCCCCATGTTCTTCCTTCTCTTTAAGGACTGCAGCCCAACAAGGAGCCTTTAAAATCACAGAGGGGAAATCGAATGGGTATCAGCAAACAGATCAGCCACAAACAGATACTAGGCAAGAAGAGGGTTAAGGATAAAAATTTTGCAAAAATAATTATTGCTTCGATTTGTCAGCCTGTGTGATTTAAACCACCGCCTCAGCCGTCAAGCAACTCTAATTACATTTTAATTTTCACCTCAATGTTAAGACCCATAGATCAGCAATGTTCCCTTTCTTAACATCCCATTTGGCTACATCAGCCAAGAATGGCAAGCCATACTCAGTCTTCACGGAGCCAATGAACATCGGTTGTTTGGGAGTTTCTGGACACTTGCAATATATTATGTCACCAGTATGACCAAGTATTTAGCCCTATGAAAAACAAGGTTAAAAATAATGTTAGTAATTTTTTTTAAATCCACATGTTGTTTTAATTGCAGAGAATTAGATTGTTTTGTTTTTCTTCCCAGCCAGGGACCCAAAATCAGCCTGCAAACTCATCATATAATTCAAACCAATTCACTGCTCAGAGCCAGCCCACAGCCATCCATTTTACTTTCTCTTGACTCTTGAGCAAAAAAATGTAATTCTTTGCCTTCTCACTGGCATAAAGAGCTGATCGGAATGAGAGGAAAGGGACAGTCAAAAAGAGCAATGACAGGACGTGAAATGAAAGAAGCACCACTGCGGGTTATTGAGAAAGCATCACAAGGGTCATAGACAGAGCTGGATAGTCACACAAGCATAAACTGCCTAAAGATAATAGATATTGCTTCTATAAAAGTTGGGATAATAGAATCATCCCAACTTTTGTCTTATGTTTGAAGACAGGAAAGAAAATATATCCAATTTATCTGAGTTCAGGGTCTGAAGTAGCTAGCTCATGGGCTTGTTTCCTATGAAATCTGTTCTAAGGAATAATGTGATTTCCCATTTATCAGGGGTTGCCTACCAGATAATTCAGTTTCAGTCCCCTGAATATCTAGCAATACTTTATAATCCAGAGAATGCAGAGAATAGATGGGGCTGGAAAAGTGGGCTACAGGATGGAACAAAAGCCTCTTTTTGTAAAATAACACAGGACACATTGTCAGCATTTTCAACTTCAACAAGAAACAAAAAAGAATAAAGAATTTAGAAACCTGAGACCTAGAAATATCTTTCCATTCACTCCCTGTTGACCCATCCCAAGGTGCTATGAGAAATCAGGGCAATTACTAAAGATTGTCTAGACCCATAATGTTTGCTCAGAGTCTATAATCATGAGGAAGAATTTCTGCGCAGGGGAAAAGAGAAGACGGCATACATAGATATTCTGGAAAGAAAGAGTCAAAGTTTAGGAAGAATAGTCATGTGACATAAACACAGCATTGTCCTTTATATAGGAAGTTTTTAGTGATACCCAGGAAGCTCATCTAAAAACATTTATTTAGGATGTCCTATTCCTCTGTTTATTCCAATCCATGTTACATAGACATCTTATATTTTTATAGCACTTTATGATTTACAAAGCACTTCCCCATTCATTAGGTCTCCTGGTTCTCACAATCCTACCTATAGGCACCATTACACATGGGAACACTGAGTCTCACAAACACTGAGACTTTTGCCCACCATGTTCCAGGGTCTATCTGGCTATGTTATCTGTCCATGTATTAAACCCTTCCCTTCCCTCAGCTATTTTAGCTGCCAGAATCCATTGACCCTTGTAAAAATAATCAAACACAACATTTTGTCTGGGCAACTAGTCCTTCTTTTTCTCTCAATTCCTGGTCTCCAAGTAGAGTTGACTCCATCCCAAGTGTTATGACTCACACTGGCCTATTAAGTTTCACAGGACCTCAGGATGGGTGAAGAACATAATTTGGACTAATAAGATAAACATATTTGGATGGGTCTGCAGAAATAAAGAGGTGATCTCTTCTCCATCATACCCAAACCTCACAAGATGAAGGCCTGATGCTTCTAACAACAGTTATCATATAGGACCTGATATTAGAATCAACTATGAGGGAGGAAAGAGCTGAGAGCTGGTGGACAACCAGATCCAAATGGCTCTTTATGAGTCCTTAGGTCAAACAACATATTTCATTCTTTGCTGTTTTAATCTAGTATGAATTGGGTTTTCTCTCATTTGTCCTAACTGATACATTACCCAATTCTTTGGGTATGTTCCTCCCCCAAATATTCCTCAAAACAAAGAGGATGGATCTTCCCAAATAGAAAACAGGTCCATGAAAGCTCACATAGCCAGAACCACAACTCCATCCTAAATATCTATCACCAAGTACAAGACATTTTCATGACATCACAGGGCTTGTTTCCAAGCCTTTGCACATGTTACTTCCTTGACTGCATAATCTCACTCTTCATTTCCTACTTGAGTAAATTCACTCATGCTTTACTGACACACCTAGATTCACATTTGTCCCCTCTCTGAACTTCCACAGTTAATCCTGATACTTAATTGCATAGACTTTCTTGTTATTGTTATTGGATAGCTTACCCTTCCAAATAGACTTTAAGATATCTGAGTACAAAAATATATTCTTATACTGTCTCTGTATCCCTCACAATGTACTAACAATACATACGCAGCTCACTTGATACTCAATGTTTCTTACTGAACTGGCAAGTGAAGTGCAAAGCAGTTTGGGAGGGACACAGCAGGCAGATGGCTAAACGATACAAGACAGAAGAGATGATAAAGTTAACTCTGTAGTGTCTCTAATATTGGCTTGGTGACTCAATGTAAACTTTAGTAGGAATTTTCTTCAAGAAAAGCAGCGTATATTTTTAAGGTAGCAATGTCTCCCATGCTGAGAACTTAGAGACCTATAGAATATTCAGAGTCCTAACCCCACAGTAGGCTTTCAGCAAATTTTTAAGAAATCTAAACAAGGGTTCGGTCCCATCCACGCTATTACTCCATGGGGTATTCCTCAGAGTGCTTTCTTAATGATAATAAATAATCAAAACGATTTTTTCTTGGCTTATTTTTTCATGTTTTTATGTGTTAACAAATAATAAAAATAGTAACTATTTTGTCAAATATCTACTATGTGCAAGACATTACCAGATACAGAGATATTTTGCATACATTATATTCAATCCTTCAAAAAGCTGCAAAGTATGTAAATAGTATCATTATTGACTTTTTAAAAATAAAATTAGTAACTTAAAGAAGTGGGAGTTCAGTTTGGAAATTCAGAAATCTACATAAATCTTCCTACCAAAAATCACGAAGAAATATGGTTTAAATAATACAAATATCCTTAAAGAGCTGAGCATATGGACAAGCCAAGAGACAAGGTCAAGGACCAAAAACAAACAGGGATCAGAATCTGCAGGAGTCAGTGTATGAGCCGCAGGGCCAACAGTCTGGGAGCTGGGGAGGATCCCTGGTTCTGTAACCCAGTCCCCTGGACTTTATGCCCAGACAGGGCCAGGAGATAAAGTAAGGCATAGAGTTGAAATGAAGTCGCTTCACATAAAACCTCAATAGGCTTTGTGTATTTACCAAAAGGGTGAACTTAAAAAAAAAAAAGGCCCTATCTACTAAGATAGAGAAATAACAGGAACGCTTTTTCTGTCATGGCCTGGGTACTGGTAGGAATAAACTCAAGTTTATCCAAAGAACTCATAACCAGGAATGTGTTTCTGTGAGTGCCTTGAGTATGAATTTACCACTCTAAGGCTCTTAGGTACCATAAAAATGGTCTCTAGCCTCATAATACCATCTGGAGCACCCAGAAGAAAAAACAAACAAAACTTAAAAGGACATGCCCTTAACTCAGGTCACCCAAGAGTCAAAAGAAAAAAAGAGAACACTTTTCAATAAGCTTATAAGCCAAAATTGTAAAACAAATAAAGAAAATCCCTTCACTAAAGAAGCATCAGCATATAAAACATGTAACAGCATTAGACCCTTAAGATCTTCAAATGATAGAACTACTAGGGAAACTACAAAATAGATATTTTAAAGGGTTAATTATATTACAGAAGAAATGGAAATTTATCTTTAATTGAATAAAACATTATAAATAACAAAAGCTTGAAAAATAATCTATAAAAATTTAGTAATATAATAAAATAAATAAAACATAAAAATTTTTTAATGTTGAAACTTGATGATGAGATCTCAAGCATTCATTATAGTATTCTCTATATCCATTGTCTGTCTAAACAAAAGTTTCTTGAAAAAGTTAAAAATTAAACAAATTCAATGAAGAAGTTAAACTGATCAGATATAACTGAGGAAAGAATAATAAACAAGAAAGTGTTTGTGAGGGAATTACCAAGAACTAAGTTTATAGAACTAAATAGATTAAAAATATATATGTAATGGTATTGAAGAGTATGAAGAACAGAATGAAAAGTCTCACCATAGGTCTAATGGGAGTTCCAGAAAGAGAAAATAGAGAGAAATGGGCAATGTATTTGCTGAAAAGAAAACAGCAGAGGGTTTCCAAGTATTGAAGAAAGACATAATTCAGGATATATGATTGCTTATGAGCAAAACAAGTACAAATAAATCCACACCCAGATACCTGTCGTGAAGCTGTGCAACACCAAGAAGAGCTTAAAAGCATCCAGAGAGAAAACCCAGGTCATCTACAAATAAACAATAATTAGACTAACAATTGATTTCTCACAACAACAGTAGAAATGTGAAGACAAAGGAATATTTTTGAAGTATTGAAATAAAATAATGCCAACCTTGAATTCTTTAGCAATCTAAACCACCATTCGTGATTCAAAGTGAAATAAAGAGCATGTCAGGCTCAGAGAACTCCCCACTAACAACAGACACTTGCTGCAAGAACTGGTAATGTACTTTAGAAAGAAGGATTCAGGAAAGGCTGAAATGCATGAAAGTATGATGAACAAGTAAAACTGTTAAAGATGTGGTTAATCAATAATAACAATGATAACTGGTGAGTATAAAACCAGATAAATCTTAAATATTGCATATAAAAATGTAAAAAAAAAAGAGCACAAATAGATTCTAAGGTTCTTGTGTTGTTTAGAAGAAAAATAGAGATTTTGTTAAGCCAAACATTCATGTTAAAATGTTAAGCATGACCTTTAAAAAATGAAACCAGACAGCCTGACTTCAAATAGTAGAAAATGGAAAATGAATAAAAATAACAATCAATATAAGACAGTTTAAAGGGTAGGGGAGGCAGGGAATAAGCAGAGTCAAGAAAAAGCAAAAATATGATAAAAAAATAAAATCAATTATGTTATTAATCACAATAAATGTTTGTTACACTTGCTAGTTAAAAGACAGGTTGACAGGTTGCAATTTAAAATACCCCATAATACACTGCTTATATAAAACAAATAATTCATAAAAAGTCAAACCAAAGACATATTAACATATAAATAGTAGCTCAACCTTATTAGTACTTAGGAAAATGAAAGTTAAAATAATAATGGTGTCACATTTCACAACTATTAGATTGGCAAAACCTTAAAAGTGTGATAATTACCAACTTGTGAACAATATAGCCTTCTTACATAGTTGGTAGAAGTGTAAATTGGTCACTTTGGAAAGACATTGGCAGATTTAAATGAAGTTAAAATATGCATACCTTCAATTTTGTAACACTACTCCTAGGTAAACATCCTATAGAAACTGTTACAGAAGTATATATGGATATATACTCAGAAATACTTATTACAGCTCAAATTTTAATGAAAAAAGAAAACTACAAGCAGCAAATGTATATCACCAGAGTATTGTCTTAAATTCCAAATTAAGTTCAATGAAATACTATGCAACCAGAACGTGAATGAATGAATGAATAACAACCATATGCCAAAAAAATAAATGTTGGAAACAATGTTGAGCAACAAAGGCGAGTTGTAGCAGGATATTACAGGGTGATATTTATATAAAGCTTAAAAACCATATTTTTATAGACTCATGGATAAAAATTTGAAAAAAATAATGATAATTGCAAAGTTCAGGAAAGGAGGGAGGAAATGGGATCAAAGAACAGCACTCATTGTTGTAAAATTGAACATGTTAGTTTATTTTTTAATATATAAAGCAAAAATACAAAATGTCCATAGATTTCATTGTATCAGTCTCTGTACTTTCATTCATAGTTGAGTGAAATAACTCATAAATTTAAAAAGTACATGCAATATATACAACTGTTATTTTTAAAACTAAGATATTTTAAACAGTAACATTTGAACAGTGTGTTAGACTAGTGTTTCTCAAACTCTAATGGCATATGAATCATCTGAAGATTTTGTTAAAAGATATTCTGATTAGAAAGTTTGGGGCAAGGCTAAGAAGATGCATTTCACATTAAACTCCTTTGAGAGGTTAATTAATTGGTCCACTGCCTACACTTTGAAAAGCCAGTTGAGAGATTTTATTTTTCCCCAAAATGTATTTCTCATCTCTGGGGTAGATTATACTTCCCCCATCCCACTGATGTCAAGCTTAGTTATGTTTGTTGCTTTGGCCATGAAATGGACAGAGGTGATGAAGTGAGCACACCTTGATTCACCCCCAGCCTCTTTTCTTTCCAGCCAGTTCCACTCGTTCTTCACCCTGCCTAATCCCAGAAGTCAGAAGCAGGTGCCATGACTTTGGAAAACGAGTCAGAATAAATATCAAATGAATTTTAACGGACAAAGGCAGATGGGACCATCGTCGGAGTGCCACCTTCTCATGGTTTGCCTCTGAAAATCTGCCCTGATTTTACTAAGGAAATAATCTAATCATACCTTCAGTTTATTACTCCACAAAGTAGAGGTGTTTTTCTCCAGTGCTTTCTCAGAGCCTACATGCTCACATTTGAATGATCTGGGAACAGGAAGAAATTAGCCAGTGATGCTGATAATATTGGAAGGGAAAACATTACACATAGTGAAAACTTAGAAATGAAAAACAAAACCCTAAGGCTTTAAATATATAAAGAAAAGATTGAACTTAAAAAATGCAAACTACTATATATAAACTAAGATATATTCATCTTAGGAAAAATTATTCCAAAGCACAAATACTCATTGGGAATGAAAAACAGATAAGCTGAAGGGACTAGGGAGTGATAGGTAAAAATGAATGTTGGTGATAAACATGAATAAAATATGAAATCTCAATGTGCTATTTCAACAGAAAGGGCCATTGCTTTCATTTTGATTACATAAGAAAAGGGACTACATCCCTGAAAAAAACAAATGAACATTTATCTTTAAAAAGCAGATTAAACTATATTCAGAATGCTGCACACTGCATTGGTAGCAGCTTGGAAACGATTAATAAGTAAAACACTAAAAGTTGTTCTGAATAAGATGATCCAAATGGCTAATGGGCAGGTGACTTGGAGTCAACTAACATTTATTGGGGGCCCACTGTGGACCCAGCTCAGTCTTGGGTCAAAAGGTATAGTTTCTGATCTACTTTGGTTTCACTCATGACTAGAATCAAAGAAAAGAGCCTACATCAAATTTACTACTTTTAACTCCTGACAGGAGTAAAAAGCTTTCCAAGAAGCACAGATCACAAATATGTTTTTCTAATTTACTTTTAATCTCAGGAGTTGGCTAAATCCAGCATGCAAGCCACATCTGTAATTGTGGCCTTCATCTCCACTGCCTTTGTCAAGAGGGCTCAGAAATATAAACAGAGTGATTAGAAAGAGAGCCCCTTTACTGTTAGAATCAGGAGTGTGGTGCATTTGGCCAGCTGCCTAACAGCTCTCCCCCCAGTCTCTGTGCTGTTGTTACAATTTGCTCTTTCAAATCAAAATGCTCCTCCACCCAGGCCCTGCTGCTTCTCCCTGAATGCTACAGGGAAAGGTAAAAAGTTTCATTACGCCTCTAACCAATAGCACAGTGCCATTTATAGTAGAAATTTTCCTCTCAGCCTCTACTCAAAGTGCAACATGGGACATTAGCCATTACTATTCTCAATCTAAGACCATGAAGGGAGGTACCCGTCAGAGCCTAATGAAGTCTCCATACAAATAAGGAGATAGTGGTACATCTGGGAATAAAAAGAGAAAAAAAAATTGCACAGATACAAGATGGAGAAGTGCTTCTGTGTAGAAATGAGTGGGAAAGACACTCTAGCAATTAGCATAGATCACAGTTTAACCAAGAAATAGCCACGTAGCACTAAAGTTTAAACAGCTGTAGAGTACTAGGTCAATTCTAAGGGTAACAATAAAGAAGAGTTAATATAGCTAATGCTTATTACACACAAGGCACTGTACTAAATGTGTTGTATACATTAATTCAATTAATCTTTCAACCTCAACCCAATTATCATCATTCCCATTTTAGAGATGAGAAAAATGCAGCAGAGAGAGATAAATGAGATAGTGGAAGGTCACAGGGCTGGTACTTTTGCAGAAGAGAGATTTGAACCCAGGCAGCCTGACCAAGGAAGCATGCATAGACAATTTTAGGCCTGCTGCCTACAGAGTGGGGGCCAGAAAGAAGAGCCACAAAGATGAATGAAGTTTTCATAACAACACTCACAAGGTTAATTTTAAGAAAGTCATTTTATTTCTGCTGGAAAAAAGAAATGAAGGTGTCCTCCTTGAACTCTTGCTGTTGGGAACCACCTTGCTTGGTTTCAGAAACTGTGACCCCCCATGGCTAAGGCTGAGTAAAAAGACCTTGGGACCATAAGCCACTAAGGAGACAAAGCTTATCCCCCTGGTAGGGGCACAGCCTCTGCCCCCTTTACTTCACCCTGCTTGTCCCCTGGAGGATGGCTGGATAGTCAATGATGGGTAAGATTCCTCAAGGAAGGAACAACTTAAGACAGGCACAGTTGCAAAGAGACCATTGGGGAAGGATTTAGGGGACTATAGAAAAGGGATGATGGACCTCCACCCCTTGGCTTTGTTATAGCCTGAGTCCTCATTCTAACTGTAAGAAGTCTCCAAATCTCTTGGCTGCCTTACTTTCCCCACCTGACTTAAGCCTAAAATAATGCCAGACATGGGTGAAGCCCTGTGCTGCAACAGGCATTTCCCAGGGGTGATCAGGCCTAAGAAAGAATGCATAAAATCCTGTGAAACTTGCTTTGCTAAAAATGTCCTCAATTTAAATGTTAAGGGTCCAAGCACAAAATGAGTTTGTTTCCCAAAGTTTTATGGCCCTTTAACTATCTGACCCTAACTCAGAATAAGCCCTTATACTTCTTTGAAAGTTATCTATTCCTTGGTCATTATGCTTGACAATGACTGATGAGCTTTACGTATATGCCCTGTGTTGCTTTGCAAACTAAACTCAACAAAAGCCCATTGAGAAAGAGGCTCGAGACCTTTCTCCTCTGAGAGACTAGTCAGCCTTTTCTCCCCAAGCAGATCATGTCTTGGTAGACTTATTCTCATCCTCCCTGGCGGCCAAGGGAGCTCTGGGGGTGGAGCTCCCCACACCTTGCATCCAGCAATTTGCCTGAAACAGGCACATGGATCTTGACACAACTGCTTGGGCAGTTTAAATAAATTGTCCCAACTGAAGGATTAACATAATTTAAGATAGGCTCAGCTTTTTGGAATATGTTTAGTGATTGTGAAAAAATAAATAAATCCATTTTTCTACGTTGTTTTATGTTTTATAGGCAAAGGTTTGTTTGTTTGTTTGTTTGTTTGTTTGTTTGATGGAGGAGGGAATGTATGTTGCAAAAATGAATAATGCCAAGAAAAAAGGTAATCCTGAATAGAAGCACTTCCTTCCTGCTTTCACATAATTATCTGTTCTTTTTCTGAATGTCTATCCACTTCCCCAGCCTGAATCAGGACCATGACAGACATCTGAGAAGAATCTTGTAGCAGGTGCTGTGTAAGATTCTGGAGATACATGTTTCCTCCCCAAACAGGCCACAGCTTCACAGTACGGAAAAGTCAAATATAGGAGAAAAAAAAAGACAGAGAAATATAAGGTAGAAACAATTCATTCCAGACAGTGGGGGAGAAAGAATTGGCTGTATAAATTTAAAGGACAGAAAGATTTAATCCAAGTAAAGGGTTCTGAAGAGGTTTAAAAAGAAAACTGAGATTGGATTGGACCTTAGGGTGGATTTTGACAGGTAAAGTCATTCCAGGAAAGAGGGTCAGCATGGATGAAGGCACAGTAGTGGAAAAGGGTAATGCATATCTTTGAGAAACACTGAGGGCCATAATTTGGCCAGAACATAACAGCTTACATGGAGAAGTGGCCAATATAGTTCAAAAAGTACATTGAAGCCATATTGTAAACGAACTTAAAATTTTAAGTTTTGACAAAGGTAGCTATTAATATTCCCACACAGAAGAGTGGCAAGACCAGAGACAGTATACTGTAAAAACATCACTATGCTAGTAGTGGTATGAACAGTGGATTAGATAAAAGATCTAAAAGGGGTTGAGAAATTTTCACATCCCATCACTACATCCTCAGCCATAGACAATCATCATTTCGGAGGCCTGCATTTGCCCACTGAAGGGATAAGTCAAGAAATTATAAATGAATACATGTGTTCCGACACTATAGGAAAAAATCAAGTCCATATGAAGTTGCACTGGAAAATGACTGCCTCATTGCCCGCCTATGAGCTAGTCTCTGTCATCTGCCTTAAAATTGAAAGGTCCGCTTCACCTGTGGTTATGTTCCTGAGCACAGTGCATCTCTTCAGATTCTCTTGAGTCTCTGCTCAGTTATGCTATCTCTGATTTCAGCCAAGTTGACCCTTCACTTAGTTCCTTTCTCTGTCCACCGGTACTTTGTTTGGTTGCATTGGTACTTTGGTTGACCAGAATCCTAGACTTGTCATTCCAATGTTGCCCTGGGATGGTGCTTTGAGATCTATCTGGGTTCCACACTCCGCAACCAAGAGCCACTCCAGTCCTATCCTGATCCAGTCCAGGATACAAAACCTTTTGAGTCTGAAGGTCTAGAATCCCACTTATCAAGAAAGGTTAATAGTCACTGTCACCTCTGTGGAGAAGCACTTTTCAAGTGTCTCCACCTCCCAGGCTTTATGAAAAGAGTTTAAATCATCCTAATGATAGTAGCCAAAGTCAGAGCTCATAAAATTCCAAAACAAGAAGGCTCTTTGTAAGTCATCTAGCTCTATCTTCCTCATTTTATCCAGGAAAAAAAAAATGTTAAGTAGCATATTCATAGTCACACAATGTAGCAACCAAAACTAACATCCCTTTACTCAATCCAATAATGTTTGTTAGCAGTTAGAATATATAAAGTGTTATCAATCTAAATTACAGATGCAATCCAGACCATAGTAACTGCATAATTTATATCCACATTCAATGGCACTTTATTATATAACCCTGCATTGCTCATTAATTGTTTTGTTCAATCATCTTGACTTTACAAATGGTTTGAAATTCTTGGAGAGCAGGCACTAGATTGTCTTCTTTCATTCCCAGAAGGCTGGCAGGTGCTAGACATAAGTAGACCCCAACAATTACTGAATGTATCTGTTGATTGCAAAGAAGAGGTGAATTACTGCACCTCTTTTATTTAAACATCTATGTAGAATATCACCAATGTTCTATTAGGAGGGTAAAATTATGAATAGGGTTTTTTTAACTTTTTTTAAATATTGGTAATTTAGGTATATTAACAATATAATTTTAAGGAAATATATGAGAACTGATATCCTTATCTGCCACTAGCAATTAAAGAAATCTGTGGAGATTCTATATCTGCAAATGAGAAAAACAGCTGTTCATTCATTTCTCAGCAACAACACCTAATTCTTTCTTATTACACATTTCCTTTGCTGAATTAAGCAAGGTGATTCCCTGATGCTTTTACCCATCCTCATTCTTACCTGTAACAAAACTGTAAGTATAGATTTCTTAATCTTGAATCTTGATTCTAGATTACCTTGAACAAAGTGGAAGTTGTTTCCCTTTAATACTTACAGAATAGTAGCCTCAAAGAGATTTCCTCAAAGTTGGGGAAAGCTAATGGAAGAATTGTTCCATTATATAAAACCCATCATATAAATTAAGACACTGGTAAGTAGTGGTCTGAACTTTTTATTCTTCTGAATCAGCAGTTTTCAATCTGTGTTCAACAAGACGCACACCGGTGAGCCACCAAAAACTTTTAAAACATGCTATTTCATCAGGGGCGCTGACCTCTTTTCCCTTAGACTGTCAAATTTTTTAAAAATGACAACAGCTGACACAACACCAGCCATCTGGTGTGAATGAATCAAAGTTATACCTAATTTTTGTCAAATCAGCAAAAAAATATATTTTTTGGTGTGCCAGAGAATTTTAGTAGTTAGTTTATGTGTGCCATGAGATGAAAAAGGTTAAAAATTGCTGTTCTAGACCAATGTATGCTTGAAAAGTCCTATAGCTAAATGTAGTAATTTTTAAAGACATTTGGGAGTAAATGGGTTATTAATAAATATTAGCCCTAATCATCATATTTACTACTATTACATTTGTATTCCACTTTCCTACAAATTGCTCTGGACACTTTCATGGTTAAATATAAAAAAAACAAATAAATGAACAAAAACATCCTAGCACCTCCAACATTTGAAAGGAGAATTTGCTGGGCTGTAAAACCAGTGAATTATTTGTCATGCAGCTTAATTCTGTCATAAAATGCTAATCAGCCTTTCTGTCACTTTGCTCTTACCCCATATCTTTTTATGAGAACATTAACATGGTTATTGCAGAGCAGAGAGTCTTATAGCTGCAAACTTACTTAACATTTATGTATATTTTTGTCCAAAATTAAGGTTGCCGCCAAGAGCCCCAGACTCCTAGTTCACCATAATCCTAGTTTCTGGCATGGAGCACTTGAGTCTGCTGGGCCATCTGGATGGTGGCATCAGGTAGCTAGGGCTGGGATCAGCTTTCCTCTGCTCAGATCACTATGCGGGGCGGGTGTGGGTCAAGCTGTGAGTCTTTCTTCCCATGTTAGCATAGAAAAACTGGTGTGTCCTGTGTAGAATTGCTAAAACACAGATTATATTTTAGGTGGCTCCATTTTAACAGTCCCTACAATGGAAATATAGACCATAGAAAATAATTTCCCAAAGGCATTCAGAAATGGAATCTCTTCCCAGAAACTGAAGCAGTAAGAACAGCAGAAAGCCTCGTCTTACACATGTGCAATCAACATTCCAAAACAACTCACTAATTCTTTCCAACACTGGGCTTTTAGAAGGACTGTCAGGCATCTTCTATCTCAGTAACTCGTCCTGTGGCTCAGGAAGAAGCTGCTGTCCTACAAAGTCATGTTTTATACCACCAAAGTAGTCTTTGAACTAAGCTCCAGATTTAAATCTTGGCTCTATCACTTATTCTCTGTAGGTCTTGTTGCATCACTTGTCTTTTCTGAGCCTCTGGATTATTGTTGTTATTTATAAAGCTGTTGTAAAAATTAAAATAATGTCTGAAAACCACATGGTACAAAACAGTAGTAACCATCATTATTATCCTTATTACTACTGTTATTATTGACTTTCAGTTGAAACCAAGTTGGGTGTTCAATTGCATTAAATGTATTTTAGTACAATTCTTTCTGTCTTTCATCCAGATTTCTGAGCTTTTTTGTTTGTTTGTTTATCTACAATTTAATTATCCCATTTTGTATGTTTTAATTTAGGCTTCCTCAGGTCCTCTTTGGAAGTAGATTAGACATTATAATTAAGTGTTTCTATTGTCCTGTCCAAAAAAGTAAAGCAATGAGGGTCTCTAATGTTCCTGATATTTCAATCCCTGCTTCTTTATTCTAACAAGGGAGTGTCAGGGAAATCAATCTTTGAAGCACTTTCCCCTTCTCTCCAGTTAGTCATTAGCCCAGAAATCTGTATATAAACTTGACTTTGCATAACACTCAGACATCTGAATCAGTCATTCTCATGTTTATTTATTAAAATGATAGCTCTGAGCTTGGATAAAAATGGGCAAAATGAAGCAAGATTCACTGACATTCTTATGTTTAGTGACCTGCAGGCAAACTATTCAGATAACTGAAAATATTTGCACTTTCCATGTTTATATATTTGGGACTGTGCAGGCCTAAGGCATGCTAAGGCACAATGATGATAACAATGACAAGCTGATATAGACAAGTCAGGAATTACTAGAATTGCCAAGCTGGTCAGAGCAAGAGTCCACAACAGACAGGCCTATCTCCTTTGTCGTACTCCTTTGCTGCCACCTGGCCCCTCATGGGGGCAGTTTCGGGGCTCCTGGTGGAGAAACTCTGAGCTCCCCCTTGCAGGTGATACTCTGAGTGCTCTCTGTCTCTCCTGTTGGTGACTGTGACATGTCCAGGCAATCAGGAGTTTATTGTCATCAAGAAGAAAATTCCTGTACAGTCACTTAAATTATGTCATTTAGGAGGGAAAATCAATACGACCAATACCACAGACATTACTGATTTGGAAGTCTCCCCATCACCTCCAACTCACACTAAGTCCCTACGTATTGCACTTGTATAGGTAGGAAGAAAAAACAGAAAATGCATTCCCACCCCTGAGCAAGCAACCCCTCACCCCTAAGCCTGCTGGCTCATCACTCACTCCCTGACATTCTCTCCAGTCAAAAATGGAAGCAAAGAATGGTTTCAGCACATAAGTCTGAATGAATTTTATAACTTCTTTTTATGGAACTGAATTCTCTTCTAGCCTCTATTCACTATCTCACTCTCCATATGCAAATTGAGTTCCCCATCTTTGCTCTGCTTTCATTTCATGAACACTAATCAAGGGCTCACAGAAAGTGATGCCTTGCAGATTGGAACTGGTGTTCTTTCCTGGTTCTGACCTGTGTTCAGTAGAGAGCAATTAGTATCAGAAATAATAATAGGATGCGGTTGCAAGACTGTAACCGCAGGCTTAGCACAGTCAATATGATAAGTGTCCAAGTAAGTAGACCTGATCTGGGAGGAGGAGTTGTTATGTGTTGCTGCATATTCTGTTCTTAGAAAGGACTGCTTCCTTTGTAGGTCAATGTCTGCAGAATTTGCCTCCTCCAAGAATTAATTAAACTTCATGAGTATGGGAGAGAAGGTTGCTTTGGGGATTTATTTTTTAATTTTTTGGTAGAAGATCTACTACCTGTGGACTAATTATGAGAAGCTCCAAGTATATGATATATATATGAAAGTATATAATAATTTCCTTCAGATATGGCAGAAACACAATCTGAAATAGATAGTCATTCTGACCAAGCATAGTAGCTCTGAACTCAGATGAAATGGGCAGAATAAAACAGGATTCAATAAAAAATAATACTTTTTTCTGGTTTGGAAATGACTCAGAGTTCATCTTCATTCCTACTGAACTTACTGTCAATCAGCCCTACAAACCCAATAAAAAGTGTTTGTGTACAAAGGATGAAAGAAAAAAAATTGTGGATAAAATTTTTAGAACCAGTTTTAGTGAAGTCTCCAAAGAAATCTGAGGTCACTGTGTCCTCTGGCTGATTACTTGACACTACCCTAGGGTGGAGATGCATAGAGTCTGGGCAACCAAGTCACTGATAACCACTGATGTTACAGAGAAAGGACACCAAGTATTGAAATGTAGTGAATCCAAACACATTGTCTCCATAAGGTACTTCAGAAACTATCAAATCCAATCTCCCTTGTCTTGCAGAAGAAACTGCAGTTGCAATTGTTTGAGACCCTGACCTGAGAATACCTAAGGTAGTAGCTGAAGTGTAACTACAACTCAGGCAGCATGACCCCCAAGCCAGGGTCTTCTCACGAAGTCACACTCACATCAAGTATCAGAGAAGTGGAAAAGGCAGACAGGAGTGGAAAGATGGCTCCTGATGCCTCCAGAGACTGAGGCCCACAAGCCAATCCCTGTGATGCAGTGTCATCTTTCACAAGGGAAATAGGGCCCACTTTTACTACAAGTCTATACTGAAAGAGGCTGCCAGGAGCCGCAAGCCAAACAAGAAACCAAATTAAAGGACATTTTGACAAACAGATCCCAGAAATTGAGCCTGGAGCATCACTGTTTGCACAACTATCTTTTGCATTTAGTTAAAGGAATGGTGGCAAATGGTATTATCTTTATTCCATATCTTTATTAGCCTATTTGAGTGTTTATTTTCATGTTTATTCATAATACAGTTCTTGAATTTATTAATTCCATCATTTTTCTGTTTTTCACTTCATTAACTTCAGAATTTATTTCTATTAATTCCTTCTTTCTATTTAACTTGCTAGATTTTGTAATTTTGTTGTGTTTCTACTTTCATAGATGGCTAATATATATCATTTTGTTATTTCTTCTTTATTAATCAACTTAAGACCACACTTTTTTTGTGAGCTTAGCTTTAGTTATATCCCTCATATTCTGATATATAATGTCTTCATATATTTAATTTTCTAGATAGTCTCCAATTCCAGTTTTGAGCTCACATTTAACCTAAGAATTGTTTAAGAAAGAGGGTGTAGTATATAGATGGTAGAAATGTTTGTTTTCTAGTTTGTAATTAATCTTTATTGTTACTGTATTTGATTCTGTGAACGTTGTCTGTTGTTCTGAAAGCTTTGGGAATCCTTCTTTAGGACTTAATATAGATCTACTTTTGGATATGTTCCACAGCACTTGTTAAAAAGGTATTTTCTCCGGTTTTGGAGTACAGTTCACTATAGACTGACACAGCTATATCAGTTAGGTCTATCTTGTTAATTATGTTTTCGAGGTCTTCTACATCTTTATTTACTCATTTGTCCACTTAAGTTATCAAGGAACTGAAGAAAGTTATTAAAGTCTTCTTGTACTAATGTATTTCATTTGATAGTTTTTGCTCCAATATTTTGATGCTACATATTTAATTGAATGACTATTAAATCTTCATTAAGAATAGTGCCTTTATAATTTTGACATGTCCCACAAATCTAACGATAGGAGATCAAGGTTGTTTCCATATACATAAGAGAAGAACAATATTCAGAAAGTTGAATGACACTGAATAGGGAACTGAGCCTGACTTAGTGTTACCTGTTTTATAAAGCCATCCCCTAACTACTTGGCCAAAGTGACCTTCCCTTCCACTAACACCTCAAAGCATTTGTATTGCACCTCTCTTGTGGTTCTTAAAATTCCCTGCCTTATGATAATTTAAGAGCAAATTTAAGGACTTACCAGAAGGCTGGAAACTTCTTTATCTTATAGTCCTCATAGCACTTAGTACATTTCACTGATTTGAATCTAATAGATGTTTAATAAACCGTTGATGAACTGCTGATGAGTTTGATTGACTCATCAAAATAATAGTTTCTGTAGCTTCTAAAACATACTCCCTGACTACTAGGTTCCCCAGAAAAAAAGAAACAATAGGATACACAGATATAGATGCTAGTATACAGCTTACCACTCCAAGAGAAGAGATTTATTATAATGAACTGGCTCACACAATTATGGCAGCTGAGAAGGCAGGAAGCTGAAGACCCAGGAAAGCTGAGTTATAGCTCCCATGTGAATTCAAATGTGAAGGCAGCAGAAAACCAATGTCCTAGCTGGAACATAAGCAGAAAGAGCAAATTCTTCCTTAATCAGACTTTTGTTATATTCAGACCTTCAAAGGATTGGATGAGATCCAGCCACATTGGGAAGAACAATCTGCTGTGCTCAGTCTGTCAATTCAAATGTTAACCTCATCAAGAAACACCCTCACAGACACACCCAGAATAATGTTTAACTAAATAATAACACTCATGGCCTAGTCAAGTTGACACATAAAATTAACCATCACACTCCCTAATGATAGACATAAAAACCTAGGTTGATAGTGAGTCTGTTATGACACTAGATGCTATGTCCACTTCCCTAATACCCCTCTTTTCTTAATACTTCAAATGCAGGAGAGAAAGGAAACTCAACTACAAAGGCCAAGAATTGGCTTTTAAATTAGAATGCCAAAGGTTTGGAGAATATATGTATATGGTATATATACCACTATGATAGAGTGGGTACCCCGGTTCTTCCTGGGAATATCAATAACATGACTTTTTGTAAGTAATGATGAATTGACTGATCCTTCTAGTGTTAGGTTCATAACAGTACTTTTCTTAGATCATCTTAGATTATGCTCCTGATATCTTTTTAGTCCCTTTCTCAGTTTTAGAAAACTTTGGGTCTTTTAAAGTTTTTGAAAATATGTTTGTAAAACTTGAACTCGTACATTGAATAAATGTCAGCCAAAGAGCATGCAGGAACTCTATGCTGAGGTTAGAGGACACGCGGACTGCTATTCCCCAGAAGTGATGAGGGCAGCACTCTCCCTGTTCTCAAAGAGCTCATTCTTTTACAGGGACCATCTCATGAATGGCTAATTGGAAAATATGACAGAATGAAACAAGTACTAGCCTGAGGTACCAGGAAGGTCTGCAGAGGCCCTACAGAGGAACAACTCAGTCTGCATGGGCAGAGCAGAGAAGGATTTAGGGAGGACGTAGTAGGGGTATGCTGAAAGAGGAGAATAAGGGAAAAGACATTCTACATTGAGGAATAAAATGAGCCAAAGCCTCTATGTGAAAGTGCAGGTCACGTATAGATTATCCCTGTGACACAGTACGAGAAGAGATTTGGTGGGAAACAACATGGAAAAGGCCATTTGGGGTGAGAGTAAGGAGAGTAGAGCCCAATCCCCAAAGAGTCTGGAATTTCTTCTGCAGGGAATGAGAAGCTAATGAAAGGTTTTGAGATATACAGAATGGTATGGATTTGACTACCCAGAATCTCTATATGTGTTAGGAAGAAAACTCTAGGCACCTGAAATTGTCTAGAATGAACAGAGAAATACAAGAAAAAGAAATCAAGAATGCCAATTAGAATGTGTGCTTGTTTTCTGCTGCTAGGGAACAAATTACCATCACCCAACAATTTACACTGACACACATTTATTATCTCGGTTTCTGCTGGTCAGAAGTTTAGCCCCAGATAGGTCCTCCACTTAGGGTCTCACTAGCTTGTAATCAACGTGTAACTGGAGATATGGTATTATCTGAGGTATGCCTCAGAATGAGACAACTGGCAAAAATGAACTGGCAAAAAATCTGCTTCTAAGCTCACTGGGGTTGTTGTCATTGGCAGAATTCCTTGACAGTGTGGAACTGAGGGCTTCAGTTTCCTGGTGGCTATTGCCTGCAAGCCATTCTCTGCTCCTGAAACTGCTTGGAGTTCTTTGACACATGTGGTCTCCCAACAGGGGAGAGAGTCTTCTATGTAATATAATCACATACATTCCATCACCTTTACTGTGTTCTGTTGGTTACAAGCAAGTCACAAATTTTGCCCACAAACAGTGAATACTAAGAAGGAGGGATTGTAAGGACCACTCTGAGAGTCTATCAGCCATATTATGCTACTGCAAGATTTGGTCAGTAGATGATAAGGCTTGAAATTGGGCAGAGGCAATAGACACTAATGACTGATAAGAAGCAGTGTCTAGGACACAGGTCTAAGACATGAAGCTGCCGAATATGGACATGCTAAGGAGATGTGGGTCAGTGGTTTATTGAGCTTAAGAAAGCCAGAGAGACTTGTTAAAGATGAAGATCCTTGGTAATCCTCCTAAATTTTGATTATGTGAAAACCAAAGAATTTGTATTTAAATTAAGTGTTCTCATTACACTGCACTAGGAAATGCTAGGATGAGGAAAGAGAGAAGTTCATTTGAATTCAGCTCAGCAAATACTCATTGAGCATGTAATGAGATACTGTGGCATCAAAGATAAAAAGACCAGTCTCCTTTGAATGACCCCACAATCTAGTGGGAGAAACAGACACATGGGCAGACCATCAGAAGGAATCGCGAGGCAAGATGGTAGTCCAGGGAGGCTCAATGAGCTCAGTTTTAGAAGAGAGAAAGTACTGGAAAGTCTACCCATAAGAAGTGTTTCCTAAAAATAAGAATCACTAATATTTAATGGGCCCTTAATATTTATTAGTTTAGAAGAACTATCTCAATCCTTATCATAGCCCCCTTTATCCTGCTATTATTTTTCTATTTTACAGATAAGTAAACAGAAACTAAGAGAAGCTAAGTAATTTGTGAAGTCACTCAGCTAGTAAATGTGAGAACAAGATAGATATGGGCTTTTAACCATTATATTATATAACCTAAGGAGAATCTTGAAGGATCAGCAGAAACTTCTAAGGTAGATATGATAACTGGGAGGGGTGGAAGGAAAAACACACACCACAAGTGGGGTATGAGAAACTTACTCTATAAATCAATTTTTTAAGACAGTGTGAGTCTACCCAAAATGTATTTAAGTTATTCCATCAGGAAAACGTTCAATTTTACATAAGAAAACAATTTTGTCAACTACAGTTAGAAACTTAAGGAATGCTAAAGGATCACTGGAGAGAAAGAAGGGACAGACCTTTAATATGATGGCTCAGTCTAAATCAAGTAAAGTTTTGTTTCACCTAACGACACATTGTTATGGTTTGTCTCTTTAGTGGAAGAAGAGCTAAGTAGCTACAAGATTGGCCTTTCAAATGAATGACTCTTGACTCTTCAGAGAATATCTTATCTTCTTGCTTTAACAAAGAAACACAGCTAGGGAACAGCATGTGGCAGAAAATGCTCATTTTTGTTAACTCCAAAAGTTCCCCTAACTACAAGGGAGGACTGCCCAGAAAGGCCTCTCACTCTGGCAGTGAGGACAGTGATGCCACCATCCAGGGCCATGTTCTGGTAACTCTGAAGCTGGAGGGAATGTGCTGCTCTATGGCTAAGGTCTACAGCTTCTTCAAAACCTGCTTCAAATTACATTTTCAATGGGAGTAAAGGATTGAAACTGTACTTGAATATGATTAAAATAATAAATAAATAAATAAATAAAAATAAATTACATTTTCGTAAAGTGGAGAAATAGGCAATCCATATCTGTGCACACCTAAACAGTTTTTATTACTGCATCATATTTTAGTATACAGAACAATGTCAAATGTCAAATGAATTGTAAACTTTAATCATTTTTAACCAGTTGGGCTGGGAACTCTCAGTCAGTGTTCCAAGATCTTGCATGACATGGTGACAGCTGCTGAGATGCCAGGTATACCTTCTAGACAAAAAATAGTTTTTAGAACAGTATTTCTCAATAAATCTGTGGCTATGGAATAGTCTTTCTGTTTTGTTTGTGTGTTTGTTTTTAATGTTCAGTCCACTGCAGACCAGTAATATTGCACATGACCAGTATGTATCTTACGCTAAGTTCAAGTTACCATGGGTGTAACACAACACCTGAACTGGTCCTCTCCAGGGAGATGAGATCATGAATCATCTGCTTAGATGCCATAACAATGTCAAATTGCTATAAAATGTCTAAATGCTCTCCATTCCTGCACTTCTCGCATCCGAGACTGGAAACAGTTTGCATGCTGGCCCTGGTCTACAGATGTTGCTCTAGGAAGCACTGTGTAGACGATGTGCCTTGACCATCACCATGAATATGTCATGACATGAGGCTAAGAAACAAGAGGAGACCAACAAGTGGAGACACAGCAGAAGTCCTCTCTGGAAGAGGAAGTGGTGGCTGAACCAACGCTGTGTCAGCACAGCCAAGCACAATACTAGCTCTGTGAGAGGAAGTCCCCTCTCCTAGGCCTCCCTCAAGCAAAGGCCATCTCCAGCCCACAACAAATACATCCCAAGTGTCTGCAAACATAGGGTCACAAGACCAAATCCATGAGGAACGAAAATATATGTGAAATAATTTTGGGCTCACTGCCTTTTTCCCCAAGCTGGCCTAGCCTGCCACGAGAAGAGAATGAGAAACAATCCAGCTGTATTGATGGGTTTCAAATACCTTAGGGGAACCCCTGTCCTGCTCATAAAAGCTCTAAGGGCTTCAGGAGAAAACTCAATTCACTTCATTCTTAAGATGTTTTTTCCTACATTATATCGTTTCTGAAATTGGTGTGTGTGTGTTATGACCTGTGTGTACACTGAATGTGGCAGTGTCCCATTTTTTTTTGCCCCCAGCTGGCTTTAAACTGATATTTAACAGTGGTGTTACAGTATTTCACAAATGGATATACACATCCATTGTAAATCAAAAGCATGTGATATTTTATTTCTCTTAGGCAGCTTTGTTTTAGTAAAGTATACATCCAGAAAAGTGCCCATTTGATAGATTTCAGTAATATAACTATAATAAAAACTTGTATTTATTGAGATCCCTGCCAGGTATGTAAGAGCTTCATCCATATTAACTCATGTAAACCTTATAATGACCCTCTGTGGTTAGTGCTCATTTTACAGATAAGGAAAATGAGGCTCACAAGGTTCAGAAAATTTTCCCAAGATCATACATACAGCTAGGATGTGTTGGAGCCAGCCAAGTTTCAGACTGATGTTGATTGATGACTAGATGATAAAACAAAGTTGAAGTTCATTACTTACTGCAGTAAAAAAAAGAAAACATCCTTGACAGCGTCTTATTTTCTAGAAGGGATATTTATAAGGTTTAAAGGTCTGGTTTAAGAAAGATATTTCAATGCAGGGGCCACATTCACAATGGGCCAAGTTCCTGACACAGTAGTCTGGGATGGGTTGACACAGCAAGAAAAGTGTTCCAGGACAGCCCTACAGTCAACAGTGGCTTGATGAGTCCAAAAAAGTGATACATTGTCCTGAAAAGAGGTTATTTACTCTGATGAGGGACAACTGAATTATGTTTTTTCTGATAAATGGATTTTCAGCAAGTTTCTTAACCAAATAATATTTGCAATATCTTATTCCTGGGCAAGAGGGTTCTGAAACAAGTTCATGATAATGCAGAGAGTGAGCTGTGTGGCTACAGATGGCTTGTATTCTCATCAGGTGGTTCCTATCTGGTATGGGCTGAACTGTGTCCTTCCTAAAACCCATATGTTGAGGCTCTAGCTCCGAATGTGACTGTATTTGGAGACAGGGCATGTACGAGATCATTAAAGTCAAATGAAATCATATAGGTGGGACACTGATCAGATAGAATTGGAGCTCTTAAAAAAGAAAAGAGATCTTTTTTCTCTCCCTCCTCCTCCCTTTTCTTCTCCATCCCCACATTCTATGTCCCTCTCTCTCTCCTGTCTTTGCCCCCCTGTCTCTCCCCACACCTCTCTCCACCTGCACTGAGGAAAACCCACATGAGCACACAGAGAGAAGGAAGCCATCTGCAAGCCAGGAAGAGAGATCTAACCCAACCATGCTGGCACCCTGATCTCTGACTTCTAGTCTCTGCAACTATGAGAAAATAAATTTCTGTTGTTTAAGCCATCCGATCTGTGGTAGTTTGTTATGGTCAACAAAGCTTAGAAATACACCAACCACACTCATAAACATTCACTGATGCACGCTCAGCTTCCCTTTGTGAGTGGTTGTAAGAATTCAATGAAATCATGTATATCAACATGCTTTAAGCTTTGGAACACTGTATGCATGTTAGCCAATAGCACTGTTCCCAGCAGTGGTCCCTGCAGTTCCTGACTTCTTGAAGGCTCAATACTTGGGCCTGAATTTAATGACATGGTTGAATAAAGCAACTGAGCCTAGCAGTTCTCTGATGTGAGACTCACCTTAAGTTAATCAGAAAGGACATTTGGCAAAGGAATCGAAGAACAACTTGGCACCAGAAAAATCCACATTCTCTGTATTCCTGAGAAAGTCAACACCCAGCTGTGAATTTATTGACTCTCCCTTAATAAGTTCTAATGAAATAAATTTTGTCTTCTTGGTGCCTGC
Source organism: Trachops cirrhosus (assembly GCA_028533065.1). Lineage (NCBI taxonomy): Eukaryota > Metazoa > Chordata > Mammalia > Chiroptera > Phyllostomidae > Trachops > Trachops cirrhosus. The sequence continues at coordinate 103,357,132 of CM052539.1, read as the reverse complement.
TAATTAGACAATTATTTAACTCTGTTTCTTTTTTTAATGACTCTCTGCTGTTGTTTGAAGACTTCTGTCTATTATTTGTAATAAAAATCTCTGTCACATTTTTGCCTCATTATCCTTAACAAATAGTACATTCCCCGGCCCCAGCCCCTGGTTCCCTTGGTTCTCCCTCTCCCAGCACCATCCCAGTCTAGAGCTCCCAGAGTTTCAAAGACCAGCTGTTATCATTTTGTTGACTGAGAGATTTTTAGAAACTTCTATCACAGGCACAAGGCTCCATGGGGGGCTGTTCAATTAAATATCAGCTCTTCAAACATGAATTAGCTCAGAGAACAAAAGCAGCAGAATTACAGGGACAAATAGAGGCAAGCACTGGAGTTCTCCCACTCAGTGACTGGGAAACTGGCCCTCTCTCTCTTCCCTGGAACCCTGAGACTGGAATTCCAATGCCAGTGGCTGCACCTGGCCCTGGCCAGTCACAGATCTCTTTCTAGGACTGGAGATCAAGCTTAGCTCCATGGAGGGTCACTCATTCTTTCATCAGAAGATGAGTCTATTCAAAGGAAATGATCCTTTTCACTGTCTCCTATGGTTATTCAGCCTCACTTCAGTATCCCAAAGGCTTTATATTGAACTGCTATTTCTTTTGAGGAGAGAAGTCTGAAAATAAGAAACTAAAGAATTAACATTTGCTCAGCCTTATTTAATGCCAGTAGCTGTCTGCCATGCAGGTACTATTTGCCTATCTTCATGTTATAGTAGTGTATGTAGAGCATAGCAGGATAGAGACTAGGTCCTATAAAGCATGGCCAAGATTGGCTTCATGAATGTGAGATCTTTGCAGTCACACAGGACCGTTTGCTCAGGATGACCACACTTGGTTAAATGCTCTGCTATCTTGAATTATTAATAATTTTATCTTTCACCTTGTGTTTTGCAAATGAAATCCAATAGGTCATGGAACATGCACACAAGTGGAGGAAACATGAACAACATGCATAGTTACCTTGATACCCCTTCACGTATGGCATCAGTGATGCCCATAAGCACAGGATCTCGGTGGATCCATGTGTGGGAGTTCAAGTACAAGGTAAGCATGCTAAGTTCATGATTAAGTGAGAGAATAACTTAAGAATTAACTTAAGAAATAACAATAACTTAAGAATTTAGTTTTTCTTTATTTAGAACCACATTAAATAACAAAACACACCATGGTAAGTAGAAAGTGAAACTGTGAAAGAAAGGACAAAGCTTTATATTTTAGTATCTTTAACCATACTTTCTTTCTGCTTGTTGAATAAAGGGCCCCACATTTTCATTTTGTACTGAACCCTGCAGTGCCCACCCTGCCTGCAGCACCACTATGATCTGGATACTGGTGAGAAATGCAGAATCCCAGGCCCCTTCCCCAATCTGCATTTGAACAGGAACCCCAGGTGATACACATACAAGGCACACATTAAGGTTTGAGAAGCCCTGGATTAGAGAATCTGCTCAGTGATTCACACGTGTCCAGTGGAGGAGTGGGATCCAAACTCTTGGCAGCCTGACACCAGAGTGAGGTGAGGAGCCTCCACACCGCACTGCGGGCTGTGAAGTCAGTGTGCATTGACCCCACTTACAGATGTAGAGACAGCTCAGAGGGTAATGGATGTACGTTGCCAGCTAACACATGATAAAAATAGGAATTGGAAGCAAATCTGTCTCATCCTAAATCTAAATTGTTTTCATTTACACCAGTAGCTTCCAAATATGAGTGAGCATCAGAAGTAATTGGGGAACTTTGTTTTAAATGCACAATCCTGGGCCCACCCCAGACACATCAAATCAAAATCTCTTGGTTGGGGCTTGAAAATCTGTATATTTTTACATATACTAAATTTGGCTGGACAGAAGCACTACCCGGAGAGCTTTTTAAAAATCCTGATGCCAGAGCCACCTGTAAGATCAATGAAATTGCAATCTCTGGGAGTGGGACCCAGTCATCAAAATTTAAAACCAGTTGAGAACTGCTTTAAAAGATGCCCAGGTGGTCCTGTGGGAACCGTGCTTCACACCAGAATGTGCTCCTGTTCACAGAGCTGCCTGCTGGGCTCCTGGCATGCAGGTTGGGAGAAAACGATGAATGAACAAACAAACAAAAATATGGAATTTGAAGAAACTAATTTTACTTCTAGAGCCAACATAATCAACAAGCTCTGTATGTGAAAAAAATAAATGCAATTAGTACTCAGGATCACTGGTGCGTGTTTTGTTAATAAAAGTCTAAAAACTTATCAAAGACTCATTAGCAGCCAAAAGCAAGAGCTCTGTACTAAATATTTACATCTGTTTCTAAATCAGCATTTAGAATTAACTTCAGGAATGACATTCACTAGGCATTATTCTAGAACTTTTGTCAAGTGCCCATGTTAAGAGAGGTGCTCTCTGCAATTTACAATAGCTAAGTGCTGGGAGCAACCTAGGTGCCCATCAGTAAATGAATGGATCAAAAAACTATGGTACATTTACACAATAGAATACTATGCAGCTGAAAGAAAGAAGGAGCTCATACCCTTTGCAACAGCGTGGATGGAGCTGGAAAGCATTATGCTAAGCGAAATAAGCCAGGCAGTGAAAGACAAATACCATATGATCTCACCTTTAACAGGAACCTAAACAATAAAACAAAGAAACAAGTAAAATATAACAAAAGACACTGAAATAGAGGACAGGTAGTCAGTGACCAGAGGGGAGAGGGGAGGGAATTTCAGGGGAGAAGGGAAGGGTTTACAGGAACAAATATAGAGGACACACGGACAAAACTAGGGGGGTTGGAAATGGGAGGGATGGGTGAATGGGCTGGAATGGGAAAAAGGATAGAAACTGTACTGAATAATCTAAAATTAAAAAATTTAAAAAAAAAAGAGAGGTGCTCTCTGTAACAGTCAGGAAGCTGGGGGAGCCAGAGACCCTCAGGGTACAGAAGAAGGCTATGAGGAAAAAGTGGGGATCCAGTAGTCTCTTAGGAGATGTTGGCAGAGAATCTCAGGAGCTCAGGGCTAAAAGGTCCCCAGAGGTCAAGAATTCAAACCCTCATTCAAAACCTGCCCCAACTACAGCATCTGGCCCTGACACAAAGTTTTTCAAAGCTTATCTGGTGACCACCACCTTCCTATGAATCACCTGGGTGCGGGCTTCATTGGGCAGCAGTTTCTAATCCCAGCCCAGCATCAGGTAATAATCCCACCTACCAGGTCAGCATCACCTGGGGATGGTGCAGTTTAAAAACGGGAGGGGGGGATGGGGGGAGGAGATGGATTCATGTGCACATTAAAGTTTGAAAACAGCTGTTCCACTAGCTCTTTTTCTAAAAAAACTTTTTTATTGTTGTTCAAGTACAGTTGTCTCCTTACCCGCCCCACTCCCTGCCACCCCTCCCATCCCCACTTCCCCCCCTTGATCCTACCCCCTTTGGTTTTGTCCATGTGCCCTTTATACATGTTCCTGAAAACCTTCCTCCCTTCCCCCCATTATCGCCTCCCACCTCCTCTCTGGTTACTGTCAGTTTGTTCTTAATTTCAATGTCCCTGGTTATATTTTGCTTGCTTGTTTGTTTTGTTGATTAGGTTCCACTTACTGACAGTTCCATCAGATAGTTTTCTCCCAGTGTTAGTGGCAAATCCGCCAAGCTAGTGCCTCCCTGGGAATGTTTTGGTGGCCAAGTAGCTACATTTCCCACCTTGAACAACACATATCTTCACACCACTATCTTTCCTATTTACTCTAGAATGACTTGGAGATTGTTCTACACATGTCCTAGTATGTAGAAAATTAGCCACAAAAAGGGCCTTGGATATAGTATAATCCAAAATGCCCAATAAAAGGGTCACTTCCACATAATCCAAGATTAGTTCCCATTACCTATCCTAAATGGACCCAACTGGCCTGTTTTGTAAGGTTTCACTGGCACACAAAAGGTTCTTAGTATTGAACCAAAACCTGCTCCCAAACCACAGAATAAATGGTCCCTATCTACCCTCAAGGGCTATGCAGAACCAATCTCTCTTCCACAGGAGAGTCTTTAATACCTACAAGAACATCCCATGTCCCTTTCAAGCCTTTTCTTCTTCAGCCTTTAATCCTTTGTCCTGTAAATTTTTCTTTGTATTAATTTCCCTTTGTATTAATTTGTTTCCTTTGTATTAATTTGTATGTGGCCTTACATAATATATATTCTTAGTTCATGTGAATGGAATTGTGTAAAATCTCATTCTGTTCTTGACTTTCTCATCAAACATGAGGCTTTTAAGAGCTATGTGTATTGCTATGGGCACCTTTTGTTTTCTTTCTCTAATGCCAAAGGGTGTGTAGTTTTTCTACACACCCTTCCCCACCACTTCTGAACCCCCAAGTCTTCTTGATATCTGTGTACTCCTAAAGATACATATACGAGTATATTTTTACATATATTCCCTTTAAATATATTCCCCTTTATCCATGTACCCTTTAAACCAAGGCACCCAAAACTGATCTCACCTATTATAAACTCACAGGATACTGGAGATAGACAGGGAGGAGCAAAAGTAGGTTTACAATTGTTCATGTGTAAAATAATACAATAATTAATAAATAATAATACAAGAGTAAACTCTGTTTTGTGTATTCACAACTATAAACCTACTTTTGCCCCACACTGTATTTTAGGGGATATATGCTCCTAGATTCCCAAAATAGTTACCCATCAGCACGGTCTTTAGTTATAATGGCAACACTGCATTTAAATCATTGACTATTGATAGACATTTCCTTCCTTCTGAGGCTAAAAAAACCCTATGACATGGGAGTACTGTCTCTTAAGTACAGTAAGGCTGCATTCTGTTTCTCCTCATTCCTTTTGCTTACAGAGATGCTTGTTGTGTTGTCAAAGGCAATCTTTTTAGAAGAGACTCAGAATATGCAAAATAAACCTTAGAGATCATCTGGCATGAAGTTGCCTGAGGAGGTAGTAGTAAACTAAACACTTTATGAAGAAGAAAGCTGAGGTTCAGAGGTTCAGCAACTTGCCCAGGGGCGCAGTGTATTACAGTCTCAGAGCTGAGTCAGAAGGCCCAGGTGTCCCAACTTCCAGGCCAGCTTGAACTGTCACCCATGTGGGCCAAGCTCTCTGCAGCAATAAAGGGCTATGAGTTGGCTCATACAGCTCCCTTCTCCTCCCCCACCCTTTGATTCTCTGAAAGCTGAAATCGAAGCACACAGACAGAGTCTGTACTGGAGCTTCTGAGCTACAAAGCCTGCACTATTTAACATTGGCTTTAGCTATCTGGGATGGAGAATAAATAGCACTATAATAAAATCCATAAAATATACTGAATTGGATTTTTTCAGAGATGGCTCCAAGCACAAGTTGATAATCAAAAGGTTCTCAGAAAGACTGAAAATAATGTTTGCTGTGTTGAAATTTCCCTGAATCTTAAGAATATCCCTGTTCCCCATCATTTGCTACCTGCACACTTTAGGCAGAGAGATGTATGTCACTCTAAGTCATGAAGAAAGAGGACACTTCCTAAAGGCCTGATAAAGAAGGATTTTTCATCAGGTTTAGAGCCATTTCCACCTTAAGGCATGAAGGTCTGTAGCCCACATGGTCTCCTAACGCTCCCTGAGCAGCAACTGTCCGTAAGGAAGTTGTCGGTGCAGGGAGTGGCAGTGATGTCTGCTATCCCTTTATAGATGTTCAGGTTTGCAGGGCTACTAATAATTAAGCCTCCCAATTCCTCATAACGACTTGACCACAATTTGAATATGTCCCCAGATGCTGCCTTTCTGAAAGCTTAGAAGGTAGAGGAGCTCTGTTTTCTATCACTATAGTCAAGTGAGGGACAGCAATTAGCACATGCCCCATTACAATTTTACTATTAATATAAGTACTTTAAAAAAGAAAACTTCCAGCCCTGGCCACGTGGCTCAGTTGATTCCCTGTCAGGGTACATTCTAGGTTGCAAGTTGGATCCCTGATTAGAGAGAGACAGCACATTGATGTTTCTCTCTCACACCTCTCTCTCGCCCTCTCTCAAAGCAACAAAAAACACATACTTAGGTGAGGATTTAAAAAAGAAAGAACAAAAAGAGAAGAGAAGAGAAGAGAAGAGAAGAGAAGAGAAGAGAAGAGAAGAGAAGAGAAGAGAAGAGAAGAGAAGAGAAAACTTTGAGTTCCCAGGGAAATAACTACAATGATATTATTTAAAAAATTAAAATTATAACAGTGATAGCACATAAGAAAGAGAATGATCAGGGCATCAGACAGTTTAAGGGAATCCTGAAAGACAGAAGGTGGGATGGGAGGGATATCACAACCTGAAACACCAGAAGTGAGAGATGTTTCCTGAAGAAGTTAGAGACAAGCCAAGCAAACTGGTGTCAACACACGACAAAGCTCAGGAATAGGCTATGAGGCAATCAGACGAGTTAACTGAAGAACTCTTCTTAGATCAACTGAGCCAGCAAAATGCTGACTCCTCTTCCAGGTATACAGAACATAAATGTCAGAACTTGTGCCTGCTGGGATGAAGCTTAAAACCATGCCCTAACAAAAATGGGCAATCTTCTGGGTATGGGTCAATGTGTAGGCATTTGAGGCAGAGAGAAACAGAACAGTCTCAGGCATTCCTGTTTTCCACATCAGACCCTAAAAGACAGAAGAAGGAGGAAGAAGATAAGAAGGAAGAATAAGAAAAGGAGGAATGAAAGAGGAGGAGGAGGGGAAGAGAGCTCTCCTTCAGAATGTCTTTCCCTGAAGCAACTTCAGCTGCTATGACAGCTGCAGACTGAGTGCCCACTACATCTCCAGGTGCCCAGCACAACCATAGAAAAAATCATATCAGGAATATATACTAATTCATCTAGCCCTTCATTCATGTGGCTTAGCCAAAACCCAGGATTCACTAGATATTTGAGTGAAACCTAGAGAGAAAGAAGCTCTACCACAGTAACTAAACCAAATACTGACTCAACAAGAAACAGGTGAGCACTACAGTGAGCACATATGAATTTTTAAAAATCTAATTAGTTTGCTCTGAGATGTCAGAAAGGGTTTCATTTCTATAAAACAAGACAGGTGTGATCCAAAAGATGAAGCAAAGGTACCAAGAAATGAAAAAAGTGGAAGGAAAAGTTAAGTGATTTGGAGGATAGAATCAAGAAGTCCAACATCTATCTAATAAAACCTGTGGAAGTAGAAAACAGAAACAATGAAAGTGGGTAAATAAAATATAATGAAACAAAATTTTCCAAAGCTTAAGACATTCAAGAACATTCAGACAAAAAGTACTTACCAAGTGCCAAGTAGGAATAGCAATATAACTTGATGAGATTTCAAAATTTCAAGGTTAAAGAAAAAAAATCCTAGCAATTTTCAGAGAGAAAATAATCACTAATGAAAGAAAAATCAGAAAGCATTTTCAATGTTTCATTTATCAACCACTTATATAGCACTTATTATAGGCCAGCCCTTTTCTAGGCACTTTAAAAAGAATAACTCATTCAGTGATTTAACACAGCACAGCCCTTTCCATCAACAAGCTCAAGTACTAAATACAATCAAACAATATCATCGAAATTTTAAGAAAAGCATTTTTAAGGTCAAAATCCATACATATTCAAACCATCAATAATGTGTGCACAAAATAAAAGCATTTTTTGATATGCAGGATTCAGAAAATTCACATGCCCTATCTAAAAAAAAAACACTACAAGCTATTCCAACAAAATTAAAAAGAGATACAAAAAGACAATTTAAGATATAAGAAGCCGCAGTTGCTGAATATGACCTAGAACTGTAGAGAGTTGAAAAGAAATATAAAAAGAGGACTTCTGGCCAAGATGGAGGCATAGGTAGACACACTGTGCCTCCTTGCACAACCAAGATAGAGACAACAACAATTTAGAAACAGAATAACAACCAGGACTGACAGAAAATTGAACTGTATGGAAGTCAGACACCCAAGGAGTTAAAATAGACACGTTCATCCACACTGGTAGGAAGGGCGGAGTTCAGCAGCTGGGAGCTGGTTGCAGAGCACAGAGCAGAGAGCTTTGGGACCCGATGCATAAGGCAACTGGAGCACATAAGACTGCAGCGAGCAGACCCTGGGCATGCAAGTGGTGGCTGGCAGACCCTGGCAGAGGGGTGGCAACTGGCAGACCCAGCCAGGCAGCGATTGTGAAGCAGGGCACTGCGTGCAACCCAGGATCCCAGCGCTGGGACATAGAGCCTTGGGGTACTAATTGAAAACACCTGTAGGGGTTGAGGTGCAAGGAGAGACTCCCAGCCTCACAGGAGAGGTTGTTGGAAAGTCCCATGGGGTGCACAAGCCCACCCACATGGGAATTGGCACCAGAGGGGGCCAGTTTGCTCCGGGAAAGTGGTGGAAGGGACTGAGGTCCCATGGACAGCAGAGCAAGCGCCATTGTTCCTTCTCGGTCCCTGCCCCCACATACAGCATCACAAGCTAGAGACTGGGGTGCCTTGCCCTGGTAAACATCGAAGGCTCCACCCCTCGTATGTAACAGACTTGACCAGACCAAAATAAAAAAAAGAGATGCTCAAACAGAAGAACAATTGAAAGCCCCAGAACCCATCATTTTAAGGGACCAAGAGATAGCCAACCTATCAGATGCACAGTTCAAAGCACTGGTGATCAGGATGCTCACAGAATTGATTGATTTTGGTCACAAACTAGATGAATAAATAAAGGCTACAATAAGTGAAATGAAGGAAAATGCACAGGGAACCAACAGTGATGGAAAGAAAGCTGGGTCTCACATCAATGGAGTGCACCAGAAGGAAGAAAGAAACAACAACACAGAAAAGAAGGAAGAAACAAGAATTCAAAAATATGAGGAGAGGCTTAGGAACCTCCAGGACATCCTCAAACGTTCCAATATCCGAATTATAGGGGTACCAGAAGGAGAACAGGAAGAGCAACAAGTGGAAAAGTTATTTGAACAAATAATAAAGGAGAACTTCCCCAATGTGGCAAAGGAAATAGACTTCCAGGAAGTCCAGGAAGCTCAGAGAGTCCCAAAGAAGTTGGACCCAAGGAGGAACACACCAAGGTACATCATAATTGCATTGGCCAAGGTAAAAATGAAGGAGAGAATCCTAGAAGCAGCAAGAGATAAAGAGACAGTTACCTACAAAGGAGTTCCCATCAGACTGTCAGCTGATTTCTCAAAGGAGACCTTACAGACAAGAAGGGGCTGGAAAGAAGTCTTCCAAGTCACGAAAGGCAAGGACCTACATCCAAGATTGCTCTATCCAGCAAAGCTTTCATTTAGAATGGAAGGACAGATCAAGTGCTTCTCAGATAAGGTCAAGTTAAAGGAGTTCATCATCACCAACCCCTTTTTTTATGAAATGTTAAAGGGACTTATCTAAGAAAAAGATAAAAAACAAGTACAGTAAAATGACAGAAAACACAATTATTAACAACAACCACACCTAAAACAAAAACCAAAACAAACTAAGCAAATAACTAGAACAGGCCAGAACCACAGAAATGGAGATCACATGGAGGGTTAGCAACAGGGGAGTGGGAGGAGGAGAGAGGGGGAAAAGGTACAGAGAATAGGTAGCATAGATGGTAGATAGAAAATAGACGGGGAGGGCAAGAATAGTAGGGGAAATGTAGAAGCTAAAGAACTTACGACACATGGACATGAACTAAAGGAGGGGAATGTGGGTGGGAGAGGGTGTGCAGGGTAGAGGGGAATAAAGGGGAGGTAATGGGACAACTGTAATAGCATAATCAATAAAATATATTTTAAAAAATAAAGGATTTTCTGGAAAAGAAAAAAAAGAAATTTAAAAAGAAAATGATCCAGTCGACCTTAACTTGGGACTTTTCCCTTTGAGCACAGGGTGTAGTGACAGAGGATGATATTGCCTTACTAAGCTTGGTGTGACAATGACAATCTATGCATAATCATAGCACTGCCCATGCTGCGTGGGTGTGAGGGTAACTTTTCTGATAAACCTATAGGCAAAGTGCAAAAAATGTCATTATAGAAAATATAAATGCAAAAATATTTAAAGAAGAGCCAACCCCTATCCTTCACAGACTATTCCAAAAAATCCACAAAGATGGAAGACTCCCTAACTCTTTTTATGAGGCCAACATCATACTAGTACGAAAACCAGATAAAGACACAACAAAGAAAAAAAACTTCAGGCCAATATCACTGATGAACATAGACACTAAAATCCTCAACAAAGTATTGGCAAACCACATTCAACAATTCATTAGAAAGATCATACACCATGACTAAGTGGGATTCATCCCAGGAATGCAAGGATGGTTCAATATTCACAAATCAGCAAATGTAATTCATCACATAAACAAAAGAAAAGACAAAAATCACATAATCATATCAATAGATGCAGAAAAAGCATTTGATAAGGTACAGCACCCGTTTATGATAAAAACACTTAGCAAAGTGGGAATAGAGGGAGCATTCCTCAACATAATAAAGGCCATATATGACAGACCTACAGCCAACATCATACTCAACGGGCAAAAACTAAAATCTTTTCCACTAAGATCAGGAACAAGACAAGACTGTCCACTTTCAGCACTTCTATTCAATATAGTACTGGAAGTTTTAGCCACAGCAGTCAGACAAGAAAAGGA
>CM052539.1:103309690-103345965 GCA_028533065.1 Trachops cirrhosus | reverse complement strand
AACTAGAACAGGAACAGAACCACAGAAATGGAGATCACATGGAGGGTTAACAACAGGGAAGTGGGAGGAGGAGAGAGGGGGAAAAGGTACAGAGAATAGGTAGCATGGATGGTAGGTAGAAAATAGACAGGGGGAGGGCAAGAATAGTAGGGGGAATGTAGAAGCTACAGAACTTATGACACATGGACATGAACTAAAGGGGGGAATGTGGGTGGGAGAGGGTGTGCAGGATGGAGGGGAATAAAGGGAGGGTAATGGGACAACTGTAATAGCATAATCAATAAAATATATTTTAAAAAGTTACTAAAACTTAAAAAAAAGAGCATCCGGAGATCAGTGATGTTCTCTCCTGCCGGCCTTGAAGAAACAAGTCACCATGAGTCCCACAGGAGCAGGGCAATGAGTTCTGCCCACATTCATGGGAGCTTGGAGGGGGAACCCAAGCCTCGGATGAGATCACAGCCCAGCAGACAATGAGACTGCAGCCTTGGGAGACTCTGAGCAAAGGACCCACAGGAGCTGTGAGCTCAAAAATGGGTATCACTAAACCACTACACTTGTAGTAATTTGCTTCACAGCAATATAAAACGAATACACCACCCTCCACACACTACAGCTCTGTGAGGGTCTGGGGGTCAAAACTAAGGTTAACAAGATGGGGAGGAGGTTAAATTACTCAGTGGGGAAAAGAAGAAAGAAAAGCTGACCATACCCTCTGTCCCTTTACAAACAATCAGTTTACAGCAGGACCTAACTAGGAAAGGAGAGAAATCGTAACTTTACATAAGGATTAGTTTTTATAATTATTTGGAATTGGGTTCATGGAGTGCATGTGTGTAAACTGCCCTGCTGCACTGGTTTTCAAGAAAGGAAGGAAGGTAGCAACGAGCCCCACAGTGTGGAAATTAATGGACAGTGCAAGCAGAAGTTACTCTCAGATTACACCCCTCAAGTCTCACTTGTTTATTGTGTCACTTGGTTACACTGAGTTCTCCACATACCAAATCGGAATTGCTTATGCCTGACACTGTCTTTCATCCTGGTAGACTGTCCAGTTACCCATGCTGCCAGAAACCATTAAGAAGAAGCTCCAAGCCTCCCAAGTCCCTCAAAAGACTTCCCTCATCCTCATTTGTTCCATCTTCAGCCTTGTCCCTGTATGTGCTCAGCTTCGGACTTCCTGACCTCATTTTTTCTATCTAGCCCTCATGTCTTTCTTTAGACTTGGTACATCTGTTCTCTCTGGTTAGCTTTAGTCCCCTCTCTGCAGTAAGGTCTCTCCCTGGGTCCATCTACTTATGTCTGTGCTGGGTAACTCCCGTGCCTGACCAAGCCCAGGTCCCTATGACCCAACCCCAGCACTGGTGCACTTGATTGGTATCTCTACCAAGACCATCACAACCTCCCGTGAGTTGGGTAGTCACAGCAGTCTGCTTGTGGGGCAAGAAAGCACAGGAAGAGTAGCCAATGCAAAGCACAGCCTCCAGCACACAGTCCGCACACACAGCTGCATGCACGTGCACACACACACACATGAATCTTGGAAGCAAAAACAGTAAGAATTAAAGAGACTTTTCATGTGGTGACTGCTGTAGGTCCATTTTTTTCTTCTGGGTCCATAGTGAAGCCACACTAAATGGTCCAGCCCAAGGGATTAGAGTCAGGAATACTGACGGTTTCAAAAGGCCTTAAAGGAAACTCCCAAGCAGACCCACAGTATGAGAGATGGCCTGTGAAAAGGCACTTACTGCAAGGGCAGACCAAATGCTACTGTTGTACCTGTGAAATTGGAGGAGCTAGAAGGCAATCTCATCGCCAAAGCTGTCCTTCCATTAACCATACCTAGAACAATGCCCAGCATTTGTTCATGTTCCATCAGGGACCACCAAATGGATGAATGACTCAAGGAATTAAGTAATTCTGTCAGTGCCATATTAGTTCCAAGATGAGCCTGCAAGCGTGGTGCTTTGCCAAACAAGAGGACACACAGTTACCCCCCTGCTCTCTCTCCTTCTGCCTCTCTCTCTCTCTCCCCCTTGCCTTTTTGTCTACCTGCATCAGTTTTGTCTACTTCTGTGTCAGTGCCCCCAGCTCTCTCTTGCTGACCCTTGTGAGACTTCTGTACTCCCACTCTCTCAATGTTTCTCCTCTCTCCCTCTAATGCCTGTTTTACCCCCCTCCCTCCCTCTCTCACTCCATGGTATCTCTTCTCTTCATCTTTCCTCTCTCCCCCTATACCACTTCTTCCCACCCCTCACCTCACAGGCCCATCCATTTTCATCTATCCCTCTCCCTACCTCTTACCTGCCATAATATTAGTTTGAAGTACATTTTGTTTATTATGTCTATTGATTAAAGTTTTATGTTCCCTATTCTTAATTAACTTATCATTCATTCTGCTCCCGTATATTGCTGTTGCATATTTTAAACAATAGATAGATTGCTGATAAAGCTATTTGTAAATCAATGTTCTGTAAACTGAATCATATTTCAAATGTACTAGAACTTGCTAGATGAAGGAACCCATGATGAAAAATTAAGCAATTTCCAATAACACATATTTTTGTAAGTCTAAAGTTTCAGAAAATGGCCATATAAAAGAAAACAAGCTCATTTTAATGTCACCACAATCATTCTAGCCCAGTTTTTGTTGATCTCCTTAAGATAGATATTAGATCTCAAAAAATGTCTGTAAAGAACTAAATTCTCCTGGGAGGCTCTTCTTTATGAAAATGGAATTGTTGGACGATGAAAGATGAATGAGAACGTGCTCAAAGTCTGCAAATTTATAAAAGGTAAAAATACAAAGAACGTTCATTCATTATACATGTGCCTATTCAGTTACTATTATATTCCAGGCACTCTGGTAAGTACTGAGGATAAAAACTTGATTAAGACAGATTGCTTGCCCTCAAGGACTCACAGTCTAAGAGGGGACAGAAACACATAAATAATTTCAAAACAATGGGTATGTACTTTAAATAACAGTAGCATATTTTTTAAGAAGGCTCGGCAGTGGCACCATGGGGAAAGCTTCACAAGGGCAGAAACTGGGTGTGGTTTGCCTACACAGAGCCCCCTTACTTTGTTACATTGTTGAGTGATCTACTCTGCTGCGGTAGATGCCGTGGGTGTGGTAGCACGGTTATGCTGCAAATCCATAAAGGTTTCAGGGAGGAGAAGATGGGTAAACTGGGCCTTCAAAGAGAATCGATGGAATCAGCTTCCCATGTAGAAGCCAGGAGTTTAAGGGACAGAGGGGAGGTAGAACACTACACATTCAAAAACTAATTTCAAGCAAACACATACCATTCACAAAAGCCCTCTCTCAGATTATCAGGAGGAAAAAGAACTTAATTTCTTTTATGTGTAGTTCACCACCTCGTTTTTTCTCTTCATGTCTGTTTTTACCACTGAGTTGCGCCTCTCCCCCTTACGCCTCTTTGACATAATTGGTCCCTCAAAGGTCTCTTTGTCTAATTCTTGCAACTGCCAGCTCTCTTCTCTGTAGACTCCTGAGATACTGTTGCATCATAACTGTTTGAGCTATTTCCCTACCCTGTGTATGTTGGGGCAAAAATGTGCTACCAAGTCTAATACGTCCTTGGTTGCCCCTTAGGACCTGTTCGAGATGGCAAACCTACTCTGCAGGTTTCCACAGGCCGCACGAACATACATCCAGAAATTTCTAGGGCAATTTTTGTCTCAGACAGTCTCTTCTGTTGTTCCCCAAACCTGCAGAGTCCCTGAAGTTTGGAATATTCCATCCCTTATCTATGTGTCCAAGTCTGATCTCACAGCATGAAGCAACATAATAAAATTCTTTTGTTAGACCATGTATCACACACAATTTTTGTTTCAGAAAATCTGAAGACCAGATTCATGGGTCTTGTCTCATATGACGACTGTAAGTCCTACCATTTGCTGCAATGCTTCCCTTCTCCGTGGCTGCTCTAGGAACAGGAGCTATGTGCTTGTAAGGGTTGTGCAGCAGATTGGCTGGAAACTGGAGGTCGTCCTTGTCGCCCTGAGGGAGGACAGGGAAGATGATACAGGTGGCAAGGCAGGACATACAGCATAGGAGCTTTGCAGTCAGACAGGCCTGATTTCAAACTTCATCTCCGCCACTTACTAGCCAAGTAACTGGCTTACACAGTAGCTGATATCAGCCCATCTAAGTGTTCTTCCTCCTGCACCTAGGGGTAAAATGGTGGTAGGAGGTCCTCTCTTAGCAGTTGAAGTTTGTCACCCAACAGTACCTAGTGCAGGTAATGAAATAGGTGCCTCTGGCCTTCTCCCCCCACAGGTCACCTCTGTCAGTAGTCACACATGCTCCTATATCATGCTCACTTGGAGGCATGGCCCAAACTCCAGCCCTCGTCTCCTCTGATTAGTCTCCCATTGACTGTCCCTGCTCTGGGGTCTCCAAGCAATGACACCCCAAAGTATACCTCTCACCCTCACAGCCCCTGCAGCATTGTCATGGGTCCTTACCCATGGGACCCTCTTACCCCAGGGATAAGAGGGGTCATGAGCTAGGAGAGGGCTCTCTGCAAACCTTAGATCTGCATGCTGGCTATCCAATTCTCACGTCTCTTACCCCTCAGGAATGCTGTGTGGCATTACACAGGTTTGTCCCACACAGTGTGCCCAGCCCAGTGGAGGAGGGCACTCCTCTGAAGCCATGGAGGTGCAAGGCCCTGTCTTTTCCTAAATCACACAGATGCTGGATGTGCCAGCAGCAGCCCTTCTTCTGCCCACATGAATGCCCTCTGGGAATCTGCCTCACACTGCCCAGCTCAGCAGCCCCCTCCCGCTTGCCTCCTTCTCCTTCCTTGCTTGCCCTCCCCTCATTAACCCCCCTGTCTTCTTGCAGATCTTACTCTCTTATTTATTCTTCTCTCTACTCTCCTATCATCCCTTTCACATGCCTTAGTCATTTTATGGAAGTATAAAGACCTCAGATTTCATCCAAGTTTTACCAGATCCTCTTAATTCTGACTCCTAGTGATTCCAATGCAGCTGTCTGAAGCCAAAGCATAAGAAGTTCTGCACCTCAAAGTGTGGGCAGTCATTTTCTAAGAGCTAAAATACATACCCAATTTACATGACTATTTGCATTTGTGTATAAATTATACATCAATATATATCCTCCCAAGACAGTGAGTTACTAAAATAACTTTGCTACTTTCAACCTGTCATTGCTCAATTTTTCCTCTCTCCCACTTGCAACAACACCCACACACATATTTTCAATCCTCAGGAGAAAAAGAGTGATAAAAAAAGAGGGGAAAGAGAAAGCATAAGGTAGAGTGAAGTAGAGAAGAAAATGGAACAAAGGAGGGAATAAAGATGAGCACAGGAATATATCAATGAAATAATAAATATCTGAGCAATGAAATAAAGGCTACCACTGTAATGAGCTTATGAGGATGACTAAACACAATCTACTCCATAGCCAATAAATAAAATAAATATAAGATAAAGCAAAATAAATGTAAGACAAAACATATGCAACCTCTCTAAAATTGCCTACTTATTTCAGATAAAAATTATTAGGATTTAATTTCTAAGGAAAATGTCTTTAATAGGTCACTTTGGCAGGTATATGTAGTTTTAGTATTTTGACAGTAACCAAATGTCATAAAATACTTCAGCTACCAACAGTTTGGTGCCCACATCAAACAGGCTTTCTGTAAAAGGATCAAGCACGACAAAGTGTGTAGTAGACAATGCTTGTCCTGTAAACCTACTTCACTGAGAGCTTCTCTCCTCCACCCCTTCCACCCACCCAATTCCGTTCTCCAGGCAGCCAGCTATTCACTACAGGACTCCTACATCCTGGACCAATCACATTTTTTTCTCATAGGAATCTGGACTTGGGATGCAAAGATGCTGGGTAGCATGAGCTCTTCACTTGAGTCAGCAGGTCATTTTGCCCTTTGGCAACAGCCAACTTCGAGTGGACAGAAGGAAGGAAGCACAAATAACAAATCAACAAGAAAGGAAGCTTGAGGCTGAAACCTGTCTGTGCCTAGGTTCAACAGGCTCCTAGCTCCAGGCTGCAGTCCCATTTCATCTCTTGGGAACTCAGAGACACCCCTGTGTCCTTACAATAAACTCCCTTCCTGCTCCAGCCTGTTTGGGTAGCTTTCTGTTATTTGCATGAAAAGAACCTTGACTAAGAATATTTTAATCCAATTAATCTAGAGACATTTCCAATTTAATTTTGTATTTCTAATAATTTCTTAATATATTTGAAGTGTTTTGTGGCTGATATAACTTTTTCTCATTTTCTATCAAAAAAGTTAGATTCTTCGGAGTGTAGCCTACCTTTGTCTAAGGAACATTTCTTAACTGTGTTACATTTTCAGCCATTAAAGTATCAGATACTGTAGGTACACGTATCACTTTGTGTTGCACAATAGATTATGATTTTGCAAATTAAACATCTTGAAAAATAAAATACATTGAGGTTCAATAAAATTCTCACCCGTGGGTCTCACTTCTTCATTTCTGCCATCAAAATACCAATACCTCATTAAATGTGAACAAACATTGGAAATGTGCTAATTCAGTTAATAAATGCATGGACAGAGCAAAGGCAGAAATAATGTAAAAAAAGCAGCAAGAAGGAGGCAATAATACTGACAAGCAATAAGTTTGAGAAATTCTGCAAGGCAGGCTACAGGCTTGATATGTAATTTATTACAGTAGAAAAGGAAATGGAACAGGGTAGAGGATCAGCAGAGTCTGGAAGAGGAATCAGGACCTGTCCTCTCAGCCATGTGGTATGGAGCACTCACACTTTAGTGTGGGAATCCCACTGAGTATTCTTCTTAACTGTCTGCGTAGCCATAGGTAAGGCCAATGTATGATCAAATGGACATCCTTCATATTGCACAATGTAGAAGCAGTAATTCTCAACTCATTGTTTTAAGTTTCTACAAAGAAATATATTGCTACCTCATGCTAGTAACTGATAGGATAATTCACACAATGTTCATCCCTATAATAGGCACACATTGGGAACTACACATGAAGAAAAGACACAAGCCCTGCCTTTAGTAGATACAGGTTTTAGTTCAATCCTAAATTCATGC
This sequence comes from Trachops cirrhosus, assembly GCA_028533065.1. Taxonomy (NCBI): domain Eukaryota; kingdom Metazoa; phylum Chordata; class Mammalia; order Chiroptera; family Phyllostomidae; genus Trachops; species Trachops cirrhosus. The sequence goes on along the minus strand of CM052539.1, from coordinate 103,338,862 downwards.
TCTACTTTCTCCAGTCACTGATGCTAATTTAACTAAAGTTGGATTAAAATATATAAAGCCATAATTATCATTATTAATATTCAGTATCTACTCTATGCCATAGACTACATTAGGTGTTTTCTGTGTATATTACATATATTCTCTTTATAACTGTACGAAGTAGGTATTACTCTACCTATTTTACAGATAGAGAAATTGAGGTTCAAAGAATTTGGCCAAATCACACAGTAAGTAAATGAGGGAGCCAGGGATGAACCCAAGTCACTCATAATACAAAGTCTATATATTTCTATTTCATCTGGACTCAACATAAACTACACTAAACTATCTCCGCAAAATGAAAAGAGAGGTATTCATTCAATTACTCAGTTGCTTATTCATTAAGTTGTATTTATTTTTTATTGAGTGTTCACTACCAGATTGCACAACTTCAGGGGGCACCACTCACAATGTATCCCACATTCATCTCTTCCTCACAGCACCACAAGAGCTGGAGCCCTGGAACCTCGCACCTTACAGACTCTGCCTACCATTGGACAAGGCGTTCTGAATGCTACAAAAGCAAAGAAGACAGTAGTCTTCTATAAGGACGGAGCTTATTGTTGATTGTGGGGATAAAAATCCTCATTAACAAAAGAAAACATAATAATGCCTCAAGCAAGGTACAAATACAGTGGACATCCCAAAGCGGGCAGCCAGTATTTGAAAGGGCTGCTTGAGAGGATTAACAGAGGAGACTTTTGAATACCGTGAGCAATTTGCTGGCTGCACAGGTGGCCTGACATGGCCCACTGCTGCCAAACACACTCAAAGACACCACAAGCAGGCGAATGGGAAAAGCTTTTTACATTTTTTAATCTTCAGTGAATTGTCTTCCCCTGTGCTATGAGTGGAAGCAAATCACTCTCCCGCCTCCTTCCAGTTTCACCTCCTCCCGCATTTCAACACACACACACACACACACACACACTACAATTTCAATTCAGAATTCATCTGTGTTCCCCTTCATTTGGGTTTCAGTGATTCAATTTTAGGAAATGCAAATACATGTTCTCTTGCTACCTTCCCTAGCTCAGTAATCACTTGTCAGTACACTGACTATAGATGAAATTAAAGGACATCTGAAAAGACCTGTGATTCTAAGAATAAACATTAGAGAAGATTAAAAAGTAATAAATCCATATTTGGACACCGAGTAAACTTCCTTTCATGTTATTTCTTTGGCTCATGGATATCTGATAATGTACTTTTCCTAGAAAGTTAAGTATAGTAGGTCAGGGATCCAATTTTGATTCTTTTTTACATATCTAACATGATCTATTGCTACAGTTTCATAAAAATATGAAATTGATGCTAACCACATATGTATGTGACCGCATACACACTCGCTATGCAAGTCCCCCACCCAGAGATAAACCGCTGCTGTTCATTTCCCTCCTTCCACTGGTATCTAAGTTTTTACTGTTACCAAGGAAGGAAGATATTAATTTTTTGCTCTAGTAGTCAGAAGATTAGAAGCATTAAAACAGATGCACCACAGTCATGTTTACTTGAAAACTTTTTATCTAAAGACCAAAAGGAAGCAAATCTAATTGATAGATACATGAAACAGGGCTGCATTCTCAAACAGATTATTTTCTTGCTGCTGACTTCCCTCTCTTGCTCTATGCAACTTCCCTCTCTTGCTCTATCTTTGCAAATATAGGGTTTGCTTTCTAATGACTCTCAGGAAATCCTCCCTGTCACTCAGCCATCGAGGAAGCAGTCCTCTATGGCATGGCCCTTCACAGGTGGCTACACCTGCTGAGAAGGCATCAGAGATTCCACAGCGGGAAGAAAAACCATAAAACAGAAGGCTTGAGTCAAGTAAAGATTTAAATGAGAAAGGTTGTTTTAGTTAAGGGAGGAAGGAGGTTGGGTAGATAGCACAAAACATGGTTGTCCTCTTCGGGACAAAGTGAGATGCACAGATCTGTGCCTTAGAGCGAAGAAAACCTGCCTGATCCTCAGAAACGTGGGACTCATAAAATACAGGTACCTGGGCCCCACCCCCAAACTGCTGAATGAAAACCTCTGGGTACTGAGTCGAGGAACATGCACATTTTCAAAGTGCACCAGATAAGGGAACTTACTCATGTTTGGAACCCTGGCCTTATAAAACATGCAAATTCATACTGTTCTGTCCTAGTAGAAGCCAGTCTCAGCACTGTTGTTGCAGACCCCAGAGGAGAGACAAGTCACTGGGAACTCTAAGACCCAGATTAAGGTGGGAAACTGAGGGGCAGAGGAATAGCAGTTCTCGGTGAGGGAACCACAACAGAAGATAGCTATAATTTAGCCATTAGTTCACAGCTCTGGAATTAAGTGGCAAGAATAGGAATGGGAAGGGAAATCACATGCAAAAGATATTATACAGGAAAACTGAATGGAATGTGCTGGTTAGCCACATAGTTAATCATGAAGTATTCAGACATAGAGATTCTGAGGTTCGGGTTTGTGTCCCAGAGCCAGCATTTTCTGTTCCTCTGCATAACCACCATGCTTCTTGTCTACAATACTGCAACAGCCTCCAGACCAGTGCCCATATGTCCCTTTTTTTCATTCCCTGCCAATCCATTCTCTTCCCCTCAGACCATGATAAAAATACAAATCTGATCATGTTGTTCCCTCACTTAGTATGCTGCAATAATTCTTAAGACAAAGATCAAAGTCCTAAATATGACATCAAGGCCCTTCATGATCTGACTCAGCCTCATCTCTTGCTACTCTCCCTTCCAGGTCACTTTCCCACCTACATTGTTTTCTTTGTTGCTTTGAATCGCACAGTTTCCTCACACAGCCACCCCCAGGCCCAAGACTTAAAGGAATGCTGTTTTTATGCCTGGGTGCCTGAATCATCATTCAGATCTCAGGTCAAGCATCAATTCTGCAGTCAAAAATTTCCTCACCTCCCAGTCTATGGCAGGTTCTCACACTCCCTTGTACTTGTCCTCTGTTGCTCTTCTTATACATGCAGTAAGGTATATTTTGGTGAGTGTATGATTAGTGTCTAACTCTCCCACTGGAATCCAAACTCCACTAAGTTAGGACCAAAGCTTTTAGTCCATAATCTACCAAGTATGTAGAACAACAGTGTCTGAAATACGAGGTCTGTCCAGAATGTATCCAGCTATGTAATATGAAAAATAGAGACTTTTATTGAAAAAGATGCAAGATATAAGAAACATCGTACATAGGACAATGACACCTCAGTCCCCTTCAAAGTAGGCACCTTGGGACCTCACACAGTTCTCCCAATTGCCATCAGCTACTCCATTGTATTTTCCTGACTCTCATGAATGGTCTGGAATCTCTTCCTTTTCAAAGGTGATTTTAGTTTTGGGAAAAGCCAGAACTCACAGGGTGCCAAATCTACTCTATTGAAGGGCTAAGTCACCTGGGTGATTTGATGTTTCGCCAAAAAACTCTGCATGAGTCATGATGGATGAATGGGCATGTTGTCCTGATGAAGCTGCCAATCACCAGTTGCCCACAGCTGCAGGCTTCTGAATCATTCAAATAGTTTCTGTGGAGGAATGTTCAATCTCAATGCAAAATTTGATGCAGATTCACTGCTCTACTCACTCAGTCATTTTGAATGTGATGACCACACAGTACACATGCTCGCTCAGCAGTGTCTACCACCCCCACTGACTAGTACAGTGAAGTCATCATTGTTCATACATGTGCATTCCAGTCCACTGTCCTTGGCTGCCAGATTATATAGATTTCAAGCAAACTGTTCTTGTTACATTAATCATGGCTGGGCTTTTTCCAGAGAGACCTTGTATAGTAGATATTGTATTTGGGATGAGAAGGGGAATAAAGCCAATACACTTGTATTGTAAGAAAATGAGAGTACCATTGAATAAAACATGGAAATCAGAGAAAAAAACAAAAACAAAATGAAGGGTTGACACTGGCTGACAGCAGCAAAAGCAGTTAAACTTAAGTAAAGATGATAAAAATTACAATGACATTGGCTTTAACAGATAATTGATAATGTATGTTGTACTCCAAGGTGGAAAATAAAGACTTGGAAAATATGATTATATGTGTTGGTTAAATCCTGAGAAATTGAAATGGAAAAGTACATATAAAAAATATTAGAGAACCAAATATTGAGCCTCTCAAGGAATATCCATGGTTAGGGGGTGGGAGGGCAATGAGAGAAGAAAGACATGACCAACCAGAACAGTGTAGTGAAACAGAGAGCACTAAGGAGGGATTTTCCAGATCTGAATTGTCAAAGAAGTGAAATGTTGCAGTGAAGACAGAGATGATGAGGACTGAACGGGCCACTGGTATTGGTACAGGTTTGCTCCTCAAAAGCTGAACACTTGAAACTCTATAATGAAGAATGGGTAAGAGGACTGGGAAGATAGGAAAAAAGCCCATTTCCAAACACCGCCCACATGAACATCTGCAAATATAGTGCCAGCATCTTGATTTGGTCATTGTGCCCAGCAGCAGGCAGATTAAAGGCTCTCAGGAAGGCATAATAAATCACAAGTTTCCTTCCTCAGTTAAAGCTCCACTTTAACTTTGTTCATGAGCATCTATCCTGAATACTTGCTGACCTGGCACACATTATGTATTCGGCGGTGGCTGTTCACCATGCTTTCCCATGGCCTTATGGATGGTGACATTTTGTTCTTAGTAAGAGATATTAAAAGAAGTCACCAGCAATGAAGGAGCTTTGCCCAAATCTTCCCCAGATTAGAGGCCAAATAGGTTTTAATCTGAACCAATCATGTCACACATCCTCAATGCATGTTTACTAATCCTGATGGTGATGTTATGGCTTTTGATCTATCCTCAATGTACCCATTTTTATTTCAACAGAGCAGAATGTACTGCACTGTAAATATCTGTGAAATATTTCATTAAATGTAAATGCAAAAATCCAAATATATAGCAACATTCTTTCTTGAGATGCTAACTGGCAAACATAAAGAGACACTGATGAGTTTATACTTGCCTGTAATGATGCTGACACCCTAAAATGTGTAAACAGTGAGATAAAGATCAGAGGTCACTTATTTGAGTTTTCATAAAACCATAAGGTAATACTAGAAATCAATATATGCATTCTACCATCTAGCTTTGAGCTCAGAAAAAAAGAGAGCTAAAAAACTGGAATTGACCAGTCTCCATCCATAAGTGACAACTAGAAAAACAACTTTCTTCAGTATCAATCAGCAGATAGATGAAAATCTGGTTACAGAAAGGAGTTCTACCAAACTATTGCTCCCCAGCTCACTTTCAGGTCCAGTTCACTTGGCAAATGTGCCCACCTCTGGACAAGCCCATCCATGGCCCTTTAGGACCAGTGACATAAGTGGTCAGCTATCAGAATGTTCACATGTGACTTCAGGGAACCTTGACTAAGCTTAGGGAGAAGGCAAACAAGAGAGAAGGGAGTTAAACTCCTCCGACCTCTTGCTTTGACAGCCTTCCCTTCCCTACCCTCCTGTCCACCCAAGGAGAGATGTGTTCATTACAAGAGGCCCTGGCTATATGAAGAAGTCCTGATGGTTTTAATTGTCTGCAACTTCATGATAAACCAAGAGTGTGTTACCTAGAAGTATAAGAGAGTATATGGCAGTCCCTCCCTCTCCTCAGTATATTCAGACCACACATCTGACACGTGTAATCCACCCTAGGAAGTAGACAACCTGAGGTAGGTTTAAACCGCAGCAGACAAAAGTCCTCCAAACAAAGCTAATATGAAGGCAAGTTGAAGAAATTGAGGATAAGGAAATAGCGTTTGTGTTAATATAAGGAAGAACTTCCTACAGAGCCCTTCTTTAGCGAGTGAGTACTTCTTCCCTGGAGGCATCCAACAGACACCAGTGGAATCTGGACAGTGACGACTATGCAGTGGAGATTGAAGTATCAGGTGGGTTTACCTCCACCATGGCTCTCAAACCTGGCTGCATATTAAAATCACTTGGCGTTTTGTTCTTGTTTTTGTTAATATAGATACCTAGGCACAATCCCCAGAAATTTGGTTTCAGTTGGTCTAAGGCATCAGTATTTTTAAAACACTCTCCAGATAATTCTAATGTGCAAGTGCATTTGAGAATCACTAGTCCAGATTGAACTTTAAAGTTACTTTAAACTTAGACTCTGATTCCACATCTGAGGAAATGAGTGTTTCCATTCAAAACACCCTAATTTTGACTGACTGCCTAATTCGTTACATGTTCTCTAACACTGGTTAAACTAATGAAGCATCTAAGGCAATATTCCAGACAGAAGGCTAGAAAATTGGAGAAAGAGAGAGACACAGAGAGAGACAGAAAGAATGAGAGAGCTGTAATTAAAGCATATATCTTGGTTTTTAGTTTGAAAAATCTAAATAATTAAATTTGTACTTTGTAAAAATTTCAGAAATGTTGGCTGTCTAAACACGCAGAGTTCTTCTCCGGAAGTTTCCCGATATGGCACCATCAGCAGTTGGATCACCAGGAGGTATGGATTTAATCAAAGGCCTCGGAATTCTCAAATCTCAAAGGCTGTTTGAGACCTTTCAGCCTGAGGACCGAAAATATCGAATGTGAATGGGAGACTACATATGGTTGTTAGAATGCAAGTAGGTGACAATCAGATAATTTCATATGCTGCTTTTTATCCTGAACTATTTTTGTGTTAGTCTGCTCTTTAGCAAATGAATAATTCACTTATATTTCAAATGTATTTTAAATGGGCCACATTTGAAAGCAGGGTAAGATATAGTTAAAGAATATGTTATCACTTTTTAATAGGTTGAAAAGTGGTTTGGGGTGTTGGTCTAGATAAAAGAAGACAGTCGGCTTGCACATCTGTAAAAACAGAGAAAGGATGGGCTCTGAACCTTTTCCTTCAATCCAATAATTAGAGGCCAACTCCATCCGACAGCTTCTATAGTTCAAGTTTCCTTTCGCTTGCCTTCTATGACCCTGATTTTGCCACCTGAGCCTCTTCAGCATGTGGTTGCCACTTTACCTGTGGCTTCCAATGACTGAGAGTTCAATAGGTTTACATTTACATCCTTAGAAGAGAACATAATGCTAGAATAAATTTATCATATCATTAAAATATAAAGTCTTAAAAACACAGTGAGACAAATATAATTAATTTTCAACATAGAAAGTTGGAGGTGGGAAGGCACAATGCCATGTCCATAGTAAGTACTCAAAGATTCTAGAATGCAGTGACAAAAGGTCAGTTCAAGCTGAGACAGGTATGTGATATCTATCATTCAAGTAACACAGACACTGCTCTTTAAAACTGTATGTTTAAAAAGAACAGTTAGGTGTGATTTAATATATTCTTAGCAAATAGCTTAAGAAATTGAAAACAGCCCTGGCTAGTATGGCTCAACAGATTGAGCACTGGCCAGCAAACCAAAGGGTCGCTGGTTCAATTCTCAGTCAGGGCACATGCCTGGGTTGCAGGCCAGGTCCTCATGTAGCCAGGGGCTACGTGAGAGGCAACCACACACTGATGTTTCTCTCCCTCTCTCCCTCCCTTCCCCTCTGTCTAAAAACAAATAAATAAAATCTTTAAAAAGAGAAATGGAAAACATTACCTTCAAGAATAAAAACCCTACCTGGTAGCCCTGGCTAGGTGGTCCAGTTGGTTGGAGCAGCATCCTTATACACCAAGGTTGTGGATCTGATCCCCAGTCAGGACGTAAGCCTAGGTTGCAGGTTCAATCCCCAGTCAGGGAGCATACGGGAGGGGCAACTTGTTTCTCTCTCACATAGATGTTTCTCTCTCTATCTATCTCTATCTCCCTTCCTCTCTCTCTAAAATCAATAAATATGTATCATTGGGTGAGGATTGGGGGAAAAAGTGCTTTAAAAAGCAAAAGAAAAAATCCTACCTGATACTTTTAAATAAACTCATAGCCTCCAAAATTTATTTTTAAGACCATTGTCTTTTCTTACTCTGTTTTATTTATAGTAAGTTCTATGATATAGCAGGAATAGAAGTAGGAAGCTCTGAGGTGAATAGGATTTTCAATTTTAAATAGGATGATCAGGGAAGGCCTCACTTACAAGATGACATTTGAGCAAAGACCCTAAGGAGTGAATGAATTATCCATGCACATATCTGGAGAAAGTTTCAGGCAAAGAGAACTGCAAGAGAAGATCTCATGCGGCAAGACTGTGACTGGAGTATAAGGAGCCAATGTGGGCGGTGACAACACACAGTGAGAGAGGAGGAGACTATCAGGACATCAGCTCAGAAACAGGTGACAAGCCTTGTAGGCCTTTATAAGGACTGAGTGAACTGTGTCAGAGCAGAGGAGGAACATATCAGGCTTTGGTTTTCACAGGATCACTCTGCCTGCTGTGTAGAAAGGCAGCTGTGCAGGGCCAGAGCAGAAGCAGGACGAATACTGCAACAAACCAGGTGAAAGAGGATTGCATTCAGAATCAGGGTGATAGCAGGAGAGGTGATAAGACGAGGTCAGAATTCTGGATATTCAGGTATTTTGAAGATAAAACTATTGCTTCAAATAGCTTATTTGAAGAATAAGCTATTCTGATGTACTGAAAGTAGGATATGAGCTAAAAAGGCAAGTTAAGGATGATTTCAAGGGTTTGGGCAACTAAACGAGAGGAGTTGCCCTTGACTATAGTAAGGAAAGATGAGAAGGAGCATGTGTAGGGGAAAACAGAAGTTCAATATGAGACATATTAAATTTTCAACATGCCTATTACAAATTAAAAGAGATAGTTAAGCACATGACTGTGTGTGTTTCAAGTCCATCAGGGAGTTTATAGCCAGAGATAGGAATTTGGGAATCTTCAGCAGGCAGAAGGTATTTAAATCCATGAGTTTGGGTGGACATGAGTGCAGGCAGAACAAGGAGGACACCCGAGGACCAAACTCTAGAAAACCCAGTATTCAGAGGTCAAGAAGAGCAACACGCACCAGCCAAGGGGACTGGGACGGAGCAGCCAATGGCCACTGACAAGCAAGGAAACTGGGGTATGCTGTCCTGGAAACCAAGGGGAGAAACTGTTTCAAATAAAAGGGTGTAACCCAACATGTCCAATGTTGTGATGGAGCAATTAGAATCAGAGCTGAGACTTGACCTCCGTTTTTAGCAACAGGGTGAGCACTGGTCGTCATTATAAGAGTAGCTTGGGTGGAGTGGAAGAGGTAAAAAGCTTGCATGGAATGGATTCAAGACAGGCGCAGAGGAAGTGGAAAGAGCAGATACAGACAAATCTAAGTAACCACCACTGACTGCAGGAGACAATGAAGAACTAAATAGTCATATCCCCTGACTTAAGTAGAACTCCGCACATATAAAATGGGCCCATATTCCTATTCTCAGAGGAAGGAAAAGGCTGCTTATGTCTTTGTAGTAAGATGAGACATTTTTTAAATGCTCATTTTATCAACATACCCGGCTTCTAAAGCTAAAGTCACAGTGTTCCTGTTCAATGTGATAAACTCAGGCAACACGCTTGGATTTTCTCTCCAACCCTGTTCCTAGGTCATAGTACAAACCCAGGCCTAAAACGCCGCAGGCCTCCCCCCAGTCAATGAGTTACAGTTCATGTCCTTAGGGAAAATGGTCTTGGATGAAACTGGGAGTTAGCAGCTAATCCAAACCCATTAACTTTCACATCTGGAAATAAGTGAGTGAAGAAAATGAGTCTGATGGCTTCAATTTAGTTCTCATTTATCAGCATCACAATAACCTGAATCAAGGACACACAATTCAGGGTGACTGGGTGAATTTGCTGAGTGGAGATCCAAGACAGAAATGAGGCTGAAGGTCAGGATCCATGATTACCGGTAGTTATTTCACAGGACCAGGTTTCGAGTCGGGGGCAAGAGTATAGGGCACGCACACAAGGAGGCTCAGACCCAGAAAAGCTCTCAGGCTGATGTAGCACACTATCCTTCACCACTCCGCTGGAACTTTTCACTCTTCATTTCATTAGAAATATATATAACAACATCAATTACAATAAACATTATATTTCTATAGCTTAGTCCCCTACAAAATGTTTGCTGCCTATGTTTTTCATTTGAGTTCCTTAGCAGGCAACAGTATTCTCCATGTCATAGATGGAAAAACTAAGCTTGGACAGAGTGAGCTACGCAGAACAGTAAATGGTGATGGCCAGTGAAGAGCATACTTTGCTTCAGTGAATAACACTCTACCCTAATTAGGAACAGAACTAGCTATTTGAGAAATCAACTTTGGAAAGTATGAGAAAGGACATACACAAAAAATGGAATTATCTTCTGGAGGGCAGGCCCCTTGTGGTACAGGTTTCCCCCACTAGGTGAATGTTCTAGGAACCCATCTGTATCAGTGTACCAGCTGGCATTGTTGTAAGAGGCTGGGTTTGGCTTCAGTGAATTTTTTTTGAAGACTCTGAACACATTTGCCCATTTCATAATGGGTGATTTGTGAGTGCATCTTCCCATACCATGCTAAGTATTCACCATTTTTTGACAAAAAATGGCATGACCCCAGGGCCCCACCCAGTGACTTTTTTCGGTTTCCCAGGATGAAAAACATCCTCAAAGGGAAACAGTAGTGATGGAAGAGGTGAAACAAAAACAGCAGAAGCACTAAAAGGCACCAAAACTGACAAGTTCAAAAACTGTTTTGAGCAGTGGAAAAAATGTCTCCATAGGTGCATTGCATCAAATGGAGAGTACTTTGAAGGTGACTGAAGTTTAAACATGTAAGAATAAATGCACAATTTTTTATAAGTAAACTCTGGTATTTTGGGGTCCTCCCTCATATATATGTGTGTGTATATGTGTATATATGTATATATATGATTATGTGTGTATATTCACATACATATAATGGAATGTATATGTGTATGTGTATATATACACGCATATAATGAAATGTGTATATATACATATAATGGGATGAAAACTGTTTTATATGTTAACACCTGAAGTCTTCAAAGGAGAAAACTATCTGTGGTCAGAAAAATACTTTGAGCACCTGGCTGGTGTAGTTCAGTGAATTGAACATGGGCCTGTGAACCAAGGGGTTGCCGATTCAATTCCCAGTCAGAGCAGATGCCTGGGTTGCGGGCCAGGTCCCAGTAGCGGTATGCCAGAGTCAACCACACACTGACGTTTCTCTCCCTCTATTCCCCTCTCTAAAAATGAATAAATAAAATCACTTTAAAAAAAAAGAAAAATATTTTGATAAATAACAGATCCTGGTTTGCCAAGTACAACCCCAATTTTTTCCTTTGGCCTAAGAAATTAATATCACCCACTTTTACTTTCAAAGGTGTTCCGTTTCTTAGGATGTGGTCACCCAGTTGAGGTATGTTCACTACTACTTATAAGCTATCTGAGAGGAGGCAGAGATGGAGGGAGATGAGACCCCATCCAAGAGCAAGGGTTAGCAGGAAACGAGGAAGCCAAGTGCAGGCCAAACTGTTGTGCTTTTGACATAAATAGGAATGGAGAGAAAAGACAGGAGAAAAAAAGAAATGAGTAGAATTGCAAGAAACTAGGCAAATAATTTGTGGCTGGCACTGTGTGGGCTGGCACTTTGTAACCCAAATCCCCAGTTACGGGGGAACTTTAGGACATTTAAGTACAGAGACACCTGATTTCCAATTTGAACTTATTTTTATTCCTAAGATGTAAAACCTTGCCCTGCCCTTCCTTTCCTCTACTTCAGTCAAGTCTACTATACATGTAAATGCATTATGTAAGGAAGATTTTTTTTTTTAGAGAAATTAAGGAAACGAGTTTCACGGCCAGGGCTAAGATAAACAGAAAAAAAAGAGAACACACAAAGGATAAGTGATAATGCAAAACCGAAATAGAGAGGACCAGAAGTTTAGAGCCAAAGACGACCATGAATATGTAAGCTCCCCAGCAGCTCTCAGAACACACAGAGCCAAGCATGGGACTTTGGGACAACGCCCTGCAGTCCTCGCAGAGCAGGAATCCCCAGTTTGCACTTGGGTTGCATAAAGAGTGAACGCAATAGGGATCGACAGTTGTTCAAGTTCCTTAAACACTATACTACAATTTAAACCTATAAACGTACATTTATTCTCCAATGTATTAATGTGGAGCCAAGGCTGTTCCTCCGACCATGAGTCTGTTGATTGGAGTTCTCTACTGTCTTTCTTGCATAAACCACGCCCTAAATAATGCAGAAGCTAATTTCTTCAGATGAGACGAAACTCTCCTAGATATCTGTGATATTTTTCCAATCTTTTGCAGGTGTTTTACCTATCCCTAAGATAATGACATTTCTTTTTAGAAACTTGTTTTATCAAATCTTTCCCAACAAGCTTAGCTTTCATAGAAATGCCTTCTTCTTGCATGACTGTCCCATCTACTTACTGAATATTTAATGTTATTTAATTATGATAACATGCAATTGGTATAAACAAGCATGCAACCAATGCAGCCAACGCTGAGCAGTGAGGAAGTCATCGGTGGGAACAGGCCTGCTCGGTGTACTGGGGCTCTCCATCAGCCACACGACTCCAGGCAGCATCCGGTTTTACAGAGGGAAAGGAGAGCTCTATTATCCCCAGAAGCTTAGTAAATGGAGGTCATTTAAAAAGCTTCTTTTTGGTTTTTACATAATTTTCTTCAAGAGTTTAACAGCTTGTCAATACAAAGCATATTGGAGCTATGGGCACCACGCTCTGCTCTGTCCCGTGGCCACATCAGTCAACCCACAGATGTCCATTCAGTGGGATGGACCTGGCCCGAGGCCAGAAAACCTCCTCCCCTCCTGGGGAAAACGACCATCCCCATTCCTAACTGAATGACCATACTGTGTGGGGGGCTTTGACAGAGGCTCAGAGCTATACCACAGGCCAGACAGAACAGCTCCAGGAGATTCTCAGCAAGACATGGTAACATTTAGTGCTAATGACTAACCGTGTGGATGCAACGTAAATTAGGACTCTCTTCGATGACTAATCGTGTGGATGCAACACAAATTAGGACTCTCTTCAGCTGGAAAGGGCACAGAGCTAAATCTTAGCAGCAGAGAAAGTACTTTCTCTCCTAATCAGAAGAGCACAGTCATGGTGAAGTGGAGCAGGTAAATGAACTGGTGTCTATAATTAGGACCTTTATTCTTTTCCTCCAAAGTGTGAAAAAGGAAAGGTAGGCATGTGAGGAAAAGGAAGTTAAAAACTTCGGGAAGATGATTCCCTTGGTCACCTGAGGAGACAAGTTAGCCTTGATGGGTGTCTTGGTAAAGAGCTGAGGATATTGGCAGCCTGAGGAAGTACGTGAACTTAAAGGAACTTCTGATGTCAGAAATTCTTAAGAGATGAAAGCATTCTTTAAAGTTACAGATAGTTTTAAAAGATTGATATTAATCACTATAAGCAGTCCATTAGCAAGATTTCTAACTATATCTAGATTTTGTGTTTAAATTAAACTTTCATGTTTACTCTGCTTATATATCCTTCATGGTGGGAAATTTAGTACAAAAGGTTGCTGCTATTATACGAAAGGCAAAATTGAGTAAAATATATGTAGCATTGTCCCTGGAACTCAACCTCACCTGTGGCCCAGCTGGGAATTCGCAGATGAGGCAGTCTAATTAATGAGAGAGCTAGAAGTGCAGGAAAACCAGCAGCAAACTGAACACTATCAAGAACTGGCAGAAGGTGGAGATGTAAAAAGTGACAAACTGAGCTGAACAGTTCCTTTGTTTTTATATTTATGTGTTTATTATTTATTGATTTGTTTTTACATTTCTATATTTAAAAAATACAAAAAGAAGCAAAAAGATTAAGTGGCACTTGCTGTTGGAGCCAGAGAAACAGATACACAATTTTTTTTTACCTGCTACCAGCTCTGCAGAAGAAGGGAGACTCTGGTTACAGCCCAGTTTTTGTGTTTTGAAGTCGGGTGGCTGATATTAGTGGAGTTCCACGCTTTCCTCCTTTCTCTAGTTCTCCCCCAGCTCAAATTCACGGCAAGGAGGCCCATGCTGAGGCCTCTGCAGGAAACCATCAACAGCAGCAGCTAATGGGAAGCCTAACGACCTTTTAATGGGACAAGTAAAGCTAAGAGAGTTGTGCAGATAATATTTATAATAGAAGAAAAAGAAACGCCACAGTAAACTGAAGCAAGAGCTCGCCAGGCTAGGCACTGCTAAGCCCAGTGAAGACAAAGCTGCACCCTCCTTGAGAAAGGACATTTATCACTCCTCTGAAGACTTCCCCAGCATCACAGCACCCGCTGCAAGCAGCAAACGCTGAGTGTAATGAGACAGCGTCCACAATGCAGTGTGATACCTCACAGGACACGTGGAGTAAGCAGCAGACATACAAGTTTCTTAACTTGCATTTATGAAACAGTGTTAACCCACAGGAAATAGACTGCTGGGTCTCCAAGACCTGGGTTAAATCCAGCTGAAACAAAACATGTTATCAATCGAAGTCAAGTACAGACACTGTAGCAGAACAATGTGGTTCTACAAGTATTTCCCACAGCCTGTTACATCACCTGGTTTCACCAAACTAACCCAAAGTCATCTTTAGAGCTTGGAGATTTTCATCCCATCCCCTCAGACAATATTAACATACCTGAAAATTCTACCACGATGGTTCTCAAAATGTGACCCCCAGACATTAGCATCTGTAACACCTGGGAACTTGATAGAAATGCAAATTCTGAAGACCCACCTGAAACCTAGTTACTGAGAAAATCTGAGGGCGGAGCCCAGAATGTGTGTTTTAACAGCCCCTCCAAGCTATTGAGGTAACAAGCTCAGGTCTGAGAACCACTGGTCTGTAACAATGAATCTCAACCATGGCTGAGCATTAAAGTCTCCTAGGAAACTTTAAAGAGCAGAATGCTGATGCCTAGTTCCTACCGTCTCCCCCACTTCCAGAGTTCTGATTTAATCAGCCTCAGGTGCAGCTGAGACCGTTGAATTTTTTAAAATTCCCCAGGTGATCCTAATGTTCAAGGAAGTTTGAAAAATGCTAGAGCAGGGAGACAATGGGGAAATTGGGACAACTGTAATAGAATAATAAAAAGAAAAAAGAAAAAGAAAAACACTAGAACATATTCAGGAAATGATTGAAAACAGACAACTTTTCACACCTGGGGCGAAAATCAGAAAGGCAGTCAACAGGTATTCAGCGCCACCGATTACAAAGAATAGTAAGTAGTCTACTGATAGACTGAACAGTTTTTTCCTTGATCATATTTCAATAATAAAAGCAAAGGTAAAATTTTCCCCTAAAGTCCTAGGCTTCACTGCTTTAAATGTATATTTGAGATTTCCTGGCTCATCCTTACTGCTAGGGAACTCAGAGGCTAATTTTGTCCTTAGGGAGTTTATCTCCCCCTTTGTAAAGTACCTGGAGCCTGTTCTTTTACACCTAGTGGAAGTCCTGTTGCCAGTGCTTCCCCGCACACGCACACTGAGGAGCGTGCATCCCCAGGCCATGCATCGATGTGCCATTGGGTCCGGGGAGCCACAGGCCAGAGGCGGCTCATACGTCTGGAGTCCCAGATTTAATCAAAGTTAGGTCATTTGAAATGTCAGTATTAAGAGAAGCATAATATATTGTGAATTGACAGGCCAGATTTGATCATTCTGGGTTCTTCCCCTGGGGCGTCCTGAGAACAGTACCCGTTCACTCTCTTCTGCCATCAGAGGGACCTCCCTCCCCAGGAAGGTTGGAGGGGCACACACATTGTATATACATGAGCCTTACTGAAAACTGCCTGAAGTTATCTTGGAAGAAGGAATAATATAAACAAACTAATGAATGAATTTCCCCTTGAGATCTCTTCTAGGTATTTATTCAAAGACATTATTATTATCTTCTCTCCTTCAAACACTGTTTATTTTTTGGATTCCATTGAATACCAACATCCATTTGATGTCGCTGACACGTGAGGTCCCACTGTGGCAGTGGGAATCTATGGCAGAATACTTTCAAATGATAAAGTTAATCCCTCGACTTCTGTTTCCATGAGCACGGTGCTGGAATTGGCGTTCCAGGTGAAACTGTCACCAGGAAGCCTGTGATGGGGGCAAGTCAGCACTTAGCGGCAGAGAAACAAGAGAATCTGGAGGAAAACAAAGAGATAGTTGTTGAAATTGGGACTCAAAGCAAAAACGTGTAAAAACTTATAAGCCAAAAGCCTAATAAAATAGGGCATTCTCACCCTCTCCCAGAAGAATGAGAGAATGGAGAAAGAAAAATAAATGACCAAAATCCAAATCAAGACTGCAACCTCAAGGAGAAATTGTCAGCATTTTATATAGAACTCTTGTGCCATATTTACACATTTATTACACCCAAACAGTTTATTGTTCAGTCTCTCTGCTGTCCTCTGGGTGAAAAATAGCACTCTCCTCCTCAGAGCTTTTACCAAAAGTGGCAATATTCTCCCGAGAGTTGGCCCTGTCTCCCAGCTTTTCCTTCTTCCTAATCAAGTTTGAGCTTATAGAATTGGTGCTTTAGGGTATGTTTCATGTAACTTTTGCTTTAGGCACTGGCATGCCGCTCTGCATTTTGGGGGCTTCTCACTCCTCCTGCAGATGGCAGCACAGATAAATGCAGCATCCCTTCGGTTTGTCCATAGTTTAGAGAAATGCAGTTTCTCTCTCTCTCTCTTTTTTGTTAGTCAGAAAAAGAAGTGAAATATAAAACTCCTAACTATCCTTACTTCTAAGTGTTCTCAGCAACAAAGTAAGCATATCCATTTCCCAGAAATTTGAGGAGACAAGCCTCTCACACTCCACAAACACTGCATTTGGAGCCTTGTATATCAGAGCCCTATTAGGGACCATCTAGTCCACACCCCTGTTCTAATGACAGTGCACGAAGAGGAAAGACAGCCTCTCAAAGTCACACAGCCAATGAGACCAGAGTTCCAGTGTCCTTGTTTAATTCAATTTTCCTTCCAATGCACCTCGCCGTGCCCCTGAATGCCACAGAGCACAGCAGGGCTAAGAGCTGCTGCTGCAACCAGCAAAAGATAAAGAAAACAGAACGAGTCCTAATGGGATGGGAATGAAGACTTGACATTGGACGGGTGTGGGGAGCTGATGCACACACAGGCGGCAGCGAGCAGACCCCAATACAGGTCAGAGCTCAGAGAGAGGCAGTGATGGTAATCCACACACTACGAAGGGAGAGGGCAGAGCAAGACTGCACAGGAGCTCCAGAGATGTCCGTAGAGCCTGGCTGGGGACAGGGACACTCTTGTTTCTCTCCTGGTTTGGGGACAGGCACAAGATACAAAGTCTGACCCATATATTCTTGCACTCAGGGAGGTTGAAAGTACAACAGATGTTCTGGAAAAATGCTTCTAGCTTCTGTGTCCTTATCTGTTAAATGGGTTCATGTGAGAAATGAAGTCAGATGTGAAATTGTGTATAAACTATAAAGGAGGCTGAATGCACACTGTTCCTTCTATCATCACAGTCACTACCACCTCAGGGGCAAAAATGAGCTAGGCCTGTGGGGGTTTTTGGCACGGAATCCCTAGGTTTGAAATGAGAACAAGCTTTGGAAGCAAACAGCTGGGTTTCCAGCAGCTGGGCGACCTTGCCTTCTCCAAACCTCAGTTTCCTAGCACAAATGAGGGAATTAGTCAATCAGAGCATTGAATAACAATTTTTTTTAAATGTTAATAAAGCTCTCCCTCAGAAACAGTCAATCTCAGAGCCAGCACCAAATCTTTCTTCTAAATGTTCACTCACTCACCTCACCATTTACAAATCTAATCCCAGTTGGGCTTATCTGGATAATACACCTTTGTCTTGAAAAATTATCCCTCTGTCCCTTCTGATTGTTTAGGAGTGGAAAGCCAAACTCCAGTCACAGTTTAATCTTCAAGAATAGAAATACAATAACTAGTACAAAAGAAAAAAAAGGAAAAAATGCAACTGTCAAAATCATTGGTTTTAAAATCAACTAACTAACCAGGGAATTGAATATTCATTACATAACTTTGGAAAATTCTTCATAATAACTTGAAATTATTGCCTTGATCGAACTTTCTTATTATACATACAAGAAATTAAATCCTCCAGTAAGTGAAGACACATTGCTAGAAAGCAGCAAAAGGTACATTGGGTAGAAATGACAGAAACCACAGTTATCTGATCTGGATCAAAAATATTAAACAAAGAAAAAATACTCATTATTCTGTCAACTTTAAGACATTTTCAGCTTGCTCATACTGGAACACATCCCCCTGCGGCCTTGTAAAACTCACTGAATTGGAGTAAAGTAGCATAAGCAGCAGCTTCATCTTCAAAGATGCCATGTAAAATACGCATATTAACAAGCAGGGTTTTTCTTATTCTCACGCTTTCGCTGTGTCTCTGCTCTGTTCCAAGCATCAGCCACGTCTGAGCTGTATGATACCGAGTAGCGTTTACATTTTCTTGCACTTGCCACCACCTCCCAGCCTTGGGGCCCCAGTCACTGCCAGGGGAGCCCTCCTGGGTTCCTCCAGAGGGACTGAACTTCCCAAGCCAATAAATGTGGCATAAGACTGACATCTCTTTCCTCTAAGACAGCACATGGTAAATAGTGCCCTGGTTAAACTGCTTGTATTTGAAAAAGCAAATAAACCAAAATGGCATGTTTGTAGGTGTATGTTTCAGTGCCTTGCTCTGTAAATTCCTCCTGAATAACTGATTAGGCCAGGGACGAGCAGAGTCTTAGATCTGAAACAAGATTCAATCTGTGAATTCAAATTTACAGTTCCAAACATCTCTTCAAAATTTGGGAGTTTTGATACATCTTACCATTTGCATTTTGCAGGACATTGGTGGTCTGCTGCAGATAAGACTAGGGACATCTCCTCAGGACCCTGTGCCATCCTTTGCAATGAGCAGGTGGGTGAAGCCATAGAACAGGATGACCATGAACTAAGGGACAGAAGACCTGGTGATAATTTCATTGTCTTCTTCAGCTCTTTGAATGTTAACTTCCTTTTTCCTTTCCACCTACGGGTACTGAGATGAGTCTGTCTAAAGGTGCAGCAGCCTTTCAGGAGAGTGTGACTGTGTGCTTAATCCTACAGGGTGTAACTGAGCGACCATTTTTGGAGACCCTCCTGTAGGCCTAGAATTGTGCAAAATCCTGCATCTCCAGCACTTAGCACAGTGCCATGTGCATAGAACACACTCAGTAAATAAAGTTTGTTGAATGAATGAATGAGTAAATGAGTGAGCATTTGGCTTAGACTATAAAAAGGAAGTTAATGCTAGAATTTACATCAATTGATTTCAAAATCTAAGAAAAAAGGTAAGTTTTGATCCTATTGCCCAAAGAAATATAGTTCATGAGAAGTAGGAAATTTCAAAAGAAAAAATCAAATAAGTCCGATTTGATCTCCCAAAACAGTGCCTGATAGGAAATAAAAAAGAGACAGGGTGAGAAGCAGAAGGGGCCAGACAACCAAGGGCTGGAACCTGGTAGAAGGACAAACCCTCCAGAGTAGGGCAGGTGGTCCCTCAAGCTTCCAGCATTTGGCTGTAGAAGTGTAGCCAGGTGGTTTGAGCATCATAAGTAAAAGTGTGGCGAGGGCCACCAGCAGGCAGACAGGGTTCAGCCCTAGGAAAGTCTAGCTGAAGCTAGAGTCTGATTTGTGTGGTCTGGGATTCACAGATAGGACCACCAGGAGCAGATTAGTAGTCCCTGTTAAGGCTAGGTTAGCAGGAACACTCTCATTGCACAGCCACTGAGAGAAAGTCTGGCGTTCCTTAAATCTCCCTTGCCTGGACTCTGCTTGGTCTCACTGGCATTTGAGACTAGAGTGGGACTGAGCCTACCACAGTATCAACAAAAAACAGATATGGCACACCCTGTGCAGAACACTGTTAAATATACTCCCTCATTTAATTCTCCCACCACATCTATGAAGTGGGCACTATTGTTATCATTTCCACTTTACAGATGAGGAAATTGAGGCACTGGGCACTCAGTGCTTGTCCAGGGCCACGCATGGCGGGGATCTATGCCTGCACTGCCTGGCACCAGCATCTGTACTCTACAGTCTAAACACTGTATCTGCTGCTTATCAGGGCCCCCGGCTGTGGGCTCCAAGGGAGGTGGTCAGGGAGCACCGTGTTCTTTCCAAGCAGGACCAATGCAACCAATTACCTATGTGGAGATCCAAGCTTTGAAATGTGCAGAATTAGAAAGCAGCACGCATAACCAAAGCTTCATACACAGGATGGCATGACCCTGTAAGAATAATTCAGCAGGGCAGAAGCCCCAAAGGGCCTGATGCTTGCTCATGCAGTGAATTAAAATTTACACACTAAAACTCAGATGTGCAGAAATGGAGTTTAATTCCCATACTCTTGGGCCCTTGTCTCCCTTTGCCTGCTGCTGCCAGGCTTCCAAGCAACTCCTGTGGCTTAAAACAGTCTCCTTGGGGTGAACGCGCACTGCATTTAGGATTCCCCCCATTAGAGCTTGCAGAGGGTGGACGTAATGGCTGCCTAGCTTTGGGAAAGGGACTTCTGGCTAAGGGTCCTGTCCCACTTAACTCCTGGGCATGTGCCTCTTTTAGTATGTGGCTATTTCAAAAGTAAATAAATAAATAAGTAAAATTAAAAATTCAGTTCCTCACTCATACTTGCCACATTTTAAGTGCTCTGCAGCCACTATGGCTAATGGCCACTAGACTTGGAGAGTACAAGTGATAGTCCAGATATAGAACATTCCCATGATCACAAAATATTCTACTGGACAGCACACGCACACACATACGCATAATGAAATATTCTATGCCTGTACTACATATATACATATGTGTGCATTCTTATTTGTAACTTACTTTCTTTTGAAAATAGCATATGTACACTGGGACACAAGTATAACGAGACATTAAAATCGAGTCAGAAACTCCATGTTTCGCAGAACCAAGCTTTGCAAACAGATGGCACTCGGCTCTTGAGCAAGTGACTTAACCTTTGAGCCTCAGCTTTCTCGTCTTTAAGATGGAGATGATAATAGCATCAGTCCTACCAACCTCTCAAGTGGTTATAATAATCACTTGAGATAATGCATGTGGAAGTACTTTTAATTTTTAAGACAACACTCAAATTTATCTATGGTTCTTGCAATTCTAATACAGAATTATGCTATAGACTGAATGTTTATGTTGCCCCAAACCCATATGTTGAAACCTCACCTCCAATGTAATAGTACTTGGAGGTGAGACTTTGGGGAGGAGGGTAGGTCGTGAGGGCACAAGGCTCCTGCAGCGGATTCGTGGCGGTGTGAGAGACTCCAGAGCCCTGTTCGGCCATGCCAGGTCAGTGCGAAGACGGTTCTCTATGAAGCAGGAAGTGGGCTCTCGCCAGACACTGACTCTGCCAGTCCTTTAATAATGAAGGACTTCCCAGCCTCCAGAACTGAGAGAAATAAATTTCTGGTCTTTGAGCCACTCAGGCTATGCTATTCTGTTATAGAAACCTGAACTAAAACAAATCATTATGTTATTTTTAAAAAGAAAAAACATGTAGCATCTAATTATATCTCAGGTGCTAAAGAATTTGCATCTAAATCTCAGAGTTACTCTATGTTAGCATGACGAAATCATAAACAATAGACAATGTATTAGAAGACTGAGGATGGAAGTTTTTAAAGGGAGAAAAAAGAAGAGTTCCTGTACTAGCTACAGACCAACACATTACTTATCAATTCTTAGAAAATTTAGAACAGACTTTATAACAAACTATTTTTAAATATTTACAACACAACATGTTTTTTAGACTCACTTACCAAGCTGAATAACTTTAGGGACATTGCTAACATAGCATGCCTTGATTTCAGCAAAATCTCACATATTCCCAGGATTAGGACAGCGAAAGGGGGACTCATGGGCAGTGTGATTATATTTGTGTCTGCTTGAAAACCTACCCCCAGGTAGTATTGATTATGTTTCAAAGTTAGCTTGAAAGGGGGTCTGGAGAATATTGTCCTTGGAGCCATTCTGTTGCACAGTTTTGACAATGATGAATGCTCTCTGGGTGTGTTTGCATATGACAACTCCGAGCAGTTCACCTAGGCTTCAACAGAGAAGGCTTGGGAGGGGCAGACAGGCGACCTCAGCTCTGGGCAAGAATGCACACACACACATCCATACTGGACATTCCGTCCTGCTAAACTAACTACAGCCACACAAAGATATATATTGTTAACCCCACCTTAGAATTAAGACAACTGATAGAGTGGTTAAATAAATTACTTAGAGCCACAGGGTCAGCCAGCAGATGGAATTTCAGCCCTGATATTCCTGATTCCCGAGACTTCCAGTTTTTTCCTCTGCCCCACAGATGAACACATAGCTGGTAACTGTCTTTACTCTCAGCAGTGTACAAACTCTTTCTTTATCCTTTCTCTGCCCTCCTCATCTCTCCTTCTCTCCCCAGCTTCCTTGCATGTTCTGTGATCTGCTGTTTGCCTTCTTCCCTGCCTATGGCCTATCCCTACTCATGTCTAGGCAGGTTTTGCTCCACTAGAGTTCTTAAGGAGAGGCCAGGGGTTGATCACTGCCCTAGAAAATGATGTTCATGTTCCCCAAGGGCAAAATCACTCGATATCCCAAACACAGTTGGGAGTGACCCATATTTTACTGTTTGTTCCATTTTCAACTCCATTGGGACAAATAATTGTCCTATATTTTAAACTGGAACTAGGGTATGGATGTGGGGGTGGTGTGTACGTGTGTAAGATAGAGAGAATATGTAATACCCTTGCTCCCTGATTTTATAGTTGAAGACTGCTATGTTAATCATATTTTATCCAGCATTCTGAAAGTATGACCTCTTTTACCCAATACACACATATGAACCATCAGATACTTAACCTCTATTTTTAGCATGGACATTTGGAATTCCAACATTTTCATTCTTACTTTGCATGTTCATCTTTACCTTCATAACAACCCTGTCTGTTAGGAAGAAAAAAATATTACCATTCCCATTTTAAAGAGTCATCAAGTCAGAGAATCTCAGTCATTAAATTTTAAGGAATTATATGTCCAAGTCTCTAGATCTGGAGTCCCCTGGCTTCCAGGCCAGCCCTCTCTGATCTCACAGAGCTGCTTCACAGCACTGCAGGGAAGAAAACGAAGCTTCCTGTCTTCCTATGCAGGTCTCTACAGAAATGCAAATTCCTGTCCTAAAGGTAGGGCGAGGGGAAGTTTAAAATGGAAATACCATATTTTGCCATGTATAATGCACACTCTGTGCCCAAATTTTTGAGGGAAGAATAAGGATGTGTGTTATACATGGGCAGTACTAATTCCATATCTATAAATGTTTTTAATTTTTTTATTTATGTTTATGTGTTAAAAGTGTAACTCTAGAAAGCACTAACTATATCCTTATGCAAAATAATACCCTGGAATATGATAATCTGTTTTGTGTCTAAATATAAATAAATAAATAAATAAATAAATAAATAAATGAGTTAAAAAATTAAAACAAAAGATTTTTTTCCTGAACTTATAAGCCAAAAACATGGGTGCACAGTATACACGGGAGCACATTATACTCAGCAAAATATGGTAATTTATTCTCCACTTAAGTGAAAAGGAAAACAAGAAAGGAGTAGGCAAAGGTAAGGAGAAAAAACCTACCACTTTCAATGTGGCTATGACCATCTATATGCACAGACAGAGGGACAGTTATGAACAGTCACAGAGACAAGGAATCAAAGAGCAGGGTCTTCCGGCCTGACCCCAGCTCCGTGCACAGAATCTGTGGTGTCCTCGATGACAACAGCACTCATTACTGCTCACTGAGCACTCTCCAATCCCAAGCACTGTGCTTATGGTTTTATGATTCCTCTAATTTACTTAGTCTACAACTCTAAGAGGTAACTATGATTACTATACCATTTTACAGATGATAAACATTATCATGCATCTTTATTCCTCATAACAGTCCAAAGATAATGCTGTTACATGACTACCATTTTAAAGATGACACACTGAGGCTCAGAAAGGTCCAGTGACTTGCCCACATGTCACGCAAATCTCCCAATGTGGAGTACAAAGCTCCTTCTAACCACAACGATACACAAAATGCTTTCACACCATCCTCTCACTTGACCATCTATCATAAAACATTTAAAATCAGAACATGATAGTGACATTCTGCAAATGAGCCCAAGACCGTGGGTCTTACAGTATCCCACTGAAGAAGGACCGGCACTGGCCCCTAAGGAAATCAAGAGTTAATAGTTCAAAATGTTGACATGGATTTGTCACAAAAGCAAACAACTCTCAAAAAAACTAATAATTCTTAAAAGAGAAACAAGAATTGATGGCTTAGGAAAGGTAAAGTCATGCCAACGGGTTGTAAATCCTGATCATAAATTAGGGCTGAAACAAACGGATTTTTGATTCAGTCTCTGGGTAAACTGTTTTATTGGGTACACTAGCACCACCTTGTGGTGAGAAGAAGGAACTTAGAAGGTTCTGCATGTTCAGTACTAATAAAACATGCCTTAGCAATGGAGGTAAAACAATGTTGAACACAAATCACAGGGGTCCAGAATTGCACTCATTAAATGATGACATCTATTTTTACTAAATATCCCGCTTTGTGAAAATCTTGTCTTATCTCAAACAGAACAAAATGCAAAACGAGACTAGTCCTGATATGTTCAAAGATATCTTCATGCATATCTTGAGAATCTACTGATGAATGCTAAGAGGTAATGTTGAGATATGGTAATGGCTCACACTTAAATAGCATTTGCACATACATGATTTGTATTTTATTATCAAAACAACAATGAGTTAGGCAAATAATACATTTATCCCATTTTACAGATGAGAAAATTGAGGTTAATTTGTGTTACATTAACTGTGAAGGTATTTGTGGAACTTCCTGAGATAATTAAGTTAATAAGCCTGCACTTTACAATGACTTTTGAAGAGTTGGTTTTTCAGCAAAGATGTCTCCTACAAATTCAAAAATGAACAGAACCATAGCAGCAAACACTCACTGAAATAAGCAGACGCAATTGGCCACTGGGCAGCCCCATGTGCTGGTCCATCACTGAAGTCCCTCAGGGCCAACATGCTGACCTGGAAGGACATTTCTGCCAAACTGGCTGCATCACACTGCTGTCAAAATAATTACATCATGTGAACCAAGCCATTTCACCCCATTTCCAAGTTGTCCAAAATTTTATTCTTTCTTATCCACTGAACATCAGAGAAATTTTTCTCATCCCTATGTCTCAAATGAGCCAAGAAACTTCATTTAGCAGAGAATGGTCCTATCTAGAATCTTCTTACTAGGCCTGTAGCCCTGATCATGGCACGGTGGCGTGCACTATGCCATCCATGCTCTTTCAGACGATGCTCAGTGGGACCTGTGTTGGGAATGAGGTGTTCACCTGTTCCATCTGTAAGGGGGATTACTTGATTTCTTATTTTTGTATGATGTTATGAGACATTTGGATGGTCAAATGTTTGTTCAGCATTAATCTCACTTATCTCAAATGTCAATTCATCCAATCTATTAATAAACATGCTTCAAAAATGTGTATACATTAATCTTTGTCTGCATTTCTTATTTTTATTGGCTATTTTTGGAAGAGAGAGGTCTGGAACTTGACAAAGTTATTCTAAATTCCATTTAGAATACTGAACAGACAAAAATATCTTTTGTTTTAAGTCAAGATGGAGGCATAGATAGACACACTTCACCTCCTTACGCAACCACAAAAAGGAATTACAACTAAATCTCAAAACAAATAACATCCAGAACTGTCAGAAAATTGAACTGTGTGGAAGCCCAACAACCAAGGATTTAGAGAAGCGACATTCATCCACAAGGATAGGAGGGGGAGGGATGCAGAGATGAGGCAGAGAGGTGAGGAGACCCAGTGTGGCGAGGAGATATAGCAGTGGTGGAACGGCACAGGCAGTCCCACATTCACATGTAGGGGATAAAAACTGGGAGGGCTACCTTGGCAGCGAGTGATCCCAGCCCTAGACCAGAGCACACAGCCCAGGGTTCCAGCACTGGGAGGATAAATCCCCATAACTTCTGGCTCTAAAAACCAGTGAGGGTTGGGGCAGCAGAAGAAACTGCCAGATTTTCAGAAAACTCTGCTTAAAGGACCCACACACTCCTAAAAGATACACAAACCCACCCACTCTGGGATTCAACACCAGGGCAACAGCTGGAGGGACACCAGTCACATACAGGAAGTGGATGAAGTGACTGGAAGTGGAGTGAGAGCTGCACAAAGCCCCAGAAGCCAGGCAGCAGCACAGTCCCCTCTCTGAGCTCTCCCACCACACAGAGCCACAAAGTGGTGAAGTGGGTTTCCCCACCCTAGAAAATTACTTAAGGCCCCAGCCCACACAATTTACAGGCGCCTTTAACAGGGAGTCAAAGCAGCTCTACCTAATACACAACAACAAACAGGGAGGCTGTCAAATTGAAGAGACAAAGGAATGTGACCCAAATGAAAGAAAAGAACAAAACCCCAGGAAAAAAAAACTAAACAAAACAAAGATAAACAACCTATCAGATGCAGAGTCCAAAACACTGGTGATCAGGATGCTCAAGGAACTCACTGAATACAGCAAAAACATAAAAGAAATGAAGGTTACCCTAAGTGAAATGAAGAAAAATCTACAGGGAACCAACAGTGAAGGGAAGGTAGACAGGATTCAAATTAACGATTTGTAACACAATGAAGAAATAAACATTCAACCAGAACAGAAAGAAGAAACAAGAATTTTTTTTAAAAGGGTAGTATAAACAGGCTCTGGGACAACTTTAAGTGGTCCAACATTCGCCTCATAGGGATGCCAGAAAGAGAAGAAAAAGAGCAAGAACTTGAAAACTTATTTGAAAAAAATAATGAAAGAAAACTTCCATAATTTGGTGAAGGAACTAGACATGTAAGTCCAGGAAGCACAGAGAGTCCCAAACAAGTTGGACCCAAAGAGGACCACACCAAGTCACATCATCATTAAAATGCTAAAGGTAAAAGACAAAGAGAGAATCTTAAAAGCAGCAAGAGAAAAGCAGAGAGCATTACAAATGAATACCCATAAGACTATCAGCTGATTTCTCAAAAGAAACTTTGTAGGCAAGAAGGGACTGGCAAGAGGTATTCAAAGGGATGAAAATCAAGGACCTACAACCTAGATCAGGGGTGTCAAACTCATCTTTACTGGGGGGCCACATCAGTCTTGCAGTTGCCTTCAAAGGACTGAATATAATTTTAGGACTGTATAAATGTTACTACTCCTTAACAGTTAAGCGAGAACTTGGCACTGCCACTGGGTAGAAACAAGGTGCTAGGCTGAATAAAAGAAGGTGGAGGGCCGGATTCAGCCCCTGGGCCTTGTGCTTGCCACCTGTGACCTAGACTACTCTATCCAGCAAAGCTATCACCTAGAATGGAAAGGCAGATAAAGTACAGACAAGGTAAAACTAAAGAAGTTCATCATCACCAAGCCATTATTACATGAAATGTTAAAGGGACTTACTTAAGAAAAAGAAGACCAAAACTATGAACAGTAAAATGACAACAAATTCACAACTATCAACAATTGAGTCTAAAAACAAAACAAAAAACTAAGCAAACAACCAGAACAGGAACAGAATCACAGAAATGGAGATCACATGGAGGGTTGTCAGCAGGGAGGGAGAGGAGGAGAATATGGGAAAAGGTACAGGGATTAAAAAGTATAATTGTTCTGTACAAAATAGATAGGAGGATGTTAAGAACAATATAGGAAACGGAGAAGCCAGAGAATTCATATGCATAACCCATGGACATGAACTAAGGGAAGGGATTGCTGGAAGGAAACAGGGTACCTGGCAGAGGGGGGCAAAGGGGGAACTTGAGTCAACTGTAATATCATAATCAATAAAATATACTTAAAAATAATATCTTTTTTAAACAGCTTAAAAGAAGAATGAGGAATTCTCTTCAGGATATTACATTATTTCAGGTATTTTCCTTTTTTTGTTGTTGTTTGCCTTTTAATTTGATAATGAGGTTATTTGAAATAGATTATAAGAACTGGAAGATTTAGAAGAATTTTGAGCCAACTATCAGTAATCTTTTCTCCTTAGCTGGCCCCAAGTTAAGTAATAGGTTGCTTTTTAAAGGGAGTACGTGAATGGCCCAGACATCAATCAGACTTTTCTTTTTCAACAAAGTCCCTTTATTTTCTACTCAAGGTAACATTAAGAAATCATCAGCTATCATGACTTCTGGCCAAGATGGAGGCGTAGGTAGACACAATGTGCCTCCTCGCACAACCAAAATAAGGATAACAACAATTTAGAAACAAAATAGCAACCAGAACTGACAGAAAATTGAACTGTATGGAAGTCAGACAACCGAGGAGTTAAAATGGACACATTCATCCAGACCGGTAGGAAAGGCGGAGTCAGGCAACCAGGCAGAGAGGGGTTGAAGCACAAAAAGCAGTGGCATCAGGTGCGTAAGGCATCCCTGGTGTGCAAGACCACAGTGGGTGAACCCTGGGCATGCAGGTGGCAGCTGACAGACCCTGGGCACAGGGCAGCAACAGGCAGACCCAACAAGGCAGCGATGGTGAAGCCAGGCACTGCTTGCAAGGCAGCTGGCTGACCAGGCAGTCCCATATTCACACGCAGATAAACCAGGTGAAACTGGGGTGTGAGACACACTGTGCAACCCAGGGTCCCAGCACCTGGAAAAAGAGCCTCAGGGCACTGGTTGAAGAGAACTGTGGGGGTTGAGGCACAGGGAGAGACTCCCAGCCTCACAGGAGAGTTCCTTGGAGAGACTCACAGGGTCCTAGAACGTGCCCAAGTTCACCCACACGGGACTCAGCACCAGAAAGGCCCAGTTTCCTTGCATGGAAAAAGGGACTGAAATCCAGCAGAGAGCAGAGCAAGCACCATCGTTCCCTCTCAGGCCTCGCCCCCACATACAGCATCACAATCCAGCAACTGGGTTGCCCCGCCCTGGTAAACACCTAAGGCTCTGCCCCTCACTACGTAACAGGCAGGACCAGACCACCAAAAAAAAAAAAAAAAGGCTCAAACAGAAGAACAAATCAAAGTCTCAAAGCCAATACTTGTAAGTGACCAAGAGATAGCCAATCTAT
>CM052539.1:103293125-103309190 GCA_028533065.1 Trachops cirrhosus | reverse complement strand
CATCATAATTACATTACCCAAGACTAAAATAAAGGAGAGAATTCCAGAAGCAGCAAGAGATCAGGAGACAGTTACCTACAAAGGAGTTCCCATCAGACTGTCAGCTGATTCCTCAAAAGAGACCTTACAGACAAGAAGGGGCTGCAAAGAAGTATTCCAAGTCATGAAAGGCAAGGACCTACATCCCAGATTGATCTATCCAGAAAAGCTTTCATTTAGAATGGAAGGGCAGATCAAGTGCTTCTCAGATAAGGTCAAGTTCAAGGAGTTCATCATCACCAAGACCTTATTTTATGAAATGTTAAAGGGACTTATCTAAGAAAAAGAAGATAAAAAACAAGTACAGTAAAATGACAGCAAACTCACGATTATTAACAACCACACCTAAAACAAAAACAAAAATAAACTAATCAAACAACTAGAACAGGAACAGAACCACAGATATGGAGATCATGTGGAGGGTTAGCAACAGGGGAGAGAAAGGAGGAGAGAGGGGGAAAAGGTACAGAAAATAAGTAGCATAGATGGTAGGTAGAAAATAGACAGGGGGAGGGCAAGAATAGTAGGGGGAATGTAGAAGCTAAAGAACTTATGACACATGGACATGAACTAAAGGGGAGGAATGTGGGTGGGAGAGGAGGTGGAAGGGAATGAAGGGGGGTAATGAGACAACTATAATAGCATAATCAATAAAATATATTTTTTAAAAAAGAAAGAAATCCTAAGCTATCAATTCTCCTTTTAACTGTTTCAAAGGCCTGAGCCAAACTGGACACACACATACACACAAGCACACATGCCGCATTCAATGGCTTAGTTGCACCCTAGTTAAGTTCTCAGGTGGTAAACTGTTTCCTCTATCTCTCCCATGAGAGGTCACAGTTTTGTATATTATAATCAAACATGATTGACAAAAATGACATCCAGTCACAACTTTCCTTTCTTCATCAGGGATGTGAGAAGTAAACTTCCCATTCTCTAAAAGACATTACACATTGCATACATGCAAACATTTTGATGACACATACAATAAAAAGTTAATGAACATATTTTTTTAAAAAAACATATTTATCGATTCCACAGAGAAAGAGGGGGAGGAAGGGAGGGAGAGATAAAAATATCAATGTGAGAGAAACATCCGTTGGTTGCTTCTCAGACACACCCAACTGGGGACCAATCTGCAACCTAGGTATGTGCCCAGACCGGGAATCAAACCCACGACCCTTCAGTGCACTGCACACTGCTCAGCCCAACCAAGCCACATAGACTGGGTGCTAATGAGCATCTTAAGTGTTTATTCTCTTTTGCATTGTATATTAAGTCATAATAATAACCTAGACCTCACTGTTCACAGATGAAGAGTGCATTTTCAGAACACAGGTTGAGAAACCTATTGGCACATGGCAGCAGGGTTACCTGAGAACAGGTGAAACAATAACATTAGGAATGGAAGAAATTTCAAAGAAATTTCATTTTTGATAGTTTTACCTGTAAACAAAATAACAAATCAATAATAAAAATAATGAAACAGTATAGAAAGATAGGCAAAGGACTGATACAATTCCAAGAAAAAAGCACTAATGGCTGTAAGATTACAGAGACCATCAGCTGCTAAAATATATGTAAATAAAAATAACTATAATTAAGAAAATGTAAACTATCTCAGCAATAAGATCCTATTTTCTCTATATTGAGCGGGCAAAGATTAAGAACATTATAAAAACTTCCTACTGTCCAGTATTATGTAGCATTTACCCCATATTTTGTTGTGTATAATGCACACCCATTAAAAGAATTAAAAACATTTATATAGATACAGAATTAGTACTACCCATGTATAATGCACGTCCTTATTTTTCCCTCAATAATTTAGGCAAAAAAGTGCATATTATACAAGGCAAAATATGGTATATTGCTAATCATCTTCCATTGTAGAAATGTTAAGACAATATGCATCAAAATTCTTACAATTTTTATAGCTTTTGACCCTGTAATTTCATTCTAGATAGCCACCCTAAGAAAATCATCAGAAACACAGGCAAATTTATGTGCATATATGTTTATTATAGCATTATTTACTATAGTAATAAATGGTATCAATAAAAATGTTCACAATATAGGACTGCTTAAATAAATCAGGTAATACAAACATGCATATTGTGAACTTCCCACAGCCATTAAAAATCACATTTACAAAGAATTTTGAACAACATGGGGAAATGCTTACAATGCACTAAGTGAAAGAAACAGAATATAAAGCTGTTTATACAGCATAATCCCATCATTATTTTTAAATGCATTTGTATGCAGAAAATAAAGTACCAAAACATGAACAATGTATAAGATTACCAGTGATTTCTATTTTGTTTTTTAATACTTTGCTTCTTCCAAGTTTTCTATAATGAGCATCTAATACTTTAACAATTAGAGAAAATATTTATTCATTTAAAGTGGTCGAATACAAGGTGAGGGGAACAGACTAGACTTGGGTGGAAAGTACAATTTACAGAGACATTATATTCTAAAGCTGTACACCTAAAATTTATATAATGCTAATAATAAATGTTAACCAAAAATTTAATTAAAGTAAATAAAAATAAGTTAGAACATTCCATAGCTTGGCACTGAAGACCCTGGAAAGACTCTGTTCCAGCAACTCCCCTCTATCCCTGATTGTCTCCTAAACACAGCAGACATTTCCACATACCCTGCTTTTCTTTTTCTTTCTTCTTCTTCTTCTTTGTTTGTTTGCCTTATTTCTTTAACACTGATTGCTTTTTTAAAATTTTTGGTCTATCCAGAAAGAGTTTATTTGAGTATTTTTTAATTTTTAAAATTATATTTTATTGATTATGCTATTACAGTTGTCCTGATTTTCCCCCTGTTTCCCCCTCAAACCAGCAGCCCCTACTCCTTCAGGCAATCCCCACATCACTGTTTATGTCCATGGGTCATGAGTATACGTTCTTTGGCTACTCCATTTCCTATACTGTACTTTACCTCCCATGGCTATTCTAACTACCTATTTGTATTTCTTTTTCTTTTTTAGTATTTTTTATTGATTATGCTAATACAGTTTTCTCAATTTTCCCCCCTTTATACCCTCCTCCGCCCTGCCTCCCCAACCTTCCAGCATTCCCCCCCCCCCGCCCCGCAGCCTTAGTTCATGTCCTTGGGTTGTACATATAAGTTCTTTGAGTCCTCTGTTTCCTATACCACTTTTTATCTCTCCCTGTCTATTTTATGCCTACTAATTATGCATCTCCCTCCCTGTACCTTTTCTCTCTTAATTTTATTTTTAGACAGAGGGGAAGGGAGGGAGAGAAGGAGAGAAACATCAATGTGTGGTTGCCTTTCATGTGCCTCCTACTGGGGGCCTGGCTGACCACCTAGACATTTGCCCTGACTGGAAATTAAACTGGCAACCCTTTGGTTCACAAGCTTGCACTCAATCCACTGATCCACACCAAGAAGGACTCAGCTAACAGTCTTAGGAATTCAGCTATAGATAACTTCTTTTCTCTTGCTGCTTTTAAGATTCTCTATCCTTAACCTTTGTCATTTAATTATGATGTATCTTAGAGTGGGCCTCTTTGCATCCACCTTGTTTTGGACTCTCTGTGCTTCCTGGACTTGCATGTCTATTTCCTTCACCAACTTAGGGAAGTTTTCTTTCACTATATTTTCAAACAGATTTCCAATTTCTTGCTCTTTCTCTTCTCCTTCTGTTACCCTATGAGGTCAATGCTGGACCTCCTGTCTCAGGGGCTGTTTATACTACCCTCATTTTTTTTTGAATTCTTGTTTCTTCTTTCTGTTCTGGTTGAATGTTTATTGCTTCCTTATGTTCCAAATAATTGATTTGGTTTTCAGCTTCATCCATTCTACTGTTGTTTCCCTGTAAATTATTCTTTATTTTAATTAATGTATCCTTCATTTCTGACTGAGTCTTTTTAATCCTGCTGAGGTCCTCACTAAGTTCCTTGAACACCCTTATAACCAGTGTTTTGAACTCTGCATTGGATAGATTGGTTATCTCCATTTTGTTTAGCTCTTTTTCTGGAGTTTTGATCTGTTCTTTCATTTGGGCCATGTTTCTTTGTCTACTTGTTTGGCATCCTCCCCATGTATTTCTATGTATTAGGTAGAGCTGTTTTGACTCTGTTTCTTGGTAGTGTGGCCTAATGTAGTAGGTGTCCTGTAGGGTCCAGTGGCACAACCTCTCCTATCACCCAAGCTGGGTATTTGAGGTACAACCTTTGTGTGGGCTGAGTACGTCCTCCCCTTGTAGTTGAGCCTTGGTTACTGTTGGCAGAGCAATGGGAAGAATCGACTCAGGCCAGTCAGCAGCAAGAACTAGCTGTGACCATCACCACCGATCTCTGTCCTCCATGAAGGATCAGCTCTGCAGGCACAGGGTGGTGATGCTCTGATGTGGTCTGTAGCTGTCCACTGGGTGCACTGGCCCTGGGGTTTCTGAGGTGGTACAGGGCATGGTCAGCCCCTACCTGTGTTTTGCCCCAGGCCACCCTGCTTTGGCTATAAAACAATCTGAGATGGTTGCTACTTGTGCTGCACTTAGAGATTCCCAGGTAAAGCCAAACTATGATTCTAGGCTGGCTGCTACTACTGCTGGGCCTGGGGCTCACTGAGACCAGCTGTTGCTTGTTTAAGAGGATTTAGGAAGTTGTGCAGAGTGAGCCAAGACAAGCCATAATATGGAAAAGCAGCTAGGCACATAAGTTGAGTGAGGCAGAGTCTCTGGGGATCTCTAAGACAGGTCAACCAGTGTTGGCCGACTTGGTGGAGTCTCAGATATGGCACCAGCCTGCCAGCTCCATGGCTTTGTGGGGCAAGGGCTCAGAGAAGGGACAATCACTTCTATTCACCCCAATGCCAGATACTTCAGCCTCTCCCAGTATGCCACTCGTGCCCTTCAAGCTGTCATCCCCACACTGGAGCTCAGAGGGAGTGAGTCGGACTAGGTAAGTTCATGTGTGGACTCATTAAGAGGAATTGCTTGCGGCTCCAGTAGTTTCTTCCACAAACTCAATCCCCACTGGTTTTTGCATCCAGAAGTTGTGGGGACTTATCTTCCTGACACTGGAACCCTGGCCTGGGAGCCTGGTGTGGGGCTGGGACTCCTCACTCCCAAGATATCCCTCCCAAATTTTTATCTACCACACATGGGTTGAAACCAACCTGATCCTTGTCTGTGCCCCTCCCACCAGTCTGGATAGATGTGGTTTCTTTAATTGCACAGTTGTCAGACTTCCATTCAACTTGATTTCTGATGGTTTTCAGTGATGGTTGTTCTATATTTTAGTTGTAATTTTGATGTGGTTGTGAGAAGAGATGAACCATATCTGCCTATGCTGCCATCTTGACCAGAAGTTCCCTGCCTTTCTTCTTAAAGTTCCTACTGCTTGGAAATCCTTACAAGAACCAAAAGTCACTTCTTCTAGTAATACTCTCTGACACCTCCAGTAAGAATTTGTTTATCTTCATCTTTATTTTAAAGCCTCTTGATACTTCATTATAGAATGCCATTTACCAAATTAATTCTAATTTTTCATTTATGTCTGTCTCCCCTCTTGGACTTTGACCTTTTCAAAGGTCCTAGGTCTTAGAAATCTGTAAATGTCTAATGGCTAGTGCCATTCCTGACATGCCATAAATATTAAATATATGGCTGAATGAGTGATAAATAGAAGGATGGAAGAAAAAATGGATGGATGGATGGATGGATGGATGGAAACCTATAGGTGTCCAAAGAATGAAACGATGTAGAAACTAAGTACCTTCAAGTTGCTTCATGTATTTAGACATGTACACACAGCAGATGACACACCAGAAGCACTATGTTGAGCATTGCTAAGACAATTGAGCTAAAATTAGCTTATAATAGAACTGAAATTTTTCTAGTTGAAACAACAAATCTGTTATTCTGCTTTACAGTAAATGACTTTCTACAATGGATATACACATGCTATTTTATTATTTAAAAACATTCCAACAAAAGATATACTGAAAAATTATTGCAATTTCTACTAATTAAAAACTAATTAAGTCATTTGCTGAATAATACATATACTCTACTTGCATTATCTATGAGCATGCTCTTCACTTACAAATATTTGTCTCCATTTCATTAAAGTAATTAAACTGCTTCAAGTATGGTTATTTTTACAAGCATTTTATAGCCAACTCTCAATTTTCCATACCAATGGAGAAGCATAATTGAAATATTTAAAACTGAATATAAGATAATACAGAACCTCCCTGCAGTTCTTCTCCTCCTCCTGTTTAACAAAAAACAGAAATAACCGGCTTGAGTTTTAGCTCTGCTCCCTCCTCTCACTCCCACTCTGGTAGCCTAACAGAAAATAGTTGCACATGAACAGTAAGATCATATTCATGAGCACATAGCATCTCCTTCCTACCCCCTCCCCACCCCATCTCTTAGTGTTAGGGCAAAATGCAGGGAGGAGTGAGACTACTCTACCATCCCCAAATCAATGACAAAGTTAATTGCACTCTGTCTCTCCTATCACATTGCCCATGCTTTGTCCCAGGCAATTATGACAATTCCTTAAGTTCCCAGGAAAGAGAAATGCTGCATAAAGCAAAAAATTCTTTACGCTAAGCATTATAATGGAGATTCTGAGTGAAGGTGTCAGCATGTGCATGACAGCGGATCTGGCTGCATCTTTGTTTGCTGCTTTAGAGTAAGGGGAATTGTGTGGAGGGAACATTTCCTTTCACAGAATGGGAGGGAGCATAATCATGAAGGGGCAGAGAGTACGTATAAGTTGGATGCATCTAATTACATATATTGAGAAGTGTGACAAGAAAACGTATATGGAAACTGGTTGACAATCCATTTTCCATAATAGGCACTTTGTTGGGGATAAACAAGTTCTCACTCCCAAATGTCAGTTTTTGCCCTGAATGGAAGCACTGCCTGTGGGAGGACACAGATGGTGCTGCTCAGAGAAAGCACCACCCAAAGAGGCAGAGGGTCATGTGCGGGGACAGCCAAGAGCAGCTCGGGCAAGGGAAAGGTGGTTGGAGTACAGACAGCACACGGCCTGGACAGACTGGCTCCAAGGGCCTGGGAGCTGCAGTTGTGACGAAAACAAGATAAATGATGATGAGATGAATGGATGGATGAATGGATGGGTGGGTGGACAGACAGACAGACAGACAAAATAGATAATAGATACATAGACAACTGCATAGATAGATACATAGATAGAAAGAAATATTTGGTACCCATGTCTAGCATATAAGTACCTAACAAACACAGTAAATTCTAAAGAGACAATATTTAGTTCCTAAGGTTAAAGACACAAAGTAGGTTGTGTGGCAGGAGGCAAGGGAGGGAGTTTTTATTGTTTTGTTTCCTTTTTAATATAAGCCCCAGAGGTGGTCCCCAAAACGTGTTTGGAAGGCTTGAAATGGAATTTCATTGCAACCTCATTTGTTATACAGCATCTCTTTTATTCTAGACTTTCCCCTGCTTTAAATTTTATTGGATTTTAATCGGAGACCATCTGATGAAATGTTCTGAACCTAGATTAGAATGGAGCATGTACTACAGCTGAATGAGAGGGAGGACAGTGGAATCACATAATGGAATATAAAATAGATTTTAAAAGCAATAAAACTGCAGCAGGCGGAGGGGTCCCCTCAGGGGCAAGGAGAAGCGGGGACATGCAGAAATGTACTCACCACCCAGAGAAAGAGAACTCCAGCCAGTTCCTCCCCAGGCCAAGGCTCAGTCCCCAGCCCATAGCCACTCCCCTTGGGCAGAATGTGCCTTGTCCTGTTGGGCACAGATGAGAGTAAAGGCAGAGTCTGGGCTGGCTTATGTGAGTAAGACTGAGCAGAATTATAAAAAAGGGAACAGCCAGAGTCCTCAAGGACCAGAGGCAGGCTCTTCACTTCTCTTAAATTCATTATGAGATTTTGGAGGTCATCTAGAGCAGGGCTTCTAGGAATTCGCCGTGCAACTGCACCACAGGGGATTTTATTAAAACACAGATTATTATTTAGAAGATCTGGGGTAGGCCTGAGAATCTGCATTTCTAGCAAGCTCTGAAGCGATGCTAATGCTTTGTTCAGGGGTCCACAGAATAGAAAGCAGCATTTTTCGCACCTGTATCAGCATCACTCAGTACCTAGTTACAGTGCAGATGCCTGAGCCCCCACCCAGACTTCCATCTCTAGGGATGGTGCCTAGTAATTTGCATGTTTATCAAGCTCCCCTGTTGATTTTTATGCCTACTCTCCCACAAGCCAGACAAAGTATGGATAATTTATAACATGGCGTAATCCACATAAATGACGCTAGGACAGGAAGGCAAACAACAAGTTGACAGACAGGCAGAGTTGAGAGTGGTGTGAGGAAGAGGGAGGGCTCTCACCCAGGAGTTTAGCAGTGAGTCTATGAACAGAAAACAGTGCCGGGAACTCTCTCTTTGGGGCATACAGTACATGCTTTAGGGCAGGTACACCTGCCTAAGGGCTACATCTTCTTGAGCATATTTTTTAAAATCCCATTATAGTCTCCTATTCAATTGAATTATTTGGGGATCCATCTTTAACTCTATACTTTCCCTCACACCCTTCTGCCCACATCAAGTTGCCGAGTCCTCCAGGCTCAGTCTCTAAGATCCATCCTCTCATCCATCTCCTTCTCTCCATTTCCACTGCTACATCCTAGCCTCGGCCACATCTTCTAGCTCCTGGACCAGAGCAAGCCTCCTAGCAGGTGTCCCAACTACTCTCT
Organism: Trachops cirrhosus; assembly: GCA_028533065.1. NCBI lineage: Eukaryota > Metazoa > Chordata > Mammalia > Chiroptera > Phyllostomidae > Trachops > Trachops cirrhosus. Next base: position 103,300,396 of record CM052539.1, on the reverse strand, counting down.
AGCTGCCTGACATTCTTTGCTATTCCACAGCTAGCATAAAACTCCTTCAGAAGCTTCCCGCTGCATTCACGATAAAATCTTCACTGGAGCCTGAAATGCCCTACATCACAGGTGGCAAACACAAGGCCTGTAGGCCAAATCTGGCCCTCCACCTTGTTTTATCCGACCCGGCACCTTGTTTCTACCTGGCAGCAGCACCGAGCTCTCGCTTAACTGTTAAGGAGTAGTTACGTTTACACAGTCCTAAAATTATATTTGGCCCTTTGAAGGCAACTGTGAGGCTGATGTGGCCCCCAAGTGAAAATGAGTTTGATACACCTGCCCTACATGATCTTAACCTTCCATCTCTCCTGAACCTCATCTTCCCCTCTCTGTGCTCCAGCTGCACTGGCCTTCCTTGTGTTTCTTAAATACACCAAACTCTTTCCAACCTCATGCTCCTTTCAAATTGAATTTTCTTTGCCAGACAGACCCTACTCTCCCTTGAAGTCTAGGCCTAAATATCACCTTCTCAGAGAGAATGTCCCTCTCTGACTCTTGTTGTTCCTTTATAGCATGGCCATTAGTTCTCTTGTTTACTCATGTCCTTTCCACTCTCTGCCATTATACCACTGGCCCTCAAAGTGTGGGCCCTAGAAAACTCTGAGGGTTGGCCTGGACTGTGTGTATTAGCAAGCTCTCCTTGTACACTGCTGCATGCTGAAGTTTGAGAACCACTGCCCTGGACTGTAACCACTGGGGATTAGAGACTGGGTCTGTCTTGCCTGCCATCGTATGCCCAGCACCAGAACAGCGCAGGTAGTAGACATTTGGTAAAGTTTTTCACAGTGAATTGAGCCCCATAAGGCCAAACAATTTCCATGTCCCAACCAGAATCCCAGGCCAAAGCCACTAGAATACCTGCAAAAGCTCTGTTTGAAAGAAAACTCTTTCACAGGAATTTTGCTTCCAATAAAAGAGTTCTAAGCTGACTTCGGAGTAGAGACTGGGTTTCAGGGAGCAAGGCAGAAGCTGGAACACCTGCTGTGGTCTAGGGGAGACGGTGGTGGCCGGAACTAGGCTGATGGCAGTGGAATTGGAGAGAAGCAGGTAAATCGAAGGATGGATCTTAGAGGCTGAGCCAACAGGACTTGCTGGCTTGGTGTGAGATACACATGAGTCATTAGAAAAAGAATAGCAGGGGCTGAAATGGGGGTTCTCAAGTATACTGAGTCTCAAGTAAAGGAAATGGGACAACAAAAGATAATAAGCAGACCGCCTTTCTCTTCTTAACCCCCTTCCACCTCTCCATCTCCCAGCAAACACATGTAACCCAAAGACGGAATGGCATATTGGAAGAAATCATTTAGTGGCCCCACATCCTTATTATGCAGCTGATGATGCTGCAGGCCCTGCAGGGAAAGTGACTTACTTAGGTCACAGGGCTGCTGGTGCCATGGGGATCGAGTCCCTGCCTCCTACCTCCTAGTCTGCTGAGATTCTTAGTTCGGTGGGTGCTCTGTGGAGGGCGGGGGTGGGAGGCACGACTCCAGGGCCCAACATGTTCGGAAATGCTGCAAGCAACATTCTCTCTAGAACATTTTAGTGCACGTTACATTAAGGCTATGAAAAGCCTTCCATTGGAGAAAACTGTCTAACCCAGCATTCCTCAAACACAGTTGCTCTGCAGTCTCCTCAGCCAGCAGAGCTGTGTGACACCTGTGGGCACCCCGGGACCACACACACAAAGCATGCACTATAGGGGAGAGAGGGATAAATTAATCCCAATTTAAAGGTTACATCTGAATTTTTCATATGCTCATATAAGTCTTGGTGTCTTCGCCATGTTTATCCACACTTGGAAACTTTTAAATGACTTTTTAAGCAGTTGGCTGGGCTCACTTTGAAGGCATTTAGCTATCCCTGAGGGGAGATAACAAAGGAAGCAACGCTGCGGTTAGGGATGCCTGGAGCTTCCCAAGCCTGAGCCTGGCACTCTGGAGCCCTCACTGCCCAGCTTCCCTTTTCTACTGTGAGGCCACAGCCTGCATGGGAGGAAGAACCCCCTGGGATGGCCAAGAGGAAGCAGTGAGCAGGAGCACCCAGCCCAGGGATGACTGGGGATGGCTGCCCACCAGGACGAAGGGGAAGGGGTAGAGCCCAGCTCTCAGAAATCCCTTATGGGCCATGGAAGCTCAGGCAGGCTTGAGTCTGAACTCAGAAAACTGGGGAAGGAGATCTCTCAGAAATGAGGGATTCCAAATTAGGAGGAGTGCACAGGTGTAGGTCCTTCCTAATGGAGAAGGGCACTGGGACCTTGACTGAGCCTCCTCACCTAGGGAACAGTAAGGAGAAGGTCTATGCTCTGCAATTTACCAAAGTCCAAATAAGCAAGGTCCTAATGCCTTAGCTGCATGACTTTGGACAAGACAATTACCCACAGCCTTGGTTTCTGCATATGTAACAGAAATAATGATTCCTGTCTCCCAGAATTGTTGTGTGGTTTATCACAAGAGTGTGAAAACACTGACAGATAACCAAAGTGCAACTAAATATAGATATGATTATAAGTATCACTGGTGTTCATTGAGCACTTACAATATGCCAGACATTGGATTACATATTTCACAGACATCAGGTTGTCTAAGCCTTCCAGGAGCCCCCTGAGACGGATACTGGTTTAGGCTCAACTTTACAGCTGAAGAAACTGAAGTCTAGGAACACTACTTGGCCCAGGCACACAGAAGGTAGTGGAGCCAGCATCTGAACACAGACCATCAGAATACAGAACACACTTCCCACTCTACAAACACTGATGCAGGAAAGTGGCAGAGAGGCAGGTTCACAGTGAGCAAGCCAAGCTCAGGGGGAGGGTGGGCTACGGATGCTGCAACAGTCAACAGCCCCATCCTGGGGTCAGTTTAACAAGCACAATCCTTTGATTTCAATTTGCACACTCCACCTGAGACATAGAAAGAACTAGAAATCCTGTCAAGGGCTCCATCTAGTCCTCCCTGGGAATGGTAGAAGAGCCCAGCTGAGTGACAGTGGCCAGAGGGATGTATGCCAGCACCAGGGGTGACCGTGGTGTTTTCTGTGCTGTTGTCCAGGGCAGGAGGTTCCTTTAAGACCCTCAGACAAGTCCTACCTACAGAGCCAGAGTGAGCAGTTCAAGAAAGGCCAGCAGCCTTAGGAAGCCTATCTAGCCTGCTTGGTGCAGCAGCCTGTGGCAATCCCGAGGCCAAAGCTCCTGGGTAGAGATTAAATGGTAGACAAGAGGTTTTCCCAGTTGGAAGTTGATGGGCAAACCCAGTCAGCCCCGAGTGATTTTTGAAGAAAGTGGGTGGGGGCTTTAAGGAGTGAGGGCTTCCAAGAAGTAGTGGGGAGAGTGGGGGAGGGGCAGAGACCTTTCCATCACCTGTTGGTGCTTGGCCACAGCAGGCAGTCCCAATCCTAGGGTTCCAATATTCAGTGCCAGCCGGGAGAGAAGTTTCAGAAGGGCTTGATGTAAGCCCTGACAATAAATTATAGCCCTGGTGAAGTCAAAAAGTGGGGCAGAGGCATTAAGTGGCTGTGGTGCAGGAAATGGGTGTGAGTGTTATGCCCCAGCCCCCAATCCCATCTGAGTCATAAAAGCCAGGAAAGAAAAGTTTGCCTCAGGAGTAAAATTGCAGGACAGTCAGTAAACTATGGAGCAGACCCTAAAACCAAATAATGCTGGCTGAAAAGGACAAAAATCTGTCTTCTAGCCCTGGAGGAAGGAGGAAGGTAGGAGTGAGGAAAGAAAGGAAGGGGAGGAGGAGAGTGAAGATGGGAAAGAAAGGAGGAAAGGAGAGAGAAGGACGGAGAGAGGAGACAGAGCCCCCAAATTAAGGTCAAATACTAGATGAAGAAATTCTATATCCAAGGCTGGCCCATATGTGATAGAACTATTTTATTCTATTATTTAGGATTTGAATAAAATCTATTGTTTTAACATAATGCTGCCAGACTTTTGGGCAAGTCTGCTCTTCATTGTAGATTTAACTCTTATAATAAGGAGGTTGGGGGGAAGAGCATAAAATTAAACATAAATGATAAAAACCTCAAAATTTTCAAGTCAAATTTCATTAACTGATAAAGGTCTATCCTGAGCCCTGGGCAAGGGCAAGGAAGGGATTTGGTTAATTTGTAAGATTAAAGGCGTTTTGAATAATTGAGGCCACATTAGACGGAGACTCTGTAGTTTGAATGACATTCCAAGGTCAGAAGACAGAAAAGCTAAGAGTCCTTATCCAAAAACACCAAGTTAGCCTTTCAGACAAGAAAAATTCCAGCTACTGTGGCCTTGAACTCCAATGACTGATAAACAAGAAACAGACCATATAAATTGGTAATCTACCTGTTTATATGTAGATTTATCTTTCCTTTGGTTAAGGAATCTGACCAGTGGAGTCTTGAATATTTTAAGGTGTTTATATAAGGTAATGTGTTATCTGGACAGTTTATTAGCAACAAAGTCAAGAAGGTCAAAATTGAAAATCCTTCTATAATTTTATTTCCACCCTGCTTACATCTAAATAAAAGGTGTCTCTTGCAACAGTAAACAGAAACCAATCTGCATTTGCAGGTGCAGAAAAGGTGCTTTCAAATATGTTATCAGCAGAGAATGGCATAAGCTTGTTGGAATCAGCATTACTCAACACTCTTTGTTCCCTGGCAAGATACAAAATGATCTTTTCTTCTCCTGGCCAAACAGGAAGTGAATAACAAAGTCCATAGGATATAAAACTAAACCAATTAAGATGATGGTGTTTTTGTTGTTGTTTCTATTAGTAGTAATAATAATACCATACATAGTGCTTAATAGGTTTCCAATATTTTCCCATAGTGCCTTGGTCAGAGAGAGCTACTTTGGTTGAAGGAGCAGACTGTGTGTCAGGAGCAGGCTGAGGCTGAGTGTCCCATCCCCTTGTTCCCTCACAGCCTTCGAGGTGGCCCTTGAGGCTCAGTGAGACGCAGAATTTGGAAAACCACAGCCACATACTGCCTGATCCTATCCTTAATGTTACTATCACGGACATTGTGGTTGCCACCCTATCCTCCCTTTCCCTTTCTCTCGGTAGCAGGCAAGATTTCCATTCTGAAGTCCACGCCCTACCCTCTGCAGCCCAGGTGCTTTGGCATAAGGCCATGCCACATCTGATTCTAGACATGAAGCATGGAGAAGAAGAAGTATTATCCCCACCCCAGGCCTCGGTTACAGGTTCAAGAATAGGAATATGACACTGTTTGGGCCAATGAAACTGTACACTGGAGTTTTCTAGGGGTCTACAAGAAAAAAGCATCATCTCTCTTCCAAAGACTTCCAGAGGGTGGGTACACACACACACACACACACACACACACACACACACACATTCCAAATGTGAATAAGGAAGCATATGGGCCTTAAGTTGTGACAACAATGGAGTGTTATTCTAAGGATGACACTGGCACCAGGAAAGGCAAAAAAGAACAGAGGTGAGCAGAAATATAATCCATAACAACAATGCAGTCTGCTGAATCACATCAATATTGAAATCCGAGTAGTTCTAGACCTCCTAGTTTAATAAGCTAATAAGTTCCCTCTAGTACTTACACTGATTTGATATGAGTTTTCTGTTTCTTGCAGCTGCTTTCGCCCTAACTGGTATGGGTACTGTGTAAAGTGATTTAGTCAGGCATTCTGTCTCCATTTCAGAGATAAGCTGGAGGTTCTGAGACCTAAAGAGACACGAGAGTACACAGCTAATAAGTGATGGAACCAAGTTCCGTGTCCTCTGATTCCACGGCCAGCGCACTGCCACATGCGTCCCCATGATGTGGGTCTAAAAAGCCCCCCTTTCAGTTTTATGATTCCCACTAACTTTGAATTTAAACATTCTGACGTTATACAGTTAAAATTAAAATGTGAGTGTTGGCTCACAATATTTTGGCCTGTGAAACAGGAGCAGTGTTTTTGTTTCTGCTTGCATAGCAAGGAGCTGTCGGGGTGGGTGTGGTAGGACACCTTGGCCGCCGAACTACAACCTGGAAAAGACAGCTGACATCAGGCCGGAGAGCCTAAATGGCAGACTTTGCCATAGCAACCAGAGCCTGAGGAGGACCACCAACGATATGTTGCCACTTTGTCCTAGAGGGACCAATCCCCAGACCCTGTGAAGAAGACTCCCAGATTTGGTGTATAAAACCCCGCCAGGCTCCCTGTTTGGGTGTGACCTCCCCGGCCCCCCTCTGTGGACCGGGGAACCTCTCCAGGGTGCACAAACCCCAGTAAATCTCTATACTGCCTGATTTTGTGGCTGATTGGCATTTCTTCCTTGGCGGAGCCTAAGAAAACCTTACATTTGGTGCCGAAACCCGGGAGGAGTTGTTGTCCACTGAGGACCGCTCCTCCTCTCCCTACTCCCTGAGGAAACCTCGTGGCCACTCCACCAGACCGTACTAAGAACCAGGGTAAGTGCCATTGCCCTTAAGTTTCTGGTCCCCAAACACTGATCCAGGGCCCCGTCTGCCGGGAGCGGCTTCTCTCCTACGGAAAACCGCAGCACTAAGTCAGGGTGACCCTTCCGGGAGAGGCTGCTCTCCCTCTGCTGAGAGGCTCCAGGCCCCGGGAGGAGACGTCCCTGGGCTTGGATCCTCATATTTACTGTACCGGATCAGCAGATTGGGTTGCGGGACGCCAATTTCCACCTGCTGATTCTGGAGGGACCAGAAATGGGGGGGCAGGAGTCCAAATCAGACCCCAAGTCACCTCTAAGGTGCCTTCTAAAAAATTTGCCAGCAATTGATCCTGGCCTAAAGTGAAAACGGCTGATTTTCCTATCCACTACGGCCTGGCCGTTATATCAGCTCAATAATCGCGAAACCTGGCCTCCTGAAGGTACTTTCGATTTCGCTACCCTTACTGATCTAGATAATTTTTGCAGACGAGCTGGCAAATGGTCCGAGGTCCCCTACATTCTGGGTTTTTGGGCCTTGCGCTCCTGCCCTGACCTATGCACCCAGTCCTCTACCACCCAAGTTCTCGGGACCCGAGGGAACCCTGAACCCGCATGACCTCCCAAGGTCACCTACTGCCCCAGAACCTTCCTCCCCCTCCTCCTTTTCTGATTCCCCTGAAGACCTTGCTTCTCCCCCTCCTCCCCCTCCCCCTTATCAACACCAGCAGCCAGTTACTCCAGCTCCGGCCCCTCCCTCTCAGCCTGACTCCCACCTTCCCTCTGAAGATCTTTCTTCCCCTGTCAGCTCATGTACCTGCTCCTGCCTGA
>CM052539.1:103195395-103292625 GCA_028533065.1 Trachops cirrhosus | reverse complement strand
CCTACTGCCCCAGAACCTTCCTCCCCCTCCTCCTTTTCTGATTCCCCTGAAGACCTTGCTTCTCCCCCTCCTCCCCCTCCCCCTTATCAACACCAGCAGCCAGTTACTCCAGCTCCGGCCCCTCCCTCTCAGCCTGACTCCCACCTTCCCTCTGAAGATCTTTCTTCCCCTGTCAGCTCATGTACCTGCTCCTGCCTGAATTTAAAGCCCCTAGACTCCTGTATTTGCCCCCTCCGGGAAGTGGCGGGAGCTGAAGGTGTAGTCCAGGTCCATGTCCCTTTCTCACTGGCTGACCTCTCTTCAATCGAGAAGCGCCTAGGCTCCTTTTCCACTAACCCTACCAACTTTATTAAAGAATTCCAATACCTAGTCCAGGCCTATGATCTCACATGGCATGACCTACATATCATATTAACTTCCACCCTGACCCCGGACGAGTGTGACCACGTCAGGACTGCAGCTAGGGCTCATGCAGACCAAACTCACACTACGCATGCCGGTAGGAGGTGAGGCAGTACCAGAGGCGGAACCAGACTGGGACTACCAGGTAGGACAGGCGGGTCGGAGGCACCACGACCAAATGGTCAAATGCCTGATAGCAAGCATGCACCAATCGGCCCAGAAGGCTGTAAATTACGATAAACTCAGAGAGATCACCCAAGGCCCCGGGGGAAAATCCGGCGCTGTTCCTCAGCAGGCTTACCGAGGCAATGGTGCTCCATACCTGCCTTGACCCGGCTTCTAACGCTGGGGCCACTGTCTTAGCTACTCACTTTATCTCCCAGTCGGCCCCAGACATTAGAAGGAAACTACAAAAGGCTGAAGATGGCCCCCAAACCCCCATCCGAGATCTGGTAAATATGGCATTTCTTCCTCAGCGGAGCCTAAGAAAACCTTACAGGAGCTATAACTCATTTATATTCTGTTAGACAGAACACTAAACCCATCCAGCTGCTCCTTTCATATCAACACAAACAGTATCAGGCATGAGGACAGGCTGCAAAAGTATGTACAGGTGGCTAAGTATGTTGTTCTTATTGGGTAGGCTATAAAATATATTAAAATAGAAGCCCTGGGTCAGTTACTTAACACTAACTGACTGCGCTGGTTCGGCCATGTCACTCGGAAACAGAGCTTCAGCATTCTAAGATTTTGTGATCTAAGGCAAGGAAAGAAGCTGGTGATCCTTCCTCCCTCTGCCCCTTCTTCTTCCAACTACAGTCCTCTTCCACTGCCCTGATGTGCGGTTAATTCTATTCATGTGTGCGCTAAATAACTGTGGTTGTAGCAGGACGCTTTCTGCCATCACAGGAGAAGTCACCCAGCTTAGCTTGAAGATCAATCAATTATATGAAATTATGTGGGTCCAAGTGGGAGGAACAAAGAGAGAACAGTTAGAAAAAAGAAAAGCAATTTGTTCTCTGAAGAGATACCTTGGGTTACCAAAGAATAGAAACAACTTGAATCAAAGCAGAAAAAAGTCAAATTGCCTAGGGATAAAATATATATCTATTATTATTTCAAATTAGTGTTATTTTTATTAAAACTAATTTCTGACCAAGAGGGAACAAGGCAGGAACCAAGCAGTTATAGCCAAAAAAGGGCTTATGCTCTTCCCCGCATTTGGAATGCTGACTTCTGGCCCATCCAGATGTCAGCATCATGAGGTCAAGAGTCGTGTCTAGCAGTTCTGGTTTCAGGGCAGACCTGGACTCAAAGCCCATTCCCAGTACTCACTAACTGTACGACTGTAGGACGCAGTATATTACTAAACCTATTTAAAACTGTTTCCTCATTTACAAAATTAGTTGTAAGGATTAAGATTACACATGTAAAATGTTTAAGATACAGTGCTCAATAAACAAAATACTATTATTGCCATATACCAGTTATCCTTCAAAACTTTACCCAGGTTCTTAATTGTAGACTTTCCTGGCTGCTCATGAACCATAATAATTTAACCTATAGCAGCTACTAGAGCACCCATTACCATGAGACTCGCCGAAATGCTCTGGCCACAAACTCCAGAAGCTTCCACAACATTAACATCTTCCCCTCTCAGAACCAATCCTTAGCTGGTGTTGCAGACTCTCACTGGGGCTAAGAATCATGCCCCTACACCAGTGCCTCATTTTCTGGGTATATGAGCACTCCTACCTTAGTCTCGCCCTGCACTAGAAGTACGCAGCTTCTGGTGACCCAAAAAGCATTCTGAGGAAAGGGTGGCTTTCAATTAGAACCATCATAGAAGGCAGGATCCATGTGATCCATTTTCACAGAGGGTCCTGAGAACAGAGAAAGTGAGAGTGTTCACGGCTCTTCCTCTTTTCTGCAAAGACTACGAGTCTCAAGGGCTCCCAGGTTGGCCTTTTCTGAAAATCCACACTCCTGTCCCAGATACAAGCTCAGGTAGAGTCTTGCATCAGTGAAGGCAGCCAGGAGACAAAAAGCACAGAAGAAATTTGAATAGAGAGAATTTAATATAAATAATTATATAAAGTTATTGATAAGGACAATAAAAGAATATTAAGGTATCACAGAGGCAAGTACAAGGAGCAGCTCTCATCCCTAGGGCTGGAGGAGCAAAATGAAGAGTATGTAATTATTAAAACTCAGAGAAGGAAAAAAAATCTTACAGGACAGATACAGTCTTCTGAGAAGGGAGTGCCAGCTAAAAGGTGCTGGTGTCTGGGGTTGGGTTAGGGCGTGTTTGCAATGATGCTGATTCTCCAGATGCTGGAAAAACTGCAAACCAAATTCAGCTGCTGCTACAGGAAGGCATTGCTGCTTCCAAAGTGCAGCTGTACTGGGTAACAGTCAAAGGAACAGAAAGCAAACGGGAGTAAATCCCACCTTCCTTCTCTAGCCTTCAGTCTCCCTCTTAGTGCCCCCTCCTGGCAAATCCTAATGAGGAACCTGCTGACAAAGCATAAATATGACAGGCAGGCTATCACAGAGCAGGGTACAGAAGGGTGGCTGTGGAGGCGAGGGACAATAGCTTCATGACTAGCACAAGGCTCCTCTTCTCCCCCTTGACCAGAGATTTCCCCCACTGGGAAGTCACTGGAGGTTTCAGAGACATTCACTATGCCCTGCTCTACTCAAAGGACCCCCAGCCCTCAGCTCCAATAGTCGCTGAGGAAGGCAGGAATTCCCCAAGGATATGAAAAGCCTCAAGGAACTCCTAAAACTACCCACACCAGACCTATCACATATGGGTCAAAACAGCCTGATATTTTAAGGCTAAGGTCACTCCTTATTTTACTGACCACCTTTCCCAGCCTATATCACTTGACTTTATTAACCAATGAGCACTAGGTAATAGTCCATTTAATATAAAGTTAGCAATAAAAAATGTCCCAAACTTGCCTCCATCCTCTAAGATAAGTGTCTTCCCTTTGTTGTCATGGGTAAATTTACATCTGAAATGGGTATACACATTTCCTTTTCACTTATTTTGCTTAAAATCCTATTCCCATTTTCCTTACTATTTTTATGCAGAATGAGCTTGGGTTTTTTTTACACTTTCTCAAGAAGCAGGCATCTGAGCTGATGGCAACCTGGTACAAGACCCCACTACACTCCTAAATCCACATGGCCCACTGCTCCTACCCACACAGCTGCTGGGGCTGATGTCAGCCATGCCACAGAGAGCTCAGGCTCCAATCCATGTGTAATGGGGAGAGTTCATGGGAGGCCTGAAGACCAGGGTCAAAAAGCTAGGGTAATAACTAGGTACTTTGAAGGAGCTCGGTCCCCAGAGATTCACCTCTCTAGGGCAAAGTCAACATCGGCCCCTTCTGAAAGGTCTCACAAGTCCCCAGAAAGCTGAGATGTGCTGAACTATGAGGCTGAGGACTACCTGCCCCTCGGGTGAGGGGACTGTGTGGAGTCTGGGCAGAAGGCAAGTTTCCCCAGAGATTCCAGATTGCTGTTTCCACTTCACCATCCCACATTATCTTATCCAACCATCAGGAATGCTGCCATTGAGGACATCCCCCAGTGACCACATCTGATTATCAGTAACACACAAAGGAAAATAACAACACAGCTGTTGGTTCCAGGGAAGGTAAGACCACACACAAGGGGCACCAGGCAAAGAGGTGCTTCCCGAGGGGACAGATGACAACTGGCTGAAAGAATATCAATAGCACTTCGTGAAATTCAAGCACAGATCATGAGGACACACACAAGATGTTCTAGAACTGAAAGCTTTGCTTTTCAAACTATATATCTCAGCAAATTAATTGACAGAAAGGTGGCAAACACTGACACCCAAATCAGCGACCTGGAATTCAAATCAGAATAATCTCAAACTACAGGAAAGTAATTATGAAGAAAAAGATAAAAGACTTGAGAATAGATTCAGGATAACTAAGATGCCAGTAAAAGGAGTTCTAGAAATCACTAATAGAATACAGTGACAAGAGGAAATAATTAAAATAAGTAAATAATAAAAGAGAACTTTCCTGAGAGGAAGGAAAGTGAAACTGTTCAGATTAAACATATATAGTAAATTCCAGGCAAAAATGACTGAAAAAGATATACTCTTGAGCACATAATGTTAAAATTCCTAAACTCCAAGGGTAACAAAATAATTATGAGTTTTTAGGAGAAAGAAGTTATCCACTAAGAACTGGTATAGAAATTTTTATTCGTTGCATTGGCACCCAGAAGATACAATGTTGGTGGACATCTTTCCTACTGAGAGGAGAGGATTGGAACCCAAGAGTTCTATATCCAGCTCTCACATTTAACTGTCAGGAGAAAAAATTATTTGTATATGTTCATGTCATCCATCCCTCATTAAAAGAAAATGCTCAAAAAAGAACTCTAGCCAAAAAAATAAATGAATCAGAGCCAAGAACTCAACTTACAGCATGATGAAGAGAAGAAACAGCAGGAAGCACCAAGCTTTGCAGTGTGTGTGTGTGTGTGTGTGTGTGTGTGTGTGTGTGTGTGTGTGTGTGAGAGTGTATGTGTGTGTGACAGAGAGAGAGAGAAATGTAAATGGATACTGAAAATTGTGGGAATAAATAATGTTTGCATTAAATAAGGTTCATTAAAATAAAGATAAACTTCAGTGAAAATTTTAATAATACTAGAGACCTAAAAGTCTCTGTTACAGCAAAACTTTGAGGTTGGGAGTTAGAAAAGGCAGATGTCTTCCAAAAGCCTCATCTATGTTGGGGCTGGGAGCTTACGATATGGGGAAAGTCAAAGTACCCTTTAAAAGTCGTACTTTATTGTAACAATGGTGAGAAAAATAGGGGAAAGATACAGAGTCTTGATGGGGGAAGTAGGCAAAATGTTTGTAAGTAAATAGTACAGAAATATGTATATGAGTCTGAGCAATAGAAAAGGGAGCAGGAAAGTACAGAGCTTCCAAATTAAAAACAGAAGACAAGTGAAATGAATATCAGCTTTAACAAGTCAGCAAAAACAGTGAAAATGAAAAAGAGTACTCATTTAAATATTTTTACTATTCCATTTTAGTTTATCTGTTGGCTTTTGGGCTTATATATCTTTTGCTTTGTCTTGCCTTTTAGTGGTTGCTCTAGAGATTACAATGTAAATATCTAACCTTACCTTCTCAGAATAATTAATCAATTTTGTTTCACTTCATGTAAAAGGTGGAAGCCTTCCAATCTTATAGGTCCTCCAAGCCAACCTTTATGTTATAATTGTCATAGTGTGTATATTTCATCTTCATACATTGAAAATTCCACAAATTTTTGCTTTTTTCAGTGATATATTTTTTTAAATCTTAAGAGAAAAAACTCTTTTCCATTCACACAGAGATTTGCCATTCCTGTTGCTCTTCCTTTATTCCTGAAGACTTGTTCATGCTGAAATTTTTCCTGGGCATTTCTTACAGAAAATCTCTGTTGATAATCGACTTTCTTAGAAAAACATTTACTTTGCCTTCATTCTTGATGGATATTTTCACTGGACATAGAAATTTGAGTTGACAGTTTTGGGGTTTTTTTTTTTTTGTTTGTGGGGGAGGGATTTAGTACTTAAAGTTGTTTTACTCTCTTCTGGCCTCCATGGCTTTTGATGACAAATCCACAGTCATTCTAATCATTTCTTTCCCATATGCAATGTGTCACTTTTCTACAGCTGCCTTCAAGCCTTTTTCTTTATCTCTAGTTTCATCAGTTTGACTATGATGCATCTAGGTGCAACTGTCTTTGAGTTGGTCCTGTTTAAGTTTCACTGAGCTTCCTAAATCTATAAGCATACCAGTTTCCCCGGCCCCCGGATTTGGGAAGTTTGGGCCATTGTTTTTAAAACATGTTTTCTGCCTCAATATCTTTATCTTCTCATTCTAGGGCCACCACGACATGTATGTTAGACATTTGGGTGTTGCTCCAACGGTCTCTGAGGCTCTGTTAACTTTTTCAGTCTTTTATTTCTTTGTTTCTCCAATGAGATTGTTTTCAAATTCACTGACTTGTTTCTCTGTCCTCTTTGCTATGCCCCTGAGTTCATACAGTAAACTTTTCCATGTAAGATATCATGTTTTTTAGTTCTAAAATTTCCGTTTGGTTCCTTTTTATAGTGTTTGTTTTGCTGAAGAGAGCTCATATTTTTCCATTCATTTTAAGTGAGTTTACTTTGGCCTCATGGAGCAGTATAGTTATAATAGATGCTTAAAAACATTGATAATTGCAACATTGAAGCCATTTCAGGATTGTCATCTATTTACTGTCCTTCCCCTTGAGAACTGGTTACATTTTCCTGGTTCTCTGTATACCAAGTAACTAGAAATTGAGAATATTATATCATATAGACTCTGGATCCTATTACAATCCTCTGAGTTGGTGCGGATGTGGAATAACTGAAACTCTCATATGCTGCTGGGCAAAATGTAAAATGGTAATACAATGAAATGCTTTAAAAAATAAACTATTGCAACACATAAAAAATGGATAAATCTCAAAATCATTATGCCATTTGAAAAAAGTCAGGCAAAAAGAGTGTACAGTCTGTGATTCCACTCATATAAAATTCTAGAAGATTCAAGCTAATTTACATTAGCAAAAAGCAGAGAAGTATTTGCCTAGAGCCAGGAGTGAAGAGAGGCTGACAGGAATTCTTATTATCTTGACTGAAGATAGGATTTCACAAGTGTATACCTATGTCAAAGTGATCAAATGGGCATTTTAAATATGTGCACTTATGTGCTTCAATTATGTCTCAATAAGCCATGTAAATAAAAAGAGGACTTAACGATGTAAATGAATACAAAACAAAGCAAGAGAGATGGAATAACTTCAAGTGTACCAGTCCTTGCACTGTGCGTGACTGAATTCTCCCATTAAAAGACAAAAAACAAAAATCAGATTTGTTTCTTTAAAAAACCTCTAAGCTTACAAAAAATACTTAAAGTGGTAATGAGGCTGAAAATGAAGAAATACACAAAGAGATATTGGGAAAATATAAATAAAAGTTGAATGGAGCTTTTCAAAAATCAGAAAAGATTATAAAAACATCAAACAAGTCAAAGAGATTTTTGCAATGATAAGAATATCCTATTTATAAGGATACCACAAACACCAAATAATAGAGCAGATAAGTATACAAAGCAAAATGTATTAAAAATGCAAACAGAATTTAATAAATAAACTTAACAAATATACTAGGAAGATTCAATATACTTCTTTCAGAAATGAGTAGAGCTACTAGACACACACAAAAAGTACCTAAGGGAACTGAGTAACAATCAATAATTTGAATAATATAAGCAACAAAGGTATTAACTGTATGGAGAACCATATGGCTCCAAACAGACAATATGTATTTTGTGTTATGTCCATAAAACATTTACAAAAAATTTATCTTGTACTTTTCTTAAATAAAAATATATCAAGAAAATTCTTTACAAGCCACATTTTCCATTCATAATGTATTAGGAACGGAAGATAAATGTGGCTAATGAAAGCAACTGTCAGGACTTTTCTGAGGCTGAAATACCACCTGACACTGAACATGATTCAAAGCTAAACTTGAGGGGAGAAAATCTGGGATCGAATCCCATCTTTGGCAGACTGTGTGACATTGGGAGGTTACCCAAACACTCTGAGATTCCAGCTCCTACAAGACAGCAGTGATTCTACTTACACTACAGATTTCATACAAGTTGTTACCAGTGACAAGGCAAATTGAGATCATAAAAATTAAAGTATTTTTCAAAGTATAAATTACCGTACAAATGCAGGGTTTCTGTGAGAAAATATGTGTAAGCAGCAATTGGCTGGACTCCCCAAAAGACTTGGAGAGAAAAAAAAGGCTCTGGAAATGTCCTTTTATACTGGTGTCTGCCTATACATGCATGCAAAGATCTTTTTAAAGAAATGTAGAAACGCCATACATACTTGCAAGAGTAGGAGCTGCGGCCACTAACAAGAATAACTTGTTACTAACAACTAATGAGGAGGTAAAGTCCGTCAGATAGGAGCTACTTAAATATTTGATGACTAATAAATCAAATGTTAATTAAATACTTCAGCGATTATCTTCCCTGACCAGCATATAATTAACATTTAATTTGTTATAAAATATTTAAAGTTATGAAATATCCTATGGTATCTAAAATGTCTCCATTGTCAAATCATCTTGAGACGATGTGTCAAGGGTACAAGAGGTTAGACTGCCATTTAAAACCTCACGAGACAGAACATAAAAAGTACTTTTTGTGATTGTCTCACATAAAAAAATTGAGAATGAGATAGGAAAGTCTCATTTTCCAACTGAATTTGGTGAAGAAATTTATAACTGTTACGAGGAAGTAAACGATGAAATAGGAGTGAGGCACCCTAGCAGACCTAAAACTATGTCACGAATATTGTAACCACAACAACAGTTAAGTGGAAAACGTGATTAAAAGTTGGTTAAAAAGAAAGCACCACTCACTTTAGCCTCTTTGAACTTGAAATACATCTGGAAGAAGGAGCATAAGGAGGAAATAGATTGGACAGAACAGCTATTTAGTAAGACAACAGATACCAAGAGAGGTATCCTGCTCCCAGCTCCCCCACAAGGCTGCCTGAAAGTCCCAGAGAGAAATGCATTCCCCAATGGTTCAAAGCAGATCTTGGAAATTATATAAGCCTGAGCTTACAGCTAGGGAAATTGGGGCTGGAAGGACAGAGAGCTGCAGGAAGACATCTAGCTAGTAGGGAGAAAGGGGTTTGAAGAGTGAGCATCCACACCATTAGTCTTTAAACCAGGACCATACAAAAGAGTCACCGGGCCAAAAGAAACATCTTCTTTTGTGGGTGGTCAATAGAGCTCTGCAGTGAGCAACCTCCTAAAAGAAGGGTCCCGTGACACACACCTACAACATCAAAAGGAACAGGTGGGTTCCACTTGCAAAGATCATGACAGGGATGCAGCCTCTCCCCTCCCATTCCTGCATTGCCCCTTCGCACACATGGTCTTCAGTACCACCCAGTTCAGTGGCCCAGACGGCAACACACATTCTATCAGAGGTGAGGTAAAGGTGGCATGCACACCAGACACTAGACTTTGGACTTCACAAGGACTGATTCCAATTGCTTCTCAAATCCCCTAAACCTCTGTTGTAACAGACATTGACAGTAACCTGCCCAAACTCTTTTACCTACCCAACCTCTTCTAGCTAGTATTTAAAGAGAGTCAAGCTCCAACCCCAGGCCCCAAGCCTCAATGAATACGTTCTGCTTGTCTGTGATTGATTTAGGAGTAAACAGGACCCTAGTTCTTGCCAAAGAGGAACAGGTGCGGTCTACTGGGACCTCTCTATGAAGACAGAGAACCTGGAAGAGATAGTAGTCCTCATAGTACTGTCTAATGCTGTGTCTCTATGCGACTCCAGAAAGAACAGCTATCCCGTGCAAGGGCTGATCCTAAAGAAAAAGGGGGTGGGGATGGAGACCAGAGAGAAGAAAGAAGCTGGCCACTCAAAGCCATTAATTAGGGAGTGACTGAATTTACCTACTCTGGGGATCCCCACCTCTGGATTTCTGACCCTGTGTCTTCTTTTGATAGCTCTTCTCCCAGCATGCAGCCTTCCTTTTATTGCTGTGCTCCATTTCCTCAATATTTGTTACTTTTAACTCATGTTAATGCCCCACTACCTGACTCACACACCCAGGACTTCCACATGCACAGACCCCAGTCTGCTCATACTATCCAGCTCAGTGCCAATAGGAAAGTTTATACCAGCTCCAATATAAATGTTTCTAAAATCTGGATAGCAATATGATTGTCCCTTCCAGAGAACAGTACCCCAGGGTCATTCTATAATTTTGAATACAGGAGATATCCAGACTTACAGGAACTGACTTTATCTTTGTGCTCCTGAGTTCTACTCCATCCTCCACTCTAGCAAGTTATTTCACTCACTTCTACCTGCAGGTCCAGAGGAAGCCACTCCCAGGAACAGATCTGACCTTAGCAGGAAGCATCCATAAACTTCTGGGACTGCAAATGACTTCATTAAACAACCTGATTTTGCACCTGTTCTGATACACTGCAGTTTTCTTGTTTGTCTTTCTATAGCTCTTCAGCTTCTGTTGCTCTACGGGTCCTAATCCTCTCCATGGAAGGTAGACCACCTGCACTGTTCTGCTCTTCAGGAAATTGTAGCCTGTTTCTGGTTTGCCTGCATATTTCTTACCTGTCCTTTGGCCTGGTTCTCATTCCTGGCATTACCCTCCATGCTCCAGCTTAATCACCACCTGCCACACAAGGAGAGCTGCCATCAACACCCCAATGTGTCAGACTTAGAGCTTTGAGAAGTATCAGGGAGAGGGAGGGAAATTCTTCCATAATACTGTAAAACACATGGCCCCATGAATGTAAGCCAGAGAAAGTGACAGGCAATTTCCCATTGGAAAGGTGTTGAAAAGAATAAGAGAATTAGAAAGAGATAATGACATAAGCATCAAATAAGGATATACCAGAAGTTCTTCAATACACACAAAACTATTAAAGACTAAATTGGAGAATGGTCAACAGAGTGACAGGCTGAAGAAAAAAATTAGATTTGGGGAGGCATGGTGTGATCTACAATTTCAGAGCTCGCATTAAGTCAGAATGCAGAGCACCCTAGATTAGAATTGACTTCAGAGGAGGAACTCTTGTTTTTGTTGCACTCAGCCTACCTACAGGTGACTCAACAGCGGGACTGAGAACAATGAATGGTGTTTACTGATATCAGACACGGCAGTGTTAGTGCTCTCATCCGTCAGTGATACATGAACCTCACAAAAGGTTACACAGCAACGTCAGGTTTGGTGGTGGCTGAAGCTGCTTACCATGTCAGAAGATATTTTCTTGGTGGAACAGCCTTCATCCATGCCATTTAACTCTCTGATGAACTCATCACAGTGATAAAGCTTTTTTCAGGTCCCTGGACTGGCAGGGAACATCAGCATCACACAAAATTATCATACTCAGAGAAAAGAGTCCATTAATGATCTAGGCTGAAACCAGAGCTGAATACTAATGAAAGGGTGGCCTCCTAGGATATTAATTAGAGGTGACACTTTCAGGGCAAGCTTGACTTTTCTTCCTAAGATTCCAGTTGAGACCATGCATTGGATGTGAGCAAAATGCAGATGAGGTTAAGAAAGGAAAAGAAGGAACAGTGGAGAATTTAAAAAAATAAAGGACCATGGAAAGCAAATCAAGACAGTTTCAATTCTAAAACTCAAAAAGTACATCATGTGCCTGTAACTCAAGTGCCAGCTGTCCTCTCCTTGTCATTTGAGATTTAATAAACCTTATTCTATCCCTTTTTCCTAAGTGTAAGGGAGAGTCTACTACTCTTCCCTAAGATTTCTCAGGATCTCTAGGGTTTATATTCTCAAGATTTTCCTGATTCTAAGTTTCTCAATCTGCTGAATGTGACAGTTCACCTGCATTTCTTTTTTTATTTTTTTATTGTTGTTCAAGTACAGTTGTCTCTGATTCCCCCCACAACTCCCCCACACCCCAGCCATCCACACCTCCCACCCTTGACCCTACCCCCTTTGGTTTTGTCCATGTATCCTTTATACATCTTCCTTGACAACACTTCTCCCTTCCCCCACATTACACCCTCCTACCTCCCCTCTGGTTACTGTCAGTTTGTCCCTAATTTCAATGTCTCTGGTTATATTTTCTTTGCTTCTTTGTTTTGTTGTTTAGTTTCTACTTACAGGTGAGATCATACTGTATCTGCCTTTTACCACCTGGCTTATTTCACTTAGCATAATGCTTTCCAGATCCATCCAAGCTGTCACAAAGGGTAGGAGCTTCTTCTTTCTTCTTGCTGCATAATATTCCACAATGTAAATGTACCCCAGTTTTTTTATCCACTCATTTACTAATGGGCACTTAGGTTGCTTCCAGCACTTGGCTCTTATAAATTGTGATCACAAGATCATATCAATAGATGTGGAAAGAGGATTTGATAAGGTACAGTACCCATTTATGATAAAAACACTCACCAAAGTGGGAATGGAGGGAGCATACTTCAACATAATAAAGGCCATATACAAGAAACCTATAGCCAACATCACACTCAATGGGCAAAAACTAAAAGCTTTTCCACGAAGATCAGGAACAAGACAAGGATGTCCATTTTCACCACTTTTATTCAACATAATATTGGAAGTCCTAGCTACAGCAATCAGACAAGAAAAAGAAATAATAGGCATTCAAATTGGAAAGGAGGAAGCAAAGCTGTCATTGTTTGCAAATGACTTGATAGTGTATGTAGAAAATCCTATATACCCCACCTGCATTTCTTGCCTATGGTTCTTTTGCTTCTCCCCTTGATACTCAAAATGTAGTCTTGAGACCAGAGTCTGGACACTTGCTAGTAGTAATATAGAATCTTGGGCCCCACTCCAAACTAACTGAACCAAAATCTGCCAGTTTAACAAGATCCCCAGTGATGTGTGTATGTGTATATGTGTGTGTGTATACACACATACACACACACCTATATATATACATATATATATATACAAGTTTGGAAACTCTGCTATACTCAATGTAGATGTGGAAATAAGTTGCTCTTTGTTTTCCCCAAAAGCATGATGAGAATTATTAAGGATTTGGGGCAATGGAGGGGTTTGCACAGTAGCAGTGCCTATACCTTATACCAGATTATTAGCCACCCCTGTACTTAAAAGTCTTCAGACCACCTTGACTTCTTTCCCTCAAATCTCACATCTCAATTCCTTTCATTTTATGAGGCAGAGTAATTCAGCTCTTTACTCGATCATAGCTCTGTGCTCACTTTTGCATACATGAAAAATCACATGTACTTTGATAAACAATGGGTTATCCCCACCTTTGGTATACCCCAAAACTTTGCAGAGACTTGGAAGTTTAATGCTTTCCTTGCTTTCTCTTCTCTGGCCTCTGGGAGTGGAGGGAAGCAGTACAGGCATATATTTTTCCTCTTATATGAAATACGCCACCTCCACCCCACTTGAATGGTAAAAACTGCAATAGTCACTTTGGATAATGAAACAATTTCTTTTTCATACTGCAATGCCCAAATCTCAATTATTCATTGTAAAGCAAGACAATAGCAGTTAGGTCATTTAAATCCACAGAGTGTAAACAACATGTGTGAAGCTATACTTTCAAATATTTTACCAGAATTACAGTCAGAAAATGAGAATTATTCTCATTGGTTTCTCTTTGTATGATTGGTCTTTTTGGTCAAGATCAGCTCCTATCTCAGATTCCAGACTTAAGACTTTGGCCAGAGAAAACTATTCTCACCCTTCTTACCAGGGCCAGTGGGCTTTGCTTGTGGCAATGGACCCGAGTAAGGACGGTGGTAAAAGGTTTGGCCGTGGGCCTCTTAACAGTGTCTCTCTAGGACTGGCTATACTCCCTAAGAGGATCGCACTAAAAATTTCTTGACTAATGTAGGTGTTGCCTCAGTTTTAAAATCTTATGTTTGATGCCTTAAGATCAGGTGACCATGAACATGGGGTGTCATTAGATTTATTAACAGTAGGGAGAAGGGAAAGAGGTTTGCCTGCCTCCATGAGATGTAGAAGCCAAAGGATGTCCCAGACATGGACAACTAGAAGCGCAGGCTGGGTGGTCGGCCTGCATGACTGACAACATATCAGATTAATTTGTTTCATAATGTAAATGGGCAGCAGGCTCTAGCAGGTACTAATAAACTTCAATCAACAGCAGGGTTCATACAAGTGGCCTTGAGTTCAACTGAACGTGACAAATGTTCAGAACAAACATTTTTTCAGCACCTACCAGTGCCAGGTATTGTATCAGGCCCTGGAAAACCACACATAACTGCAAAATTGCCCCTATCTTTGAGGAGTATAGTCACAATACAAAGTTAATTTGAATATAATATGATAAATTCTAAAACAGATATAAGGCTTGAAGGGGAGGTTTCACCTGAGAAGAGATTTTTCTATTCTACTCAGGTTGCAATTGATGTCCTGTTCTTGCCATTCTTTCACCACAAATAGGCTTGTTAGGTTTTCTGACATAATCCTCAACATAACTCTCTCAGAAGCTTTGTAACAGAGTTGTTAAAATAGAGGAGCCTACAGAAACCACCAGGCGACAATGAGAGGTGCGGGTCTATGGGAAATTGATGTTAGATTGTGCACATCTGTCATAAAACAATTTGGAAGGTGATTACAAGACAACAGTAGAATTACCTTATGATTTATTGTCTAAATTAAGGCAATTCTAAAAGTGAAGGAGGGAGACTGTTAATAATTTCTTGGGTACATAAAACCTGAAACTATAAAACTGTTGAAAGAAAACATAGATGGTAAGCTCCTCGACATTGGTCTTGGTGAAGATTTTTTTTGGATTTGACACAAAAACAAGGGCAACAAAAGTAAAAAATAAACAAGTTGTACAATGTCAAACTAAAAAGTTTCCACCCAGCAAAGGAAATCATGAACAAAATGAAAAGGCAACCTACTGAATAGGAGAAAATATTCGCAAATCATATATCTGAAATGAGTTAATATCCAAAATATATTTAAAAACTCATATAACTCAATAGTAAAAACATCCAATTAAAATTTGGGTAAAGGATCTGAAAAGATATTTTTCCAAAGAAGACATACAGATGGCCAACAGGTACATGAAAAGATGCTCAACATCATGAATCATTAGGGAAATGCAAATCAAAACCACAATGAAATATCATCTCATACCTATTAGAATGCCTAACCATGTTGGCCAGAACATGAAGAAAGGAAATCTTTGTGCACTGTTGGTAGGAATGAAAATTGGTGCAGCCTATAGAACACAGTATGAAGGCTTCACATTTAGGAACTCACTATGTTTTCACAATAACGCTGGACACTATTACAATATAATCCTCATTTTGCACTTGAGAAACTGAGGTACTCAGAGTGAGCTGTGAAATCTTGGAGACACAGGAAGCAATGAACACACCATTTTTGTAGTTCTGTCCCTTTAAAGCTGGATTTGAATAGCTCTTTAAAGGCAATGGCACTTATGTAAAAAACATGAAGAAGAAAAGGGGGAAGGGTTGTCAAGAAACATGTATAAAGGACACATGGGCAAAGACAAAGGGGGTTAGGATCGAGGGTGGGAGGTGGGGAGGGCTGGGAGGTAGTGGTAGGGGGAAAATGGAGACAACTGCACTTGAACAACAATAAAACAAAAAGAAAAATGTATACTCTGCAAAAATAACAAAGTGTAAAAAAGAAAAAGAAAGAAACATGAGGAAGAATTTGAGATTACCCTAGAAATTCCCTCAAGAGTTAATAAAATAAAATTCTTTCAGAAATGGTGAGAATTTTAAAATTCTGTTCATTAACATGATACTGAGCTTGGTGCATTATTCAAAGTGTACACCTTAATACAATAGTACAAAGCAGTTCACATAGAACTAATGGAGGGAGGAGGAAGAAACCACCCATCCCTCAAAGAGGTGTGGTAAGAAAGAGGAGTTGGGTGAAACTTCCTAATAGAAAATCAGCCCTTGTGAGAAAAGCTCAGAGCTCCCGTGAGAACCATATTGCAGAGAACCACGGGCAGATTCAGGGAGGAGAGGGTCAGCAGGCCCTGGGACCCTAGAAAGATAACTACCACCCAGCAAGTCAAACTGCAATTTGATGACCTGCTTCTAAGGAATATCAGAATATTGTTAAAGCACATTCCAATAAACGAGAGCTCCTATTTGCCTTAGGATGAATGTTTTTAATTTTGAATGCTATACTGAATTGTTTATCATGAGAATGTTTAATAATGCAATGTGGCTGCAATATAGGAAAACACCACAGAGTGGGGTAGAGGCTGAGTAATTGACTGAGAAAAGTCTCTCGCTCAGCTAAAGACCAGCAGGATCATGCTGGCCGGTAAAGGAAACACTGAAGTCAGACACTGGCGGAAAAGAACCAGAGGACTAGGGGCAGGAGGGGGTGGGGACTAAGCAAAAAGAAAAAGAAAAATCTCATGAACACAGACAACAGTGTGGTAAATGCTGGGGGTGGGTGCTTGGGGAGAGGTGGAGAAAGCTATAGTGGAGATGAATCATGATGGATAGAGACTTGACTTGGGGGCGTGAACACACAATACAGTTGATGTGGTACAGAATTGTGCACCTGAAACCTGTATAATTTTGTTAAGCACTGTTGCCCCAGTACACTTAAATTTTAAAAAAATAGCCAGAGGATAAGAAGAGTCAAACAGAGTGTTACATAGAAAAAAAGAACTACACTTCCTTTCCCTTTAAGTGCCTTATAGAAGGCCATGTGGTGTATACAGGAGGTATCCATAGTTCCCTGGAGTCCAAACAACAACTAAAGATGATGCTTGGGGCAGTACAGTTGGGGAGGAACAGTGGGTTCCATTAGAACCTGGATGATGTACCTCATCAAGGCCCAAGAATTATGCCCCAAGACTTCAGCCACACAGATGAGCTAAAGAACATCACATCTGGCAACACAAGATATTTTGGCTTCTATATGAAATTGATGATTATTGTGTGCTGCTTCCAAATTAAATTCTTATGAGCTAATTCTTTTATAACAAATCTTAATTCTTAGAGTGCTGAAAAAGAGGAAATAAAGTAACAGCATGGCCGATAAAATAAACTGCCTGAGAATTTTTTTGTAAAAGGTCTCTGAATCAAATCACATTTCTATTAAATGATATATCAAATATTCTCTAGAAAATGTCCTAACTGGGCCCTAGATTTCCTAGCACCACCACATAAGGATTTTTCCTCCTCATGGGACTAAATAGAACAGATAGACTATAATCATTATTCTCTGGAAAGGCATGGCTAGGTCTCTCGGCGCCCTCTCCAAAGAGAGACTGCGTATCTGCAGTGGGGAAGGAAAAAGCATATAACATTTGCAGATTCTTGCTAAGACCCATGTGATACAAAAATCTCCCTTATTCTCTCCTTTGATGTGTGGGTTTCTATAAATAAAATAGGATAAGTTAAGCCATTCGTTAGCCAGAGAAGACAAAATAAAATTGTGACTGGGTGTCATATCTTCAGCCCAAGATAAAGTAATAAAAGGAATCCACATCCCTACGTCCCTCTGCTAGAACAGTTGCACACTGTCACCAGGCCGCCCGGTAGAAGAGAAGGAAAGGCTGGGAGTGGGGATGCTGTCTTTGTAAAAAGCTTTTGTAGAGAGCATCTCAGCATGACAGGGAGAACTACGTTGGTTCTCTATGGGAATTAAGCAGCTGCACTGTATGAATCTATAATTCCGGGGAAGTGACAGCCTTATTGCTGCGGAGGGTCGAAGCTTTACAAGGCAAAGTCACTATTAATCCCCATGAGGTTTGCGTAAAGGGTGTGCTGTCAGCAGCAACAACCCCAGGGACTGCTGGCTTGAATTCTCAGGCCGTGCCCACATAAACTGGAGGTCTTTATACTCTACAGAGACTTTGGAGCCTGGTAAGCCTTACTTCTCTCATCCAGTTCCGGCAGGAGCTGAATCCTGCCTCAGCCGATTGTATACCCAAACACAAGGACTAAGCAAGGGCACCGCTGTGGCATGAGATTTAAGGTCAGGGCCAAAGTGTACAGAGGGAGCTCAAGCCAGGATAGAGTCCTTGAAGAGTTAAGGGTCAACACAGTGACAATCTCAGAGGCAAATGACAAACTGCCAAAACTCCAAGGACAAACTGTAGTAGCTAAAATGGTTTAGAGAGTTGCTACACAAATAAGAACATACAGGGTAGGGCAAAAGTAGGTTTACCGGTGTGAGTACATGAAACACAGGGTTTACCCTTGTATTATTATTTATTTATTATTGCGTTACTTTCCATATGAACAACTGTAAACTTACTTTTGCCCAACCCTGTATTTATAGTCAACTCCATGGATGAGGATTTCAGTATCCTGTAGGATAATGGAAGCAGAAATGGTTTGTTTGTTTGTTTGTTTAATCTACGAAGTTTCTCCCAAACATCATGCTAAGTAATAAGAACAAGAAAAAACAAAGCAGACCATACTTCTGCTTCTGACCATAACTGCAACCGATACCAAACTAATATTCTCACAGTAGTCAACTGTAAAATTGGACAAAAAATTGAAGCAAATGTTTTTAAATGTTGGACAACAAGCAGCATTTAAAAGAAGAGAAGCAACTGAGGTAAACCCTATGATCTCCCTGATTTTCTGTGGGAAAGCAATTTCTGGTCCATAGCTCAGGGAGGTAAGTTCATGCAGAGCATAATGACTTTATTGCCTAGAGAGACAGAACTTGGACTGGAGATCAGCACCTCAAGGGGATAGAACATGTAGAGCCTGGAACTAGCCAGAAGGGCAGCCATACAGAGGAAAAACAAGAAATCTGCAAAGGCTCTTAACACTTTGAATAAAGATTAAGTTGCATGTTCACAGCATGAGAGTAGATGAGGCAACACAGACAACAGCTGCTGGGGATGAGATCGGTGCAGACTGGAGTGCAGGCCGCAGAGGTCCTAGAGTGCACACAGACACGTGAGTCCCCCAACCAGCCAACGTAAAGAAGCCTCACCACACACTATGGGAATTCAGCTGAGACCTCAGAAACTCCACAAGGGTTGCCTTAGTTTAGCCATAGAATTAAGCCTAGAGTTGCTCTATTCTAACACAGCTTAAAATATGCCTTGAAATCATTACACTAATCCTCCATTAAATTAACTGCCTGACAGAACAAAACCCAACACTTTAAATGAAGACAACCAAAGCCAGGTTTTTTTAAATGCAGTATCTACAATGTCTAGCACACAAACAAAACCTGCCAGACGTGAGAAGAAAATGTGGCCCATATTTTTTTAAATCAATAGAAACATATCCAGAAATAACAGACATTTTGTAATTAGCAAACAATTACTTTAAATAGCTTTTTTAAATATGTTTAAGGACTTAAAAGAAAAGATAGCTAAAAAATTAAGAAATAAGGAAACTAAATAGATAATGGGATCCTATATAAAAGAACCAAATAGAAATTATATAACTTAAAACTGATCACTGAACTGAAATGAAAAATGCTCTAGATGGTCACACAGCAAACTAAACACTGAAAAAAAATTCAGTGAACATAAAGACAAAACAATGAAAACTATGCAAAATGGAGCATGGGTAGTAGGATCAGGGCGGGGGTAACTGGAAAAATGAATAGAACCTCAGTGACTATAGGGTAATATCAAGCAGTCTAATAAAAATGTGATTGGATTTCTAGTGAGATAAGAGAGATGCTGAAGTTTATATATATTCCGGAAAATTTTCCAAATTTAATGAAATATATAAACCCATAGATTGGAGAAGCTCAACACACCACAATACAGTAAACCAAAGAAATAAATGACACATGCTTATCACAGTAAAATTTCTGAAAAATCAAAGATGAAAATAAATGCAGCCAGATTTTGAAAGACCCCAAAATGCTAAAAAAAAAAAAAAAAAATCACTGAAACCTCATTAGAAACAATGCAAGCCAGAATGTAAGACATTTAAAATGCTGAAAGGAAAAATAAACATTATCAATCTAGAATTCTATGTACAGTGAAAATATTCTTCATAAGTGAAGGTTAAAAAAAAAGACATTTTCAGATAAATAAAAACCAAAATAACTCATTACCAGCAGATCTGCCCAAAAAGAAATTTTTAAGGAAATTCTTTGAACTGATGAAAAATGATGAAAATTATAAATATCATGAAAGATACTAAAGTAAATATGAAAAATGGAAACATATACCATATATTTCAATAAGACTCAAAATCATAAAGATGTTAATTGTGAGTTAATTCACAAATTTATTTCAAACTTAAGAAAAATACCAATAGAAATGTTATCTACAGCTAGAAAACTGCATTATGAATATAAAGTTCATTTGGAAAAAGAAACAAAACAGCCAGAAAAATCCTGAGAAAAGAAGAGCAAAGAGAGTTTAGCCTAAGATATTAAAGTATAATACAATCCTCTAAAACTAAAACAGTATAATATTGACACAAGCAGACAGAATGGAAAGTTTAGAAACAGACCCAAGTACATGTGACAATTTGCTATATAAAAAAAGGCACCTCAAATCATAGGTGAAAGATTAGTTTTTAATAAATGAGATAATTAGATAGCTTTTTGGAAAATAAAATAAATAGAATTAAGTCCATCCTCACATTACCCACCAAGATAATTTCCTAGTTGATTTAGATATTTATGTATAAAAATTAAATATCCAAAAACTAAAACAAAAATAGGTATATTCCTTTTAACTTAGAAAGCAGGAAAATCTTCCTATATGACTTCAGTTTCAGAAGCAAGAAAGAGAAAAATTGCTCTACTTGACTACATAAAATGTACAAAAAATAAGAAAAAAGGAAAATGCCTTTACATTATAAATGAATGGGAAAAAATGAAACATATCTGATATAACATATAAAAAAGCCTAGTCTCTATAAGTATATAAAAACTTTTTTAAAAATCTGCCACAAAAGACTCACAGCCCAATAAAATAGAGGGCAATAGCCACCAATGAATAAAATCACAGATAAGAAATGATTCAAAAACATATGAAAAGATGCTTACCTCACTCTGAATAGGAGAAACATTAGTTAAAGCAACACAGATAAACTATTCCTCACTTATCTCCCAGCAAAACCCATGAGTCTAATCATAGACCCTTCAGTGAAGCTACAGAAAAATATTTGTTCTTATTCTTAGCTGTCCCATGGGCAAAATGGCAACTTCTAGTAGAATTACATTTGCATTTATCCCACTGACGTTTCTTTAACTTCAGTTAGTGAGATCCGGAATTCTATTTCTTTCTGGAAATATTTTAGAGATTAGAGACTCCTCTTGTAATCAGGGTACAGTTGAGGCTGGATTATTCCATCCGCCCCTCATTTGCCAGGTAGAGGTGATGTAATCTTGGTGTTTGACTTGTCTGTTGACATAGGACAGTGGGGAGGACTCTGTTCAGTAGCTCAGGAGTACCACCTGAGCTCATCAAGGGCCAAGACCCCGGTGAGAAGCATCGAACAAATATATACCTTGAATTTTCAAGCTCCTCCCCTCCGTCCTGATTACTATGGACTATAGGTGTTTCTGGTGATGGCAGGAGTTAAAGATGGAAGATTATAAAACATATTTTATATCAGGTGTCAGCAAACTATGGCCTGCAGGCCAAATTCAGCCTGCAGCCAGCCCCTGTTTTTGTAAACAGAAGTATTGGAACACAGCCATGCTCATCGTTTACATATGGTTTATGGCTGCTTTTATGTCACAATGGCAGAACTGAGTGGTTACAATAGAAACTTGGCCACAAAGCCTAAAATATTTACTCTCTGGCCCTTTACAGAAAAAGCGTGCCAGAAGTAAAAAGGGATTTGAACCTTGCAAATTTCTGAGGCCGTCTAGTTCTGGGAGCAGGTCCTGATGCATTGCGTCTCCTACTACCATGATCCCACAAGCAACCAAAGGTCGATCAGGTCTCTGAGGTTACTGAGGTGGTGAAGTAGAAGCAGAGCTATGGGACCGGAAAATCTTGGGCAAGCGTCTCTGGAGGCACCAGCTACAATTCAGAGACCCAGCACTGGCTCCGACCTTCCTAACAAATCATGGCACATGGAGGGTGATCCTGGGGAACATCAACCTTGGGACTCTGAATGCAGGGTTTTTGTCTTACCAGCCTCTGTAACCAAATGAAATAAACCTCGCAAAGAAATACCTTTCTCTCCAAAGTATTGGGCTTTCAATTCTATCCCTGAAAGAGGAAATAATAATGATAACAACAACAACAAACACGGATTTGGAACTTTGGGATTGTGAGAACTCTGAGAAGCAGATGACCCAGGATGGGGAGCTTTTTCTCTGAGCTCCTTCATTTAGGCAGAAAGGTCTTACTTACTTATTAACTCCATGTCACATCCTCAGGCTAGATAGCTACACACACACACACACACACACACACACACACACAGGGATAGCTACACACACACACACACACATTGGTGCCCCCCAGGCACCAATGATTCCCTCAACTTCCTCTCACACAGTCTTGAAACTCTGTCTCTTCTCCCTGCTGACCTAGCTCTCCACTGGCTTTTCAGCCTGCTGGACACAAAGCCCCCACATAGGATACTGTATTTTGCCATATTTAAAGTACTCCCATGTGTAATGTGCACTCATGTTTTTGGCCCAAACTTTCAGGAAAAAAATCTTTCATTTAAAATTTTTAACTCACTTTTTTATTTATATTTAGAAACAAAACTGATTAGCATATTCCAGGGTATTATTTTGCCTATGGATACTGTTATTGCTTTCTAGAGTTATGCTTTTAACACATAAGCATAAATAAAAGAATTAAAAACATTTATACAGATACAGAATTAGTACTACCCATGTATAATGTGCATCCTTATTTTGCCCTAAAAAATTTGGGCAAAAAAGTGCACATGATACAGGGCAAAGTACAGTAAGTCCCACTTTGATCATTCTGCTGCTAAGCAGGCTTTGTTTGCATTCTAGCTCGTGGGTAGAATGCAATCTGCATTTGCAAACTAGTTCATGCCCTTGAGGGAGGGAAAACACCAGCCCTCAGGGCTAAGAGGAAACTTGCCAGGTACTGCGTGGTTCTTCTATCCAAGGATGTGCCACACTCCTGAAGATTTACTGCTGGGTCTTTTCCCATCCCTGCCTCTGATAAGGTGGCTATGTACACCCAGGGCAGACAGTGGCTGGTCTGGGAATGTTGAGCTCTGTGAAACTGGCCTGGCTGTGCCTTACTTTCTAAATGGCTTAAACAAGGCCTTCAGGGTATTTGAACTTAAACTGAAACTTGATTTTCAGCAATCCCCTGCCCCTTTGTTGTCTCTCCTCTACCTACTGCAAAAAATGCCCAGATCTTCTGAGTCACCTCCTGTTTCTCCTCCACTAACATCCCTAACAGATGTGTAAACATGCTGATTCTGACCCTGCTCCATTACCTTCTTCACTAGCATGGGGCAAGTCTGGTCGCAGGGTGCACTGGAAACTAACCATTTCTCCAAGTGCATCTGCTTTGGAGGGTACAGCGGAGTAAGCCCTCCAGCTGGCTTTCTTCCAGCTATTACACCAGGAGCGAATGCAAAAGCACCTCTGGTCTCCCAACCAGATCTCAGGGCTGCCCCTCTCAGGGACCAGGATCAGAAGCCACATTTCCCCCTACACCCGTGACTGGGAAAACACCCCCTAGCATTAAGAAGGCTAGAAAACACCAGAAGGCTAGATGATAAAGTCTCTCCATGATAGCAAGTGCTGCTGGGTTTCTTAGTATCTCTGTGCATGTGGCTATCAGTTTCTCTCCTTCTCCCCTCAGTCAGTCCTCACATGTCCCTCAGCCACATCACTTGCTGTCTCCCTCTGTGTCACTATCTTTATGTCTTCTAGGTGTCACAGCCTGAGAATGATGTGGGCAATTTTAAAAAATGAAACTAAGCCCCTGCCAGTGGAACTGCCAGAGCCCCTCCCCTTCCCCACAGTTTGTGACTGGGTCTTTATGCTTGAGAGTCATTGTAAGTTCACCTGTAGGGTCATAGAGCCATTTCACCTCTGATCCTCCCAGGGCTGGAGTGACTATTTTCTTCCTGTCTTTGTCACAAGGCAGATGATGGGAGAACCTGACCATCACTGACATAGGCCAGCCTCGTCTCCCTGGCCATCCTTCCACCCCGGGCCATCGCCACCCCGGCGCTATCCCTCCATTCCCTGGTCGCCTCGTTGCCCCTGCCCATGTCTACCACTCTGCTGAGGTGGGGAGGGACTTTCTCACCACAAATGTTCCACCTTTCTAACTTGGCCTTTTTTGTGCACTGAATTGTGTCCCTCCAAAACCCACATATTAAAGCCCTTGCCCCCAGTGTGACATATTTGAAGACAGGGCTTTTAGGAGGTAATCAAGGTTACATGAGGTCATAACAGTGGAGTGTGGTAGGACTGGTGTCCTCTCTGTCCCTCTACCCTGTGAGGACACAGTAAAAAGGCAGCCATTTGTGAGCCAGGAGCAGAAGCCTCATCAGAAGTCAAATGTGCTGGCACCTTGATCTTGGACTTTTAGCCTCTGGAACTGTGAGAAAATAAATTTCTGTGGTTTAATTCAGCCAGTCAATGGTATTCTGTTAGAGCAGCTGGAGCTGACTAGTACAGTCCCCAACAGGATGGACTTGCCTCGTCACTGCTTTTTTGTGGCCCTCTATCCTCAGTTCTTTATATTCTTCTTACAGGAAGGTGAGAGATCCCCACTAAGGCTAAGTCTGAGGCACAGAGCAGGAGCGCCAAGTGCTGTACCTGTCAGCACCCACCCCGCCCTGCCCGCCTGGCCTGGTTGAGAGTCTTGGCTGTTAGTTCTGATGCCTCTTCACTGGCTTCCTCAGAAGGCCCGATTTAGTCACCACCCAAAAAGGGCTCCAGTCTTTGTCTGGAACTTCTAGAAATCCTTCTTGGGAAGATAGCCTTGGACTCTGCAGAACCCTCAAGCTATAGTGATTGCTTTTCTCATTTAAAAATCTCTTCTGTGTGTCTCTGTATTTCTCATTCTATCTTTCCTTGTCTCTTTATTTTAAAAAATTGTCCTTTTGTTATATTCTCTCTGCCTCATTCTTGAGGTCTTTCTTTGTTTCTTACTCCTAAATATTCCTTTTCCTTTCTTTCCCTCTTAATATTAAAGTATGCTTTTAAATTATTTTAAACATAATGAAGTTCTCTACATAAGGTTTGTTCTCTAGTACTAATTTGATAAGTAAATGAGTCAAATGCTATATACTCATACTTGTCTAAAAACAAACAAGCAAATGAAAACCAACTTAATACAACTTCTCTAATCCTTGACTTCTTTTTTATTGGATGTACCACTAACCAACATTTGTTGCTACCACAAGGGGGCAGAGCAATCCAGCAGATAATTTAACCCAAGCAGTTACACTATCAGGCAGCCGGAAGAGGTGGCCAGGGGCTTTCTCCTGGAGAAAGATCAGACCAGAATGTAGCAGTTGCCTCCCTCTCTCCCTTGGGAAGAGCTATGACAGGCAAAGAGCATGGAAAAGGATTCAACAGACTTTCTAATTGTTTTTCATATCTATGAATTCTGTTTACACCCACCCAGAGGACCTTCCTATTTTATCCTGGCTCAAACGCCTGTTTTGTTGAAAATCAAGAGGTAGGGCTGGGTGGTGATTTCAAGGATGATTTCAAATATTTGAATATGGCTGACCAGAAGGACACTGCCGTTTGGCTACAAACACGTGGACTTTGCAGTGCAAAATGGCCAGACAGAAGTATCTGACATTTGTACGTTTGTGTCTAGCACTGAGAAGAGAAGTGAGGACGAGAGGTGTAATTTGGGAGGTCACAGAAGCCACGGACACGGACAGCTTCCAGTTCCATGGTCTCCCCCCGATGATTTATGCAGGGCTCTGCTTGGCACCCCCGTGCCTTCCTAACCTCCCAAGCTGGGGTCTAATAAATACAGGCCTGTCCTCTTTCATTTGCAAGTAACCAATCTCAGTTCAAATTAGAACTTACTGGCTACCATAACTAAAACTTTGAAAGAAGTACTAGCCAATAGAAATTTAATGTGAGACACATTTAATTTAAAATTAATAGACTCACTTAAAAAGTTAAAAGTCCCAGGTGAAATTAATATTAATGTTTTATCAATCCAATATATCTATAATTATTCTACTTTTAACATGTAATCAGAATGTTAAAATTATTAAGACTGTTTTTTTGCACACTAAGTCTTCAAACTCCAATTTGTATTTTACATTTCCGGGGCATTTCAGTTTGGACTGGCCATCTGTGCTGGTGGGTACCACATCAGACAGCAGCAGCCTAGAGCTGCTGTCACAGCCCCAGGTATGACTGGACACAGGCTTTCAAATAGTGTCACTGGGTTCTCTCAGTTTCGCTTTTCTTTGCATATTGGGTTCATCCTTTCCAAAAAGACAGACACTTTCATTTGGCTGGACAAGGGGGCCCACCAGAAGTTCCAACTAATACTGTGCTTACAGCTCACAGCCAGAGAGGAGAGGCATCACTCGACAGCATGGAGCGGTCCTGCCAATACCGTATTACTGTCCACACACCAGTCAAAACCAGTCACCGAGGCCAGGGCAACAGAGCCAACTCCAAGCTCCATTGTCTTCGCAGATCTGGCAAACAGGCTCTGGCTGCCCGAGCCTGCTCACACGCTACTCTGTGTACCTGCGGGTACAGTGAGGTGGCTGGGCAGCCCACCTGAACCACAAAGAATGAAGGAAAATGGGTCCCCGAAGAAAAGTATGGCACAAATCACACATATCCGTTTAATGACCACTTGTGGGATTAAACTGCCCCAGACCCCAGGCTCCGTGCAGAGCCAAGGGCAACTAGGAAGGTTAATAGTAACAGCTGCTCGTCTAGTCATAAGTTGACCACCATTTCCTCTTTGTCTACTTATACCATAATCACTATGTGAGGAAAACAAATTCCCACTGGATTCCTACTCCTGGACCACAGGTGCTTTCAACCAGCTTCTCGATGCCTGCATTTGGATCTCTGTCACGCTAACCTGTGTGGGATTCCTGAGAACCCGGCCAACCCTGTTTCTCCGTTGGTTTAATTTTGACTATTTCCTGACCTTGCAGATCGGTGCCCCTCGTGGAGAGCACATTTGCTCTGATGCTCAGGACCTATACTCTCAGGCTCCGCTCTTTCCTGCTACTCGCGTTGCCCTTGAGAGGCAGTTTCAGCCCACATGGCTCAGCCCTGACACTGAACTACAACGACAACAGCGATGAAACCAATGACCAGAAGGGACGTTATAGTACAGAGAGCAAGAGCACAGCCTCTGGAGCCAAACTGAGGCTGGGACTCAAATTCCAGCTCGGCCCTTCAGTGTCTCTGTGATGTTCAGCAACTTATTCCACCTTTCTATGCCTTGATTTCCTCTTTTTCAAAATCCTAATAAAAATAGGACCTATTCACCAGGCTTTTCATACATTAGATATGTAAAGATATGTGAAATGTTTAGGAGAGTCTCTATAAGCATGTACCATGGAGGGTTTGATCAGGGAACACTATGACTGATAAGGAGGGTTTTACTCAAGGGATCAGACCTTACACTATTGCAAGAAAAGCTGGGTAAGTAAAGGTCTGCAAGAGCAAAAGCTAGAGGGTCAGAGAAAAATCACTAACCAGGAACCACAGGGACAGCTACCTGTGGACTGACTACCGCTGAGGAAGTTTGTTGCCCCTGTGTCTGCTGGTGGCCGGAGGTGCTAGGCCAGAAGGACAGGCAGCTGGCAGAGGAACTGGAAACCAAAGCAGAGGGAAGCAAGGAACCATAGAATCCACCACCGGCTCTCACAGCACTTAGCCAGCACACTGCTGGTGACCTGAAAAACACGCTGGGGCTCTCCACCGAGCTGCACGTGTGCCTACCTGAATTTGGAGGCACTGGAGAAGATTCGGTGGGAGCAGAAGGAGCCACAGTCCCAGTAGCTGCTTGACTCCCACAAACTCAAAGCAGACGAAGGACAGCAGCACCAGCCAGTGTTACCCCACACACTCCAACTTTCCCTGCACCAGGCTGCTGGGTTGCTACCTCTTCCAAACTTCATGAGTTTCTCCTGTGGCCCACCCTAACCCAGAACCACATGAGAAAGGAATCATGGGAGATGTAGTCCCAGCTTAGCTGAGCTGTCAACGTATAAAACCACCACAGAGTGTTGGCTATTGTTATTACTACTGCTGCCGATGTTGTGTATGGGTCTTCTGTCATTACCGTTTATTGCTTACACTACATTCGGCTAGGGGGTAAGGCCCTTGAGGATGTCTTAGTACAACAACTATGTATATACAGTTTACAAAAGTTGTCATATGCATGCTATTTGACCCACATAACAACCCAGTTGCATTGGCAAGGTCGATTTGATGACCCACAGAAAGCTTACAGAGGTGGTTAGTGGCAGGGCTGCAACTCAGTTGCAGGACCGTTTTAACTCCAAGGCCAGGGCACTCCACCACGCCCTGTAGCCTCTTGCACCACACGGGGGCAGCACAGTGCCCAGTGCAGCGCTCAAGGACTTTGATAAACATCGCTTTCAGTTTCCAACTGTGCATCAATTAAACAAGAATGTGGTGTTCTGTGGCACAGTGAAACTGGTTTCTATGAGAAGTTTGCGGAATCAGTGTACTTACTAATCCGCCACACCGTATTTTGCCTGTGGAAATCCAAAGATGTTGAATTTTTAAGGTCTGCAGTTCCTACAATTTGCAGCAAGTGTCACCC
This sequence comes from Trachops cirrhosus, assembly GCA_028533065.1. Taxonomy (NCBI): domain Eukaryota; kingdom Metazoa; phylum Chordata; class Mammalia; order Chiroptera; family Phyllostomidae; genus Trachops; species Trachops cirrhosus. Next base: position 103,263,852 of record CM052539.1, on the reverse strand, counting down.
TAGAGCTACTGAACAATCAGTGCCCGAGACCTAAAAAAATCTGAGAATCTGTGTAAAGCATAACACGTAATGGGAGGCACTGCCTACATTTTAACCTGGACATAACAATAAAATCAAACAAAAAACTATTGCACCATTACATGTTACACTGCAGATACGTTTTTACCAGAGTATTTCTATCAATCAGGATGTGTCTTTCTGACATCATCGTGCTAAGTGCTGGGGAGTCACAGAATGGTAAAGTGGTTTTTCAAGAGCAGTCTTTGTTCTGGCATGCTTTGATATTCCCAAGTCCTTATGATTCTCACTCAGAGTTGGGATCTTCTCTATGCAATGCTACCCTAATAGCACAGAATCAAAAGTCACAATGAACTTGACCGTCCTTGGGTCTGGGCAAGCCCTTTCAAGCCCATGTAAGACCCTGGTAGAGAATAATAACCTTATATTTGTTTTACCCCTCCTACCTTTCAAGGCAACTTTTACAACTATAATCTCATTTGAAACTTATAACTTACCTTGTACAATGAGTGGGGCAGATATCATGGTACTCATTTTACAAAAGTAAAACCACAAAAGTGGAACTAGGCTGCAAAGGTTAAGTCAACGGGCCAAAGTTACACAGCTAGTCAGCCAAGTACTGTATCTCCTGAATCCAAGTTCAGAACACACTCTGCTACTGTTAGAGGAACCAGAGTCATGCATACACATCAGTGTAACTAATGCATGCTCCATTGTAGGTAGATTTTGATGAAAACAGGGAAGTCAGCTTAAATGGTCTTGAACACCATAAAGCCACACTCACCAATTTATCTAGAATCTAGAATGATAAAGGATGGAGCTTTCTGGTTAATTGAGAGTGCCACACATATCTATGACTTGATACTGCTGGGATGGCTTTCCGAATACTGATCTGTGGCACAATTTTCAGAAATAAGTTTCTTCGAGGGAAGAAAATTCCTCTTGTTTGCTGTTGCATCTGTACAACCAGAGGAGTCCCTGGCACAGTAAATGTTTAATAAATATTTGTTGAAAATAATATGAATGAAATCTTGAAGAAAACAGAGGAGGAACAGGAATATATGCATATATACTGTGCCATTGCAAAATTCAGCTTTCTAGGCATGCTTCAGTCACTTGAGGAATGGAGGTAAGTATCTTCCATTTTCTACCTTAGTCTATTTAATAAACAGAAGTACAGAATGAGAAAATGAGACATTTAGCCATAGGCAATCCTGCCTTTTCCCTGAGCCCTTGTCTTTTCCCCAGCATTCATAAATGCCTCAATGTACTCAAATGTTAAAGTTGTTCACAATCCTTCTCCAAGTCTGAATCTTGAATCCAAGGTCAAACTTCCCCCCACCACCAAACATATGGATTTCTAAGTTTTATCCTTCAGAACTGGCTTCCTGGGCTTTTGAAAAGAATATAGCATGGTGAAAAAACATGTACGCTTCTCAATGGCCACATGCTCAGACTATGTCCTACTTCATCCCATTACTGAGCGTTCCAGAAACACAGCGAAACCCGGCCATACAGAGGCTGAAACCACTGCAACAGGGCCAGAGGCTGCAGAGCCCTCCCGGGTTGTACTTTATTACTGTCCACTCTCCTCAAACGGACTGGCCCCCATTTCTGTTACTGACCCGAAGTCATCGAACTATAAACCCTCAAGCCATGTCACTCTATGTAGGTAGGAGGCGTCTAAGTGGTGCCTTGTTTCCATCCCCACCTCTATGACTCCAGGTCAGTTTCTCAGCATTTCCTACCTGAATTATTTAAATAGCTTCCTACCTGGTTTCTCCAGCTTAGTTTCCCCTCCATTTTGTCTTTCTATAATACAGATCTCATCACTTCATTTTCTGCTTTCAAACCTTTTGGTGCTCCAGTTCCCAAAAAACAAAGATCAAAAACTTGGCAAGGTACATCCAGCTCTGTTACCATACGCCTGCTATTTTTCAACCACCACCTGCACACAACACTACCTTCTATTCCCCAAATCGACAGGCACTTTCAGCACCCCGTCCCAATGTCCCAATTCCTTTCATTGTTCTGCTTTCTCTGCCTGGAATGTGCTTTCTTCCTTCATCTAATGCCTGGGATTGTTCATTACTCAGGGTCCAATTCCAAAAAAGTCACCTGAGTTTATCATATGTTGTTGCCAGGGGTGTAAATTGCTATGATCTTTCTAGAAAATAATTTGGTAGAAGATATCAGGAGACTAAATAGTTCAGATTCTTTGACCCAATTATTTGCTATATCTATCTTTTCTAGGAAAACAAACTCAAGAAGTTATCCACAGAGAAATCTATTACAGTGTTATTTATAATAGTAAAAAATATAAATAAGCTAAATGACTTCCTTTGAAGAATGCTTAAAACAGTGGTTTCTGAACTTTTTGACTATTATATATATTCACATGCCAAACACACATTTACATATATAAGAACAGACATATATAAAATCTGAAACAATACATATCTTTTTGAGACAATGCATATCTTTACTACATACAATGCATCCACTTTTATTTTTTTTAATATATTTTATTGGTTATGCTACTACAGTTGTCCCATTTCCCCCCCTTTATTCCTCTCCACCCTGCACACCCCCTCCTGCCCACATTCCCCCCCACTTTAGTTCATGACTATGGGTCATACATGTATGTTCCTTGGCTTCTACATTTCCTATACTATTCTTAACCTTCCCCTGTGTGTTTTGTACCTACCATCTATGCTACTTATTCTCTGTACCTTTTCCCCCTCTCTCCCCCTCCCACTCCCCTGTTGCTAACCCTCCATGTGATCTCCATTTCTGTGGTTCTGTTCCTATTCTAGTTGTTTGCTTAGTTGTTTTTTTTTTAGGTTCAGTTGTTAATAGCTTTGAGTTTGTTGTCATTTTACTGTTCATAATTTTTATCTTTTTTCTTAGATAAGTTCATTTAACATTTCATATAATAAGGGCATGGTGATGATGAACTCTTTTAAATTGACTTTATCTAGGAAGTCAATTTAAAAGAAGTCAATTTATCTGCCCTTATACTCTAAATGATAGCTTTGCTGGATAGAGTAATCTTGGATGTAGGTCCTTGCCTTTCATGACTTGGAATACTTCTTTCCAGCCCCTTCTTGCCTGTAAGGTTTCTTCTGAGAAGTCAGCTGATAGTCTTATGGACACTCGTTTGTAGATAACTGTCTCCTTTTCTCTTGCTGCTTTTAAGATTCTCTCCAAATCTTTAATCTTGCATAATGTAATTCTGATGTGCCTTGGTATGTTCCTCCTTGGGTCCAACTTCTTTGGGACTCTCTGAGCTTCCTGGACTTCCTAGAAGTCTATTTCCTTTGCCAGATTGGGGAAGTTCTCCTTTATTATTTGTTCAAATAAGTTTTCAATTTCTTGCTCTTCCTCTTCTCCTTCTGAAACCCCTATGATTCAGATGTTGGAATGTTTAAAGATGTCCTGGAGGTTCCTAAGTCTCTACTCATTTTTCTGAATTCTTGTTTCTTCATTCTGTTCTGGTTGAATGTTTATTTCTTCCTGCTGTTCCACAGGATTGATTTGAGTCCCAGTTGCCTTCCCATGACTATTGGTTCCCTGTGCATTTTCCTTTATTTCACTTAGTACAGCCTTCATTTTTTCATTTAATTTGTGACCATATTCAACCAATTCTGTGAGCATTCTGATTAGCAGTGTTTTGAACTGTGCATCTAATAGGTTGGCTATCTCTTCATTGCTTAGTTGTATTTTTAATCTGGAGCTTTGATTTGTTCTTTCATTTGGACCACTTTTTTTTCTTTTGTCTCTGTGCACCAGTTATGTAGTAAGGGGCAGAACCTTAGGTGTTCACCAGGGTGGGGGAACCCACATCACTGTGTTGTGACTCTGTATGTAGAGAATGGATCTGAGAGGGAACTGTGCTGCTTGATTCACTCTCAGCCAGCTTTCAGTCACTTCCCTGGCTACCCACAATCAAATAGGGCCCCTCTGGTGCTGATTCCTGGGTGAGTGGGTTTGTGTACATTCTAGGACCCTGTTGGTCTCTCCAAGGAACTCTCCTATGAGGCTGGGAGTTTTTCCCACTGCTGCCTCAGCCCCCACAGATGTTTTCAGTCATAGGTTTGAGGCTTTATTTCCTCACACTGGAACCCTAGGTTGTGTGGTCTGTCTTGCTCCACAGTTGTTCCTCCCAGTTTATCTGTGTGCAAATGTGGGACCACCCAGTCCATAAGCTGCCACCTCGCCCCCAGCAGCCTCCACCTTGACTGCCCTGTCCTCCAGCCACTGCTTTGCCATAAGTCCTCTCTGCCTGGCTGCCCATCTCTGCCCCTCCTGCTGGTCTGGATGAATATTTCTTCTTTTAACTCCTTGGTTGTGGGGTTTCCACAGAGTTTGATTTTCTGTCAATTCTGGTTGTTTTCTGTTTTTTAATTTGTTGTCCTTTTGGTTGTGTGAGGAGGCACAGTGTGTCTACCTATGCCTCCATCTTGACCCGAAGTCCCCCCACTTTTATTTTTTTAAACATTGATTGTAATCTACTAAAGGGGTTGTAAGCCACAGTTTGAAAAAAACTGTATTAAAAATAATAAAAATATAATGAAATATTATTTAGCTACATAAATATTTCTTAAGATAACATTTAATCAGAATATATTAATGTAACATTGTGATGAAAAGCAAGTTACCAATTATCTCTATAGCCTGAATACAGTAATTTTTAAGCATGTATGCATTGGGAGGGTTTTCTGGGGCCATCAGTAAGAGAAAGGGTGCTTTAGTGTGTCCACAATGTACCTGATATTTCTACGTCAGAGTTTCTTGTGGGGAGAACAGAAGAACATGGTATTTAGATAATCCTAGAGTGCTGTGTGACCTTGGATTAACTGTAAAGTGTATTCATTTTATTCAGTAAACACTTATTAACCAAAAACATTATATACTCAGGACTCAAAATGCAAAGGTGCTCCAAATCTATGATGGGAAAGCAGCCATTTAAACAAATTAATGCACTGGTATTGAAGATGAATATAAGATGTACGGTGGGGACCCAGAAGTGATAGGGTCCTTGTTTCTAGTGGGAGTGACTCCCGAGCCGATGTTAAAGATGAGTTCACCCCAAGATGTCAAGGAAGAAAAGAAGAGCATTCCAGACAGAAGTATGGAGCAGTGGGGTGCAGGAACAGGAAGGGTGACTTGAGGGACATCAGGTGTAAAGCTAGAACTGGAGCGCGAGGTACGGGAAGCATGGGCTGAGAGGTGAAGGCGCAGAGCTGAGCATGTGCTAGACCCTGGAGGGCCTGTGTGCCACATCGAGGAGCCGGGATGCTCTGGGCCACTGACTCTTAACAAGGATACGCATTATCATTGCCCGTGCAGCTTTCAAAACTATAGATGCCTGGCAGCCCCCAGTAATACTGACTAGTTGGCCCTTACTGAGATCTACCTGTCTTTATTTTTTACTCACCTCTTTCTATAAGCAATGAATGATATTTAAGGAGTACAATAAACAGAAGTGTAATGTCACATTTCTAATCAGCAACAATGTGGAGAATGGGCTGGACGTGATGAGATTGAAAGCAGAAAGTGCAGCTGAAGAGACCATCGTGACTGTCCAGGTAAATAAGGGGAAAAACACAGGCTACAGGAAGAGCAGTATTAAAATGCCAAGTCCCCAGTCTGGAGTTAATGTGAGGTGTTGGTGGTGGCAAAGGGTGGGTTGGGAAACCGGGAGGACTAGCTCTCCCATAACCTCCTGCAGTTTTCCTAGATAAACGGGCAAAATGAAAACAGATTTGCTATGTTACCACAGTTACAGTTAAATTTCTCCACTTTCCAATAGATCGCTGCCTCTAAGCAGCTCCTCTCTCTGAAGCCACCTCTGGTGTCTGTGTGTAGAGGAGGAGGACATGGAAGTGGAGGTGAATTAAGGATGCTTGGCTTCTCCCAGCACCTCAGGGAAAGCAATACTTACCTCATGGATGTAAGGTGAGAATAAATAAAGTAATGTATGGACTGTGTCTGGCACGTGGTAGGCTCTCGATAAATCACTTCCTTTTCCTGGACCGGAGTGACTAAGCCCTCCTTTCACCTGACCAAAAATTCTACTTGGCCCTGTTTTCCTCTCTTAAACATATTTGTAAGTTTTTTAGTGCAACACTAAAATGACAAGCTTTCACTCTCTCTTTCAGACAAGACAGGAATTTTTTTCATCATAGGGAATAAATTAAAGTCAGAGCTGAGTGAAAGATGTTCCCCGCTTTAGGCTGTTTCATCCACCGAGAAGAAATTCTCATTCCTGATAATCCTCTCTGAAATTTCACATTCTTTTCACCCTTCTACTCAATGAAAAAAAAAGTGCTAGCAGCAACACATCTGAAGATTCCTTGTACCCATCTAAAAGTTCATTCCTGTTCAGTACATTGCAAGTAACCAAAAACACTACACTTAAAAGAAAAAGCTGCAGAAGCTTCTATTAAAACTGTTCTTTTTATAAAAGTGCAGTCACAAATCAATGCATTGTTAATGAAGAGCTTTCCTCTATAGCCTCTAGAGTTGTGCAGAGACTCACGACGTGCTCATGACTTTGAGCTGAGCAGGGGGTGGGCTGGGCGGCTACACAGTGAGGACTTTCAGCTCCATTTACTTCGGAAGAACCTAGCAGAGGAAGTCAGATTCTGGAACCAGCCTTTCCCCAATCCTCTCCAAAGGTTAAGCCCAGACTGTTGTAAGGAGAACTGGGGAGAAGGGTCTACTGATCTAAATCATCCAAGTCTTTCTCTTACTTTAAAAATGATCAAAAATGCACATTGTCTTCTTCTTCAGGAAACACATAGACCAGAAAACACAATGTGGCAGTTAAGAGCCAAGTTGCCTTCCTTTGAATCCTGGTTCCAGCTCTGCTACTGCCATGGAAGCTCGGCCTACTTACCTTGCCTCGTTTCCCCGCCTGTAAGAGGAGAGGAATCGCACTGATGCAGGGGTTCCATGGGTCCGCGCCCCACTGTGGGTTCTCGACTTTGCATGGGAAAAGAATTCAAATCTGAGCCAGCAGAGAGTTTAAAGTAAAAGTGAGTGTATCAGTGAAGCAGTGAGACAGAACAGCCCCCCGTTAGCAGAATTTGCTTCCTTTGTTGAGGTTCATTTAATTGGGGTTGGGGGTGTAGGATATTCAGCAAAGGGTAGGAATATTCAGGGTCTTCCCAGAAAGGGGTGGAGAGGAACTCCCTGGGTCATTTTGTCCTTACATGGGCTCTCCTTTTCTGATTACGGTGGTTCTGGGGTGTGTTGTTTGGCATCCTAATGTATTACAATGAGTGTATTTTGAGGCTAGGGGTTATGCTGGATGAAATTAGTCACCATGCTGGATCCAGCCTGTCTGCCTGTTTTAAGCCGTAAATTGTGGGGAGGGGGAATGGGGGGAAGGGAGCATGGGGGAGGAGGGAGCTCACTTCTTGATAGTTCCTGTAAGCTTTTATCTACTGCAGCTGTTGTCCCACTGCCCTCTCTCAGTACCTATAGAGAGTTGTGAGGATGAGAATGAGCTGGTAGTGTCAAGTGCTAAGAGTGCCTGGCACATGGTTTCTGGACAGGAGGTCCTATCCAGCAGAGGAGAGTGGCAGGCTGGATCAACCCATAGAGCTGCTAGAAATAGATCTGTTCTAGAGCAAGAGGTTGTAAGTACTGGCCCATGGGCCAACTAGCCCCAAAGACATGTATAGTTAACTGGTACAGGGTTTAACTTTTTATAAATTTTTTTACCAAGATACATGGTTCAGGAATATACAAATCAGCATTTCTTCTCTAGTCTCTCCAATGGAGTTTCCCCCTCCTCCTTATAAAATTCAAATACATTACTTCTAAAGTAAATCACCTTATCAAGAACTATGTCATTTTACATATAATGTCTAATCAAATCTTCACAACTATGATGTTAGGAATTATGATCCTCATTTTATGGATGAAGAAAGTGAGGCTCAGAGAGACTAAACAACTTGCTGAAAGTCAGGAAGGAAGTGACAGAGCTGAGGTTTGACACTGAGGTCCCAAGGTTATTCTACCTGTGCCCTTTCAGTTAGCTGCTCCCTCCAAATCCACCGTGTGCCTCCAGGGACTTCTTGGAACCCCTGGAAACTTCTTGCGTAAGAACATTTCATCAAACTCCCCCTTCTTTCCCAACAGCTCTGATTACAGAGCTGAAGGTGGTGAGGGAACTAGTATTTCATGCACATTGCAAACGCCCTAGGAAACTGATAAAAAACTAAAAGGCCGTGAGACTCCCTAAGTGTGTAGAAATTAAAAAGGAAGACTCAGAAAGTTTACCTGTGTGGAGAAAATTGTTTTAAAGGTCTAAAAAGTCAGAGATGGAAATTTTTTTCAATCATTAAAAAATTCTTAGGCAAAGAATGACTGCAGGGAATTTAGAGTTCTTTGCCATGGCAAACTTGAAGTAAAGTCCAGATTTTTAATATTTATTAACTATCTTAATAGAGGGTCAGTCTAGGGCAATAAATGAGCAACATCCTTGGCTGTACAACTTACTGGCATTGTGACCTTGAGCAAACTGCCTGACCTATGTAAGCCCCATCGATCTCATCTATAAAATTAGCAAAATGCCGAACTTGGACGTGTGTTGTAAGGATTAAATGGGACCCAACCAAGTGATTAGCATGCTGCCTGGTATACAATAGTAGGTGCTCTATAACTGTTGATGTTTTCCCACCCTATCAATTCTCTTCAGTGATTTAAAACTGATGGTAATCAGAACACAGAGGTGCTCTTTTGGAATGAAATGTGAAAAAAATAGGAAATAAGGGACTATTTGAATAGACAGACAATAATTAGAGTCTTTTCCTTTCTCTTAAGAGTCTCCAAGTGCTGTTTTGTATGCAGCAGCACTCAGATAGTGCCTCTGACAAGAAGAGTTGGAACACTGAGTGCAAATGACTGAGCTGTCACCTAGAAATGCAAAGCTTCTGAGCTACTACTACTGCTAATGGCTGATACTGAGTATTCACTACGACAGGACATTACTGAGTCCTCACACTCTCACACGTAACACTATTATCTCTATTTCGTAGATGAATTTGAGCCTTAGAGAATTTTACAACTTGTCTAATATATAACTTGTCTAACAAGTTGCAATTGTCCATGAACATGGACATGAACAAATAATTTTGTCCAAGCCCAAAATGCAATACTCCTGTAAATCTGATGAACTTGGGGACAAAATGATGGCTAGTATTAAAATGTGGCTTTAATGTAAATTATTTTAAGCTAAATTATCTAATCTAGATAGCCAACCTGCCAAACTTAAGCAGATATCAACTGAACCGACTGTTAAATACACAGTAGGCACTTACACTTATTGCTTTGTCTAATAATTTTATCTCCATCACTAATGTCTTATGGTTAAGCCAGAATGTTGTGCCCTACCTTTACCTAAAATGGAGAAATTATACATATTTACAAGGGCATAAACAAGGGTATAAGGGTATGAGGTCAAGCTATAAACAACTACATACACAGAATCTACAAGTCACCTTTTCTCTAGATTGCATTATCTTCTGCCCATGAAAAGAAAACTGAATCTCTGTAAATTTAAGAAAGAGTTTTATTTGGGCCATCCTGAGGACTATAGCCTGAGGATATAAATTCAAGAAGCCCTGAAAGAGCGTTCCAACTTTGAAAAAATGAGTGCTACTTATATAGGCAGAAAGAGGGTGGGCCTAAGAAGCTTAGAGTGGATTATTTTGGGGCCAGGACCCCTCTCTTTGGGGGAAGGGAGCAGGAAGGATGTTCGTCATGCAGCTGGCCCCGTGAAGGACAGAGAAGGCCACTGTGACAGGTTACCTGCCTGCTGCTGGACTGGAAAATTATGCACTGGGTGATTACATTGCCGTACTTTGCCATGTATGATGTGCTCCCATGTATAATGCCTACCCATGTTTTTGGCCTAAACTCTCAGGAAAAAAATCTTTTAATTTTTTAATTCAATTTTTTATTTATATATAAAACCGATTATCGTATTCCAGGGTATTCCTTTGCATGTGGATATTGTTATTGCTTTCTAGAGTTACACTTTTAATGCATAAGCATAAATAAAACAATTCAAAACTTTTATATAGATACTGAATTGATACTACCCATGTATAATACACATTGTTATTTTTCCCTCAAAAATTTGGGCAAAAAAGTGCACATTATACATGGCAAAGATACGGTACATTTCTAGGAGAGACTGAGACTGAAATTGGATCAGGTATTAAATCTGAGTTTGGTATTGTGGGATTTTAGCATGAGTGACACCATTTTGGGTTTGTGAGGTTTTTTTTTCTTTAACATAATATATTTCTGTCAAGTACTGGACACAAATTAGATGGTTTGTCCAAAAGTTAGATGACTTATTGAAAAGAGGGCTACTAGAAGGCAAAACAACAAAGACCCCAGATCTCTTTTCAGACACTGGTTTACTAAAACAGGAGTACCTACTGAGAAAAACTGTGGGGTGCAGGGAGAGCGGTGGGGAGTAAATGTAGACAACTGTAATCGAACAACAATAAAATAATTTTTTAACAAAAGAAAAGAACAACTGGCAGTTTCCGTACTAGTTGCTTAACTATTAGTTGTGTAGCTACTCTTAGCCTCTGTGTCTGGACTTATTAAATATAAGTGATGATATTTTCCACATAGGATTGTGACAAGGTTAAATGAATTAATACTTAAATGCATTTTTAAAAGGCCTATCACATAGTAAGCACAAAACAAGTAATAGCTATTATTTTTATGTAAAATACTTAATTGCTACTATTTAACATGGCATTTTTAAATCACTATACATAGTATAAGATTTCTACAGCTTTTCCAAAGAATACTGCATCTCTAATATAACCTCAAATGCTCCCAGGGTATCTGTGCATTCATTTGCCCCTTGGGTGAACAACCCTGAGGCACCCCTGCTTTCTGATATTTGACTGCCACTTTTCACACCTGAGATTCAGAAACCAGTCATACATTTTGTTTCATCAATTTAGCATATCCTTCAAGCACTTTCTCTTAGTGAAGCAACGTGCTAAATGTGACCACAATGAAAATATAGAAGAGATCGTCCCACCTGCCTGAACTTGTAAAAACATCCACTTATATACTTATAATAAATACTAATTGCAATTATTTCTTTATGGGTCTGTTCTCTTCCCATTACATAAACTCCTTGAGGATAACTGTTGTGCCTTATTTTCTGTTTTTATCTCCAACACTCAGAACAGGGTTCTGCAGACAGTAAGGGACCAAAAATGACCGTGGAATAACTCAGTTTGCAGTCTGGCAGGGGAGAGATTGATCATGTACACAAATACAGGAGTACAACATAGACTGTGACCACCCCTTCCATGCAGTGAATGCCACAGAGAAGCAGCAGTCACTTCTCACTAGATTGAAAAAAAAGTATTTAAGAAGGACAGAGTATCTGGACTGAACTTGCAGTACAGGGAGATTTGGGTGGAGACAGGTGGAAGGTGTAGAAAAAAAAGAAAAAAGTCAGTTCAAGGGAAAATGAACAGGCCTGGAGCAAAGTCTGAGGAGTAGCAGAACTCAAGAAGGGAAAGATGGTATACTATCAAATTGTATGCTTTATATAAATAAACTTTGTGATATGTAAATTATACCTCAATATAAGTTGTAATTTAATAATCAAAATTTGTTTTAAAAAGAATTAAATATAAGTTATCAAACTAAAAAATAACAGCAACTGAAATAAAAAACTGGCTAGGTGGGCTCAATAGTAGAGAGAGTAAATCAGAGAAGACAGATCAGTAAACCTGAGGACAGATCAATAGGATTTACCCTGAACAACAGACATAAAATAGACTGAAAAAATGAACAGAGCCTCAGGAACCCGTGGGACAATGACAAGAGATCCATCATCAGAGTCCCAGAAGGATATAAGGAAGAGACTAAGGCTGAAAGAGTATTTTAAGAAATGGCTGAACGTTTCCCAAACTGTTCAAGTGCTGAAAGAACTGTCAACCATGAATATTATATCCAGTGAGGAGTGAAGGGAAAATAAAGACACTACCAGACAAAAGATAACAAATAGAATTGGTTGCTAGCAGACCCAGCCTTACAAATTGGCTAAAGGGAGTTCTTCAAAGAAAGGAAATGCTGAAAGAAGGAATCTAGGACCATTCGTCAGAAGAAAGTATAACCAAAAAAGTACAGAAATATGGACTTCTCATGAGTCTTAAAAATCATATTTGATGATTGAAACAAAAATTATACATCATCTTATGATCAAGAAAAAGATATTTAAACGTGGGGAAACAAAGGGGACATATATATGGGAGCACATTTTCACACTTCACTCAAAGTGGTAAAATGTTGACACAAGTAGACTGTGATGTGTTATGTATGCCTAATGTAATATCTAAAATAAATGCTAAAACCCCAACTGTATAAAGTGATGTACTCAAAAATATTACAAATACATCAGGAAGGAATACTAAAAATTGTTCAAGTAGATCACAAGAAGCCAAGAAAAGAGAAATAATATGGGATAGAAGGAGGGAGCAGAAAAAAAAAAACAGATTTAAGTCCTAAACACATTATTAATTACATTATTTGTAAATGATCTAAATATACAAATTAAAAGACAGATATTTTCAGAATGGACACAATTATAATCCAACAATATGCTGTCTACAAGAAACTCACTTCAATTATCTTAATAACATAGGGATATTGAAAGGATGAAAAAAGACATACTATGTAAACAACTTTAATTTTAAAAATGCATGGGATATCCAGACAAAGTAGACCTCAGAGCAAATAAAATTACTGGAGACAAAAAGGAACATCACATAATGATTCAAAGGATTGATGTGCCAGGAAGACATAGTGATTCTAAATATATGTGCACCCACCAAAAATGCCTCAAATATACAAAGCAAAAAATGATAAAGCTGATAAGAGAAACAGACAAATCTAAAATCCACATTTGTAGATTTTAACACCCCAGTTTCAGCAAATGAATTACTAGACAGAAAATCAGTAAGAATATAAAACTGATCAATGCAATCAATCAGCTGAATCTAACTGATATATTCAGAACATTCCACCCAGGAGTCCACGGAACACGCAGCGACACACACAAAGTGTGTCCTGGGCCGTGACACACACTTCCACAGATTTGGAAGAACTGAAACAACACATTATTTTTCTGACTTCAACCTACAAACCATTAACAGGAAAACCAGAAAGTCTGCAAAATCTTGCAAATTAACACGTTTCTAAATAATTCCAAAAGGGAATTCTCACAGGAAAATTTAAAACACATAGAATCAAATAAAGATAAAAATACAACATGTCAAAATATATAGATGAAGCTAACCAGTACTGAGGGGGAATTATAGCCCTAAAAGCTTACATTAGAAAAAAGGGAGAATTTCCAATCAATAACCTTTATTCCCACTGAGAAACTAGAAAAATAAGACAAGAATAAACCCATAGCAAGCAGAAGGGAGGAAATAACACAGAGCAAAAATCAATAAAACTGAAAACTGAAAAATAGAAAAAAAATTAGGATAACAAAAAGTGACTTGTTTGAAAAATCAGTAAAATTGATGGTTTCAAACAACTGACAAAAATAAAAAAGATATGAGACACAGATCCTCATCATCAGGAGTGAAATGAGGTATCAGCACGATCCTGCTCTCATGAAAGAACACCAATTCCTTAAAACCTACAAATTATCAAAACCCAATCGGGGTGAAATAGGTAACCTGAATCATCCTATGACCACTAAAAAATTCAATCAGTAATTTAAAAACTGAAAAAGAAATCTCTAGGCAACAGATGATTTTACTAGAGAATTCCATGCACTTATACACACAAATCCTCAGCAAAATATTAACAAATCAAATTCTGCAATGTTTAAAAAAGATACAAGCCCTGACCTACTAAAATTTATTCCAGGTACACAACGCTGGTTCAACATTTGAAAATTAGTCAATTAATCCAGCCTATCACTAAGCCAAAGGAAAAAATCCTATTATTGTATCAAATGATGCAGAAAAAACATTTGACAAAATTCAACACTGATAAATGATACACACTGTCAGCACACTAGTAATGGAGTGAAGCTTCCTCAACTGACAAAATAATCTACAAAAACCTACAACTAACATCACATTTAATTGTAAAAAAAAAAGGAATGATTTCCCCTTAAGATTGGAGCAGGATGATATCATCCATTACTGTTATAAGTTCTAACCATTATAATAATGCAAAAAAAGGCATGCATATGGAAGAGGAAGAAATAAAACTATCCCTATTTGTAGATATGATTATGAATGTAGAAAATCTCTAGGAATCTACAAAAAAAGAAAAGAAACAAACTCTGAAGAGAGCTCAGCAAGGTTACAAAATATAAAATCAACATACATAATGCAATTACGTTTCCTTTTTTAACATTTCTATTCACTAAAAATTAATATATAAAAACAAAATTTAAAACAGTAATGTTTATAATAGCTTCAAAAATTATCTAGGGACAAATCCAACAAACCATGTACAGAATCTACATTCTGAAAATTACAAAATGCTGAAGAAATAAATCAAAGGAGACATGAATAAATGGAGAGATACCATGTTCATGGATTGGAAGATTCAAAATAGTAAAGATAACAGTTCTCAAATTAATATAGGTTTAATGCAATTCCTATTAAAACATCATGGTGTTTTGTAGGCACAGACCATTTGCTTCTAAAATCTATATGGAAAGGCACAGAGACTAGCATAGCTAAAACAATTTTGACAGAGGACAATGAAGTGGAAGAAACTGCTCTACCCGATTTTAAAGCTTGTTAATAGCTACTGTGGTCAGCATATTATCACTGGAAGTGTTAGGTAGCAGCTAGGAATGAGCCACCAGAGGAGAAATAAAGGCAGGTCCCTCACCGTTACAATTTAACAAAGAACTTAATACAGGAGGATAAAATCAAAAGGAAGACATGTCTCACCAAATAACTCAGCAGTCCTGAGCCCGGTTTGATAAGATTGCTGGAGGAGGGCGGTCCCAAGCATCACAAGCAAAATAGCACAGAGGAGGGGAGAGCCCTTGATACGGACCTGAGAAAAGGGGCTTCTGTAACAATCTTACTAGGATTGCCTGCCGGGTGCTCTGAACATCACAAGGCAGGAACTGCACAGGAGGAAGAGGGGGGCCTATGCTGGGAAAGGGGGCCTCTGTAACAATTACACTAAGACAAAGAACCTTTACTAACTGAGAAGGAAAGCCTCTGTAAGCTATACTTTATTCCCAACAGGGGAAAGGAGGGGGAACCTAGAAGCCAGCTGAGGTATATAACCCCTGAACTCCTATAGCCGGTGTACTTAGATTAGCTAAGTACCCACTTGTAGCCTCATCTCAAGTGTACAGAACAAACTCACTAACTTACTAACAAACCTCCTAACAACTTTCTTTCTTTATGTGGGGCAGTTAGACTTGCCAGGTGCCTGCTTGCAGCTCCGTGCTTGTATGTATTTCATACACGAACTTGCTCTCATTTCCACTGTATGTGTTGTCTCTCGCTTGAATTATTCCCTTGTGGGTGAGACAAGAACGGAGGTGGAAGAGAAAGGTCTCCTGCCTTGGGTGTCTCTCTCCCCACTGTAACAGACGATAGACTCAAAGATCAGTGGATCATCTAGAAAACTCAGAAAGAGACACACAAATGTACTAAGTGAGTTTTTCCAAAGGTGTAAAAGCAGTTCACTGGAGTAAGGATAGACTTTTCAACTAATGGTGCTGGGGCAACTGCACTCTTGGGCATTTCTCTCAGAGAAATGAAAACTTACATTCACACAAAAACCTGTACAAAAATGTTCACAGTAAAAAAAAATATTCACAGCAGCTTTATTTGTAAAAGCCAAAAAACTGTAAACAACTCAAATACCCTTCATATCTATCAATGGGTGAATGGTTAAACAAACTGTGGTATGTCTGTGCCTTGGAATACTACTCGGCAATAAAAAGGCATGAACTATTGATACATAGAAAAACCTGACAGACCTTCAGAAAATTATGCTGAGTGAAAAAAAAAACGATCCCCAAAGGTTATATACTGCAGGACACCCTTATATCCTTTATAGGACATTCTTGAAATAACAAAATTATAAAGAGCAGGTTAGTGATTTGGGAGCTGGAGAAGAGAGAGGGGCTGTAACTACATAAGAGCTGCACACAGAGCCCTGTATTTTGACCATGGTGATGGCCACATGAACCTACACATGACAAAACTGCACGTAACTGTGTGTGCGCACACCCATGAGTGCACGTGTAACTGTTAAAATCTGAGTAAGGTTGATGGATTGTCGATTTACGATACTGTGTAATAGCTATGCAACATGCTACCCTTTGGAGACACTAGGTGAAAGGTGTATGGAAACCTACTATTCTTAGAACTGCATGTAAACATATAGTTATCTCAAATAAAAGTTAAAACAAAGGAATAATCCAATATACAGGGGTGGACAAAAGTAGGTTTGCAGTTGTGAGTACACAAAACCGTTTATTCTGGTATTATTATAATCATAACCTGCACATCTTTTTCCATACAAACTATGGACCTACTTTTGCCCACACCTCCGTATGGAAAGAGTTATGATCGTGACCCTAACTTTCTGAAATACCACTTGGCAACTTCAGTTCTGAAATCATCAGCCATTCACTACTCAACACTCTCATTAGGCACGGGTTTAGGTGACAGAGATTCAGGGCTTAAAAAGAGCAGGAAATATGAAATGTAAAAATAGCTCAGTATGTGGGAAAGGTCATTACACCTGCAATCATATGTGTGAGAATTGGATCCAACTTAAATTTCTAACAACAAAAGTTAAGTAATTTTTGGTCTGTCTGGAAAAAGCCCAGCCATTGTTACTATAATGAGAATGGTTTGCATGACATCGATGTAACGTGGCAACCAAGGAATGGACTGGAACGCACATGCATGAACAATGATGACTTCACTGTACTAGTCAGTGGGGGTGGTAGATGCCATTGAGGGAGCATGTGCACTGTGTGGCTGTTGCATCTAACATGACTGAGCGAGTAGAGCAATGAATCTGCATCAAATTTTGCATTAAGCTTAAACATTCCTCCTTGGAAACTATTTGGATGGTTCAGGAGGCCGCAACTATGGGGAACTGGTGATTGACAGATTTATCAGGACTACGCACCTGCTCATGTATCATGTCTCATGCACACTTTTTTTTTTGAAACATCAAATCACCCAGGTGACTCAACCCCCTGACAGCCCAGATTTGGTGCCCTGCAGCTTCTGTCTTTTCCCAAAACTAAAGTCACCTTTGAAGGGGAAGAGATTTCACACCATCAATGAGATTTAGGGAAATACAACAGGGCAGCTGATGGCAACTGGGAGAACTATGTGAGGTTCCAAGGTGCCTACTTTGAAGGGCACTGAGGCATCATTGCCCTATGTACAATGTTTCATGTATCTTCTTCAATAAATATCTCTATTTTTCATATTACATGGCTGGATACCTTCTGGACAAACCTCAATTACATGTTCATTAAAATGATTATGAAAACTATTTAACGGATTGGAAAGTGCTTATAAGATTAAGAGGAACACAAAATCATCTATTTGATAGTATTATGATAATTATGACAACTTGTTTTTATATGAATAAACTTTTATTAAAATTTAGATAATTAGAAAGAATAAAGAAATGCAAGATAAATGCTTTCTAAACAATATCTGACATTATCATCTTCTCTGTGTCATGGTATTTTCACTTTATTAAAAAGGATAGACATTCACATTTAAATTTTTACAAAGTCAAGAACCATCAAATAAAAAAATAAGTAATGCCAAAGTAAATTTAGCTTTTCATCAATATCGGAATGGTTAGGTTCTGAGCTTAGCCCTCTTGGAGACAGTGTATGCAGCAGCTGCTGGTTTCCATTTACTCAAATAAGTCTAAAAATCAGGAGGCCACTCCCTGTGGTGGCGACGTTTGCAAGAAAAGAGGGCAAAAGACATAGTGGGGAGAGGGAGTGCACGACAACACTGGGAAAAGAAAAGACGTTCTCATGGAATCATGGGGTCAGTATCATAAATGATTTTTTTAAGTCTGGGAAGAAAGCATTTGTATGTTGCTTAAAGTGTGATTAAGGCAAGATAGTCACCAATCCAAATACGGCCAGCTCTATGTAGCACAAAATAGAGTGGGGAGTTTTTACATTACCTGCTGAACTCCACAGCCAGCCACACCAGGTAATTAACCACAAAAGAAGTCTCTTTAAAAGGGTGTAAAATGCATTTGGACACAATTGCAACCCTGAGCTCTGAAAAATACAGGGCAGACCCTCCCAGGAGCATACCTGAAGACACATTCTTTTTGACTCAGTATCATCTTTTGCAAAAATAATGATTTTGAAAAAAAAAAAGAAAACATCTCCTGCCCTGTAACAACCTACTAACCTAACCCCTACTTGCCAAACAAGAAGAAAGTTGTCTACCTCAAGACAAAAGGCATCAGGTGCTGCCTTCATTACAAGTGACCCAGTGTGATGGCAGGAAGACCTGGACACCGCCCTGAGAGGCTGCCAGGAAAGCTCTGGGCCCTGGGACCTGCCCGCCTTCTCTCCTGTGCTGCCCCCACACCTGCCTCTTTCGTGATGGACTCTGTGGGCCCTAAGAATAGTCACTGAACGTGGTGTTAATAAGTCTTTTCTTTCCCTCATCCAATATCCCTCATGTATTCTTTTAAAAAACCAATAGTTAAAAAAAAAAACTTTCCCAGGAAATAATGAACAGTAACTGTCATGGACCTATGGCAAGCCCTAGAAAAAACATAGGCAAGAATCTGTCAACAGAGCAATATTCCAAATATGAAATTTATGATTCAAAAAATAAATAAATATAAATGGGCTTGTCAAAGAAGTTTCTTTTGTTTTCTCCCACTTCTAACTGAATTTTGCTTGTGTAAAAAGCTTTGATTCTGTGACACAAGAGCCAGCCCTGTTAGGACAGACAGGAACCATTCATGCCATTCGCCCTCTACATAAAGAGGGAGTGGGGAGAGCTGGGAGATATCCCAGGACGTTCATTATTTTGTCTAAAGACGCTTATCTTTTAGAATAATTTCATTATGTAAACTCCATCTGGCACTTTAGTCTCTTGAAAAACTATTACGTTAGGCATGAACTAAAGAACAAACCCGCCTGAATGCAATTTAGATTTTTGTGCTATTCTGCTCTTACATCTTCTTCCTTGGCTTGGCACATCTTTGAGGTCCAGCTTTCCGAGTAGAACCCTGGGACGTCTGTGGTGGGGAAACAAGTCTTCATGACAGAGCAGTCTGGTTCATGTCACAAATCTTAGTGGCCAGATGACAGCATTTGCTTTCTTGTGCTTTTTACTAGAATCATGGTAAGGAAAGAGTTTCTTTCCCAGCACTTACCCACAACACCCAACCTCTTGTGTGGAGCATTCCACTGGTTCTTTTCTGAACGCTCTATGGGCTCTTGTCCTATACGAGAGACCCGGCCCGACTCTGGGCTGGCACCATAACAGGGACGGCACCGATTCGCTCCAGGGTCGCTCGGCTGACGGTGCAGGCATGTGTGTGCTGAGGCCGAGGCTTCCTGCTGACTGAGCCATTGTTCCTGGACGTGACCTGTGGTGACGACCCTCTGTTGGCTGTCACGACCAGAGTCTTATGTGGACCTGGGACCAGATGGCTCCCATTAGCATATATGGACGGTATGTTGGCATTGCCTGAGTGCAGGGAGAAGGACTGGCGCAAGTCACTGAAGTGGTTGAATGACTCTGTGTTTCTATGAGCTTTTGGATTGTTGCTCCAGTATCGACTGTTGAAGGTATTGGAGGAGGTCAATGTGTTGTTCTCTGAGGAGGACATCTCGGTGTGAAATGCTTTGGCAGAAGAACACTTAGGTGGAAGATCATCCTCTCTGAAAAGGAACAAAATAAAGTCATCATTAGGATTTACTTCAGGTGTATTCTACCAGGACTCTTTCTTCTATGCTAAGGCTCATATATCTGAGATACAAATCCTCCGGTAGGCCACAGCAGCTCTGGTGGCCTGGCTTTAACAGCCATTCCTGTTGAAACACTGCTCCAGAAAATTTCCCTCAGCGTCTCAATCTCCAAGACAAGAAAAGGTCATTTCAAATCTCTCAAAGGCTTGTGCCTTCCAATGTAACTAAAAAAATACATCTGTGTGTATATTTGCTCCAAATAAGAAGACAGTCCATGAAGAATTCTGCTGAACTAGTTGCTGTTAGCTAGGAAACCAAGCTAGGGTGTGAAGAACTTCAAGAGATGGTTCGAGTCGACCTGATCTTACTGCACTTTGGGGTCTGAGCAATGACTGTGGTCGGTTGAAAAGAGGTTTTCCACAGTAACCTTGTGCTGGCATGAGATCTGCCCCTGCATACAGTCCAAACCCATAAAAATTAGAAGAGGCTAAGAGAAGTCATTAATTTAAGATGTTAATTCATTTAACATTTATTGAGTACTATTCTACTACATGTTTCATGTAAAAAATACACAGCTCTGATAGCCAAGAAGCCTATGGTCAAATGGGGGTGACCGTCAATACAAGAACATTTGCAAGTCTGCATGGCTAGGCAAAGGGCTAAAGTCAACTTATATGAGGAGGTGATGCCTGCACTAGTCTTGAATTGGATCAAGGAATTTACTGAAGAGATGGATGAAAAAGGAAGGAGCATATCCCAGGAAGAGGGCAGAGGTTTGAGCAAAGGCCCTGCGGCATGAGAGAATACAGAATAGACTGGAAGACAAAGTGATCAGAAAAGTGATGGGAGGTAAGACCAGGGAAGCAGGTGGGGTTAGATTATGAAGGGCCACGTAGGAAAGCAGACCAGAGCCATTAAAGCCTTTTCAATAAGGATGTGGCATGATGCAATGTGAGACTGAGCCTGAACCCCCATTACCTCCACACTATGACAAGAGCCACTTAACTTTAAAGGTCGTTTTGGCGTTGTTTTCTTAAGACGTTCATATTCTTGATTGAACTGTGTTTCACACCAAGCCATAATGCTTTGGCCTGTGTCTAGGTATGGGTATGCTCTACAGTATTCCTTCTTGCTTTATGTCCTCATTTATAATATGTGTCAATGTGAAACACATGTTCTAACTTTTCTACTGTGGCTGCCACCTCACCCACTTACCCTGGAGATATGGGAGGAAAAGGGGCCATTATTCACTCATGTCCTCCTAGTCCTCCCCTTTCGTGATCCAGTAAATAAAGCAGACTCTATTTAGAAGTAAATGAAGCCATGAGGCAAAGTGTTATTGTACAAGAAAATATCATTTAGCCATTTTAACTATCTTGGCCAGCACAGTTGTCAAATAAGCAAAGAAATTTCAGTTGCCCAACTGAGTAGAAGTATAATAGTAGAAGCCAACAGAGGTCTGCTAAGCAAGACAAATTATTTGACACACAAACCTTATTTCATTAGGAATTTCTTCTTCCTCCTCCTCTTTATTTTTGCTTCTCCAGTAAAAGAATGCCCCTAAAATTAGTGCAATGCAAAAAATGGTAATAACTGCACCAGCGCCAATGGCTCCAGCTATTAGTCCAGTGTTCCTGGGCTGGGCTGCAAAATATATTTAAGGCATATTTAAAGAACAAAAAATAAAATGAGAGAGAGAGAAACAGTATATATCCACGTGACTTTACAAGATTAAGTGTACTAAAGAATCTTCTTAAAATGTACAAAATTGCCTCAAGAATTGCATCCACGTAAAGTTAAACCTCCCCTAGCTCCTTGTAGCCCCAGTGGCTAAGACTGGCACACAGCAGGCTCACATGTATTTAGGGAATGAACAGTTATATGACACGCAGCTCCAGGAGAGCCGCATATAGCAGAACAGGGAAAAGATGGTAGCTGCCTAACCTGCCTCATCTGCCCCAATGTACCCAGCAATCAGGGAGATAACTCATCACCTCAGCCTAGACAGAGAACTCCCTTTTGCAACTAGAATTCAAATAACCCAGAATTCCCCACTGAAGAGAAAAATTCCACACTGCTTATTTACCCCATAATTAAGCCGAAATAAGGGATTTGGAGAAAACACAGAAAGGTCTTGTCTTGGCCTTGGCCATGGATCACTACAAATTTTATAATGTCTATAGCATTATACAATCAGAATTCATTTGATTCTAATGACTCTGAGGAGGATGACATTTTGTCATAAAGAAGATGTCCTATTGCTAAGGCTGAAGCATACATTAATACAATCATAAAATATTCTGAATAATGATTAAAACCAAGCAAAGTTCTATTTAATCTTCAAACCATCTAAAAACAATTAGGCAGTGCTCTGCATTCCCAAGTTTAACAAAGATCTTGGTTTCAGGCCCAGAGTGGACATCAGAATTTTATATACTTACGGGAAGTAACCTGGAGGTCCAAAAGACAGGTGCTAGTTCCAATGGCGTTAGAAGCCACGCACTGGTACAATCCTGAAGACAGAACACTGATGTTCCGGATGGTGACTGTTCCTTGGACCTGGTCTGTCAGAAAAATGACAATCAAGTTAGGATTTAGGGGAGAAAATGAGAAAACCAAAGAAATCAGCAAAAGATAAGACTATAAAAGTAAATACTGAAGAGGTATGGATAGCTTTTTAATTTTTTTGCGGAGATTGTTTTATTGTTTGTGAATTTTAAAGACTAAAATCGTGATATCACATTAAAGGTCTGGAGATACTCAGGGCTGTTTGTGCTGCGAAGGCAGAGTGGAGCCAGGAGCCCCTCTTCCACAAGCACCAGACTGATTCCAGCCACAAGCCCATGGCCCTTTCAGAAAAGAGATGGGCTAACTCCTCAACCTGTCACTTCACTTGGGCTGCTCTGGCATGGAAGTAATTTGTTTAAATGGAATTGGAAAATGAATGATCTTTTGATCTTTCTTTTAAAAAATGGGGAAAGTTCAACAGTGTGGAACCATAATTTGAAAGCACAAGTGATACCACCCCCCACCCCCACTCTGTTTAGTTTGCAGCAACTGTTCCCCATGCAAGCGAGGCACCTGGACTCAAACGCCTTCCGAATTAGAATGAAATAAATGTGTGTACATTTCCACTTCCATCCTCCCTCCTTAGTTCTAGAACCACTTCCAGATGTGTTCTAGACTCAAACAGCCTGCATTGCAATCTGCCTTACCACCTACTAGCTATGTGGTCTCAAATGCATTACCTCTTCTCCATCTATTGGGTTGGCCAAAAAGTCTGTTCACCTTTTTCCCCCGGTAAGATGGCTCTAGTAATGCTTAGTTGTTTTTAACTTCATTCAAAACAATTTTGTTAGATTATATTGTGACAGCTGTCATATCAGCACGCATTTAAAAAAACAAAAATTGGTGAATTTTTGTGTAGCTATTTTAATATTGAATATGGAAGAAAATACACAACATTTTTGGCATATTATGCTTTATTATTTGAAGAAAGGTAAAAAGTGGACTGAAATGCAAAAAAAAAAAAAAGATTTGTGCCACGTATGGAGAAGGTGCTGTGACTGACTGAACGTGTCAAAAGTGGTTGCAAAGTTTCATGCCAGAGATTTCTCACTGGACGATTCTCCACAGTTGGTAGACAAGCTGAAGTGGATAGCGATCAAATAGAGACATTAATTGAGAACAATTCATGTTATATATACCACGCAGGACATTGCAGACATACTCAAAATACCCAAATCAATAAAGTTATTGTTTGAAAATGAAAAATGTGTCTTTTATTTTACAGAAAAAAACACATGGTCTTTTTGGCCAACCCAATATTTGAAGGCACAGGATAGCAGTTTGTCACCGTATCAACAATGTTTTGGTCACCTGGTTAAAGTGGTATCCACCAGCTCCCTCTACTGTAAAGTCGCAGTTGACCCTTGAACAACACAGGGGTTAGGTGAGCTGACGCCCCCACCCCAAGCACTAGAAAATCTGCATATAATTTTTGACTCCACAAAGACTTCACTACTAATAGCCTATTGTTAACCAGAAGCCTTACAGATAACCTAAATAGTCAACACATGTTTTATGTTATATGTATTGTATACAGTATTCTTATAATAAAGATAGAAAAAATCATAAGGAAGAAAAATACATTTACAGTATTTATTGAAAAAGACCTGCATATAAGTGGGCCTGTGCAATTCAAACCCTTGGTGTACAAGGGTCAACTATACTATTTTTTTTTTACAATTAATAAGTAATTTGTGGAGATATATTTTAGAACTACGTATATATCTTGTGCTTTATCAAACTTTTGTCCCCTATTTTGATATCAGTGATGACTTTCTTAATTCCATCATTCCTTCTATGTACATTAATAGGTATTCTACTCTAAGAAAATGCTTTCCCTTCTCCCCCACTTATTTATGCATATCAGTGGAGATTCAAGGCCTCTCATTTTACTCAATGGATTATGTATTTATTTTAATGTTCAAATTGTCTCAGATTTAGCCAGAAGAAATGACTTTAAGCTAGCTCCTATACACAAGGACAATGCTAACCCCCAAATATTATGTCCCTGTCACTAATCAGACATCTGGGGTGTTCCTCGCTGGTATCAAACATTCTTTTCTCAGAGAACACATCTTGAGTTTATATTAAGCAAATGCAAACATATTAGTAAAGCAAATCTGAAAAAAATTCTGTGTGATTTTGTGATTAAATACTATTTTGAGAGCTACCTTATTAATGTAGCTAGCAAGAGGTAAATTTAGACTTCTGGTCAAGCTGGCAGCATAGGTAGCTATGGCTTGCCTCCTCCCCCAACCACATCAAAGTTACAACTAAAATATAGGACAACCATCACTCAGAACCCCGTCAGAAATCGAGTTGAATAGAAGTCTGACAACTACGGAGTTCAAGAAACCACATCCATCCAGACCACTAGGAGGAGTGCAGAGGCAGAATGGGCTGGTCCTACACCTACACGTGGTGGATAAAAATTCGGGAGGGATAACTCAGGAGAGAGGAGCCCCAGACCCAAACCAGGTCCCTCAGCCCAGGATTCCAATACCAGGAAGATAAGTCCCCTCAACTTCTGGCTGCAAAAAACCAGTGGGGATTGAGTAGGTGGAAGAAACTATTGGACCCCAAGCAGTTCCTCTTCAAGAACCCTCACATGGTCTCACCTACTCAGACTCACTCCCTCTGAGCTCTAGCACAGGGGTAGGAGCTTGAAAGGCATCAGTGGCATACAGGGAGAAATGTAGTGTCTGGCATCAGGGCAAGAAGAGCCCATAGTCCCTTTGCTAAACCCTCCCCCCCACAGAGCCAGTAGGCTGGTGCCATATCTGAGACTCCATCAACTTGGCTAACACTGACCATGTTTGACCCACCTTGGAGATCCCCAGAGACTCCATCCCATCCAACTTACAAGCCCACCCAAGCTACTTTTCCATAAAAATGGCTGGTTTGGGCTCATGCTTCACATCTCCCTAAATCCTATCAAACAAGCAACAGCTGGCTTCAGTTGAGTCCAAGGCCCAGCACTACTAACAGCCAAATTAGAATCACAGCTTAGCTTCCCCTGGGAATCTCTAAATCCAGCACAAGTAGCAGCCATTTCAGACTGCTTTATAGTTCAGGCAGGGTACCTGGGCAAAACACAGGTGGGGCTGACCTTGGCCTGCACCACTTAGGAAATCTCCAGGGTCAGCACACCCAGTGAACAGCTACAGACCAGGTGGGAGTACCATCACCCTTCCCCTGCACAGCTCATCCTCCATGGAGAGCAGAGGTTGGTGGTCAGTGGTCAAACCCCTCCCATTGATTGATCTGCCAACAGCAACCAAGGTTCAAGTCAAGCTTCAAGGTTCAACCAACTACAAGTGGAGGATGTACTCAGCCCACACAAAAGTCACACCTTGAGTACCCAGCTTGGGTAATAGAGGAGGCTGTGCCACTGGACCCTACAGGACACCTACTACATTAGGCCACACTACCAAGACATGGAGTCAAAGCAGCTCTAACTAATACATAGAAACAAACACAGAGAGGCTGCCAAAATGAGGAGACAGAAACATGGCCAAAATGAAAGAACAAATCAAAACTCCAGAAAAAGAGCTAAATGAAATGGAGATAAGGAATCTATCAGATGCAGAGTTCAAAACACCACTTATAAGGATGCTCAAGGAACTTAGTGAGGACCTCAGCAGCATAAAAAGATCCAGTCAGAAATGAAGGATTTGCTAATTGAAATAAAGAACAATTAACAGGGAAACAATTATAGAGTGCATGAAGCCAAGAACCAAAACAATGATTTGGACCACAGGGAAGCAAAAAACAACTTTGCAGATCAGTAAGAGGAAAAAAGAGTACCAAAAAATGAGGATAGTATAAAGCAACCTCTGGGACACTTCAAGAGGTCCAACATTCACATCATAAGGGTGCCAGAAGGAGAAGAGAAAGAGCAAGAAATTGGAAATGTATCTGAAAAAATAGTGAAAGAAAACTTCCCTATTTAAGCAAAGAAGTACAGAGTCCCAAACAAGATGGATGCAAGGAGGCCCACTCTAAGACATATCGTAATTAAAATACCAAAGGTTAAAGATAAAAAGAGACTCTTAAAAGCAGCAAAAGAAGTTGCCAGAAGGCTGTCAGATAGGAAGAGGGAGGGGGAGAATGGGTGAGGTGAGGAGATTAAGAAGTACAAATAGGTAGTTACAGAATAGCCATGGGGATGTAAAGTACAGTATAGGAAATGGAGAAACCAAAGAACTTGATACCCATGACCCATGGACATGAACAATGGAGGGAGTACTGCCTGAGGGGCTGGAGGGTGCTGGGTGGAGGGAGACAAAGGGGGAAAATCAGGACAACTCTAATAGCATAATCAATAAAATAAAATAAAAAGGGGTAAATTTAAATTAAAACTCAGACTCATTTAACGTGCATTATAATAACAGATGAAATTATCTAAAGTAATTCTTATAACCAATCCAGAGTTTGAGTTATAGAAGAAAAACATTACCATCTTTGTATTCAAGTTCTCTTTTACCCCTAAAGTATCAGAGAATATTTGAGTTGCAAAGAAAATATCAATAAATTGGACTGATACACATTTATGCAGAACCAAAGTTATGGAAAGCTCTTTCTACAGATATTTTGCAACTTACATACAAACAAGATACTTTTAAATGTTAATTTCTAATTCCAAATTCAATCCAGTATTTCAAAGAAATGTTATAATAAATCATAGAATCTTAAGATGAAAAAATCATCTTAGAGATATTGTTTAACCCACTTGTTTTATAAAAGGGCAACACAGGCCCCAAGAGGGGGTCTGTCACAGAAAACTGTCAGTGAAAAATCTAGAATTTGAATATAATTTCAGGACTTGAAGACAAGATCTAGTTTACACATATCACTTACAATGATGAGAGTGACGACTTAGTACACAAATAAAACTATCTAGCCCAAAGTGTAGCTAAAACATTTCCCAATATAAAAAAAAAAAAAATCAGTAGAGAACAATGGTATTGCCATAATCATTATCAGAGTAACCCAAAAGTTATTAGGTGAAAAGAAGTTTTTAAGTTTTTCTTTAATCCTCACTGGAGGACATGCTTGTTGATTTCAGAGAGAAAGGAAGGAGGAGAAGGGAGAGGGAGTGAGGAGAGGGGAGAGGGAGTAGGGAGAGGGGAGAGGGGAGAGAAACACTGATGTGAGTGAGAAACCCTATCGTATGTGCCCCGACCAAAGACCAAACCTGCAACCCCAGCATATGCCCTGACCGGGAATCAAACCCGTGACTTTTTGGTTTATGGAATAACACTCCAATCAACTGAGCCACACCCAGTAGAGCTGGAAAGAATTTTTTAAGAATAATGAAATCTGGGATAGGTTAATTAAAAGATGATGGGAGGTCCCTTAATATTTCTGTTGTGATTCTTAACCTAGAAGCTCTTGAAGTGGTTGGCGGTCCTGGTTCTCTAATCTGTCTAACTTCACCACGCAGTTTAGACCTTTCCTTTTCCATGATTCACACTCATCAGGCATAACTAAGGTTGCCTCGGACCTCTCCATTAACTGCCAACTCTTTAAGATTTGTAAATCTGCCCTGAAAATGCTACAAGAAATATGTTTTGCATTATAGATGATATAACACCTGAGACTGCTAAATTTTACTTTTTAAAATAGATTTTACATATAATTCTATAATTTGCATATTACTTCATAAACTTTCCTCAATTTTTGAAGGGTATCTCCTTTAATATCATATTTAAAGAGCTGCTTTTACGTGTAGAGAACCATCAATGATACTCATGCCTCCTCCATGTTTCCCTGTCTGGTGTGGTCAACTCCTGGACCACCTGTGGCCTTTTCCTGTTCTCTTTCCCATCTTCCTCCTCTACTTAGACTTGAGGCTGAAAACAGGACAACTGACCCTTTCATGATTAGGCTGATGTTCCTCATACTAAAATAGGCAGCTGTCTCAAGTAGGAAGTGGATTCTCAGTTATAAAGTTCAAGGATTATCTTACAGTTAACAATACAATGAAGCTCCCACTGTACTATTTTAAAATCTTCACCATAATGGAACAGAATTTCCATATATTGTTACCATTTGTACCATATGTACCATAATATATATTTCATAAAACCAGCAATTAGAAAATACAATAAAATGTTTTATCTTCTTTATAGTTAAAAACACAAAATGATCCAAATAACTTCAGCAATTATAAATATGCTATTGTTATTTTCCAAAATCTATTAGTTAATTACTTTAGGAATCTTAGAATCAAAATTTTCCACAGTAACTAATCAAATGAGTAAAGCAACACCATACATACCCTGAGTGGCTGTTGGAGGTAGTTTGAGGGTATTGTCTAACTTCTCCCAAAGGTAAGTTGGTCGAGGAATGCCTTCCTCTGAGCTACAGAGCAGTATGACATCGCTGCCAATATCCTGGGATCCTTGGATTTGGCAGTGAGGGGTCGAAGGGGGAACTACAACAGGAAGAGTGAGCAATCAAGTATGCATTCACTAGGAACCAATAGTAATAGAGGAAACATCCAAGACTCAGTGCACTAGAACCTTAGTGTTTTTGAAATACAAACTAGGAAACTACCTGTGTGAAGCCAGTGGATACTCATGTACTATTCTCAGGGCTTGAGCACAGGTACTGGGCCTACAACCTCAGTTAGCAGGGAGCAAATACGTAAAAGGTATCTTATTTTCACATTTTCAAGGTATCTTATGGTTTTGGTTTCATTCTGCTTCCTCTATATATGTTGTATCAACATATTGCCTTTAAAAACACTACTGAATACACACACGTTCACAGCAGCATTATTCACAACAGCTAAAAGGTGGGAACACAAGTGTCTATCAATGGATGAATGCATAAGTGAAATGTGGTATATCATTATAATGAAAAATAGTTTAGCCCTGAAAAGCACAAAAATTCTGACACGTGCTACAATGTGGATGAGCCTTGAGGACACTATGCTGAGTGACATCAGCTAGTCATAAAAAAAAAATGATGTATGATTCCACATTACATGAGGTACCTAGAGTAATCAAATTCACAGAAACAGTAAGTACAACAGCAGTGTGCAGCGGCTGGCGGGAGAGCAGCATGTGGCTTTAATGAGTATAGAGCGTCCGTTTGCAAAGTGAAAAGAGTTATGGAGAGTGGTCACGCCACAATGGGAGTGCACTTAGCACTACTGAATTGTACCTGTAAGTACTGCTAAGACAGTATATTTTATGTTATGTGTATTTCACCACAACTAATTTTTTTAATTACTGAAAGAGGCCACTTGTAGAGAAGATATTTCAAGGAAGAGCAACCACTTGCCCTGCCGGTTACTCTCTGGCTAAGACCACTTAGCAAGGCTCCTTATCACTTTACAAACAAAAACCAGGCAGACCCACTTTGTATGGAACCTGCTTAATGGTGGGGCACGTCAAGGGAAGGTTCAGGTCCACCTACTACTTAACAGTAAGTGCATTTTCTAATCATTAATGTAGATAAGGACATGAAAAACATGAAACAAAAAATCACCAAAGAAAAAGAGTATGAAAGGAAGAAGGTGGTGATTCATAAAGAAGGAAGGAGGGAAGGAAGGAGGGAAGGAAGAGAGGAAACGAGGAAAGAAGGGGAAGAAAGAGAGAAAGGGAGAGAGGGAGAAAGGAAGGTATAAATGAAGCCTATGGTAGAAGAGATGAAATCCAAGTAATGATGTACATATAATGCTAACACCTTTTCAGTAAGTGTATTCAATCTTGCAAAAATAAGTGAATGAATGAATGAAAAATAAATGCAGTATACAGAGGAACTAGGAAAGAAGGCAGGTGGAGAAAGAGAGACAATGAGAGTGACCTATAGGCGGGAAGAGTAAACAGTCTCAGAGCACCCTAGACCGCCATGATGGGACACACCAATCTCCTCCGTTCACTGCCTTCACTGTGGCCACTGCGGCGCTCTGAGGGGAAACCAAAACAATTCTTTGAAGGTAGCACTAACTATATAATAAATTAAAGGCTTTTTCCTTCATTTTAAAAAAATGAAAAAATAAACTTGGATAATGTGGGAAGCTAGTTACCTAACTTACAGTTGTAAGCATCAGAATAATATTAAATTCCAACAGTATTCAGCTCTGAGTATTTTAAACTCTGTAATTTTAATATATTAGAATGAATAATTCTTCTAGAATAGAATCTCCAACCTTGTTCTTAGTTTCCTTATTCTGTTTGAAAACTGGGAGAACAAGCCACTGAGGCTACAGTAAATCCTCACCCAAAGAAGAAAAATGGCAACAACCCCCAACTCTGGTGTCCTCACGGGACTCAGCAATGAAGGGAAAAGGGATGGAGTTTGCCGAGGAACATGGAAGTAGATTCTGAGATTCGAGTAGGATGAGGGACCATCAAAAGCACCACCTTTTCTGTTGGTAAGTACTTCCTTGGTCTCCCGAAATGAACTGAACTTAGCCACTTGTACTGTAAGTATCCATCTGGGAGGTAGTGTTTTATTTCAGGGGCAGTGGAATTGAGACATAGAACATGTTTAGAATGGATATAATCAAGTATTGCATATACTAACTTGCCAGTATAATGGAAAGGATGAGTAAAGAGACCTACATTTTAGTCTAAATTTTATTGTTGTTCATTGCCTATATAATTTGGGAAAAGGCCCTAAGTCTATTTGGTCTTGGAATTAAGACCAAATTGATTATACAATTTATCATTTAAACAGGATAGTTTTGAGAGTGAAAGGAAGTGCAATTAAAATTATGCCAGGACTAGAGGTGCACACCAAGAACTCTGGTGAGCCTACTGGGTACACAGACATGGAGTAGCAATTAATGCATTTTCACATGTGCTAAAACTTCTGCTTCATATTCACAATATGTAACTCCTGATTTAATTTGCTCTCGACAATAAGTTCTATCCTGCAGAAGCTTAGGAAAAGTGAGAGGCCACTTTTGATGGTATTTTATGCCACCTTCAGGAAGTTACCTGAAACGGAGGAGGGTGGGGAGACTCGGAGGCATGCGGAAGCTGTAGAGGCGGGCTGAGTGGAGGGAAGACAGGGACGGACATAGGCAGACGGACAGGACAGGACAGGCAGAAGCAAATCTGCTTCAGAGGAGAGTCACAAGTAAAGCCCAAGTGCTTAGAACATTTCCTCTCACTCACCCAGAACTGTGAGACCGGTGACCCCAATGTTCCTGCCCCCTCTATCTGGAAGGTTGTTAACCAAACACTGATAGGTGCCTGTATCTGACAGCTGAGTGTTGTTAATGAAGATAGAGACATTGGTGGCTGGCATGGTGCCCGTAAATCCTACCCTACCGTGGAACTGGGCGGCACCGTCAAACATCTGTCCACCCTGGTACAGAATGACCTGCAAAAGAAGCAAAGTAAATAAACTGGCTGCTGCATCTCCTTCCAGACCCATCACAACTATCTAGTAGACAACAGACTGCACCAAACATTAAGGGATTTTATTTTTAACTTAGAGTTGTCACCGAGTTCTTACTATAATACCTGTCCATAAGTATCTAGGGATTCTAAATTCTTATGTAGCAAAGTGGAATAACATTGTTTCCTTACCTAACTCATCAGAATATAGAATGCATCTTTATGCTATGCTACTACCAGCCCATCCGTATTTTTACCAGTTCCAAATTAAAAATTTTTTAAATTAGCACTGCCATTCTCATGCTTGCTAGGCCACAAAATAATAGATCACAGTTAATGACTGAATATAAATGAATGTCATAAAAAGGGAAAAGACTTATAAGCCCTTCATTGCTGCTCTTATGCCAATTTCTACCACTGAAGCTAACTATTTATGGGAGAGGACTCAGAATAGTGCTGCGAAAAGCCCTTTGGGCTGAGAGTGAGGGACTCGCTTCTACTCCAGCTCCACCAGTAACTGTTCGGGTAACTGTGGTCAGGTCTTCCTTTGCCTCTTTGACTCGATCACTGACTTCTAAAATAGTAAGTCTGAATAAAATGATCTCAAAGGCTCACTCCAATTACAAAAGTTCCACAGCTTAAAGAAATACAAGAAGTAGCTACTAAATATATCTATTTGTTCACCTACCAGAAGAACGAATCACAGGTTATATCCTCATCCTTTGCTGCCAACCCAAATCCCTTCAGAAAATTTAGCTTATCAAATATATTTACGTAGTAATAAGCTTTTTGAAGCAGAAAAGCTTCTAACAGAAAGGAGTTAACTTAGGCATTGAAGGTAGAGTCATAACCACAATTCCTTAATTTTCTGAGCATTATTTTCTGCAGTGAGTATCACACATTATGGGTCTTTTACTATAATTGATACACCTTATTAGGTAGTAACTTCTAATTTCACATACCCTAACTTATATGAGACTCCAATGTGCATGGCTGGCTTTGTTTATTTTAAAATACTTGTGAAATTAGCCAAATAATTCAAGTACTATTATCTAATGTTACTTTTTTAATATTATCACATCTCATCCACCTGTGTTAGTTCCAGTCTCTTCCTTTTCAAATATATTTTGCTTGGGTATATAATATTCAGTCTTGGTATTTTCTGTCGGTAATGTTCTTTGATGAAACTTCAGGTTCCTACATAAAATTCTCAGAAGAACCCCCTTGACATCTGTTAAGTTTTTTTAAGTCTTTTACAAAGAGGATCGCTTCTTCTGACACTTGACTACTGATGCAGGAGCAGGATGTAAAACAGCGGAGGTGCACTGAAAGTGTCACCTTTCTCTAGGACTCAAATATGTACTCAGGATGCTTTCTGGCCTGCCTCCTTTGAAAAGATTAATATTAGTATTCTCGGGGTGGCACAGGATGGAAGAGAAGTACCTGCTCAGGCTGGTTGGCATTGGCAAGAGGAATGACCATCCAAATGACATTGAGGTTAATGAGGGCAGCGTTGGTGGTGAAAGTACAGGGCAGGACTGCTGTCTGACCTCGGGCCACTTGGACGCTCCCAGGACTCCCTGAGACGTCCAGGGAAGCTGCAACACCTACAGAAGAACCAACAGGAGGTTACATGCTCGCCCCTTCCTGACAGAAAGGTCTGTGTGTTTCGCAGTATCGGTAATGTACACAGACTGATACCATAGTGTTACTGAACAACTGCTAACCGGTCACTGAGTCAAAGTAATAAACATTGTTCCTTTCTTTCTTTACCTCTTAGTAACTATAAATGAACAATATTAGAGGCTACTTACAGTATTTTTAAGGCATTGCCTGGCACTTGGCCAGATTCAAATATAATACGGGTGAATTCAACTGACAGCATTTGAGCAAAACTTGAAATGGTGATGGGAGATGAAAAATAAGCTGATTTTTTTAAAGTATCACAATAGCACAATTGTGAAATTAAATGCTTACATATAAATCTAATAATATATGTACAGGAACTATAGCCTAAAACTATAAAATGCTGATGAAATAAATCACATGAGACAAAATAAATGGGACAGATACACAATGTTCATGGATTGGAAGATTCGATATTGTTAAGATGGCAATTTTCCCCAAGTTGATCTACGGATTCAGAACAATTCCAGTCAATATCCCAGCAGGCTTTTTGTTAACACTAATTCTAAAATATAAGAAAAGGGAAAGTGCTACAACAGACCAAAGAATATTTTTAAAAAGATTTTGGAGAATTCACACTGTCTGATCACAGAATTTGCTATAGAGCTATAGTAATCAAGACATTACGATACCAGAATAAGGACAGACCACCAGATAAGTGGCACAGGACTGACAGTTCTGAAATAAGCCCTTCTGTTTATGGTCAAATGCTTTTCAATAGCAGTACAAGACAAATATGGGAAAGAATGGTCTTTTCAATACATAGTGTTAGAATAATTTGATATTAATATGCAAACAAGTAATTCACACCCTTACCTCATAACACTCACAAAAATCAACTCAAAATGTACCACAGACCTAAATGTAAAAGCTAAAACTATAAAACTTCTAGAAATAAACTAAGGAGAAAAATCTTTGTGACCTTGAGTTAGTGAAAGAGGCCTTAGATGTAGCACCAAAACCATACATCATAGAAGACAACAACTACTGGATTTCATTAAAATTTTTAAACATATGTGATTCAAAAGACTTAATTAAAAAATAAAATACTAAGGT
Source organism: Trachops cirrhosus (assembly GCA_028533065.1). Classification (NCBI taxonomy): domain Eukaryota; kingdom Metazoa; phylum Chordata; class Mammalia; order Chiroptera; family Phyllostomidae; genus Trachops; species Trachops cirrhosus. The sequence continues at coordinate 103,229,166 of CM052539.1, read as the reverse complement.
ACAGACTTGGAAAAACATTTGTAAATCACATATCTGATAAAGGACTTGTATACAGAATATATAAAGCACTGTCACAACTCAATTCTAAAAAGACAAACAACCTATTAAAATGGGTAAAATACGCTCAACATTATTACTCACTAGGAGGGGTACCGCGGAGTAACAGCACAGCACCACACCATGACACCTCCACTGTAACGGCTACAGCTGAGGCAACACCCCGTGCTGCCAAGGACGTGGAGAAACTGAATCCTCACTCACTGCTGCTGGGAGTGTGAAACGCTTCGGCCACTTAGAAAAATAGTTCGTTTCTTAAACAGTTTAACATAAACTAGTACACAACCTCACAATTCCATCCCTAGGTTTCTACCCAAGGAAAACGAAAGTATCTGTCCACACAGACTTGCCCATGAATGTTGAATGCAGCATTACTCAGACTATACTCCCCAATGGAAACAATAGTCATCAACTCATGAATGGATAAACCATGGAACATCCATACAATTAAACACTAGAAGTAAAAAGCAACAAGCTACCAATACATGTTACAACATGGATAAAGACCTTTCAAAAACATTTTGCTAAGTGAAAGAAGCCAGATGCAAAAGGCAGCAGCACACTTTGCCATTCCATTTACAGGAAATGTCCAGAAAAGGGAAATCTACAGACAGTAAGCATATCAGTGGTTTGCTGTAGCACGGGCTACAGAAAAGGGAGTAGAGACTGATGCAAATGGGTTCGATGGAAGTGTTCAGGGTGATGAAAAACTTTTAAAGCTGGATTGTTAGGAAGGTTGTACAACCCTATAAATTTACTAAAAACAATTGAATTTTACATTTTAAATGGTTGAATTGTTTGGAATATAAATTATACCTCAATAATGCTATTAAAAGCCAGAAAAAGAAAGCAGTGATTTACCAGAGTCAATTTCTAGGAAGCCAAGATCAACTGCTATCTCTTCTGAAAAGAACGCCCGCTCCCCTGGGACCATCGAACAGTATGGGACAAAGAGGAAATTAAGATTCGTCAGGGAGATCCAACAAAGAAGCTATTGTAATCGTGAGAAATACATTAAGTCCATGGCAGTATCACAAACTACTTTATTTTGAAGTGGTATTATCTCAATTCTCCCCCCAAAAGTAACACAATAACGTTCTACTATGATTACATTGAGATTAAAAAATAATCATGTCACACCTTCCTTCTACAGAACTTCATGTTCTTCCCATATAAGTCTGATGATGTTCTTAGGAGTTATTCTGTTGTGAGTTTTAAAAAGGAAAGCTGAAATAACATCAGGTATTAGGAGGCAGAAAAGGGAGGCAATTTAATCACAAAATAGGCCACAAGCAGAGAGACAAGCTATGCCACCGGGTAAAAGTGAGTTAAGGGGGTGTGTGTTACGATTGTTATAAATGCCGGGGAGATGTTTTTAATGGTAAGCGTAAAAGCCAAACTGGTGACAAAGCTTCCATCACTTCAGTCTTCAGATAATACTCCAGGGAAAAATGGAAAGGAACATGAGCCCTTTCAACTAACTACCCAGGATCAGGTATACCCTCCACCCTCAATTCACTCATTCCAAGCCGAACTCACACAATCTTTGAACAAATTTTAAATAGGAAAAAATGGCCAATATAAACTAAGAATGAAAGAAAAAGATGTAGGTGGGGGAGCTACCAAAATGTGGCAGGATTCCAGTAAAGGAAGAGCAGATTTGCAGGACAGCGGTGGGAGCTGGGGAACACAGGACAGGTCCGCTGGCCGGGAGCAAGCCCCTAGGCTGGCAGGCGCTATGAAAGACCAACTCTGACTTTGTTCACTTCGCATCTTTATATAAGGTTAACCCTGACATTGCAAGTATCAAGAGAGCTACAGAAGAAATATTCCAGATAAGCTGCTTCCAGACCTTGCAAAAGTGTAGGTCTGAAGTCGAACACACCTAGTTTGATATCTGGCTCTTTCATCTGTTTAGCTGTGTGGCCCCAAACAAATCACTTCATCTCTGATTATCACCTCATCTATACAACAGGGCTAAATACTACCATAGTATCAGCAAGAGGGAATGATAAGGGCAGTACCAGATGCTGATGGCTGACGGGACCACTACCACTGCTGCTATTGCTAGCTAGTATTTAGGGCACACTGGCCAAATATCAAGTCCACATTAAGCACTATATATAAACGTATACATATATGTCTATATATGTACACACACTCATTTAATCCTATATCTTACTGCCATTTACAGAAGAAATTGAGGCCCAGAGAGGATTAAATCTAGCTCAAGGTTACATGACTCAAGGTCACATAGGTAACGGTAAGGTCTGGATTCAAATCCCAGGCAGTTTGCCTATAGAGATCATATATTCTGTAACACATATTAACGGAACACACATAACTAACACACATAACTAACTCATAGAAACCAGTCTACAAAGGTTATTATCATTACTATGTCATACAAGCACAAAATTTAAAACTAGTACAGACTTTTATGTAAAGCCATCAGATGGAAACCCCTCAACTTCCTGCTCCCAAACTTATAAATCAGCTTTGATCTGCCTGGTCCTCTTCCTCCTCTCTCTTGTTAGATTAAAGGAGCTCATCTAAGACCAACCTCTCATCTGAGCACCATTTATAATCCATCCTCTTGGCCTCCTTTCAGCTTTATCACAGACTGCTCCCTCTCTTGTAGCTTCAACCTCTCCCCCCTGCCCTGGAGCCTTCCTGATAGCCTTTAAACATCCTCAAGCATTTCAACTTAAAAAAAAAATTCCTCCCTCCCTCCACTCCACAGTTCTCTCCAGCCCTCTCTCTGATATATGACCATTAATCTTTTTGAAAGACCTGTCTATACTCACTCTCTCCTTAGAGGCTCTTCTGCTATTGTTTTCAATAGCTCCTGCTACTCCCTCTACTTAACGACAGTTCTCTCTAGGTTTACCAGAGACTTCCTGATGCCTTCATGACTCTTGTGATCACTCCTGGACTCTCAGTAGCATCTAACAGTGATGACCACTCCCCCTCCTTCACAAAACACACACTTCCCTTAGCTTCAGAGATACAATTTACTTCTGGCTTTCTTTCTGTATCACTGAATACACCTTGGTCTCTTTCACTGTTTCACCCTTCTCTACATAACCATTAAAGGCTGGCCCTTCTCAAAGGGCTGCCTTCTATTCTAAACTCTCTTCCTATAGACTCAGCTACTATCATGGCTTCAATTCTTTTATATATATATATATGACAATGCCTCCTTTTGCATATATATATATATATGCAAGGCATATATATGACATATATATACGACACATATATATATGACAATGCCTTCCAAATTTCTCTCTCTAACCCAAACCTCTGTTCTTATATCCAACTGCCTCCTAGACATCTCTGTGCAGGTATCTCAAAGGCAACTTGAGTCAACTTGTTCGAGATGAAACTCTTGATCTTCCCCTCTGTGTCTGCTTGCACTGTTCCTACTGTTCCCTACTCCAGTGAATGGCTCAATTAGCCCTCAGGTTCTCAGTTTTTATTGAGAGATCTGTCTTGATTCCTTCTACTCTCTCATCACCTCCCAAACCCAAGCCATGATAAAAATCTGAGCCATTTTACAAACTCGATTTCTCTTGACTTCTTCAATCTGAGCCTTTGCTCTGTTCTCTGTGTTTTCTTTATCTGATTTGCTCCGTTCCACACCCCAATCCCTTTACTTGGTAACCTCCCAGTCCTTCTTATTAGCTGAAGTGTTATCTTCTCCTACGAGAGCCTTTCCTGACCCTCCCCCGAGGTCGGGATCTCCTAAAGCACTGTTCCTTTCATTGTGAACACTATCCAAACTCGTAATCATACTTTCTTTAGCATATTTTAGATAACTGCACCAGTATACTGAGAGGTACACTAAGAACCTTATTATTATAAGTACTCAATAAGAACTCAGTAAGTACATATTGCTAAATTGATCTAATTCAATTTCCACGTGGAAATATGAAGGTCCAAAGAGGTAGATTGTCAAAGGTCTTAAGATTGGGACTTGCATCTTCTGACTTGCAATAAAGTATGTTTTCTGCTACACCAAAATCCTCTGTAGACCAAACCTCAGAAAACTAATGATACGGTTACTTGTATTATGATTAAGGCACAGTGATATATCTGTACCACCAGAACTATACTGAGGAATAAAAATTCAATTTGTAAATATATCTGCTCTACTCTACTCGATCTCAAACCAATGGAAACATATAAAAAGTCTGTTATGCACTTTAGCTATCAGGATTCTCTATGAAACAATTGTGAAAGTCATTCAACACCCTACCGATATCAGATATTAAGATATCAGAATCCTAGCTAGTTTTAAGATAGACTACCTAGATGAATTTGCACAAAGATGGCTAAAACTGGCCATATAACCTTTAGGACCACACAGAGAATAAATGGGTCAGGAGTAAAAGTCTGTAAAGAGGATTTATGGAAATAATTTCTTATTACAGCTGTGGTTTGCTGCAAATCCCATTCCATTCCCACCCAGCAAAGGGCCTACATTCCCTGAATGACATCTAAATGTTTCCGACAGATCAGATGTGAACACACATAAGAGCTGGCGCAGGGTCGTCTTAGATTCTCCCAAAGGGCTGTCTAATGAGCCCAACAGAAGGAAGCTGAAGGTAGACCTCTGGATGCTAGAGAGTGGATCACCAGCATTCTGAGAACTGCACATATGTTTCTGTGTGGAAATTAATATTTTCTTGTTTTGCTTTATTTTAAAAGTCAGAATAATCAGGCCCTGGCGAGGTAACTCAGTTGGTCAGAGCATTGTCCTGCTATGCCAAGGTCGCAGGTTCAATTCCTAGTCAGGGTACATACAAGAATTAACCAATGAATGCATAAGTAAGTGGAAGAAAGAATCAATATTTTCTCTCTGTTTCTTCCCCTTCCTCCTTCCCTATCCCTCTCTTTCTCAAATCAATAAATAAAAATTAAAACAATAAAATAAACTCAGAGTGATCAGAAAAGTTGTATAACCTGCTTAACTCTACATCTACAGAAAGAACTGGCTCTTGAATAAATTTAAAAGGATATGGAAGACAAAATAGTTGTTTGTGATTGCATCTCAGCATTCCTATTTAACATACCAATTCAACTGAGTATAATTAAAAATTTCTTAGAAAGACTAAGCAGGAATGAAATGGGTGTTTTCATATTTTAAATGCTTAATTTTTTCCCACTTTACTAAAAACAACAACTAAAAACCCTATTTCCTTTTAGAGTTCATTTCCATGTTTGAAATTCTAGGCAGGAGTTTAAACTTTAATGCTAAATATTGGATTAAAAATTCATGTAAAATATCTTACAATTTGCAATATTTACACACAAGATGCATAATTTAGGAGCTGAATTGGCAGCATTTTGCAGACTTGAATATTTTCCTAGTACCTTCACCCAAGAAAAATTAAGTCAACCCATGAATTCTGAATGATTCTACGCAATTAAATAGGAAAACATAGAGCACATGGGCCTGCTTCCTCTGAGGAGCTGAACTGTAAATACCAGTAGTCTATACTCTGCCTCTAGGACCCATTTTCCAAGATTTAAAGCAGAAAGAAATTTACATTTTCCCAGATCAATAGATATATGTGAGAGGAAAATAAGCTGGCAACAAAGAATCTTTAAAAACCTTAAGAGGGAACATCCACACTACCTCACAGCCAAGAGAACAGACAAAGTATATTTTACAGTGATGATGCTGGAAGAACATGAAACCTCCCCTACAAATCACAGCCAGAACACCTAAAGTTCAGAATGAGGACGAGCCCAAGCAATCCAGCTGCCAGAACTGCCAGAGATATCAAAACAGTGTTTGCTGGTGTCTGTGGGCCGTGTGCTCAAGTTTCAGGACCAGCCCAACTGCCAGAACACTTCCCTTGGGAATACAGTCAGCAAAGCATCAGAAGGATCTCATGACACATGGGAAGACCTGTGTTGTCTTTTCATCCAAAATGTCAATATTAGCAGCCACAAAATGCTTGTTGGCTTATATGCTTCCCATATGATTTCCTAAGTGCTATTTCTTGCATATAAAATGTATAACATAAAATTTATTTATCCTATCAAGTTCAGTTTTGTGGTTACATCAGATTGAAACAAATTTCAAAATACACAAATTCTATGCTTGAGAGAGCTTCCAGGCAGTGAACACACAGAGATTCCAGGAGGCTTGAACAGGGCATGGAAGCTCTGTGCCCTATGCATCGCCTCCATCCAGTTGTTCCTGAGTCTGGTCATCGAGGGCCCAAGATGGCTGAGGACTAAGTGGAAGCTACACTAAACTTCAACAGGACCAACTGTAATTACAAATAAATTATAGAGAAATCGTCCTGAATAACCAACGGAATACTTATGGAGAGAAGCATTATAACTAAAGACAGACAGAGGAAACCACATCGCCACAACAAGACTGGTAGTAATTGCAGAGAAGGCGCAAGAAGGTGGGCTGGGCTCGCACGGACTGCAGTTGATGTTTCGGGGGGCATACTGCAGTGGCTGGGGAGATCTCCCTGAGAAGAGTGTGGTCTAAACCCCAAGCTGGGCTCCCCAGCCTATAGCACCAGAGCCAGAAAGGAACCTATATAATATATGGCTGTCTGCTAGGGAGAGACAGCTGGAGTCTCAGAGAACCTCTTAAGGGCCAATGCACAAAATACCATCTGCAGCCACTTACCCTGGGCTCCAGCAGAGAGAGGACAGAGTGGACTAGAGACCTGTGAGGAGAGGCTGGGGCAGGTGGCTCTGGGGAGAGAACTGCAGCAACAGCCACCAGGACCCCTGTGCTGAGTCAACTCCCAAAATGAAGAAACCATCTTTCTCAGGCAGAGCACTCCCCTCCAAGTGGCATCAGCCTGAGGGGAAGCAACATCCCCGCCCACAGGAATTATTCTGCCCCACCCTGTGGTGCTTAAGCCCTGCTGCTGAGGAGTGCAGTGGGAAGACTTTCACTCTTTAAGCCTAACATAAAGCCTACAAGGAGAGTCAGACCTCTGGGAACTCTGAGACTTTGGCAGAACCTCCCCTGGGGCCTGGTGCTGGAAAAAACCGGCCTTGGTGCACAGCCTGGTTCTTTCTGTGCACAAACAGGCCCAGCAGAGGGAGCCGCATGCTGTGGATCGCTGACAGCTCCAAACAGGTGTCCAGGGCCAGTCATAGGCATCTGACATAGGCCTGCGCCAGAGTCTTGCAGGTCTACCTAACACACAGAACCAAATACAAAGAAGAGGCCAAATTGGGAAGACAAAAACAAAAGGCCCCAAATGAAAGAACAAGAGAATTCTCCAGAAGAACTAGAAGAAATGGAGGCAAGCAATGTATCAGGTAGTTTGGAGTAATGATTATAAGGGCACTCAACAACATGAAAAGACATAAGACCATAAAGAAGAACCAGTCAGAAATAAAGAATGTGGTTTTTTGAAATAAATAATACAGTGGAAGCAAATCTTGATGGGCATAAAGGGAGAGATGACAGAAATACAGTAACAGTCAGGGATTTTAACACCCCATTGACTTCAATGGATAGATCTTCCAGACCGAAAATCAACCAGGAGAGTGATCTTAAATGACACACTAGACCAAATGGGTTTAATTGGTATCTTCAGAGCATTTCACCCCAAAGAAGCGGTATATACATGCATTTCAAGTACACATAGAACATTTTCAAGGACAGACCACATGCTAGGACACAAAACAAGTCTCAATAAGTTTAAGATGATTGAAATCATACCAAGCATCTTCTCTGACCACAATGCTATGAAACTAGAAATCAATACAATAAGAACACTGAAAAAAAGAAATGGAAGCTAAATAACATGTTATTAAACAATGAGTGGGTCAACAATGAGATTAAGGAAGAAATCAAAAGATACCTTGAAACAAATGAAAATGAGAACAATCCAAAATCTTGTGGGATACAGGGAAAGCAAACCTAAAAAGGAAATTCATAGCATTACAGGCCTATCTCAAAAAAAAAAGGCTCAAATAATCTAACCTCACACTTAAAGGAACCTGAAAAAAAAAACAACAAACAAAGCCCAAGGCAAGTACAAGGAAGGAAATAATAAAGACCAGAGCAGAAATAAATGAAAGAGAGTAAGAAAACAATACAAAAGATTAATGAATCTAAGAGTTGGTTCTTTAAAAAGATAAACAAGATTGACAAACCTTTAACTGGATTCAAGAAAAAAAAAGAGAGGATCTAAATAAATAAAATCAGAAGTGAAAGAGGAGAAATAACAGTGACACCAAAGAAATACAAAGAACTGTAAAAAAAATATTATGAACAACTATGTGCCAACAAACTGGACAACGTGGATGAAATGGATAAATTCCTAGAACCATACAATCTTCCAAAACTAACCCAGGAGGAATCAGAGAATATTAACAGACAGATTACACCTAGTGAAATCGAAACAGCAATAAAAAACCTCCCAGCAAACAAAAGCCCTGGACCAGATGGCTTCACAGGTGAATTTTACCAAACATTCCTAGCAGAACTAACACCTCCCTTTCTCAAACTATTTCATAAAATTCAAGAAGGAAGGCTCCCAAGCTCAATTTATGAGGGCAGCATTATCCTAATTACAAAACCAGATGAAGACACTACAAAGAAAGAAAATTATAGGCCAATATCCCTGATCAACATAGACACTAAAATCCTCAACAAAATATTAGCAAACCAAATACAGCAATGCATCAAAAAGATCATACACCGCGATCACATGGGACTTATTCTGGGAATGGAGGTTGGTACAACATTCACAAATCAATAAATGGGATTCACCACATAAACAAAATGAAGGATAAAAACCACATGATCATATCAATGGATGCAGAAAAAGCTTTTAATAAAATCCAGTACCCATTTATGATAAAAACTCTCAGCAAAGGGGAATAGAAGGAACACACCTAATAATAATAAAGGCCATATATGACCAACCAACTGCCAGCAGCATACTCAATGGGCAAAAATTACAAGTGTTCTCTTTAGGATCAGGAACAAGACAGGGATGTCCACTTTCACCTCCCTTATTCAACATAGGACTGGAAGTCCTAGCCACAGCTATCAGACAAGAAGAAATAAAAGGCATCCAACTTGGAAAGGATGACATAGAACTGTTCTTTATTTGCAGATGGCATGATACTGTATATAGGGAACACTAAAGATTCCACCAAGAAACTCCTAGAATTGATAAATAAATTCAGCAAAGTAGCAGGATACAAAATTAATATTCAAAAGTCAGTTGTACTTTTATATGCCAGTAACAAACTAACAGAAAGGGAAATTAAGAACACAACTGCTTCAAAAAGAATACAATACCTAGGAATAAACCTAACCAAGGATGGAAAAGACCTGTACATGGAAAATTATAAGACATGAAGAAAGAAACTGAACATACAAGTTAGTGGAAGCAGATACCATGTTCACAGATAGAAAGAATTAACAACATAAAGTGTCCATACTACCTAAAGCAGTCCATAGATTTAATGCAATTCCTATCAAGATTCTAATGATGTATTTCACAGAACTAGAAAAAATATTTCAAAAATTTATGTGGAACCACAAAAGGCCTAGCATAGCCACAGCAATCCCGAGAAAGAAGTACAAAGTGGGAGGAGTCACACTACCTAATATCAACCTACACTATAAGGCCATAGAAATACAACAGCCTGGTACTTGCATAAAAACAGACACACTGATCAATGAAACAGAATAGACAGCCCAGAAATAAACCCACACCTTCACAGTCAATTAATACGGGACAGAGGAAGCAAGCACACACAATGGGCTAAAGATAGTTTATTCAATCAATGGTGTTGGGAAAATTGGGGCAGATATGTGCAGAAAAATGAAACTAGACCACCTTCTTATACGACACACTAGAATAAATTCAAAATGGATTAACGATTTAAATGTTAGACATGAAACCATAAAAATCCTAGAAGAAAACATAGTCAGCAAAATCTTGGACATTGCTTGTGACAACTTTTTATTGGACACATCTCCCTAGACAAGGGAAACAAAAAATATATAAACAAATGGGACTACATCAAACAAAAAAGTTTTTAAATGGCAGAGGAAAACATCAACAAAATAAAAAGACAACTCACAGAATGGGATAACATATTTATCAATACATCTGACAAGGGGTTAATACCCAAAATTTATAAAGAAGTTACAAAACTCAACACCAAAAAAACAATCCCATTAAAAAGTGGGCAATGGACATGAATAGGTCCATTTCTTCAAAGAGGACATACACATGGCCAATGGACATATGAAAAGATGCTCAACATCATTAATCATTAGGGAAATACAAATTAAAACCACAATGAGATATCATCTCACACTTGTCAGAATGGCCATCATCAATAAATCAACAAACAACAAGTGCTGGCAAGGATGTGGAGAAAGGGGAACGCTTTTGCACTGTTAGTGGGGATGCAGATTGGTGCAGCCACTGTGGAAAGCAGTATGGAGATACCTATGGATCTGCCTTTTTACCCAGCAATCCCACTTCTGGGAATATATCCAAAGGAGCCCAAATCACAAAATTCAAAAGAACATAAGCAACCCTATGTTCACTTCAGTGTTATTTATAATAACCTTGATATGGAAGCAGCCTAAGAGCCTATCAGTAGATGAGTAGATAAAACAACTAGGGTACATTTACACAATGGAATACTACTCAGCCATAAAAAAAGAAGAAAGGTTTACCCTCTGCAACAGTATGGATGGACCTGGAGAACATTATGCTAAGTGAAACAAGCCAGGCAGAACAAGACAAATACCATATGATTTCACTCATATGTGGAATATAATAAAGAAACTGAACTAACAATCAAAACAGAGACAGACTCATAGACAGAGGGCCGAATGAGAGCAAACGGTGGAGAAGAATAAGTGATGGACAGATTGAAGAAAAAGGAAAAAGGACTCATGGACATAGACAACAGTGTGGTGACTGCTGGGCATAAGGGGGTATAAGGGCACTAAATGGTAATGGAAAAAATACACATTGAAAAAATAGGAAAACAGAAAATATGGTCATCAAAAAAATTCTATGTACTACTCTCTGTTTTCTGAAGGACACTATGTGATATCACAAGCCTCTAATATGGTAGTGATTTTTGAAACAAACCACTTTATCTTCATACTTTAACCAAATTTTAATTAGGTATAATTATCATTATAATCATTATTATTTGTATTTTAAAAACTGCTACCCTAACAAAAAATGTTCATGTTAAATGGTATTAAATTATATTTTGGCCATCAACACAGTACTAAACTAAGTGAAGAGTAAATATCTGGTTAATATGATGAATGTAGATGGTTTTATTATTACCGGTCATGGAAACGAATCAGTTAGGATCACGGCCAAATCTCAACTTCATTTTATGCCATATTAAACAGTACACTTTATTGTTCACATAAAAAGGTAGGCTACCATAAAATTATATTTTCTGGCTGAAACACTGAATACTCACATATATCCCATGGTATTATAGTATTATATTTCTGTGGTATAAGTTTCCCATTTAGATACTATTGTGGTGCCTTCTCATTCACTTTTCTTTTTTCTTTTTTTTTGGGGGGGAATTCTTTTTTTTTAGATTATTCAGTACAGTTTCTATCCTTTATTCCCATTCCAGCCCACCCACCCATCCCTCCCATTTCCAACCCCCCTAGTTTTGTCCATGTGTCCTCTATATTTGTTCCTGTAAACCCTTCCCTTCTCCCCTGAAATTCCCTCCCCTCTCCCCTCTGGGCCCTGACAACCTGTCCTCTACACTTTTCCTTTTCAACCTACACCTTCCTCGGGGAGCATGCCAAGGGCAAACAGCATGCCAGGGGACTACCGTACAGAAATGATTTCCTCGGGTGTAGTTCCACAGAACAGGTCCAGAGATGAGATAGAGCACAGAAGGAAGCTGAAAGCCTTGAACTGAACCAATGCCCATATTCCACAAGATCACTCCCCTCTGTCACTTCTCAAATGATCAGAAAGTACATACATCTGCCTACTTGGTCCCTTCACTGATGCGGACCCCGGCTCATGGAGTCTGTGTCATTATGGATGAAAATGAGACATTCACACGGATTACGAATCCGGTGGAGGAAAAGGGACAGCATGGCTTTTCTCTCAAGGGGAGCAAAAGCCTCAGCCCTTGCTCCAATGAGCTTTTATTGTCTTACTGGGCACCTTACAAGAAGGTCCTCATTAACTATGCACAGGCTCACTTTCGGTGGTTACCTTTTACAGAAAACAAAGGAGCCAATGCTGCTACTCACATCACAGAAGAGGGATATTTGCAAATGAAAAGGCAAAAAGTAGTTGGACTGGTTACACTTATCCTTGGAAGGTTTAATATGGATTCTAGGAAGTTGCTTTGTAGTAAATGTCCTCAATTCAGGGTGAGGGAGTTTTAGCAAAAAGCAAGACTCACATCGGCCTAAGTACATTGCAGGCCTGATTACTCACAGGAGAACCTATCCGTGGGCAAGAGTCCTGTGCATCTCCCAGTGGGACCTGGGCCCACACCACGCAGAGCGGCCTCCCACACTTCACCACTGTTGTGTGGTTGGCGTTTACTCAACCACAGCCCCTAACACTTGATATGAATTTGATCAGACTCCTCTGCAGCAAGTCTCCCATTATTATCGTTCTCTCCTGATTTCATATCTGGATTCAGGAATAGGTGTTCTAGTCCATTTAGAGAGTCCTTTACAGGGGTGACCACAGTCTGGAAAGATTACAGACAATTTACATACATATTTTGCTTGGTCTGTACTGTATGAACCACTCAGAGTTTTTAATACTTTGAACTGCTTACAATTAAACAGCACAAAACTCTAGATTACCAACTTATCTTGAGAGTTGGTGACACTGGGCCTGCATTTCATATGGCAAATTATTCATGCTGCCCCTTCAGACAAAGTATGAGCACTCCACACTGCCACAATCCCCACCACTCCCTAGTATCTACAATGCATAGCTCACTTTACTTCAGATACCTACCTGACTCCTCCACAGGAGGAGTTGCACACTTGTGTGTGCAAACCCTTTTGTAAACCTAAGTGAGTAATGTGATTATAATTAGTTGTTTAAAGAGACAAGCTACAAAAGCAGCATCTGATTTTGCAATGTTATGATAGACATGACATTATAAATGTCACCATAGTTACAATTCCCTCCAGGGAAAGCAGAATAAAGCAATTCCTTAAACATGGGTCACCGTGGTTTGTGTGACAGAATCTCATTCACACTCTGGGCGCGAGTGACTGTACCTGGAATCAGAACTGGACCAAAACAGTCGCCTATCCTCAGGACAGTTGCTTATAAGGAAACTGTCGTAAGACCCTTGTCAAAAGGCACACCAAACACAATGGACCCTCCCTCTTGGTGAGTAGTTTAAAAAAGCAGCAGCATGTGAATAAGAAGAGCTAGGTCACTAAAACAGGAATAAAGAGGGACATTAAACAATAATAAAGGGGCAAATTCATCAAGAACAGAATAGTCCTATGTATGTACCTAACAGAGTTCAGAGTATATAAACCAAAAACTAATGAACTGAAAGAAGTAAAAAGAAAAAAGCAATTACAGTTTATAATTACCATACTTTTCAGACTATAAAACACACTTTTTTACCACATTTTTTGCTTCAAAAGTTTTTCCCCTATTTTCCTCCTCTAAAACCTAGGTGCATCTGGGGTTTGCACCATAAGACATGCCTAGGTTTTAGAGGAGGAAAATAGGGAAAAAATTTTGAAGCAAAAAATGTTTTTTAAAAAAAGTGCATCTTATAGCCTGAAAAATACAGTATAGTTTCATAGTTATAGACTAGAACATTTTGGTCATTAACAGTGACATGCAACAAATCCATAAGACAAATATATAAAAGTTAGTTTCTTAAAAATTAGCAAAAATACAGAAAACATAAATAGTGAACTTATGAACTAACCAATGAACTTAACCTGAGTGTTTTAGGACACTCCACCCATGGAATACTTGGAATACACCTTATTTTCTAGTGTACATGGAATATTCACCAAGATAGACCTATTCTGAGATACAAAATAAACTTTAACAAATTTAAAAGAATTTAAATCATACAAAGAATATGTATTAATTAGAACCAAATAATAAAAAGAAATCCAGGAAATCATCAAATATTTAAAAAATCTACTTCTAAATAAATCATGGCCCTTCTCCAGTTATTGGAATGTGAATTCTCGCACTATCAAATACTGAGGTAGCTTAAAGAATCTTAAGTGAGGCTTTTATATAGATAGTACTGAGCACTGTCTTGCTACAGTTAATTGCTTCCAGACTCTAGGAAAAATAAATAATACTCAAATTGAAAAAATATATAATTCACAGATCAAAGATGTAATTAGAAGGAAAATCAGAAAATATGTTGATTACATAAAAATGAAAACATGGCTTATCAAAGTTTATGGGAAGCAACCAAGCACTACCTAAGAAAAATTAGCATCTACACACTCATATATTATAAAAAGAAGAAAGGTTTATAATTAACAACCTAAATAACACTCACCTTAAGAAACTAGAAAGACAAAAGCAAATTAAATTAAAAGCAAGTCAAAAAGAGATGCATAGAATTCAATGAAAATACAGAAAAATATAAGAGTAAATCAAAAGCTGGTTTTCTTTAAAGGTTAATGAAATTGATAAATCTCTAAACAAACAGATGAATAATATATAAGAGAAGACACAGGTATGAAAAAGAGAACATAACTACAGATTCTAGAGACATTAAAAGAATAGACTCAAAAGGACAAAACGTTTAAGGATAACTTTAACAAAATATCTGTAAGACCTATACAATCAAAATTACATTACTTGCCTCAGAAAAATTTAAGAACCTAAATCAATGGAGAAGTTAAACACAACCATTAATCAAAAGACTTAATACTGTTAAGATGTTGTCTCCCCAAATTCATCTATTTCCTTAATACAATCCTAATCAAAATTCAAGTGCACTGTTTTGTAGAAATGGTCAAACTGCTTCTAAAATATATGTTAAAAAAATAAAAAGTATGTGTTAAAATGAATATTAAAATAGCCAAATTTGAAAAGGAAAAAAGTGTAAGGACTTGCAATAGCTAATTTTAAAACTTACTATAAAGCCACAGTAACAAAGATAGTCTGGGACAGACATACGGAGACTCCAGAAGCAGATCTACACATGTACGGTCGATTTATGTCCAACAAAAGTCTCAAGACTGGTCAGTGGGAAAGGATACTTTTTTCAAAATATAGTGCTATAAATTTTAGATGTCCATATGCAAAAATATTAACTTTATCCTTACCTCACACCTGACAGAAAGGTAACCAGAAATGGATAAAAACTTAAATTTAAGAAACTATAACATTTCTGTAAGAAAATATAAGAGAATGTCTTTATGACTCTGAGTTAGAAAAAACTATTTCTTAGGATACAAAATGCATGAATTATTAAAAATTGATAAGTCAGACTTGCAAAATTAACAGTTCTTGTCTTCAAAAGACACTATTAATAAAATAATAGTACTAGTCATATCTTGAGAGAAAATATTTTCAGAACACATCAAAAACTTGCATTTATAATACACTAATAACTCTTACAATTTAATAACACAAAAGATCCCATTCTTAAAATGCAGCATAGAAAACTTACAAATGAGTAATAAAACTGTGAAAAGATGCTCAACCTCATTAGTCAACAGGCAAATTAAAACCACACTGAGATATAACTCTATGTCAATGAGAATGAGTTAAATTAAATGACTGACAACATGAAGTGTGGCAAGAATGCAGAGCAACTCAAACTCATACATTTCTAGGGGGGACTGCAAACTGATATAGTCACTTGGGAATATTTTCACAGTTTCTAAAAAAGTAACATACACTTAACCCTACTATCCACCAATTCCAATCTAAGTATTTATCTAAGAGCTATAAAAACATACATTCACAAAAACACCTATATGCAAAAGTTCAGAGCATCTTTATTCACAATAGCTAAAAAACTGGAAATACCTCAAATGTCCATCAACCTTGGCATAGCCAAACAATGGAAAATTATTAGTCAACAAGAAGGAACAAGCTACTGACATGCAACATGGACAAGTATCAAAGGCATTATGCTATGTGAAAGAATCAGGAACAAAAGACTACACATAGCATGCAGCCATTTAAAAAACATTCTATGTCATGGAATGGGCAGAAAACACACCAGTGGTCACCAGGGGCAAAAGCGAGGGCGGAAAGGAGGAAGCCACAAAGATTGACTGCTTAGAAGCACAAACAGACTCTTTGGGGTGAGAGAAATATTCTATATCACATTGTGGTGGTGATTAGAAGACTGTAAACATTTGCCAAAACTCAACAAATGGTATGCCTGAAGAGGAGAATTTTATTGTATACAAATTATACCTCCGTAAATTGGATTTTTTTAATTTGAAACAAGGATGTTGGGAAGCTCAGAGAATCACTGAGATAGCTAGAGAAAGAAGCTCAAGGCTAAAGGTCTAGGAAAACGTCCAAAACAAAGCTGTAGAAGAGGCTTGATGAGAACACTGCTGCAGCGGTCCCTGTCACAAAAGCCTAAATGCCAGAACCCCACGGAAACTACTACCCAGGCCGAGTCTCTCAGGTACCCGCCCACACTACCATCCCACAGCCACGCTGCGGCTGCTCTCTGTGCCACTCTCTGTGCCCACTGCTCTCACTGTTCTCGTCCACATCCAGGTCTGACCTATGTGCATCTGACTGGAGAGTCACCGTCCAAACTGCAGAAGGGGCTGGAAATTTGAGTTCTCACTTCTGACACTGGGGAGGTGGGCTCAAAACGTGGGAACTTCTCCAAATGAAGAAACAGTATTCAGTATGTGGTGGGCCAGACACGAACAGGACACATGTTAGCTACAGCGAGCAGGAACACATTAAAAGTTGTTTCTTTTTCTCTTTCCTCTCTCCCCTAGCTCTTTGAAGCCTGTCTTTGTCAAGCCCTCTGTATTTCCTTACCTCATAGGCTTTGCAAGGTGGAAAGCTGAAACTGCTGAAGACAAACAGGCTTCCTGTCTCTAGTGAAAGTCAGTGCTTGCGGAGGAAATACTCTGAGGGAGAGGATGTGGAGGGGCCACCTTTGAAGATGAGAAAGAAGAAAAAGGCTACTAGGAAGAGCATGGACGTTGGCCAAGTTCCTGAGGAGAGGGGACCCAAGCTCTACTGTCTTTAGGTGCCAAGGGGAACAGCAGCTACTCGAAGAGGACAGCTGACCTTGGGCAGTGGGGCCCTGGGGGTGCAAGGTTCCCGGGATTCCAGCTGGCACAGAAGCTTCAGAGAAAGGCTTCAAAGGACCCTGCAGGCTCAAACGTGAGGAATGTTGGTTATCAAAGGGGTCCCCAGTATTCTGGCTCAGTGTAGGGTACAGGAAGGGGCCTGAATAATAATTGATATTACATTTTCCCCAGCACTGGTAAGAAGAGAATCTCATATTTGTATTTAACTTGATTTAAAGATAATAGATGAATAGACACTTCTTGCAAACCTCTGTGGGTCTTAGAAGTGGTAAGTATAATTTTAAAATAAATCTTAACACCCTAGTCCCAACAATTATTTTTTTTTAAATATACCTGTGCTTTCACATTTCAGAAATCAGTTTAGAGACAGGACAGGGCCTAGGGAAAGAAAACTGACCATCCACAGGCTATTTTTTCAGTGTCTCAGGACTGCCTCTTGTTATAGGGATAATTCTCTGGCCAATCTAAACTCGCAAGTGACTGCCCCTTTTCAGGAGAAAAAAAATCAAAATGTTTTGCTTTTCAGTTTTCTAAACAACTTCTGAAAATCAAGGTTTTTAATCTGGGGATGGTTAGGGTAGGAAGAGTGTACATTTGATCATGTACTTTTGCTTTGTTTCCTACAGAAATCACAGAGCACTTTATATCTTGGTAGCCCTTTCTGACACTGCCACACTGTAGCTCAATGTCGGGATCACTCTGGTTAGCAGACTGAAGATTTATATTAGGAAGACTAACTGGAGTTCCCAGATGGCAAAAGGCCAGATAAATGCTTTCTACTGTTAAATACAGCCCTGTTCTCTTAACTTCACCACTCAGTTGAAAACAGCTCCACTTGGCAATAATGAGGGAGCCCCATTTGTTTAAGGAAGCATTCACATGATAACAGTGGCTAAATCAACAAGCTATTTATGAACAAATAAAGCCATCTGAAACCATTAGGAAAGACGCTATATTCTGATACCAATTAAATTCCTCTAAAAAATGGCTTGGCTGAAATAACTTTTTCTTGTTTACCAATAACATTGCCTCTTTCCAAACTAAATACTACTTTTAAAATTTTCTTGATCTTTTGGATGTTAGTTTCAAGCCTTCTTCAGTGTGTATGACATGAAAATATAAGGGATCTGAACTCTTAGATCTCTTATTCCGGGAGTTTATCTATCCTGTTAGAAGCTCTTAGAAATTTATGAAGGAAGAAAGAGGTAATAAGGTATCAAAATTATGTACTGACACAACGTGTCCAAGTACTTCCCACGGCCCTCAAGGCCCTCAAGGCCCTGTTTACTCCAGCCCCGGCCGGGCTCTCCAGCCAGTATGACAGCACTTCCTCCCACAGTGGGTTTTCCAGGGCCAGGAACACACTGGGCTCTCCTGGATCATAGGTCTCTCCCCTTAGCCTGACCCCCGGAGCCGTTTACATTTCCCTCTACATGCCTCCACAGCACTCACACTTTCTTGAAACTGTCATAACACTTTAAATTCTCTTAGCATAGGTCTTTCTCACCAGATTCTAAGTAGAAACTATATGCCCGGTACACAATGACCATAATATGGTAAACGTCCAATATGTATTTAATAATATTCATCAGGAACTTAAGCAAGAAATACTGTTCTAAGCACTTTATATAAGCTTAGTGACAAACAAGTCTGGAAAGTGATATGATTATTAATCACACTTTACACATGAAGAGACAGAGGCCCAGAAATGTTAAAAAATGCTCCCAGACAGAACTGGGATTCAAACCTATGTCCAGCCTGACTGCAGGGCCTTCCTGTGTCTACTCCACACAGCCTCCTGGTAACAGTGAAAAAAGCGCAGGACTCAGAATAAGGAACAGCTACTAGCCATGTAACCTCGGGCACGTTACTTAAACTCCTTGAGCATTGTGGGGTGGTTTTTTTTTTTCATTTTTAAGAAAAGGGATAAAAATATCTAACAAGATCACTTCAAAGAAGCATAAATTAAAGTGACTGGCATAAGAAAGTTCTTAATAAATAGTCATTGAATCTGATCTCACGGGGAAAACCCAAGTGGTAGTATGCAGTAGAAGCAGATAAAAGAAGAAAGTAGGAAGTATGGGATTAAACCAGACTCACATAATTGCCCCTTGAGAAAATTATGCTCATAACTTATTTGGACACAAAGCTATAGCTGTGATTTTTAATTTATTAAAAGGTTTATGAATTTACTCTTAAGCATATGTTTAAGGGTAAACCTCTTTTGGTATGTGTGTTATTACATATCTATATCGCCCACTCCCTGAGTCAAAAGCCAAAAGATTGAACACTTTCCCCTGACGAAGCACCAGTGAAATTCATAAACGAAGTGCAAAGTAAAAATATAAAAGAAACATTAGAAAACAAATAGCTGCCAGTAAATAAAAGTATAAATGCAAGTGAAACCAAAGATAGTGCAGGAAAAATAAGCAAGAAAAGAATGGGGAAGACAGTGAGGATAGAAGGCTCTGTATCCTGGACAGCGTCTGATCCACCGATTAATGTTGTTTCTAAGCAGATTAACCAAATCCCAACTGTTCTACATCAGGTTCTTTCTCTAAGCTTTTCCTCCCTCACATCATCAAATAAAGAAGAAAACAATTTAAACACACAAATAAAAAAGAAAAAAATCACTTACACAAAACAGAAATGTCCTGCATTGAAGATTCACCCTAATGTGCCTATTCTTTCCTTTCATTCTGTGCCTACAGTAAAATGATAAAGCTGAAAAGTAAAAAAGAGAAGAATTAGCTTCTCTGTGTAATTTTTTAAAATAGAGCATCAAGCCATCCACCCCACCCCCCACCCCCGGCAATAGACAGTGCAGTGCTGAAGATCGTCACATGAAGGCTGGGCGCCAAAGATGAGGGGGATTGTTGTTATTTTTGTCTCAGGTGCAGGAAGAACTTTTAACCTTCTGATAGATTTCCTTATCGTAACCTTCTCCATAGCAACCACAGAACTACAGTGGAAAGAAATTGATGTGAAGATAAAATATATACCTGATATACACACGGATTCAGTAATGGCTTTAAGGGGGAAAAATTCACACATTACCCTGAAATCTCATATTACTATGGAAGACTTAACCACTAAACACCAGAATTCAGCTAGCATAGTGCAGTTGTTATTTTTCTACATCACTTACGTTTATTAACATATTTATAGCACTTCATGACAGATTCAATCTCTAAAATGAGCCTATTTTACTTAAAAAATAATCTTTTGAGGCCTACAGGATTCCCAGTGTTTGGTACAGCAGGATAGGCTTTCACCGCACCTGCTGTTCCTAAACAACCGAAAGCGTTACAGCAGTGCTGTTTCACGACTGTGACTCTGTGTCCATGTGCATTACACCGCTGGGGAGAAGTTTAGAAAAACTGAAAAGGGTCACTTCCACTGACAAGGATTTTCACTCCAGGTAAAAACGAAAAATGGCTATATGGTCATCCTTTGGGAACTGCTTGCCCTAGCTTGCAGTTGGCATTTCCCCATTTGGACTTAACTTTGATTTTTAACTGCAGGATTAACAAATTTGCACAAGATCTAAGGTTTTAGTATGAAGAGGTCCTGTAACCAGGCTGGTATGGGGAAGCATGGTTTCCTCAGTAAAGCACAGCACTCATGGAGCCCCATTCTGCAGAAAGGATAAAACCTCTTAGGGCTGAGATGGCGATGACAACATCAGATGAATAAGTGTGCCGCTTCCAGACCTGCTCTTTTGAGGGACACCCTACTATAGACCTCATTGTTTCCATCCCTAACTTACTGGTGCCTGGGAACCATCTAAGAAAGTGCTAAGTACAAGTGAGAAGCCCACCCTAGCATCCAGAAGGCCTCCCCATTGGGGGACTTGGAGATGTGCACCTTGGTTCTCAACTAAATGGTGAAGCCTTATTACTGGCCCAGCTCATATATTTCTATCCCATCACTTAAATGCCACAGAAGGAAAAATTTTTATGATCCCCTTTATTAAAATAGAGGGAAAGAACAGGCAGTATAGGATATGGACACAATGAGTGAGGTGGAAGAGAAATGGGAAAAAGTATTTTGACAACAGGTACATTAACAGCCTGATTAGAAAGAATGCACTTAATTCATTTCAGAAATGGGAAGGGAACTGAAGCCAGAGCACTAGTGTGTATGTGGTGGGCAGGGAGGGAGGGTGGGAGGAGAGAAGCAAGCAGCAATGGCTGGGGACTGGGGAACCCTGTGGAAATCACTCTTGATGATTCTACCTCGGCCCACAGGTTCATAAAGGCCCAGGCCAATCGAATTTTACACTTATTAATTCAGGCAACCAACCAAATGACAGGCACCAAGAAGAGGGGCAAACACAAGAAACACAGATTCTACCCTTATTGAACCTACAATCTAGTGGAAGTTCAGCTGTTAGTCAATTAAACACAAACATGATGCAGAAGACAGGCATTTTTATTTCTCTCTTGTAAGGATGAAGTACTTTTGCTTGCAAGATTTGGTTATAATTTGAGAGGCATCTCATTATTTAATAAGTATGGTTACTTCTGGAACCACAGACCTGTCAACAAACTGCTGAGTCCTCAGGTCTCTGGAAAAGCAACATGCAGCCAGGGCCAGCCAGCAGCCCCTAACTGACACCCAAGGGCCCAGTGGATGACCTGGAGAGCCGACTCCTCCCTCGAGTCCTACGACACTGTGCTCTGCGGTGCACAGGCTTTGTGGGCTCCCACTCTGGTTATCCAGCCCTTCCAGATCTGTCTCAAGGGCACTTCAGTTGAATTTTGATCAAACTGATGTTCAGCGGGAGCACGGACAAGCTGGCAGAGAAGCATTTTCTTTGGCATAAGAAAAAATGATAGCAAACTGGAGACACCAAAGGACAGACAGAACTTTCTGCACAGCTTCCACTTTTCTTCAAAAATTTAGCTGGTCCCTGTGAGAGTCAGGCTGTGATTTAAGAGAGGAACTCATCCAACTTCACTCTAGTCACAATGAAAAAAGTTGTGCGCAATAAAATACGTGCTTCCACCAACTTGTGAGTGAAAGGGCTTTGAAAATTGCAAAACCCTATTAGATCTAAGATATCACAATTACTTACACGATATTAATTATCTGTTCCTTCCACATGATTTTAGAACTTCTCTCCTTTGCTCCCCTGCCCAAACACCTGCTAGTTGGAGACTAAAAGCAGCAGCACTGCCCTGGCTGGTGTGGCTCAGTGGATTGAGCACCAGCCTGCAAACCAAAGGGTCACCAGTTCAATTCCCAGTCAGGGCACATGCCTGGGTTGCGGGCCAGTTTCCAGGTGAGGGGCATGTGAGAAGCAACCACATATTGATGTTTCTCTCCCTCTCTTTCTCCCTCCTTTCCCCTGTATAAAAATAAATATGTAAAATCTTTTAAAAAATTAAAAATAAAAGCAGTAGCACTTCTAGACTGTGATTATTTTTCTTTGTGTAGTGCATACCATCTTATGTCCTGAACCCAAAAAGAAAATTCCTCTCCAGCACCCTATGAACCAAAGACAGAGCTTCATACATTCCAATTTAATCATTTCAGACAATTAATTCCATGGCTCTTCAGAGTTGTCTGTGGTTTCCAGATTCACCCAGATGAAAAAGGATTACAAGGTACAAAATGGCTTGCAACTATTAACCACCACAGAAGCATCCGACAAATGTATGCATGTACAATCTGAGAATATGGAGACAAAATCACTCATGTTCCGACAGAAGAACAGTACCAACAAAGTTTCATGAGGAAAGTTGCCACTGAGCTGAAGACTATGAGAACAGTAAGCCTGCCACATTACAATGTTCAAGGATTAAACTTATTTTTCATAGCACGAAATAAGGAGAAATGAGAGGTTGCATATCTGTCCTTCTCAAGCCCATTTCCTAATGAAAATATCCTCAAAGTAACAATCTACGCCCTTCATCCCCATTTCTCCCTCCAAGCTAGACTCCAAAGGGAATCACCACCTCATCTACAAAAGTGATAAATAAAGAAGAAAATTACATCGAGGCCAGAGGTCTAAACAATCCATAAATGGAACAATCCACTCCTTAATGACAAGGTATTCCCGATAGTATTTATGACCACTCTAATACCACATCTCAAGATATGCGTGTGTGAGTGCGTGTGCATGTGAACAAAACACTAACAAGAGAGGGAAATGGCTAAAGAATGAGAGCTGAATCAGATAAGCAGCTCAATTTTAAATTCACTAGTTGTCCTACTTAAAACAATTATTTCCTAACTTTTAATTAGAAGCTAATAGGAGTAGCATTCTCTAGATGCTTGCATACCAATGTGTGGTGACAAGTGCTACCAGACAAAACTGTATCTGTGCCCCTCGGTAACTGAGAGGAGAGTACGGCCAGAGAAAAAATACAACCAACCAACTTAGGCAACAGCTATGAGTTCTTGACAAAAATAAAAGTACACCGTCCAGCCAATCCAGTGGTCAGGTGGCATGTTCAGTGGGTTAGCTTCTAAGTAAAAGTGTTCTGCAAATAGTTTCTAAATTTCATAAACTAAAGCTTGAAGAAAAAATATTTAAACTGTATAGATTGTTTCCAATTTACTGGTTTTCATTTCCAAGTTGTTTTTAGCTTCAGTACCTTGTGATCAGTATTTCTACCTTCAGTGAGTTTTCTATTCCTAAGAGAGTATCAGTTACCCAAACTGTGTTCAGAAAGCAAGTCAGTGACCAGATGGCATTTGTTAGTGTTGCTCTCTTGCTCTACTTTCATTAAAAGTCTCTTTGAAAGTATTTAGTTTGGATGGTTTTTCTGGTGCCCTCTGAATATCTCCTACAGAGCTTTTATAGATTCTTTCACTTTGCACGGCCATTTTAAAGTCTTTTTTTTTATTTGATGCATTTCAGAATGTTAAGAGAGTGAAAGTAACCTTAAATATTATCCAATTTGATCTCTTTATCTCATAAATGAAAAAACTCACCCACAACAGGGAAGTCACTGGTCTGAGAATCACAGCTAGTGTCAGCCCTTAACTCCCAGCTGAGTTTTATTTACTGTATCGGATTTACTACACAAAAGACAGAAACTCAAATATCTAGGAATAAATCTTAAATATTTATGAATTAGAAGCCTGAAACTTCTACTTGTTTTTCTTTTCACTGTTATTTATTCCATTTCTCATCTGGATATTTACTATGTGGTAGATGATGGAGACAGAAAAAAATGACTCTGAAATCAATCCATTCTAATAATTTCTAAAACACTTATCATTTTAAAGTTTTTAGATGAAAAGAGGTTAGAATTGTAGAGAAGAATTTGCAATTGTGATTTAAATAATTGCAATTATCTGTGTTTCATGTCTCCCCACCTTCTAATATTTTATGTTATAATCTGCATAAAAAGACAATAAATATTCTCTAAATTAGAAAGTCAAATATTGGTGGTAATGTTTCTGCATGAGCCCAGACTAAATACAAGAGCCTGACCTATGTGGCTCAGTTGGTTCGGCATCATCCTGCAAAGTGAAAGGTCGCCAGTTTGAGTCCCAATGAGAGCAACCTATTGCTGTTTCTCACTCTCTCATTCTCCCTCTCTCCTAGAAAAAAAAAAGCCCTAAGTATAAGAGCCTTGAAAAACTTACTCTGTCAGTCATAAGGAAAATACCTAAAAGATATTGGGCTACGCTGGCCAGGTGGCTCAGCTAGTTGGAGCAATGTCCAAAATATTGGACACCAAATATTGCAGATTTGATCCCCAGTCAGGCCACATATGAGGCAACTGATTGATATCTCTATCTGTCTATCTCCTCCCCCTTTCTTCTCTTCCTAAAAGCAATAGACATATCCTCAAGTGATAATTAAACACACACACACAACATATATATGTCATATATATGACATATATTCATTATACAGATAATAAATGGCTAAAGTTATTGCCAAGATATCCTAGTTATAATAAACAGATTGCATTGTATACAAAATTCAGAGAGATCCAAGATCGCAGAAGCGTAAGTAGAATAACAATAACTTCCTCCCAGGACCAACCTGGAATACTAAATTGTGGAGAAATCCTCTGAATAACCAACTGAACTCTAGCTAGAGAGAAGTCTTATAACAATAGACAGAAGAAAACACTTCAGCACAAGATGACTGGTAGGGAGTGTGGAGGAAACGCGAGTGGGCTGGCTGGGCTCTCATGGCTGGCAGCTGAAGTGCTGGAGGAATGTTTCAGCGGCTGGAGGGTTCCCCCTAAGAAGTGTGGGGTCTAAACCCCAAGGCGAACTCCCCAGCATACAGCACCAGAGCTGGAAAGGAACCAAGATAACATCCAGCTATGAAAAGCAGCAGGGTTTCTGTCCACCAGGGAGATGTGTCTGGAAACGCAGAAAGCCTTTTAAAGGGTCAAAGCACAAAATTTCATTTGTGGCCACTTACCCTGGGTGCTGACAAAGGGAGGGCAGAGTAGACTAGAAATGCTTGAGTAGAGTCTGGGGTTGGTGGCTGTGGGGAGAAAATGAAAGGAACAACCGCCAGGATCCCTGTGCTGAGTCATCCCCCATACTGCAGGAGCCATCCTTCTTAGGCAGAGCACTCCCCTCTCAATGGCCTGAGGGGAAGCAATAGCCTCACCCACAGGAATGACTCTGCCCTACCTAGTGGTGCTTAACCCTGACTGCTGGTCCCAGACTGACTGTATTAACAATTAATCAGTTTAAAGACTGCTTAGTTTAACGTCTAAGGAGGAAAATACAAACAAGCAACCAAAGTGGGAAGACAAAGAAACAGACCCCAAAAGAAAGAAGAGAATTTTCCAGAAGAACTAGATGAAATGAAAGGAAGCAATTTATCAAATAGAGAGTTTACAATAATTATTCTAAGGATACTCAACAGCATGAAAAAAGACACAGAAACCATAAAAAAGGATCAATCAGAAATAAAGAATGTAATATGTAAGATAAATATTACACAGGAAGGAATAAACCGTAGGTTAGATGAACCAGAGGATCTAGTCAGTGTTTTGGAAGACAAGGTAGAAAATAAAAATCAGGAGGAGCAGCAGAAAGAAAAAAGAATTTTAAAAAATAAGGAGAACTTAAGAAACATCTTAGACTACATGAAGCATAACAACATCCATGTCATAGGAATACCAGAAGAAGAGAGTGAGCAAGGGATTGAGAACCTAGTTGAAGAAATAGTGACTGAAAACTTCCCTAATCTGGGGAAGGAAAAAGTTGTAGAAGTCCAGGAAACTGAGAGGGTACCAAACAAGTTGGACCCAAAGAGGCCTACACTGAGACACATCATAATTAAAATGTCAAAGCTTAAAGACAGGGAGAGAATCCTAACAGCCACAAGAGAAAAGCAAGTAGTTACCTACAAGGGAGCACCAATTAGACTGTCATCTGATTACTCATCAGAAACATTTCAGGCCAGAAGAGAGTGGCATGAAATATTCAAGTTGATGAAAAGCAGGGACCTACAACCAAGGCTACTTTACCCAGCAAGCATATCATTTAAAATCAAAGGAGAAATAAGGAACTTGCCAGACAAGAAAAAGCTAACGGAGTTTGTTAATAGCAAACCAATAAAGCAACAAATGTTAAAGGGCTTGCTTTAAGAAAAAGAAAAGAAAGGGGGAAAAAAACCCAGAGGAAAACAGTCTAACAATAAAATGGCACTACATACATATCTATCAATAATTACCTCAAATGTAAATGGCTTAAATGCTCTAACTAAAAGACAGAAGGTAGCTGAATGGATAAAAAACAAGGCCCATATATATATGCTGCCTCCAAGAGACCCATCTCAGATCAAAAGATACACACAGACTGAAAGTAAAGGGTTGAAAATAGAGATTTCATGCAAATGGAAAAGAAAAAAAGCCGGGGTAGCAGTACTGATATGTGACAAAACAGACTTTACAACCAAGGCTATAGTAAGAGACAAAGAAGGACACTACATAATGATAAAGGTAACAATCCAAAAAGAGGATATAACCCTAGTAAACATTTATGCACCCAATGTAGGAGCATCTAACTATGTAAAGGAAACCTTGATGGACATAAAAGGAGAAACAACAGAAATGCAGTTAAAGTTGACTTCAATGGATAGATCTTCCAGACAGAAAATCAACATGGAGACAGTGGCCTTAAACTACATCAGATGGATTTAATTGATATCTTCAGAGCATTTCACCCCAAAGCAGCAAAATATACACACTTTTCAAGTGCATGTGGAACGTCTCCTAGGATAGACCACATGCTACAACATAAAACGAGTCTCAATAACTTTAAGAAGACTGAAATTATATCAAGCATCTTTTCTGACCACAATGCTATGAAACTAGAAGTCAATCACAAAAAAAAAAAAACATGCAAAGACATGGAAGCTAAGTAACATGTTATTAAACAATGAACGGGTCAATAATGAAATCAAAGAAGAAATCAAGATACCCTCACACAAATAAAAATAACAACAATCCAAAATCTTGTGGGACACAGGGAAAGCAAACCTAAAAAGGAAATTCATAGCATTACAGGCCTATCTCAAAAAACAAGAAAATGCTCAAATAAACAATCTAACCTCACACTTAAAGGAACCTGAAAAGGAACAACAAACAAAACCCAATGTGTGTAGAAGGAAGGCAATTACTAAGACCAGAGTAGAAATAAGTGAAAGAATTTAAAAATGATATAAAAGATCAATGAATCTAAGAGCTGGTTTTTTTTTTTAATTTTCTAATTTTATTTTTTTTATTGCTGTTCAAGTACAGTTGTCTGCATTTTCCTCCCACCACTCCCCCCCACCCCAGCCATCCCCACCTCCCTTCCCTGATCCCACCCACCTTGGTTTTGTCCATGTGTCCTTTATAGTTGTTCCTGAAAGCCCTTCCCCCCCCTTCCCTCATTATCCCTTCCCACCTCCCCTCTGGTTACTGTCAGTTTGTTCTTAATTTCAATGTCTCTGGTTATATTTTCCTTGCTTGTTTGTTTTGTTGATTAGGTTCCACTCATAGGTGAGATCATATGGTATTTGTCTTTCACCAACTGGCTTATTTCACTTAGCATAATAGTTCTTTAAAAAGATAAACAAGATTGACAAACCTTTAACCAGCCTCATCAAGAAAAAGAGAAAGGACCCCAATAAGTACAATCAGAAATGAAAGAGGAGAAATAACAACTGACACCAAAGAAATACAAAGGACTGTAAGAAAATATTATGGCCCTGGCTGGTGTAGCTTAGTGGATTAAGCGCGGGCCTGTGAACCAAGAGATCACGGTTCGATGCCCAGTCAGGGCACATGCCTGGGTTGCAGGCCAGTTCCCAGCAGGGAATGCACAGGAAGCAACCATACATTGATATTTCTCTCCCTCTCTCCTTCCCTTCCCCTCTGAAGATAAATAAATAAAATCTTTAAAAAAAAAAAGAAAATATTATGAACAACTATATGCTAACAAACTGGACAACATGGATGAAATGAATAAATTCCTAGAACCATACAATCTCCCAGAATAAATCAGCAATAATCAGAGAATCTGAATAGACAGATTACACCTAGTGAAATTGAAGCAGTAATCAAAAAACTCCTAACAAACAAAAGCCCTGGACCAGATGGCTTCACAAGTTAATTTTACCAAACATTCCTAGCAGAACTAACACCTCCCTTTCTCAAACTACTTCATACAATTCAAGAAAGGGAACGCTCTCAAACTCTTTTTATGAGGGCAGCATTATCCTAATTCCAAAACAAATAAAGACACTACAAAGAAAGAAAATTATAGGCCAATATCCCTGATCAACATAGACACTAAAATCCTCAACAAAATATTAGCAAACCAACAATCACGTATCAAAAAGATCATACACCGCGATCACATGGGACTTATTCTGGGAATGGAGGTTGGTACAACATTCACAAATCAATAAATGTGATTCACCATATAAACAAAATGAAGGATAAAAACCACATGATCATATCTCAGTGAAGCAAAATACAACCAGAGACACTGAAATAAAGAACAAGCTGACAGTAACCAGAGAGGAGTGGGGAGGTGGATAATAGGGGACAATAGGGGAAGGGCCAACAAGGAACATGTATAAAGGACACATGGACAAAGCCAACAGGGGTAGGTTTGAGGGTAGGAGGTGGGGATGGGTATGGCAGTGGGGTAAAAATGGAGACAACTGTACTTGAACAACAATAAAAAATATAAAAAGAACCAGATGATCATTATCAATGGATGCAGAAAAAGCTTTTAAAGAAATCCAGAACCCATTTATGATAAACTCTCAGCAAAGTGGGAAGAGAGGGAACATATCTAACAATAATAAAGGCCATATATAACAAACCAACTGCCAGCATCATACTCAACAGGCAAAAACTACAAGCATTTCCCTTAAGATCGGGAACAAGACAGGGATGTCTGCTTCCACCTCTCTAATTCAACATAGGACTGGAAGTCCTAGCTACAGCTATCAGACAAGAAGAAGAAATAAAAGGCATCCACACTGGAAAGGAAGAGGTAAAACAGTCTTTATTTGCAGATGACATGGTACTATACATCAAGAACCTCAAATATTCCACCAAGAAACTACTAGAACTGATCAATGAATTCAGCAAAGTAGCAGGATACAAAATTAATATTCAGAAGTTAGTTGCATTTTTATATGCTAATAACAAACTAACAGAAAGGTAAATAAAGAAAATAATCCCATTCATAACTGCTTCAAAAAGAATAAAATACTCAGGAATAAACCTAACCAAGGATGTAAAAGACTTGTATTTGGAAAATTGGAAGTCACTAAAGAAAGAAACTGAAGCAGCTGCAAATAAGTGGAAGCACATACCATGTTCAGAAATAGGAAGAATTCATTAACATCATTAAAATGTCCAGACTACCCAAAGCAATCTATAGATTCAATGCAATCCCTATCAAAGGTACCAATGACATATCTCATTGAACTAGAACAAATATTTCAAAAATTTATGTGGAACCACAAAAGGCCCCACATAGCAATGGTGATTCTGAGATAGAAGAACAAAGTTGGAGGAATCATGCTACCTAATATCAAACTATACTACAAGGCCAGAGTAATCAAAACAGCCTGGTACTAGCCTAAAAACAGCCATGTAAATCAATGGGACAGAATAGAGAGCCCAGAAATAAACCCACACCTTCATAGTCAATTAATATTCAACAGAGGAAGCAAGCACATACAATGGACTAATGATAGTTTATTCAATAAATGGTGTTGGGAAAATTAGACATATACGTGCAGAAAAATGAAACTAGACCACCTTCTTACATCATACACAAGAATAAATTCAAAATGGATCAAAGACTTAATGTTAGAGCCGAAAAATCTAGAAGAAAACATGGGCATCCTAGAAGAAAACATGAAAATCCTAGAAGAAAATATGGGTGGCAAAATCTTGGACATTGCTCATAGAAATTTATCAGATATATCTCCCCAGACAGTGGAAACAAAAGAAAAAATAAACAAATGGGACTTCATCAAACAAAGAAGTTTTGCACAGCAAAGGAAATCATCACAAAATAAAATGACAACCCACAGAGTAGAACATATTCAACAATACATCTGACAAAGGGTTAAAATCTAATATTTCTAAAGTGCTTACAAAACTCAATACAAAAAAAAAAAAAACCCAAATAAAAAATGAGCAAAGGACCTGAATAGACACTTCTCCAAAGAGGACATACAGATAGCCAATAGACATATGAAACGATGCTCTACATCAGTAACCATCAGAGAAATGCAAATAGAAACCACAATGAAACATCACCTCACACCTGTCAGAATGGCCATCATCAATAAATCAAAAAACAACAAGTGGTGGCGAGGATGTGGAGAAAGGGAAACCCTTCTGCACTGTTGCTGCCAATGCAGACTGGTGCAGCCCTTGTGGAAAGCAGTATGGAAATACCTCAGAAAAATTAAAAAATGGATCTGTCTTTTTACCCAGCAATTCCACTTCTGGGAAGGATCCCAAAACACTAATTGGAAAGAACATAAGCACCCCTATGTTCATTGCAGCATTATTTACAATCACCAAGATATGGAAGCAGCCCAAGTGTCCATCAGTAGATGAGCAGATAAAACAACTATGGTACATTTACACTATGCAATTCTATTCAGCCATAAAAATGAAGAAAGTTTAACCCCTTGCAACAGTATGGATGGACCTGGAGAACATTATACTAAGTGAAACCAGCGAGGCAGAATAAGACAAATACAGTATGATTTCACTCACATGTGAAATCTAATGAACAAACTGAACTAACAAGCAAAACAGAGAAAGACTCATAGATGGAAAACAGATGACAGCTAATGAAGTCTAGTGGTTTAGTGGGTGGAGGGATTGAGCAAAAAAGGAGAAAGGACTCATGGACATGGACAGCAGCATGGTGATGGTTGGGGGAGGGTGGTATAATGGTGGTATAACTCATAATAGAAAAAATAAAATAAAGACTATATAGTTAAAACATAAAATAAAATAAATATAAAAAATTCAAACACATTTTTAAAAGCTGCAAGAGCTTAGATAAAAAGTGTAAAGCATCAAATATACAAATATGTACCAGAACTATATGCAACTGAAGCTGGTAACATTAAATAGTTCTGCAGAAAAACCTACAAATAACTCAACAGCTATTTAAAAATTAAAGTATAGTCATGGTAAAAAAAAATCTAGTCTAGATTATATAAGTGCTGCTACATATAATGTACTGTTAAAGCAAAGCATACCATTCAATAAAGGTTATACTATCCCTGAAATGGTTACAATAAGAAAGTTGCCACTGAACATTAATAAAAAGTATACTATAACTTCTATTACCAGCCACAAAAGACTAAATGATACCATACTATCCCTCCCATTAGGTATAAATCACTATAAAATGAGCAATATACATGAAGCAATTGTTTTCAGAAGTTAAAACAGGCATACAGGGCTGTAACAAGGTGAGCCCCACAATCCTCCCAGCCTTCTGCCTGGAGGCTCATTCCAGACTTAATGTAGAGAGGCTCATTCCAGACTAATGTAGGAATCAAAGCAGAGCATATGAAACTCACTAAGCTAAGAAGGAGAGATTCATGTTTGGGGCTACTGAGTTGGACAGAATTCATGGAATAGGTTACCAGAGAGTGGACTGTAGGAAAAAAGAGCTCCAGATATCTACATCGAGTTCCCTTTAAGCCTTTGGCTAAAGACTTAGTTGCACATACAAAGGGCATGACTTTACACACTCAACAGAGAAGAGGTACCAGGGAGCTGAAGACAGATACTACAGAGGGTCAAGGGCTAGAAACCTATGAGAGTCTATTTCCAGATCTCAGTATCTAATGACAAGTAGCACAAAGCACAGTAGCATAAAACAGGAGGGCAGTTGATTGCATCAAAAGTCTATGGACCAGACTTCTGGCCAAGATGGAGGCATAGGTAGACACACTGTGCCTCCTCACACAACCAAAACAAGGACAACAAAAATTTAGAAACAAAAAACAACCAGTACTGACAGAACATTGAACTATATGGAAGGCCAACAACCAAGGAGTTAAAATACAAACATTCATCCAGACCAGTAGGAGCGGCAGAGTTGGGTGGAGAGGGGTAGTGGCAAAGCGGCGGCTGGCAGACCACGGGCACTGGGTGGCAGCAGGTGAGTGCAGCGACGTACTGGACTGTGGAGGGGCACGGTGCGCAAGGTGGCTGGAGGACCTGGTGGTCCCACATTCGTGTGCAGATAAACCAGGCGAAACTGGAGAGCAAGGAGGACCACACAACCCAAGACTCCAGTGCCAGGAAATAAAGCCTCAAAACACCAACTGAAAACACCTGTGGGGGTTGAGTGCCCGGAGAGACTCCCAGACTCACAGGAGAGTTCATTGGAGGGACCCAAAGGGTCCTAGAAAGTACACAAGCCCACCCACATGGAAATCAGCACCAGAAGGGCCCAGTTTGCTTGGGGGAAGCGGTGCAAGGGACTGAAATCCAACAGAGTGGAGCAAGTGTCATTGTTCCCTCTCAGACCCCTACCCCACATATAGCTTCACAAACCAGCAATAGGGTTGCCCCACCCTGGTGAACACCTAAGCCTCCGATTCTTACTATGTAACAGATACGTCAAGACAAAAAAAGAAAAATGGCCCAAATGGAAGAATAGATCAAAGCTCCAGAAAAATACAACTAAGCGACAAAGAGATGGCCAACCTATCAGACGCACAGTTCAAAACACTGTTGATCAGGATACTCACAGAATTGGTTGAATTTGGTCGCAAACTAGATGAAAAAATGAGGGCTATGCTAAGTGAAATAAAGGAAAATGCACAGGGAACCAATAGCAATGGAAAGAAAACTGGGACTCAAATCAATGGAGTGGACCAGAAGGAAGAAAAAACCTACAACCAGAAAAGAATGAAGAAA
>CM052539.1:103173271-103194895 GCA_028533065.1 Trachops cirrhosus | reverse complement strand
TAATCAATAAAATATATTTTAAAAAAAGACCATGAAGGTGCATTTCAACAGGTGTTAAAGTTAATTCAGAACCTATGCTGCAGAAGTTCAAAAGTCAATCAGTTCCTTTTAATCTTTTTATTGTATAAATTCATTTAATAAACTTTGAATTTCCAACTGGGTCAAATTGTAGACCTCTGATTCAGTATTTTGTTACCTGCCTGTTAATCCAAATATTTGTGTGTTGGGTTTTTTTCTTTGGTGGTTATTAGAAATACTTCAGAAATATTTTTCTCTACCCTGTTCATATTTATGTAAGCTTCTTTCTCCAGAGGGCCTCAGATAAGCATCATTAGAGTTAGGGGCCCTCCCCATGGCAATGACAGCTTTACTGGGTCAGCTCTGAGTTAACCCCTTGGTCTCGCCACAGAGTGCTATGGACATTTTTCTCTATAACCCTGAAGTATTTGGACACAGTTATACTCGTGCTTAAAAGAAAATCTATAGTTCTAAAGGCTTGCACTAGAAAATTACATAATAAAGCAAATAAAATTTATAACAGTTATTATTGTTATAATCAAAATAATATTAAAAAACAGTAAGTGTTCTTTAAATTGATGAATCAGCTAGAAAGATTATTTATTTCCCAATACAAGTAAATAAACCCAATACTTATAAGAAAATATCAGCTATAACTTCATATCTTAATGTAAAGTTTTTGAAATATGACAGACATAAAGAAAAATACACACATCTCAAGGATATGCCTCTGCATACTTCACTCTGGGGAAAGTAATGCATTCATTTTAATGTGAACATCTGAAATTAATTTACCACTGAAAATTGGTTGCAGTCCTCAAACCCAAGGCTTGGGAAAAATTAGATTGGGCTAGGGAGGTGAGGCAACAGTTATCAATGCAATAACTTAATAGAGAGAAATATAAAGAATTAGCTCTATCTTTATTGAGTCAGGAATGAAAGCACAGATTTGTTCAGGAAAAGTAGCCAATTCCCCATGACTCCTATACAGTCGTTCCCCTTCATCCGCAGTGATACATTCCAAACCTCCCGGCAGATGCCTAAAACCACAAATAGTACTGAACCCTATCTAAACTTGTTGCTCCTATACACACAGACCTTTTCACGTAAAGGAAGCACTTTATGGCTTCTTTTTGCCATACTCAAATTGCCAGCATCACTACTCTTGCACTTTGGGGCCATTATTACGTAAAATGACTGGATACTTGAACACAAGCACTGCAATATCATGAGAGTCAATCTGATAACCAAGGGCAGGGGCTACTAAGTGGCTCAGGAGTGGGGAACAAATTCAGTGGAGATACACTGGACAAAGGGCTGATTCACATTCTGGATGGATGGGGTGAGAAGGTGCAAGATTTCATCATGCTACTCAGAATAGTGCACAATGTAAAACTCATAAACTTCATTTCTGGAATTTTCTTTTGTATTTTTATTTTATTTTTTGAATTCCATTTAATATTTTTGGACCATGGTTGACCATGGGGAATTAAAACTGCAAAAGTAAAATCAGAGATAAGGGGGACTCCTGTAACACTTGATGCTATCAGCTCTTCCTAAAAAAACCACAGCGCACATATGGGCTCTCTCTGGACGCCATGCTTTCTCCATTTAAGGAGTAACACACAGACTCTACCATAAATGGCAATAGAGATGCAACCTCTCCCAATAACATAAACAGCCGTAAGGGATGTAAATATCCCTTACGGGGATATGGGATGTTATATCCCACCACTAAAACTCAATCTTCCTACAGTTGAGGGAATTTTTTAAATGTACTATTTATTATTTTTAGAGAGAGGGGAAGGGAGGGAGAAAGAGAAGGAGAGAAACACCAATGTGTAAGAGAAACATCAACTGGTTGCCTCTTGCACGCCCTCAACATGGAACCTGGCCTGCAACCCAGGCATGTGCCTGACCAGGAATCCAACCAGTGACCCTTCAGCTTGCAGGATGACGCCCAACCCACTGAGCCACACAAGTCAGGGATAAAGCTGAGTTTTAATATAGTAAAAATTCTTCAAACCATCATTAAATGATTAAAACTGTGCTATTTCCCATTATACATGATAAAACATTACTCCAGCAACAGCAGATATTGATTGCCACAATGAGACACTGCATTATTATGTCACAGTCAAAAAATCCCTAAGGCAATATGCATTTTATATATTTTACAGAGAGCATCTAAAGGTTAGTTTGTCACTGATGCGCTTTTCTTAGTGGGGGAAAAATGCACACCTTCAAACACATATATACCCCAACGCAATTTTCACTTCATGCCTAGGAAGGCACTAAAAATAGACCCTTTGAAGTTCATTGGGGGAAAACTACCTTTTCTATTTCTTTATGGAACTTTCTCTTCAAACTGAAGGTTCACCTAGCACCAGGGGCCTACAGTCCCCAAACAAAGAGCTTTTTAAAAAATACTTCGAAACAAATGTATAAACCACTGCTAGAGTGGATGAAAAGCTGTATGTAGTGTAAGACCAAGCAGGACACAACGCTTCCCAGTCCCACACTGCTGTGTGTGCTGCTCCACTGCCTCTGGTCTGGCTGTTTCTCACTGAGGTGTACAAGTTGGTAGATAGTAATGAGTGCATATTTTTATAAACCTTCAGATTGGCTCTATCCAACAGAGCATTCTCTAAAAATAAAAATGTTTCATAGCTGCACTACCCAATATGGTAGCCTCCAGCCACAAGTGGCTATTGAGCATCTGAATGGTAGCTACTGTGA
This sequence comes from Trachops cirrhosus, assembly GCA_028533065.1. Lineage (NCBI taxonomy): Eukaryota > Metazoa > Chordata > Mammalia > Chiroptera > Phyllostomidae > Trachops > Trachops cirrhosus. The sequence continues at coordinate 103,192,138 of CM052539.1, read as the reverse complement.
CTAAGGAATTTAATTTTAATTTTAATTAATTGAGATTTAGTTATCCACATGTGGCTACTAGCTAACCTAGTAGGCAGAATGGTTTTAGACTCTTGGTCTTTTTATAGACTTTAACTATCATGCATGTGTCTCCCACACCAGGGATTGTAAACTAGTAATCACAGACAATCTTAGCTGACAGATGAACTGATCACAGTAGTTTTTGCTTTTAATGTAAATCAAATACTTTTATATAGGGCAATACCTGGTTGGCCTCTAATAGCCAACATATCTTGATCCCAAGTTCTTCACATGTATCAGCTCAGTCTCTCCAACATTTATTATATAAGATAGGTGCTCTTATTATATGCTATTATCTCTATTTTAAAAATAAGTGAGACAGAGGGATTAAGTAATTTACCAATTTATTGCCAATAAATGACAGAGCCACATTCTAAACACAATAAGTCTGATTCCAGGGTCCACGCATGCTCTTACCCATCATGCTCTCCACTTCTCGCAGGCTCCCTTGTTTCTTTTAATGCTCGCTTAGTTAACTAGCAACCTATTTCAAACATAATTTTTTCAATGGAATTACCAGTCCCCACTTCACCCTTGTTTTGAGGAGTGAAAGTAATTTCTACTTCAAAACAGCAGCCGACTGCTGACAGGAGGCTTTGGTGGAAAGTGCCTCATCTACAGGCTCAAGTAAAGGAACAGCTAATTTTGTTACCAACTGGAGCTGGGTCTGGTAACCAGTACTCTTTCCTTTACCTCCAAGAAAGGATATTACCCTCCAAATTTCTTTATCTTTCCTACTTTCCCTGGGCTACTGGACCTGTTATGTATTTCCTGTGTGATTAGGAGGACATTAGCAAAATGAGCTAGGTTTTCAGCACCTGCTGAAAGCTTAGTGCTCCTCCTAGACAAGCCCTCCTCCTAGAATCAAAGGTGCTAAGATCCACAAGTGAAATTCGAAAGAAAACAGAAATCCTAAACTTAACACCACTTATTCTGCAATCACTTGCAAATGACCTCTTTTCTTGATTTCTCAGAATCATAGACATTGCCCCATGCAAAGTTCTCTATAATATTTTGCAGGAGATCAGACTCTTAAAATTCAAAGTTCACTAAAGGGAAGGTTAAAGTTCACAATTAACCTTGCCAATGACGACTAATGCATGTTGTTCTTTTATTAAGGAAGAAGAGAAACAAATCAGAGTTGACAAATGAGGCAGTGAACCAGAATCCAGAAAGCATCATAATTACCATCACTGTGACCACCATTCATGCTTTAGAGGGGAAAGCCAGGGGAAATATAGGCATATTTTGTGACTAAATTTGGTAGTTTAATTCTTCCCTTTCCTTACTTTATCACAATGTACTGAGAGATGACTTATATGGGGACTGTAGCCAGGAATCGTGTAGCCGGGCACTTCACTGGTCTCCAACTTTCCCTCATCAGTGAGAAAAAATGATGAAAAGAAACAAGATTAAAAAAATATCACAAAGGGATATGTGCATTTTCACTACAGTAATATCAAGAAATATAAACATTGCACATGTAAATGTACCTGTGGACAAAAAAAAAGAAATATAAACATTGCATAGTTATGATTGCTTCTGCCACTGGAATGAATTTTTTAAATGAATGCTAAATTTAATTGTAGTGAGTAAAACTGGAGTTAATGCCAAGGTCAGCCAGTGACTGGAAGGATTAATAAGTCTATTTTATAATACATGTTATTCAATATTTAATTATCATAAAGGGCATTATTACAATAATAAAATGAAACACGTGTAGATGAACAGAGAATAGGTATTTAGTAGGGGCAAGTTTAGTCCTTAGCCTTGAGTTAATCATTGTGGGGAACACAAGGCAGCAAATGAGATTCTCTGCATTAATAGAAGTCATCACCGTTTCATACGCTCCAGGACAAAGTCCGCCCCCGCAGTCACTTACATCTGCTGAATGCTATACACTCCACAGGCACCTGAAAAATATGTCTGAGGGAGAAGACTGTTCTACCAATAAGTGAAGTTGGACACACACCAGATGCACTGGATTTCAGAGACTGGATTTTGGTGGTTCTGTATAGATTAGGCAAGAAATACAAAAATACTACCTGCTCTCCAATATGTATGGAAGATTTTTCTTTAAACAGGGAAACAATTTTGATGTTCCCTACCATGAATTATAGGCCACAGGGCTCTGCTTAGAGAAGATCCAAACCCCTATGTAAGATTCCTAATTCAGATTGCATATGCTACTGGGTATCAGAGAAGGAGACTGACATAGTTGACTCTAAAAGAAAACACTGTGGATAGCCTGAGTCTTAAATGAGACCTGGAAAGACAGGAAGAAAAACTAAACAGCAAAAAAGGTTGTACCATACTCTAAACAGAGAAAACAACAGTGTCTTCCTCAAAGAAACATGTCAAGAGTTACTCCCGGTGGCACAGAGATGAGGAATAACATCCCAGGGTGCTGTGACCATGCAAAAGAAGTGACTATGAAAGCCATTCTAAGCTGCTTGTCCTTGTGGAATTCATAGGAGAGAATTACTATAAATAGTACGAGTATTCACCTCAAACAAAACCAACAAGACAATAGGAGTTTTTTTAAAAAGTATATTTTATTGATTATGCTATTACAGTTGTCCCATTTTTTGTCTCCCCTATATTCCCCTGTGTCCTGTATCCCCCTCCCACCAGAATTCCCCTACCTTAGTTCATGTCCATGGGTCGTACATACAAGTTCTTTGGCTTCTACATTTCCTATACTATGCCTAACCTATCCCTGTCTATTTTGTACCTACCATTTATGCTACTTATTCTCTGTACCTTTTCCCCCATTCTCCCCCGCCACCTCCCCACTGATAACTCTCCATGTGATCTCTATTTCTGTGATTCTGTTCCTGTTCTACTTGTTTGCTGAGTCTGGTTTTGGTTTTGCTTTTCAGGTTCAGTTGTTGATACTTGTGAGTTTGTTGTCATTTTACTGTTTCTATTTTTTGATCATCTTCTTTTTCTTAGATAAGTCCCTTTAACATTTCATACAATAAGGGCTTGGTGATGATGAACTCCTTTAACTTGACCTTATCTGGGAAGCACTTTATCTGCCCTTCCATTCTAAATGATAGCTTTGCTGGATAGAGCAATCTTGCATGTAGGCCTTTGCCTTTCATGACTTTCAAATACCTCTACCCACTAGAAACCAATAGAGGGAGATAGCTGACATACTCAAAATATTCAGATCAATAAAGTTATTGATGAAAATGAAAAAATGTGTCTTTTTCTTTACAGAAAAAACTAAACAGACTTTTTGGCCAATGCAATACTTGGTTATTAAGTACTCTGGGTAGGTCACTATGGGACCATTTACTAAAATAGGAAATAGAGGCAGAGGAAACATTTGGGAGAAAATAATTTGGGGTTCAATTTGAGATACTGAGTTTGACAAGTTCTGAGGGACAAACAGTTGAAAATACTCACTAGGCAGCTGGAAATATGGGGAACTGGGGAAGGAGAACAAGACTGCATGACTAGAAGAGTAAGACAAGTACCTAGAGGGGGTAGAAATCAGGGAGGAAAAAAGTACTCACAAGCATAAAAAGTTATAAAATCAATTTGCATGTTTAAGTCAATTTATTATAGGACCTGCAAACCAACTTCACTAGATTTGGCAACAGGGAGGTCTTTGGTGGTCTTCACAAAAGCAGTTCCCAAAGGGCAGCTGACCTGGCCACTTGGCTGAAACACAGGACTGAAGAATTAGAAGCCCGCATTCCCAACCCTAGAGTGGGACTTCCCGAGCTTCAGCGACCTACAGAATGAAGTCCCTGAACCACCCATCAGGATTATTTGGGACACTTGTTTAATATTTCTGATTCAGGGCGCTATATCAGACATTTGAACCACAATCTCAGGAGGTAAAAACTCAAGACTAGGTATCTTTAATAATTTCCCCCAGGTAACTCTTGTACATACTAAAATTTGAAGACCACTGGACTATATGCTCTCTCTGGTCCATTCTACCTCTAACATTCTGTAGTTCAATAGTTTGTTTGAAAAATAGGATGTTAAAGCAATGGTTACTGAAATGTACCCAGAAGGCAGAGTGTAGCTGATAAACAATAATCAGAAATACTCTGGGCAGAAATAATACTTTTGAATTCATTTACATCAATTCATTTCTATTATGTGGTACCATCATCCTAATGAGGGTTGTGGAAGAGCTATAGCTGTGGGAGCTCTAAGTTCATGGGCAGCTAGGAGACCCATGGAAACAGAGTTGTGGACCAGTGAACTATGTAAAACAGGAATGAAAAAGTTCTGCTTGGTGGTAATGAGGTGCTAAAAATAAGCCATGCAAACTAAAAGCTCCAGATTACTATTATTAGACACATTAAAAAGATACTCTCTTTCCTTTGGTTTGGAAAAAACAACTATGTTTATACACACACACAAACACATATATATAAATAGGAAGTCAATATTTTTATTTATTTGTAAAGACAGAATTTTTTTTCTTTAGGGAGGCTACAAGTTTAATTAATATTCCCTAATTGGAATTGACTTTAATTGACTGGTGACAGTCTTATGATGGGCCTTTCTGCCAAGCTTCCTGGGTCAGGAGCACAATGAGCTCCATTATGCACAGAAGCCTTTTGTGTACAGTGGTCTTCAACTAGGCAACACTTCTTTAGGTCTCAGAATACTGGAGCCAGGATGATCTTTGAGAAGCCATCTAATTCAGCCTTCCACACATTGTTTTCTAAAAATCACTGCAACACCTCCCTAGCCCTACATTTAAGTCTAAACAAAGTATCTCCTCATTTCTCTCAAGTTCCTCCAGTTATTTCCTCTTGATGCATCTGTAGCATTCTATACATTAGATTTACCTTGGGAAAGACAGTCTTGGGATATCATTACACAACAGGGTTGCATATTTGCTCTGCAGATTCTTTTTTTTTTTTATTGATTTTTGATTTTTATTGTTGTTCAGCTACAGTTTTCTGCCTTTTCCCCACCACCCTTCCCCACCTCCCTCCTGTTTCCACCTCCACCCTTATTATTGTCCATGTGTCCTTTATAGTTGTTCCTGCAAACCCTTCACCCTTTTCCCCCATTATTCCCTCCCCTCTCCCTTCTGGTTACTGTCAGCCTGTTCCCAATTTCAATGCCTTCGGTTATATTTTGCTTGCTTGTTTGTTTTGTTGATTAGTTTCCACTTAAAGGTGAGATCATATGGTATTTGCCTTTCACCACCTGGCTTATTTCACTTAGCATAATGCTCTCCAGTTCCATCCATGCTCTCATGAAGGAGCTCCTTCTTTCTTTCTGCTGCATAGAATTCCATTGTGTAAATGTACCATAGTTTTTTGATCCATTCATTTACTGATGGGCACTTAGGTTGCTTCCAGCTCTTGGCTATTGTAAATTGTGCTGCTATGAACATTGGATGCATAGGTTCTTTTGGATTGGTGTTTCAGATTCTTAAATAAAATAGCAAGTAAGTAGAAAACAAGTCCAAAAGTCACATGAGTTATATCTATGATTGTGTATTAACCAGTGTTTCAAAGACAGTTAACGTACATACAGATAATGAGTGCAAATCAGAGAGGATGGGCTGAAAAATGGGCAGAACTAAAGAGGAAAGGAAGGGGATCAGGGGAAGAAACTTCCCACCAGTATGTCACAGAATGAGAAGAGGGTTTGAAGCCTCTAGCTTAATGTTGGTACACACGTTACTGCAAATACATAAGTTACTTGCATGAAGAAAGGCATGGCAAGGGGAGAAAATACAAATGGAAAGAAGACATTTTATACTTTTAATAAACTAGCTATCGGGTTTTTTTAAGACTCCGTATATGAGCTCTATCATAGACAAGGCAACCTATTTTAACTCCAAATAAAATCACTTCTAAACCACCTCGCACAAATACAAATTTTATCTAACTTATGAGGGTTTGTAGAAGACATGACACAAACTCATTCTCGTGTTTGCAATTCTTGTAGGAAACATCTCCTTACAGCACACCCAGATCTATCCCACTGGAGCGTGAAGCCTGCATCTACTTTGTCTTCCAAATCAATCCCATAGCTCAAAACTAGCTTCAGAATAGTTTATACGGTTCAGGTGGACAGTAAGCTGTCCCTTGACATTTTTTCTGGACCAAAAAACCCAATTTGTCATAAAGTTTTAATTAATTCTTTTTACAAATTTCCATGTACACTATATATACACAAGTAATTTCCCCTCTTTTCAGAGAGGTCATGTGCCTTACCCAGAGTTGACAATTCAAGGTCTAATCCACAACCAGATCTTAGATTCAAGTCCCACATCTTTTTTTCAGGACATAGAGTCATTTGAAAATCTGATGAAACTCATGGGTCAATCATCTTCCCAGAAGAGCATACATATAAATACATTTTGGTATACAATTTCAGAGAATGTAGATAACCCAGATCAGGGAACTCCAATTTAGACGAATCAGTATATCTTCTAAGGGGCCATATTCAAGTTCAACAGTGTAACACAAGGCACCCCAAAGGGATCCTGCAAGGTCCCCTTCAGTAGCTCCATTTGTGAGATAAAAATGAGTATAAGACAAGAAAACAAGGCAAAGGTAAAAGAAAAGAAAATTAACTTGAGCATCTGTGTCATAAATTGCTAAATAAATGAGTTTTTCTCTCTCCCGATTTCCACTTCATTGTTTCCTTTTTGGCTCAAAAATGAATTGAGGTTACTAATCAGAGTAATCTTATACCAGATGTAGTTAAAAGAAAAAAAAAGTACTTTCCTGTAGAAGTGATTTTTTTTAGGAAAAAATAGTTCTAAATTATCAGAGATCATAATAAAAGTGCTGGTGTTTTCAAATGCAATGTCTATGTGGGTTGCAATGAAACTCTAAACATTTACTAAATAATTTTTAAGAGAAAGAAAGAATACACCAAAAATTTAGGAGATGTGACCTCTAGATGCTAAAGCATCATAGGTAACTTTAATTTTCTTCTTCATGCTTCCCTATATCTACGAAAATTCCCGAAAAATGTATAGCGTGTTTAAAATTTGGGAAGCATCTATTAAACATAAATCTGTATTGCTACTGCATAGCAATATGTGTCACTTTAGAGAAATGAAGGAAAGATGAGGAAAGGCCAACTTGTTTTATACTCAGCAGCTGGTGGATAAGTTCTGGGAGTGGAACATTCATAGTGTTCAGAAAAGATATACAAGAAGATTAAAAAGGGTAAGAAAGAGGTGGCCACAGAAAGGAGAATAGAATAAATAAAGCAAGAAGAATTACAGGGATAGAACTGCAGTAGTAGCAGATTAAAGTAGTGTGATAAAAATGTAATTAGAACCCATTTTGGTGCACAAAAATACTGTCTCTCTTTTTGATACAAAATGCATAATGAGTAATACAAAACCAATTATGAGGTGCACCCTTGCATTGGTAAATTTTGCCTTGTCACACACTCTCCAGCCCCCATGCTCAGAGCCCATCAGAGTCCTCATCAAACAATGCCTCCATGCTGCATCTGGCTGCTGGTCCCCAGCATCAGTGCCTGGACTGCAGTTGCTCTCCCACCCATCCTGATTCTGGGGATTCACCTGCATGTCATCAACCTGGGTAGCAGCCAAAGCAGGATGACTCTTCCACCCTTTGATCGCGTGCAGTCCTGCAGGAGGGCGATGCAGTAAGCTTCCCATGCTGTGGCCCGCAGTGTGCCACAGGACCCTGTGAGTGACCGTGGTCTGGCCATTGAATCCAAGCTGATGCAGAAATGGCACTGCTAAGGCTTTTCACACAACTACTGATGAGGAAACAACTCAGAAGGACTAAATATTCTGTCCAAAGTCTGATGGCTCTTTGTAGCAGAGCAGGGGTGTTAAAAGGCCCTGATTTAGCATTGCTTTCCTTAACAGTATAGCTCCTTTATAAGCTTGAATGAGTTATTTGGTTTATCTTAATTATATACTACACAAGTTGTATAGTCTACAAAAAGAGTCTACAAAAAGACTTTTAATCTTTCGATTTATTTTCCATTTTTTTTCAGGTCAACAGTGTGCTTACTAGGGAGCAATATGAAAAAGGAAGCCTTCATGTCCACATCATGCCTCTCCAATGACATGCATAAGGATTCTCAGGCCCGGGTTAGTACAAAAGCAGCACTAAGTATGTCGACGATTAAATATTTGCCCAAATATAAAACAGCCAGATTACACTAATAAGGGTCAGACTTAGATTTAATTTTAAGAGTCAAAGCCAGTCCTGGACTCTTCCCCCTTTGTCTGATTTCCATTCCCAAGCACCTTCAGAATGCCCAGGGCCCTGCCTGCACAGAAGGTGGTAACACAGCTCCACGTCTAGAAGAGACAACTGTTCTCACCAACATCTATAATTCTACCCAACAGATAAGCTGAGGAAGAGAAAGGGTGAAAAAAAGAGACAGACACTTTCCAGAGTTACCTCAGGAGTCTGAAGGAGGGCTGCAGCAACCACACTGCTATACTCCCAGTGAGATGACTCAGGCTCTGCAGGTTACCAAACATCCGGGATGTAAATAAACTGAGTTTCAGGAATTAACGCAGAGTATTAAACGAAAAGGCAAATTAATGTGAAATGTCTCAAGTAAGTGTCCAGATAGCCAACTTATCACTTGAAAATAAAGTTTATAAAAGCCACTGATCATAATATGATTGATGTGTTAAATCTCTCCTCCAGTCTTTTCGCTGCATTCTCTATTCAGTTACATACAACTCTACAAAAATTTGCTATTCCAAAGCAATTCCACTTTCCACAGCTATTTGCCAGTATGAACCCAGGACTCTTCTCTTAATTATGAAACACAAGCAATTCTAAATGAAGCTGCCCCCCCACCCCGCCACTCTTCTCCTAAGTCGCTGTGCCACATGCCCAGCCTTCAAGTCTTCCAACAACCTCAGCCATTTCCAGCTTTAAGGCAACAGCTTTTCCTTCAGTTCTTTCACTCTCTAACTCCTATTTACTTGTCAGGTGTCAGCTTAGACATCACCTCTTTAAAGAAGGCTTCTCAGAAAGGCCCCCTCTCTGATGCATTCTTTTCATAGTACCCTGTGCTTTTTTTTTCTTCTCAGCGTTTACTGAAGTACATTAAATAAATGAATGAGCAAGCAAGTGAATAAATATATTATTCCTACTTTATCTTTGTAGAAGCAACTATTTTAATTTATTTTATTTTTTTATTATGCATGGGCAAGCAGTGACACTAAATGAGGCAGGGATTCTTCCCGAAGTTAATGCATATTCTTCCTCATTTTCACAATACAGACACACACTCCAATAGCCTTATGACACACAGGCTAATATGAAAGTGTGTGTGTGTATATGCATATATTGAATATACTCATATATATAATTTTTTACAGCTTTTACCAAAAACTTCAAATTATTTGTAACAGGTCATTTGAGGATTCAAAAACATTACACGCACTATGACTGTGTCCCTGGGACTGGGAAAACTGAAGCACTGTGGGAAGGCTAGGCAAGGGGAGCAGGATAACATCTCTGTGTGCCGAAGCGTCTCGGGTTTCTGCTCCTTCCTTCCCCAGGTCTTCTACCTACTTTGGGCCTCTGGGGAATTATTATAGCCAGAGAAGTAATATAGGAAAAGGGCATCAGCCTCTCTAAAACCTAATGAAGGAGACCCTTCCATGAAGAGGCCCCTAATATTGAATAAAAGTAAAGTACAGAACAGGGCAGGAAACCAGCTGAGTTTCTTTCAAGCAAACAAATGAAACACAGAACTAAAATCTGCAACAAAATTATTCTTCAGGGGTTGTGTCAAAATGGAACTCTAATGTATAATTTTTAATAATTTTTTAAAGTATCAAACACAAAAGAAATTGCTCTCTTTATCCTTCAACTTTGAGCAAGTAATAACTAAAGATATTGAAACTGTGATATCCATATTCCAAAGGCCTCTTCACCAGAGTACATAGCACTGCATTAAAAACCGAGTACTTATTTAGCTACCCACTTAAGTGCCACTTGAAAAATGAACACCATCAAGCTCGTTAAAAATAGAGCAAATCAGCTTTGTTTTACTGTCAGAGACATGCACAGTGCATCCACCCACTGCTTGCTTTTTTAACTTAACCACTAGAGTGGTAGTGATACAGAAATACATAAAGAACAAACAGATAAAGATAAAACTCATCTCATTAGCAATATACTAGCAATGGCTTCTACCCCATTAATTAATGAGTAATTTTTCATTATCTGCTCTATGCCTACCATGTGCTAGCATTCAAGAGAATGCAAGACAAAAAGGGGATATGTGGCCCATATTCCTAATTAGAAAGCTTTTCATCTAGTTGGAGAAAAATAACTAATGGCCATAAGACAAAAATCAAGGAAACAAATAGCACTATTAAACTAAGTATTAAGTGGCATTGTAATTTTTTCTAAAAAATTGAGACCATTGTGAATTTGAAAATAAAGGTTTTCAAAAGGCAGTACAATCTGGGCTGAACAGGATTTAGACTGACAAAAAAAAAAAATAGGCAAGGGCAGTCCCGTTTCTGAATGTTAGGAGGAGAAATATAAGCAAAGAAAGAGCAGTTGGGTGGGAGGCTGAGAGGTCACCTAGCAGACATGAGGATAAGGGGGAGACAAAAATCAGAGGTTCAAGTGGGAGAACAGGGAAACAAGGGAGGAGAACCAGACGGTGAAGGATCTGGAAATCCACACCGGGTGTTACAAACAGTCCTGGTGGATTCCCCCATGAAAAGCAGCAAGATTAGGGAGGCAGCACAGGAAGGAACTAGTGTGAAAGGTACTGCTGCAAAGCGCAAACGCGGCTGTACAAGAAATTGGAGTTTATTTCTGTATTACTGAACTTAATTTGTTTTGAGGCCTCCATTCCACTGAACAGTAAAAACTAAATTTCAGTCAATTCAGGTAATCTCAGGCTTCCTCTTTCTCAGGGTGCATCTAACCTCCAGAGGACTACAAAATGCTAGATTTGGGGGGTGTAGGGAGAGAAGGGGTACAGGTCATTACCTGCCTTTATCCCTACAAACATCTGAAGCTCTCCCATGAACAGGTCTCCCCAGATCCTTCCTTCATCCCTGTCCTCCCACAAGCCTTCTGCAAGTCTGGCTCTCTCCTGGCTACGCCCATGCCCCTCCAGGCACACAGGAATCTCCTTGCTGCCACAGGAAACTGAAAAACTATCTCAGGTCCATCTAACTAGACAGCCCTTACAGCCATCTCCAGTATTCCCCAGCCACGCTGGGCTCACGGGATCTCTATGCCACCACTCCAAGCTCTACTTTTAGGACAGGAAGAACTGATTTAGAATCTTCCAGATCAATTCCCTTTATGCCTGGAACTTAACTTCTAAAATTCAAAGTCAAGAACTTGATTCTTTTGTGGTATAGGATATGCTGTGTTTATCTTTTCCTTTAAAAAAATAAGTCACAAGAAAACACTGAAAGTAAACTGTAACTGAAAAAAATAGGTAGTCACATGCATGCACACACACAAAAAAAGATTCAACCAGCCAAAAAAAAAATTGCCAAACTAAAGGGAGGGGGACTAAGTATAACAGAAAACAACGGGGCAGGGGCACTGGTTACGGCCTCAAACACTACATCACACTAAGCAGGAGGTAAAGAGGCACTTAACCAGGGGATCTTGGGGGATGGAAATAAATAGGTAAGTTTGCAGATGTTAAAGGAAAAACGGACAGAAATGTTTGACAAAAATAGAGGATACTAAGTGAGAGAGGAAATGTGATCAACAGGATTTCCATCCTGTGACAGTCATGGTATTATCAAGACCGAAGCCAGGTTAGAGTGGAAAAGGTTCTGAACTTGGTTCTGCATTATGTTCACATAGATTTTCCTTGTCCAAGGTGATGATTTAAAAACCAGCAAGAAGGATTTAAGTCTTATTCGAGGAGTTTGTACTGCTGAGGTGTTTCTCATTAATAGACCCATTACTATGGCTTTTAAATACTATTAGATTTCAAATGGCTACAGTTATGAAAGAGAAAGCACAACTGATCTTTTTAAAAAGTTTCTAAAATCTTTCAACACTAAAATCTGTCTTCCCATTCACCCTTCTCTATAAATGATCTCTTCTTTTGTAGGAATAGGTACATAGATTATTTATTCTCTGAAAAATACATATTCAGCTTAAAAAAAAAAAGACCAAGATCACCTCTGTGATGTCTCTGCCATATTTGGGCAGCTGAAGCCAACTGGACCACAATAAGGCTGACAAAAAATGAGCACAGACCCGCTTCACACACCCCGCAGAGCCTAGAGGCAGACAGACCCCTGCGAGCCTCGGAACTGCCAGAAGTGCCGCCTGCCCCCTCACCCACTCTCTGCCCAGATGATAACCTGAGGAAACATGAGTCAATTCCAGTACGAGAAGGCAAGAAGCACTGGCGTGACCGAAGTGTACCATGGGAAGCGATGGCATGCGACACAGACGGGCAGGGCGCAAAGAGAGACTTCCACACTATAAATTAATTAGGTCGGCTTCAGTGAGATTATCGAACTTCAGGGAGTGAGACTCCAGTAACAAAATAAAGAGCTAAAGGAAACCCTTTTAGGTTATGTGTACACATGAAAAACAGACCATCAAATATTCAGGATTATGCCAGGCCATGTGGTTTCATCTTAACTCTGAGATATATTTCCTCATTTCCAATGGCAGTGATTATCCTAAAAAAAAGTAACTGGGATAAAAAGGAAAAATAAAGATATGAAAGCACAGTTAATGAAGAAAACCCTTTCCCCACTCACCACCTTTTTAAGCCTTCCCTCACACCTGAACATTTTAGTGTATAAATTATGAAAGAATGGTATGTTTAAGATAACAAACACCAAAAATCGTATTTAAACCTATTCAGTAAGAAGATATTTATCAAAGCTACCTAAAACTCAAATAATTATTGCTGTACATTAAAGACACATATTAGAACAAAATACATTTCTATCTTTAGGAGAAACTCCCAAGTCCATGAGAACAGAAATGGTGAATTCGGTGTTCTCTTCTCACTAAAGTTTGGTCTAGACCAGAGCTTTTTGGATTTATTATTCCTGTCCTTCCTTCCAATCCCAAACAGACAGGACTGCATGGCCAGTTAGCCCTGTGGGGTCTAGAAAGAAGGGTCTGAATGCCTGAGTCCTCGTGGTCTTGTAATCTAAAAACCCATGAAAAGGCACAATCTCTTCAAATTAGATATTTGTAAAAATATAAGGTTTAAATATATTCAAATTGAAAATATTAAACTCTAGTCTCATTCACATCTTTTCAAGTCACCCCTTACGGGTCTCTGCTTTTTGTTTCCCAATGTGCTCACCATCGCACAACATGCTACACATCACACTTATTGATACTACACTTAATGTCTACTGCCTGTCCCTCCCTGCTAAAATGAAGGCTCCGCAAAGGAAAGGAGCTTTGTATTTTTTGTATCAGAGAACACTGCTCAATAAACAGTTGCTCAATAGATGAATCTATATAACTTGTGCAAATCCCAACATGCTATAACTTTGCTATTTGAAGTTAAACAAAATCCATGCACCTGCAACATAAAGTATGGGTACAGGGCTGGAGAGCTATCTGGTCCCTTTGGGTCAACGCCACCATTGAATCTATAAAAGCTACAGCTTAATGCTTGAAAGGTGTAATTCAAGGATAAATGGAATGGTTGCAGATATGTAGAATAGAGTCTCACTCGCATAAACTAAAAGCAAGTGAAAGAGCTTAGTCACCCCTAGAGAACTAAAATATGAACACCTTTAATAAAGAATGAACACCGTCTTAAAGTGGAGCTGGGACAAGGCATACGTCATGCCCTACCTGAGTGAAGAATTGGGGACAGTGAGCTTCAGGTGAGGCCAAGACATAGGCAAAGACGCATGACACTGAGGCAGTGCCAGTCTGCTCTAGCTAACTATTTCCACTCGGAATGTAGATACAAATTCCTTCTATTTTTAATATCTCCTTTTCTTTCTGCTTCTATTGCTCACGCTCATTCTCTCATTCCCAGTGTTTTATTCTCCCTGCTGCTCTGCACCCAGGATCTCTCACCCAGGCATATGCCCCACCCAGCAGGAAGAGAACTTGTCACATGCAGAGAAACAAGCAGGCCTCTCCTGCCCACCAGCATGTGCCAAGCTCAGCAGTGGCCTGGCACACATAAATGAGCCCTGATCTGAATAGAGTGGAGCAGGGACAGGCCCTAGAATTAACTGTTCCCTGCATACAGCACTGGGCACACACCCAGAAGCTAAATGCCTTCGATGCATCCTGGATAAATCCCCTCAAAAGTGGAGAAAACAGTTTTCTCTGTTGATTGCCTGAGCCTTGTGAAATTCTGCAATAGCAGACCTCAAACAGGAGACTAAATAGAGGAATGAAATAAAGACCCAACTCATTCCATTAAGCTGACTTGCTATCTGGGTTCCCAAAGACCTGGTGTCACAGCCACTTGAAATTCAAACCAAGATGAGCCATCTTGATCTCTAGAGTTTCTTCCACTTCAAAAGGCCTATAGTTCGATCACCACCAACTTTTCAGCATCCACTATATTACACACAACTATTCTGAGCACTTGTAAGGACAATTAGATAAAAACACACACAACAATTATGACACAAAACAATTAGGGCAGTGGAATATTGAGTTGGAACTTGAAGGATTTAGGACGTAGATAAAGAAAGAGGAAGTTTCAGACACAGCAATGGCATGGGCAGAGAAGCAATGGTAGAGATGAACATGACATGTTGCTAAGACAGGGAAAACACTAGACTAGCTGGAAGTAGGGCTCATTCATAAGAGTGATGGCTATAATGTGGGTCAGTCTTCCCTCAGAGGACGGTGAACACCAGGATTAGAAGTCTGGCATTTAAACAAAAGACAAAGATGAAGTGATATTTCATAAAAATGTATTTGGTGGCCACAGGTGGTTGAACTGAAGTAGTTAATGACTTAAGAAAAATCAGGTGGAAAACTAATACAGTGGTTGAGTTATTGGCAATGTGAATCACGAGTGTACTGGCAATTGCAATGAAGACAGGAGGGCAAAAAGGGGACACAGCAGAAGAGAACGGCCACCTGCCCTAAGGAGAAGACCCTTCCGGGATGTGGGAAGGCACACTAACCCCAGGCCGGTGTGTGGAGTGGCACTGAAGTCCTAGCTGAGGGACCCCACTGTGGTTTTAGCAGGTTGTGATTACAGTACTTGGTCCCCTTCTTCAGTACGCAAAACACATTCAATGGCTGGCTTCCCAGGAGTCCCGTACAACTACAACGCTGTCTCCTTCAAATTCTTTCTCCATTCCCTCCTTCCAACCAGCTCAGCATAAAAAATCTGGAAAGAGGTTTCTACCACAATCACAGCACCACAAAATCCATGTCCTCTCTTTCTTCTACAATCTCTCTTCTCTAGCACCTTTTCAGTTAATACCATTAAAAACATATTTCTCAAGAAACCTTGTTACCATGGTGATAAAAAAGGCAACATTACAGATAAGAGAAAAATTGCTCTTCTCTTACTAGCTTAAACATTTCTGTTTCCATCAGTTTACCTAAAAGATTAGACCATTAATCTCTAACCTCTCAAAATAAGCCTGCAAATAGCTCAACCCTCCTTCCAAGACAAATATATGACGTAAGCCTCACCCTAATTGCTCTAATTACATGAAGAACATAATGAGATACAGCAGCAGATGGTTTCAGATTAAATTTGACAGACAAGAATTCTCTCCTCTTACTAAAGAAACCTTGCCTTGGGGGAAAAAAAGTAAATCATTTTGTTCACAAAACCAAATGTATGTTTTTAAAAAGACTAGCTCACTTTTGTATTTTCTTCAATAGTAAGTTTCCTATAAAAACATTTACTCACTTCATGTAAGTTTCTGTTACTAATTATAACAGAGATAAATCTGTAATTCTGCTGAACAAAAGATGTGTTCAGTTGTTCATCAATTTATATAATCATATACTTTCACACACCTGACCTATATATAATCTCAAAGATATGTCCTATCAAATAGAGAATTGGGAGGGGTCCTTAAATGGGGCGTAAGAACAAAATGTTTCCATCACAACCATTGTGAGCCCCAGCGTTTCACTAGAGATGGAGTGTCAAACTTCCAACCACTATGTCATCACCTGTCACTTTAAACTGAAGGTCCAAAAGTGAAGTCAATATCTTCCTCTTAAAATGAAGTTTGTCTTCCAAACATCTTTTTGATGTCTAGCGGTAAGAACAGGCTCAAAACCTGGAGCTATCTTTTCAAACTCCTCTCATGCTATTGTCTATACTATCAAACAATATTCTGTATCCAGCAAGTCCCTAAGTCATAACCCCCCAAATTACCATCAATACCAAAGTGCTGGGTCTCTCCTCACCTACCTCCCAGTACATCAAAAGGGGTGCCTCACACTAATGCCATGAGCTGCGGTTCTAAGAAAGTACCAAAAAAAAAAAAAACAACCACCACAAAAAACCCAAGTACAAGAAAGAACAAAACTCTTGCTACTAGTGAAACTAGAGTTAGAATCAATTTTTTATACCAGTCTGAAGATAGAGGATGTTCTAAAAACTGGATACCAGCAACACCTCTTCCCCAAAGTGATGTCGCTCCCTTAATTTCTAAAATCAGTTCTTGTCCAGATTATTCATGCGAATCAGAGTTCCTATGGCCAGGGTACTCTGCAGTGCACCAGAAGACACACGCCACTCACAGAGGCACCCCAGCGCCTCCCCTCTCCCCCACAATGCAACACTCCTGGGGCAGTAGAAATTTCTGTTCTCTGTAAGAAAAAGAATAGTTACTGAATTTTATCAGCTGTTCTGATGCAGCACTACACAGTCTCTACCTGTTAAAAGAAATTTAGGGAGCATTTGATTTCATGCTCCTATTTTCCCAAAGGCAGGCATCTGGGATATGTGACCCAGTCATGCTATGGGCCAACTATTTTCTCACACATCGATTTCCATTAACAAATGAAGCTGGTCAGCTTTGACCTCTAAGTTACCTTAATTTTTGACTTGTATAGTACTTCTTTGCCCATCTTCATAATGACGCAATCTGAGAAACACATAAAAAATACTGAAAAGAGAAAATGACACAGAAAACATTTTGAGAAGTCTCCTTTTCTTGTGTCAGTGTTTAAAGGTATTCAATATTTAAACTTGTCTTCCAAGAACCAAACCCATTTTCCATTTTGTGTTGTATGCAGGGAAAGCACAGAAACCATCAGGACCAATGGATGACAACATTTTGTCACTTAACAGGCTTCATCCACCTCAAGCATCACTTGACCCTGTTTATATGGATGACCCACGCTTCCTCCTCAGACTCCACGCAATGTCCCCTCCCTTCCTCAAAACCCTAACTGGAACTCTTATGTTCTCTCTTCCGCACTCTGATAAAACCTGCTCCCCAATACAGGATGTGATTAACTCACTCACTAATAAAATTATCAGTTACCATCCCAGAACACAACTGTTTGACATTTAATAAGCTAGAAGCAGCTTAGAACAAATAATTTCTACTCTAGGATATAGGGCAAGAAAAAGAATAGCAAATAATTTATCACCCACACATGAATTTACATGAAACCCTTTTCAAAAAGAAAAATGTATGTCCCTGTCTAAACCCTGTTTCTGTTTCCTGAATAAAATCCCCTCCTCCCTCCTTCTTAGTATCTTCATTGAAAGACCTCTGCTAAAATTAAATATTCAATAGTTTCTTTCATTTGGTATTTAACTAACCACTAATAATAACAAGCATATTATATTAAGCCACATAAACTACATTATGCCTTGGTAGCAAACTCTAAAATTTATACAAAGTTTATTTCTTGCTCACACAATGTCCTCTATATATCCAGAAGCTGTCTTCCAAATGGTGAATCAGGGAGTCAGTTTAGACTTATCTTGTGATTCCATCACTTCATCATGCCGATCACCACAAGGCACAGGCCAAAGAGTGCTGGCTCACAGATGACACCTATCAGCTCCCCGCATAGAGTCCACCAGCTAGAATAAGTACATGGCCCCAACCTAACCGCAAGAAAGGCAGGATGATGCAGCCTTGGTCAGGCTCTGAAGAGGAAAATGAAGCGGGACTAGGTGAACATGTAGCATTGTTTTATTGCAATGAGTTGACTACTATATACCTAATTAACTATCATGAGCCTGGAAATCTTTATATGTGTCAACGTTTTTTACTATGTATGACCAACCTAAGAGATTGGTATGATTATTACTATCCCACTTTAAAAACAAGGAAATTGCAGTCCAAAGAAGTTAAGTAACTCTCCTAACCTAGGAAGTAGCCAAGCTGGAGGTCAAGTCCAAGCAATAGGCTCCAAAATACACTGTGTCATAATGACCCTTAAATATGCAAAACAGTGCTAAGCACTGGCAAAGATAATGGTCATCAAGTATTTGTCACATGAAAGAAGACTTCAGATATATTCTATAAGTCTTTTTTCTAAAATATATTTTATTGATTATGCTATTGCAGTTGTCCCATTTTTCACCTTTTATTCCCCTCCACCCTGCACTCCCCCTCCCACCTACATTTCCCCCTTATAGTTCATGTCCATGGGTCATACATAGAAGTTCTTTGGCTTCTGCATTTCCTATAATATTCTTAACCTCCCCCTGTCTATTTTGTACCTCCTATTTATGCTTCTTATTCCCTGTACCTTATCCCCTCCCTCCCCCTCCCACTCCCCCGCTGATAACCTTCCATGTGATCTCCATTTCTATGATTCTGTTCCTGTTCTAGTGGTTTGCTTAGTTCATTTTTGTTTTTGTTTTAGGTTTGGTTGTTAATAACTGAGTTTTTGTCAT
>CM052539.1:103121954-103172771 GCA_028533065.1 Trachops cirrhosus | reverse complement strand
TGAGAGAGGGTGTTCAGGGTGGAGGGGAATGAAGGGGGGGGTAATGGGACAACTGTAATAGCATAATCAATAAAATACAATTAAAAAAAAAAAGAATGTGCACATTATTCGCTATAGGCCAAAACTGGCCTATATGTCTATCAGTAGGAGAATGGATAAATCGCTCTCACAGTGTATTCATACAATGAAGTGCTATCATGTAGTCAAGGTGAAGAAATAACAGCTACACGTAACATGGAATAATCACATAAACAATGCTGAATTTTAAAAGCTAGGCTCAAAAGAACACATAACGAATAAGCACTATTCTATTCATGTAAATTTCAAAAACAGGCAAACTAATTTCTGGTGTTAGAAGTCAAAAGTGGTTGAGGCGGCCACTGGGAAACCTGGGTGTTGGCAATACTGTCTTTGGATCTGGGTGATGGTCATACAAGTATATTCACTTATGACAATTCATTAATATTCTTATTTTTGTATATATTACACTTTAAAAATTAATCCTTGTCTATATTTATATTTTTTAATAATTATAGAGCCTTTCAAATACATCCTGCTTAGAGAAAAATTGCCTATATATTAGTCAATGTGAAGTTGGCCATTGGGAGATCCCATGAGAAACTGTGGGTTCTGGGTCTCCCACGAAGAATGCAAAGCAGAGTCCCACTAAAGCGCAAAGCCGAAGCCAAGTTTATTGGAGATACATTTCCAGAGAGGAAGTGGGCTGTTTCCAACAAAAGCAAGGCAGCCACCAGTGGGCCCTCCCTTTCATTGAGGCTTTGTGGGTTGGGCTTCCAGTTCCCCTCTCCTTCCTTTGTCTATTTTTGTGCATGCTCTACCCAGACTTCTCCCTGATTCCCCACTGTGGGTGGGGGAGTTAAAACCACAATGGTAATTTATTATGACGAGAGACAGGTTATCCACGGTCATGGGCTCCTTCCTCAGTGCACAGGCAGGGCCTTGGGAATCCCCCTTTGTCTTCAGAGCAGCAGGCACAGACCACATGGACTGGATACGTCAACCACAAAGTTCTTGCTCATTGGCCCAGGACCTACCCCATCCTTTCAGGCCTCTATCTCCTATTCTATTTGCCTGCCTCCAATCCCCCTGAGAGTTTAGATCCTCACATTCTTTTGAAGAGAAGGGGGAAGGTCATTCTTCTGAAACTGCTTCCTGCTGACTGAGAGGCAGTGTCCCTAAATTTTGAGGATCTCAGAACTCTCACCCTGACTGGTCTATAAATGATAGGACACATCTGGGATGGGTTGGAATCCCTGGGTTAGCATCCTCTGGAGTCTGATGGCCTGTAATCTATCAGAGACAAAGTGTACAATGAGGTTAAAGAGCTGCAGCCCCAAGATTAATAGTATTATGGCTCCAACCAGGGGTGGGACAAAAAGGTAGAGGAGCCCAGTAGGTTCTACCAGGTGGAGTTTTCATATTTTCGTTTTAAACCTGTGGTCTTGGTGATTAATGCTTTTATATCTTTTTGTATTTGCAAAGATTGGTTGACATAATAACATCATTGCTCTTGGAGTAAAAGGCACGTCCCTCCTTGGGTGGCAGTGAGAGGGTCTAGAGCCCTCCTATTTTGTAGAACAACTGCCGCTGGAGAGTTGAGTTGTTCCTGCAACCTAGTCAGGGTCTCTGCTATACCCTTGAGCATGTGGGAGGCTTTTCTGGCTAGTTGGGTAAGAGAGTGGTTATAAGCTCCCCATCATGACACACATTAGTCCTGATGTAGTGCCCGCGGCTCCAAGGAAGGGTATTAGGAGGGGCACTCACTTGGAGACTTCCCCATTAGTTAGGACTGGCAAGGGCACAGTGGATAATCCTTCAGCTATGACACGAGTGGCCAAATACATCCCAAAGAGCATCAGCCTGCTGCCATGGTGGTAACGAGTGATAGGCCTTTTCTGCACATATGAAAAAGAGCACGACACTGAAAGGCAGAAGGACAGAGAGTTCAAAATCTAAGAAAACATCAGGCTTAGTACACTCTGCATTGGGCCTGTGGAAGGCAAGGCTCCAGCTGGCTGTCCACCTCCCTGCCCAAGTCTCTCTGAGGGAGCTAGATGAACATCCTTTGATAAAGAAGGCTTGGGCTGTGAAGCTTGCTGTGGTCAAGGGGTTTAGAAGGAGGTTAAGTTCCTGGCAGGAATTTTGAGCAGTATCTCTAAGCAAGAGGCTATTGGCTTGCCACCAGAGCTTAGAAATCTTGGAGGGTAGAAGCTTAGTGAGGTTAACCAAGCAAGTACAGGGAGAATTGGGCCTGGTGCCTTGTTTAGGTCGTCCCTGGCAACAAGTGGAGGTTTGAAGAGTGAAGGAGGTGGTATCTGAAGGGATGGTGAAATTTCATCTAGGGTGAATACAGAAGTATATTTTATTTTGTGCCAAATAAGTATCAAAGCTATTTATGTTTGTGGATGTGTACATTATCTCTTGCCCTGAATCCCCTCTGATAATTAGAATATAGGGCAAGCTACTAAGCTAAGATTTCCTAGGAAGGCCACAGAGAGGGTCTCACTATAGTTCTGGACACACATGGGGTGTGTTTGTGTTTGGGCAGATGTACCTTCGAATACTGGCCCTGTGACTGGGGATGAGGGCTACGGGGTTTGAAGTCCCGAGGCAGGAAAAGCACAGCTTCGCAAACAGGGAGGCTGCTAGGTGACGCACCCTCCAGAATCGCTGATGTGAGCTAAGAGAGGCTGGAGTCCTTGCCCAATCAAAAAGGGAGGCAGGCATAAAGGATGCTCTGAAGTTTGCATCCAAACAGAGCCAGCAGTTGAGTTTTTAGGGATATAGGCTGTTATGTTAGATATAGTGTAGGAGTTATGTTTCTGAAGGTGAAGAGTTAGGGTATAAAAGAGAATAACAGTGAGAATCAAAAAGGAACCAGGAGATGTCATCATAGGCAAAGTCCCTGGAAGAACTTATCCCAGGTCAAGGTTAGGACTAGCAAATGGGCCCGGGCAGGAGTTCAACATCGCAGAGACCCTGGGGGTAGCTGACTGGTTCAGCAAGGAGTCTATCATAGAATGTGCCTGGATCCTGAGAGATTAACTACTGCCTACAGTAGAAGTATTTCCAATCCCACGCAGGAGAGTTACTCATGCAAAACCCTACAATGAGGAGGAGGCCTGACACTGCTATTTTATCCAAAACAAGGGTCTGGCCTCTGCCAGTACTCATCCGAGTGAGTTGAGGAGAAGCGTGAGGCCCCGAGCAGTTCCCAGGCATACTCCGTGCAGGCCTGCTGGATTCACTCTCCTTCCTCTAGGACTTCAGGAGGGCGCTCCACTCAGGAGAGATGTATCCAACGGCTGATGCCTGTAATTGGACAACTGTAGGGGTGGTAAGAAGGACTTGATAAGACCCTTTTCTCCTTGGGTTTTAACTGTTCTTGGGGGGATTTCTCTTTCCATGTCTTTAGGAGGACCCAGTCCCCTGGTTGGCAAGGGTTCTGAGACCCTGCACCCTGAGGTGTGTGGAGAATTTTGTTTCCATGTTCTATTAAAGCCTTTTGGACATGTCCTAAGTTTAAGAAATATTTTGTTAGGGCATGTGCCTCAGAGTCCAGGAGCATATCGGCTATTGAAGAGGGTCTGTCATATAACATTGCATAGGGGTTGAGCTGTAGCAGAGTCTTGGGCAAAGTTTTGACCCACAGTAAGGGAAGAGGTAGACTTTGGAGCCAGGTCGTTGAGGTCTGCTGACAGAGCTTAGCAAGGGTTTGAGTGCTTGGTTGGCCTTTTCTACCTTGTCCGAGGACTATGGCCTCTGGGAGAAGTGGAGATGATAATTCATTCCTGGAGCCTATGCTATTCTTTGGGTGACCTGGCTGACAAAGGCCGGGCCATTATCACTCTGAAGGGCCAGAGGCAGCCCAAATTGGGAAATTATTTCTTTCAGTATTTCTTCGCTACTTCAGTGACTTTCTCAGTTTGGCAGGAGTAGGCCTCAATCCAACCAGTGAAGGCGTCAGTATAGACTGACAGGTATTTGTGTTCCTGGCATGGGGGAAGGTGAGTGAAATTTATCTGCCAATCTTCCCCTGGGTAAGTTCCTTGACTCTGGACTGGGGGTGTTAGGTTAAGAGGAAGTCGTGTCCCCCTGAAGATGGTTTATCTGACAGGCTGGGCAGGTCCTTGTGAATTCCAGATAGTAGCTAGATGCGTCCTGTGAATAATTTTAAGACTACGATAGTCACAGTATCTCTGCTGAGATGTGAGGCCTTGTGAAAAGGCTGTTTCAGGGATGAGGATTTTGTCACCTGTTTTTCACCAAGGGCCTTCTTTTTCTCCCCTCTGAGAGTCAGCCCACTCATCCTCCGCCTGAGAGTAGATGGGCGAGTGCCCTTGTAAACTATCCTGTGGGATTACCGCCAAGACTTCCCCGCTGAGAGGAGGGTCGGATTCTGTTGCCCTTTTGGCTTTAGCATCGGCCTTGGCATTTCCCTGGGATCTCCAAATCTACTAGAATCGTCCTGTTGGTGTCCCCTGCAGTGCATTCCTGCTACCTCTAGCAGTTCCTGTGCTGCTTGAAGTAATTTAAGGACTTCTTGGCTGTGCCTAATGAGGGTGTTTTATGCATTTAGAAGTCCTCATTCTCTCCAGATTGCAGCATGAGTGTGTAAAACAAGGAAGGCCTATTTAGAGTTGTATATATGTTAATTCCTTTTTCTTTTGCCAAGGACAGAGTTGCGGTTAGTGCTATAAGCTCAGCCTTCTAGGAGGAGTTACTCAGGGGTAGGCTCCCAGACTCCAAGATATGGGTGAGACTGACCACTGCATATCCTGCCTGTCCTTAGCTGTCCCTCATGAAACAACTCCCACCTGTGAACCAAGTGACTTCCAGATCAGAGACGGGCTGGGCTGTGAGATCTGGTCTGCTGGAGCTGCTCTGCTTGAGTCTGAGTACATTGATGGGTCAGCCCCGTGGTCCTAGTGTCAGGGAGAAGGATGGCTGGGTTTACAGTGTTGCAAGGATTTATGGCTAACTCAGGACATCTAAGAGTAGGCCCTGGAATTTAATTAATCTTGATTCATTTAGCCAAAGGTGTCCCTTGGTTTCTAATACTGCCTGGACCTGATGTGGAGTCTGTACCTCTAAAGGCTGGCCCAAAGTCATCTTAGTGGCCTCCTCAACTAGCTGGGCCACAGCCGCCACAGCCAAGACAGGGGGCCAGCCCTCTGCAACGTATCTAACCTTTTAGAAAAGAAGGCTACTGGCTGGCGGGTCTGTTCCGAGCCTCTGAGTTAGAATCTCTCAGGGGTGTCCAACCCGCAGCCTGCGAGTCACATACGGCCCAGGATGGCTATGAATGCAGCCCGACATAAAATCGTAAATTTACTGAAAACTTTTTTTTTCTTTTTTTGCTCATCTATTACTGTTAGTGTTTGCGTATTTAATGTGTGGCCCAAGACAACTTGTCTTCTTCCACTGTGGCTGAAGATGCCAAAAGTTTAGACACCCCTATGAGTGACTACCTGTCTTTTAGTTCTATAGAAAGTAAAAGTTTTCCTGGTATCAGAGGATCCCAGTGCAGGTGCCAATACCAGAGCTTGCTTAATGTCTTTTAGAGCTCATTTTATCTCCCCAGTGCACTCGAGGCACTCTGAATCGAGTTCCATAGTGGATTCATATAGAGGTTTTGCTGTTAATCCCAAGTTTGGTATCCAAATTCCACAGAACCCTGCCATCCCCAAGAAGGTCTTCTGTTGTTTCCAAGTAGCAAGGAGTACTGTGTTGAGAACAGCTGCTTTTCTCTCTTGGGACAACTGACAGCCCCCAGGGGTTAGAACATATCCCAGGTAAGTAAGTTGTTGTAAGGAAATCTTGGCCTTTGGGGGATACTCAGTATTCCCTCTGGCATGAGAAGGGTAGGGTCTGGGTAGTGTCCTTTAAACAGGTTTCTTGGTTAGGACTGTGAAGAAGGAGGTCATCTATGTACTGTAGAGGTGTACTATCAGGGAGGCTCAGTTCTCTGAAGTCTCGTTTCAGGGCTCGAGCAAAGAGGTGTGGACTGTCTCTGAAACCCTGGGGCAGTATTGTCCAGATGCACTGCTGTGATAGACGCCTGTCTGGGTCTCTTCATTCAAAGGCAAACAGGCACTAGGAGTCAGGGTCCAGAGGAACACAAGGGAAAGCATCCTTCAGGTCTAGGACCTGGTGTTGCCTGGTACTTGGGTTAGAATGGTGTAAGGGTTAGCTACTATGGGGTGCAGGGATTATATAGTTCCATTCCCGGCACATATATCCTGAACTCAGTGGTAATCCCCACTGAGCTTGCAGACAGGTAAGATCAGGGTATTGCAGGGTGACTTTACAGGTACTAGAAGTCCATAGTGCAGGAATTTTTGGATAGTAGGTTTTAGTCTTTCAAGAGCCCCCTTCTTGAGGGGGTATTGTCTTTTGCTAAGATATTCCAGTCCTGGCCAGAACTGTATTTTTACAGGGATAATATATCTGGCTCAGCTGAAAATTCCCTCATTCCAAACAGGAGAGGTTACTTCCTCAAGGACTTGGCATGGAATATGGACCCCCTCGTGGGCCAGGGGTTCCAAAAATAGAGGCAGTATTTTATTAATAATTTGATCAGGAAAGAGTAAAATGGTTCCTAGCTTTTCTAGTAGATCCCTCCCTCGTAAGCAAGTGGGACAGTGAGAAATGAGAAGTAAGGCATGGTGAAAAATCTTAATACCTAGCCTACAAGGAACATAGGGAGTATAGCGGTAAGATGTTGACTTTCCCTTGGTCCCCATAATAATGGAGGTTTCTCAGGAGAGAGGTTCCACAAAGGACAGCAAGACAGAGTAAGTGGCCCTCATGTCAGTAAGAAATTGAACTTGCTTATTTGCCACATCTAAGGCCACCCAGGGTTTGTTGAGGGAGATGGAAAGACTGTTCTGCAGGAGGATCAAACTCTTCCCTGGGCACCCTCAGTTCTCTCCTGGGGGTAGGCCGTAGGTCGATGGCCTCTCCCCCCATCAAGGAAGTGGGACAATCAATTTTCCAGTGGCTGCTTTTCCCAGACTGGACATGGCCTGGAGGGGCTGGTTTTTTACAATCTCCGGCCCAATGTCCCTGCTACTTATACTTGAAGTATTCTCTCCTCTCCCTGGGTTTTTGACCCTGGTGTTCCCCGGGGTTGACCAGGATGGGTTGCAAGAGCCTAACCAACTGCACTCTGAACCACAGTGATGATGAGCTTAGCCTGGGCCTTATTCTGTCTTTTCTCCCTTTGGGGTCTCTCCTCCTCCTCTTTTATTTCTCTGTTGTTAAAGACACTAGCTCTTGTGTCCATGAGTTGGCTCATGGGTATCTGACATCCTAATTTCACTTCTGTAGCTTTTTTTAGAATATCTGGTGCTGACTGGCTGATGAACTAACGACTTAACAAAGCCTGCCTATCAGGGATCTGAAAGTCTATGTCGGTGTATTTTCTGAGGGCTTTTATTAGGCATCCCTGATACACTGCTGGGTTTTCTTCCTTATCCTGAGTCATTTGCTCAATTCTGTCATAGCTTACAGGTTTTTTGATACATTCCCATTTATGAGATATTGTATCATATTGTCCCTTGCCCTGGTGTCTGTTCTGTCATTATAATTCCACTGGGGATGCTGGTCTAGCACAGTAGTGGCAGACGCCCCCACTGATGGGCATTTTCTGCGTGCATGATGCCTAGCCCCCTCCCAGGTTCTCTGTTTCTCTTCAGGAGTGTGACAAGTAGCTAATAGATATAGAGGTCTCTCCGAGTGAGATCATAAATGAGGATGAGAGAGTGGAATCCTTTAGTAAATTTCCCTGGGTCTTGAGAGAACCTCCCTAACCTTTCCTCACATTGAGATAAGTAAGTTACTGAGAAGAGCACTTATACCCTTATAGTTCCAGTGTCCCAGTTGGCTACCTCCCAAAGGGGAAAGATCTGGCCACACTTGGGTGGTACAAGGTACCATTTCATATTATTCCTGCTGGGTTTGGGGCCAAGGCAGCTTTGGGGCCTGATCCCGTTGAGAGAAAATCCCCCATCCCATGGGGAATGAATACATTCATGTCCTGCCAGGCTGCAGGAACCACAACCTCACCCCACAGGATGGCACGAACACACACCCGGCCTTAAATTCAAGACATGAGGGGCAGAGTCTTTGATTCCTAGTAAGGCCAAGGAGAGATTGGTATTCTCGAGGGCTAAGAACAGTTTTAAGACACATTAGTGAGGAGGGAAAAACCATCGAAAAGGTTTGCAGCACAGTAGATCCCAGGCAAAGTGATTTAAAACCTAACAGGGGCTTGGCTGAGGAGGGAGCATGTGTTTGCTTGTGAACGGAGTTGCAGGGACAATTTCTTGCTGCCAGTGGGCTACCTAGAGCAGTTCTGGCCCATGGCTTATCCTGCCATGGGAGTCTTCAAACAGCGGCCACCCTACTGGCTTTTAACTGGCCCACCATGCCTGCTGGTGAATGGCCTACCTCGCTGGGAGCAATTGTAGGAAGAAAATGAAACATATGTGAGATGCAGAATCCTCAAGCCTGAGGACAGGCGAGGATGGACTTCACCAAATGTGATAGGAATCACAGCACCAAATAAAGTCGGCAAATGGAGATCGCCAGAGAAACCATGGGTTCTTGGTCTCTCCCAGTCAAATTGAAAGTGGAGTCCCAATACAGAGCAAAGCCAAAGCAAAGCTTATTGAAGGTGCATTTCCAGAGGTGAAGCAGGCCGTTGACATAAAAGGAAGAACCCTGTGGGCCTGGGTTCTTCCTCTTATTGAGGATTTGTGGCTGTGGCTTCCAATTTCCCTCCCCTTCCCTTGTCTGTTTCTGCGCATGTTCTACCCAGAATTCTCCTCAATTCCCCACTGGGGGAGGGTGGGGATTGTAAAACCACAATGGTAATTTATTATAAGGGATAGGTTATCTGAAGTCACACGCCCCTTCCTCAGTACGCAGGTGCAGCCTCGGGACTTGCCCCTTCTCTTCAGAGCCAGAGGTACAGATGCAAATCGCAAAGTTCTTGCTGATTGGTTGGAGACCTACCCCTCCCTTCCACATCCCTACCTTCTATTCTATCTGCCAGCCTCAAACGCTCTTCAGTGGAATGAACAAAGTATAGAGAAAGGCAACAGGAACATGTTAGAAGATAGTGGGAAGCTACTGTAAATTTCATTCACATAAAGGAAAAGGCTGAGAAACTATACTACCTGTTCAAAACTGGAGCACAAATGAAGTGCAAATTAAATCCACAGCATAACAGAACCTGTTTATCATTTTTTGTCAATGAAAAATGTCTACGCTTTAGTGAAAACTTTAAAGTTCATATCTCAAATGCATGTATAGAATTTCAAAAATTTGCCTGCAACATAAAAGAACTGGATCCTCTATTATCTAACATAAGATAAAAGCCTGCTGAAAAGCAAAGCTCTAAAATTCATCCATTCACTCAATAAAGTAAGCACAGCCACGTGCAACTGCAGAGTACTCACCCCGTCCAACTTGCAAGAAAGTGTAAGAGAACAAGACACAGCACTGTGGAGGTGCCACCACAGGAGCACACAAACTCTTGGCTTAGGAAACTCTAAGAGAAAAAGATCTACAGAGAAGTCAGGCCAGAAAGTAAGGTAATGTGTCTCAAAGGAAACAGGCTTGAGCTGGGCTGGATGGTAAGTAGTATGGATATCGAGAGAAGGAGGGGAGTTATTTCAAACCAACCAGAAGAGGATGAGAATGTGAGCGACACCCTCAAGAGGAAGACAGCCCCCGAGTGTGAGCAGAGGGTGGTGGAAACGTGATGGGCGGGTGGGGAAGAGTAGAAAGCCACAGAGGACACTAGAATTTATTCTTTAAGATTTTTGGAGTTTGTTGTGGTTATTGTTGATGAAGGAAGAGAATAATAGAATGAAAGAAGTTTCTGACAGAAAAGGAACCTGGCAGAGAGTAACAAAGATCAATGAGAAGAAATGTGAAGAGTTGCTAGAAAACTGTTGGAATAATATAAACTTAAAATGAGAAGAACATAACTTAATAAGTGGTAATGGAAGAAAGAATAATAAGAAGTTAAGAACACTAAGGAGAAATATTTTAAGGATTCCGTAGTTTTCAGATGTAAAAAAGTAAACTATTTTTGCCTAGAACAGGCCATGGGGTCACACACTCTACAGTGTGCCGCCACCACAACTGACACAGTCTCTCAACTGTGACAGCACCAGAGGCTTGGAACATATTTAAAATTAGATAAATATGTGTGTGTTTACCTCATCAGCTACCATATATAAAGTAGAACAGCAAGTAAAGGTTTTGTGAAGTTAAATCTAAAGGTGGACAAGCTGGATTAGTCCACTGGCCACGCATAGGATAACTGCAATAAAAGAAGGGAAATGGTCCCACTACCCTTTCATTCAAGTCAAAAAGAAAGCTGGAATGCCAGCTTCCACTGAGAGATCTGAGCCGAAAATGCAAGAGGAAGTGCTAAAGACTGCAAATTATTTTCGTGTCATGGTCTCCATCGTCTTTAGTTTACAGAATTTTTGTTAGACACTGAAGGAGTAAGCAGATTTATTTTAATGCAGGCAGATGGCTTGGTCATGGAAATTGTGAAGAGATTTACTGAACGGCTTCATCAGATCAAGGACATTATGGAATTAAAAGGCTCTAAGAGACCTCACTGGTCCAGCTCCCTGTGGCTCACAACATTGCACTTCCTTACTAATGAGAAAGACAACCCAACCTCCTAAATTCAAAGTAACCTGGGAGGGAGGAGGGAAGAACGCTATTAATTTGTCCAAAGAAGTGCAGATGTTAAGACAGAAACTGCAAACATATATTGATCAAAGAGCAACTAAAATATGCCTTGCTCTAAACACAATGAAACCATGACTTAGGAAGAAATAAAAGTCACAAATTCAGAAAACATTTTTATAAAAACAAATCATGTTTAAGTTTGTATAACTACTTTGGAGTATGAAACTCAAGCACCTTCTCTAGTAGTGGTTTAGTTTCAGGAAAAATGTAATGGTCTGAAAACAAACTTAGTAACACATTAGGCAGTGAATTTATGAATCTCAGAACTATTTCGAAAGTGCTGCTAAGGTGACCAACTCTGTCCATTTTGGAGACCACCAGGCTTTCTATAAAAACATTCTCTTCAGTGAAAACACAAAAATGAACAGCTGGGAACACTACCGATGATATTCAACCTACAGTCAGAATTAAGATGAGCCCTGACCATATCTCTCTAAAGCTTTCGGTTTAAGTATCACTACCACCCTGAGGAAAAAAAATCACTGTTTCTCAAAAGCTCACAGGTTTTTCACTGTTAGTCAATAACGGCAATACTAAAACATCTATATTCAGCATGTAACCCAGTACAGATAAAATCTAGACACCTATGCCTGGCTTATACAAAGAAAAGTCATTATGATAGAAAAGTAGAGAAAGGCCACAGAAATCAAGTTAAAAGACCAGAATACAGTGATTGTGATAAAAAGATTTTTGTAACATGTATAGCCTGCTTACAACTGACCCTTTCCAGACATATACAAGATCTTTCTTTTACGTAAAGGATTTAAGAAAACAATGAGGTATGTACATAAATAGCCTGAGCTAGCATGGAGAGAAATCATTTAAAATAAAATTTAAAAATAATAATCTTTATATCTGAAGCCACTTTTTATAATATTTCTACAACAGATGGAGATGGTTTTAATTCATAGAATAGATACCACCATAAAGTCCTACTATGTTGATGGAGGGAGAGACAGAGGGGAAGTCAAGTAACTAGGAAAAGTTTTATGACTATGTTAAAACCAACCACGTATTATCTCGTCTATTTTACTGACAAATATTCTCAATACTTGGAAGCCAGCTCAAAGAATCACGATATTACGGAGCTGGGAAAAAAACAGACTGCCAAATACAACTCCCTCATTTTGCAAACAAAGGCAGACCTGGAGAATTGTTATGATGTCTCCACATCGCATCTCCATTGGTGCTTCCTGGATAGAACTCTTACCTCCTGACTCAGGTTGGGGCTGATCAATTCTTCAACCAATAACTGCCACTAACCAAGCATTTTCTATATGCCTGTGTGCTAGACACTTGAAAGACGTGTCATTTCCTTTAACTTGGTACTTCGTAATGTGCTGAGAAGGCCATCTCCACTCTACAAGACACTCAAGCTCAGGACATTAACAAATTCCCAAAGTCAGAGAGCAAAAAAGAAAAAGACAATTCAGGAATTCAAAGTCAATATGTCTGACTATGCAAAGCTTTCACACAATGCCACTGTCTCCTCCAAAATGTGTACATCCAACAATTCCAGTTTAGCCAAGCTAGACTGCAGAAATACCTACACAGATGCGTAGGTTACATGCACATATACAAAGAAGTCCACTATAACATCATTAATGTCAAAAAATCAGAAACAAATGTTCAACAATGGGGAAACGGCTGAAAAAATTATCATATAGACTTGCTGTGAAATACTAAACTTAGATCATTAAAGAGAATGAGGTAGAGCCACATAACAGATGTGGCAAAATACCCATCTTATACTATGTTTTAAAAATAACTTGTAGAACAATATTTCTGGCATTATTTTTTAAAAAATACATGTACATGCAGGCTTTGTTTGTAATTAGAAAAAAGTATGGCACAATGCTCAGCAAAACCAGAGAATTCGGTGGACGGAGATGGGGTATGAATTCAGTTCTTAAACACTTTTGCACTGTTTTCATTTTTAGGCCTAGGATATGTTACTTCTGTAATTTAAAAATTTATAATACAAAAATAAAGAATTTTAAATGCACATATTACTTATATTTAAATAATACATGCATACTCCATGTAATGCCATCCCCCATAGAATGGAATGATTGTGTGGCTATTTATCTCTAATACAATTTTTTTAAAAAAAGAATCTAACATTCTGTAACAGCACACCAGAATTCAAGAGCTATAGTCCATGGATGGTCTCCGAGACCCTATCAAAAATCCATGAGGGAAAAGCTATTTCCTTAATAATAGTAAAATGTTATTTGCCTTTTTGCCTGTGTCACCACTTGCACTGAGGGTGCAGAAGCAGCGGTGGGTGAAAATGCTGGCACCTTCACACAGGGCAGGGCTCCGGCACAACCGCACGCGAAGTCACGGCAGTCCTCCCTGTCATGCACTCACAGTGAAAAAAGAAAATCCAGTGTCACGAAAGAATGTCCTTGACAAAGTAGTAACAGTAACTTCACTAAAGCTTGACCTTTCACAATATTCCATGTGGCACAACGGGCAGAATGGCACATGACTCACTGGTGCTGCACACCAACGCAGCCACGTCCCCAGGGAACGCCCCGGTGCGCCTGCGGGGGCTCAGAGCTAAAGGAGTTAGTCGCTTTTCCCCACGTATCAGCATTTTTACTGGAAAGACCAACTCACAGACTATGGTTATTCAGACTGAGGTATTTGGCAGAGATTTTCTCAAAGTTGACCAAGGTAAGACTATTACTTCAAGGGAAATAACTGACAGCTGTTTGTTGTCAACTGGAGGAAAGATTAAAATTTTAGAAAACCTGTACCTGCCACACTCAGCTTAACAGCTTCCCAAGACACATACTTAATAATATGTTCACATTTGTAAGATCTGTGACAATGAACCAGTATTTTCTAAAATATTAATGTATAATGTTACAAAAAAACACACATGAATAAAATATCCATTCAAAGTACAAGATAAACTAATGGATTTTAATATGACAGAGTAAGAAATGTTTATTGATACGGTTTCTGATTCCACATTGCAACCAATCTTTAATAAACTACTGCCTAATGAGTTTTGGTGGAATATCAAAGAATTACACAGAAAATTATTAGAAAATGGTATCAAAATACTCCTTCCTCTTCCAACTACACATCTGTGTGAGGCCATGTATTCTTTACATAGTTCAACCAAGAAAACACATCATAACAATTTGAACACAGAAGCAGACAGGGGAAACCAGTTCTCTTCTAATGAGCCAGAAGTTAGAGACTCCCAAAAATGGAAAACAGTGCCATTCTTCCTAATATTTTTTGGTTTGGGGGAGAAAAAATCTTACTTGTCACAAAAACACATTATTTATGTCACTATATAATGGATTTATTATTGTTGCTTTCAAATTGATAACTGAAATTTTTCTCACTTTTAATTAGAAATATAATAAATATCCACAGCCCTAATCTGCGCAAACAAAAGCTTTCTATCATCATCAATAATCATTAAGGCCCCAATAACCTGTCAGGCCAAAAGTTGGAGAATCTCTGCAGTACTGTTAGCACATTTTTCACATGTTCTGCCTACTGTCTTATGTCTTGGCCAACAAGAGCTAGTACAGCAATTTGTATTCACACCTGGGCAATATGCATATGTGAACTGTACTACAGGCTTTCTTAACCAACGCAAGCCTACGATGCTAGCCTGATTTGAATACAGTCTGCAACAAGTGATGTTTACTACACTCCAGCCTCTCTTTTTGCCATTTATTCTGTGTTCTGCCAAGTGATCTGAACCGATGGGGGCTGCTAGAAGTTGTGAAACTGGTAGTGACGGACCTGGCCCAAAGAAACAAAGATTAAGTATCAATGCTTGGTGTTACTTAAGGCATCTCAAGCATAATGGTCAATGATATGGCCATGATTGGCTGAAGACCTTTGACATTTTGAGAGATATAAACATCACTGAAGACTGACAGAATGGTCAATAAGGAAATGAATCATAACTGGAAGAAGCTATGGCTGGAAATATGCCAAGTTCAGGAAAAGGAAAGGGAATAGGAGGACAACTGGCAACTTCTACGAGGAGTAGGTTAAAATGCCCCCCACATGGGGCTGATTTAGTTAATGCTTCTATTTCTATAAAAGCATCTCCAGTATCCTATACACATGATATGAGGAGGGGGAAGCTGACCTGAGACTACACAAGGTGTTACTGTAATTATCTCTGTTCTTGAGCTACTAATTCTAACATACAGGCCCTTGGGACCAAAAATACCAGACATGGAAATGGGAAGATTGAAGGTTCTCAGTGAATTCCCAAGATTGTTCTTTATTAAACGGAGTAAAATGTTATAGGGGGATAAATGGCTGATGGAAGGAGACTTGACCTGGGGTTGCTGAACTCATGCTGTAATACACAGATGATGTATTATAGGACTGGGCACCTGAAACCTACGTAATTTTATTAAACAATGTCACCCCGATCAATTCAATTGAAAAAATATTTTAATGGAGCAAAACCTTTGGTTACTTCTTAGAAAAATATATTTAAAAATAGACAACTTCAAAGTTGTATAACTAAAAATAAGCTCAGAATCAATTTTACAAGATCTGTAAGTACTGTATAACTTCCAAAGTCATAGATTTGAAAAGACTATGAAAATATATCTCTATCAACTCTGTTCTATAAAATACATACTACAGTTCAAAGAAGTTGAAGTGACACAGTAACACCAAATCCCTAAAGAACATTTTAACAAAAATTCTTAAAGAAAAGAAATTCTTTTTAGGTACTCCAAGCACACAGGATTACCAGTTACATTAGCAAACACTCACTTATTCATTCACAAGTATCTACCTAGTACTTACTATGTGCCAAGAATGGTATTGTACTTTAAGGAAAATATACATGCACACATATATATACATATATACACACACACACACATACAGAATTGTATCTATCATAAAGGTAACTTCATTGAACAAAAAGAAAATTGAACTATGTGCACATTCTCACATACCCCCACCAATGCCCATTCTAAGGTGATTTCTGGGTTATTTTTTTTATATCAAGTCCCGAAATAGAGTTAAATCATGGGAAGGAACTAGGAATGCTAGATTTACTTACCTTAAAAGAACCTGATGCTATTAGCAGAAGAGTATAACATTCTCCAAAATGGAAGGAGAGGATGAGAAGGAAAGAGGACAGAGAAGCATCAGCATTACTGAGAATACAGGAGTGAGAATAAAGAGATATTACAGGAGCGACTGCTGTGAACAGGGAGACTCTGGGCAAAGGTGGGTAAAGGGGTTCTCTAAATTATGGCATTTTACCATTTCCACAGGCTTCAATAAAATTTAAATTCCTGTCCAATTTTTTAAAATGTTGGATTAATGAGTCTTTTAATTTTTAAGACTGGCCTAAAGTGGCCTCATTATATTACAGTTACATTCGCAATGCCGCACAGTGTTATTACATAGCTGTGATCCTTGATGGAAAAAATAGCATTGAATTTCCAAAGCTATTATACTTTAACCATCTATCTCAACCCTGAATCCTGACCCACTCTCATTCACAGCCACTGATATTAACCTGATTCTCTGAAGAGTCTTCCAAAGAATCCATGTGGTACAAGCACCTCAACTTCTTTGGCCACATGCTTTTCTAAATAAAAGTGTGCATCTAACCCTGTCATTTTTTTTTTTTTACCTCTCTCAAGATCAAAATGCAAAACGAAGAGAAATCAGGAAGTATATTTCCTCTAAGGATATTTTATTCAATAGATTTTTTTGTTCACACTGGCAAATTTGTATTGTTAATCCTATAAACAGAAATTTTAGGGACATTTTTTAAAATGTGATAGTCCTATAACACACGAGTGAGACAGAACCATGCCATATTGCGCACATTGTGTAGTATCTGATAATGGTAGAGATGAGCTGGTATCAGATCAATGGCTGAGTCTATCATTTGTGAAATTAGGAAACAGGTTTTCTCTTTGATTGATTTCACATTTCTATAACTTTAAAACCATCACAAATGCAAACTATAGTCTCTTTCTTAGATGGTAGGAAACAAGGTACAGAGGGAATCAACTACCGGTACCGAAACTTTAATAGAAAGGAAAAAAACCTTCCACAGTTTAGTTAAGATCAGCTTAACTCACAAGTAAACTAATTAACTTTCCACTTTTAAGACCAAATCCAGCTCAAATCAGATGGTGTTTTGAATACCACCCAAGAACTGACAACCCCTCTGAAACCAATTACTCTCAAAGTACAATCAAGGGAGGATTTGGGAGCCTCCAGATGGTCTGAGCTGCCCTCAAAATGCAAGGGTGAGATGTGTGGGTGCCAAGTGGCCCTCAACAAACAAAGGAGGGGACTTGAAGTGACCGGACTACCAGAAATCCAGGAATCTTACCTCTACCTCCAAAAATACAGAAACTGTCATCATTAGTATATATACAAATAGGTTCAGAATCCCTATTCTAAATAAACTATAGATCAGAATTTAAGTGGGAACACAACAGTGGTTCCCAACTTTCTCCCAAACTCAGCTAGGCTTTCCAGTCCCTTGTTCTGCATAACTCGCGGCAACTAAAGAATCTTATGGGCCATCACATCACCCTGTTTGACACTAAATCACATGGCTTAAGTATGAAGATTCAAATGAGACTTTTTGTTATAAATGCTTCCACTATCAAAGTGTGAAAACACATTTGAAAATGTGCCACATACTGTTACTGGGGGGTAAAAATCCTTACCCATTGCATCATTGCCTGGGGTCTGACAACAGTTCTAAGCATAACATTTTAGAAGCACTTGGTGCTTTAATATTTCAAGTGCTTCCTGAATAGTTCGGGTTGACTATATAGTGTAAGCTTAATTTATCTGAAATTTTCACCCAGTGGCTGTCACCTTTCATGTAGGTCAAACTACGGATATTTTACTAAAAAGTGAGTTCTTCCAAAACAGTTACATAACTAAAAATAGAGCTAAGAAACTGAAGAAACAGAGAGAGAAATATCAATTGGTTGCCTCCCATACACACCCTCCAACTGGGGATCCAACCCACCACCTAGGTATGTACTCTGACTGGAGACCAAACACACATTTTGGTGTAAGGCAGGGGTGTCAAACTCATTTTCAGCGAGGGCCACATCAGCCTCGCGGTTGCCTTCAAAGGGCAGTATGTAATTTTAGGACTGTATAAATGTAACTACTCCTTAACAGTTAAGCGAGAGCCCGGCACTGCAGCTGGGTAGAAACAAGGTGCCGGGCTGAATAAAAGAAGGGGGAGGGCAGGACCTGGGCCTTGTGTTTGCCGCCTGTGCAGTGTATGGGATGATGCTCCAAGCAACTGAGCCACCCGGCCAGGGCTACAATAAATTTTTCATAATGCTAACGTTTAGGCTCATAATTTATTTTTATTTCACTTTTTATGGTCTTTTCTTTCTTTTATACTTTTCTCATATTCTGGACAGTTATTCACTATTTCAAGGAATCACAAGCAGTACAAGAAACAGTTTCGAGCAGAGGTCCCCAACCTCCAGGCCACAGACTGGTACCGGTCCGGGCCTGTTAGGGACCAGGGCCACCCAGCAGGAGATGAGCTTGAATCATCCTGAAATCATCCCCCTCCCCCAGGGCCACAGAAAAACCGTTTTCTACAAAACCGGTCCCTGGTGCCAAAAAGGTTGGAGACCACTGGTTTAGAGAACCTCAGTTCTCGAACTTAATTTATTCCAGAAAACTGTTCCAGAGCGATTTGCTTGAAAACTGAATGTCCCTTGGCGCCTCAGAGACATATGACTGATCATACACGAAAGGGTTGTCAGGTAGAAAATGAGACTCGAAGTTTTGTTAGAAAACCAAGACATTTTTTCCATGAAAACTTGGTTAAGAATTGAATTGTTTGAGAACCAACACAGTGGAGAACTGAGGTTTGACTGTATGTCTTAACCCATCGGTAGAATTATATAGTAGTAATCAATTTTTCTATTCAAATTCCCTTTGAAGGTTATGCCAGAGATTTAAATAAAAATAAAAACAGAAATGTCTTGACATGTATTTTCTTTCAAAAGTTCAAGACACTCTATTTCTACCTTTGGTGCATTATGCCATTGTAGTGGTCACTGCTACAAATGGATATCTATGGAACATCCATTTCCCTTTTGCTTCTTCATAATGGAAATAACTTTTCAGATATCCACTACTCCTCCCTCTCATTCCACACTGGAAATCCTAGGGATGAGCCCTAATTCACTGAAACCAACTTTACCATTGACTGGTTCAGAATTTAATCCAGCCAGGACATGGTATTCTCCAGGAGACTATTAAGCTATGCACTCAATAGCTGGGTACCTTCTTCCCCTGCCCCATATTTAGGAAACTGAGTATCAGCAGCCATTCAATGGCCTGCTGAATAGATCCCAAACTGAGCATTCAAGGCCCTCTAGTCCTTTTACTACCTTTTTAGCCTCATCTCCTAGAACAATCTTCTGTTCTAGCAGCTGGAAGGGCTTGGCCTTTCCAGAATATGGCCCTGCACTTGCCATTTCATATCCTTCATCCAGGTTGTTCCTTTGGCTAGGAAAGCCCAATCGCTGCCAACTCAATCAATTCAAATCCCACTCATCCAAAATCCAGACCAAAAGTAAACTTTCCGATGAAGTCTTCCTTGACATGACCATCAATAAATAGCACTCCTTACATATTCCTTGTATCATAAATCATCTGTGCATGCTTGCAGCCTGTTTCAAAACTGCAAACTCCTTAAAGGCTATGGATAAACTCTTTTGCATCTTTATTTCCCACCACCATCCTTCCCCACCAGAGTAGCTCAGTAAAAATTCACTGAACATGTGAACATATTTTTTCATTTCTGTGGGTGAAAAGTTCCTTTACAGAATAGATTATCATGAAGGCTAAACTGTCCTTGGAAGTCTTTAAAACATTCTAGGATGGCTTAGGAATAGTTCTACTTTAGGAAAAGAAACAAAGCAGATGACCTTGTAAGTCAGATTCTACAAATTACATCAATTCTTTAAAAGTACTGCCTAATAATGTAAAAAAACTATACACAAATGCTGCTTACAAAAAAGGGCATGGCATTGATTGTAATATACAAAGGTTAACATCTTTTTTGCCAAAAATTTCAGCTGTTCTTATAGTAACATTTAAAATATTTTCAGTTATGTCCAAGGGATTGTATAAGAAGACCATTTACTCAATACCATTTCACACTTGAAAGAAGTAGGACAGAGAAAAACATTAGGTCTCTCAAACTGGTAACAAGACAAAATTAATTTGGAAGCACACAGTGATGTCAATCATTATCTATACATCATTACTAAAAATATAACTATTGAACTGCACAAAAGTTACCTATAATTTTGATTATTTCCTTCGCTGGCTTCTATAGAAAGGTATACAAAGTTCTGTGTTCATTTCTCTCCTACTATATGAATTTGTGCAACTTAAATCTGCCAGTAAGTATTAGGTTACTTCAAGCTCCATGGGTGCATCATCAGTTCAGATAAGACCAGAAAACTATGGAAAACACACTGACATCTCCAGGAAAAAAAAATAATAAACAGCGTTAACCACAATCTTTCATCAATCATTGAACCTGCTTTTAAAATAAAACCCTTCAAAATAAATCTCAGTAAATCTCAACAATCAATGAAATGGATTCCACAGGACAGTGCATTCAGAAAGGAAAAAAGCACCGTGTAGGATGAAAAACAGTTTTGTTTCTCATGATGGCCACTCGTAGAAAATAAAATGTAAGAAAGATTAAATGGAGAGTATATAATTAAATTTAAATAGATTTTTATAAACCGTTAACAAGAAAAGTAAAGACGTTTATTCCTTTTCTTCTAATATTGTTATATTCTAGTATTTTTTTTTTGCAAGCCAGTTTAAATACTTTGGGGAAGAAGCTAGAGTATAAAAAATAAATTCTTGGTTTCAAATACAGTGTACCCCACTGTACAGTTATTTTTAAAGTAGAGATCACAATTTCAATTAAACCTGCATATGTTTGTTAAAGGTTATGTAAAAGCACGACTTAAAGTTTTCTAAATTATTTTAAAGGCATCTCTAGTTTTCCTGGGGCCTCCTGGTAACAGAAACTGATTCTAAATACTGTTTCTCACTGGACCCAGTAAGTACGGGAGTTCATTTTCTAAAAACGAGTAGAGCGGGGTCAGAGTCAGGTCCAGGATCGCGGTAACCGAGGAGCAGGTGTGGTTACCTCTCTGATTAGGGAACGCCTGGGCTGTGCCGGAGGCGGGGAAGAGGGGAGCCGACGCTAGGGCAGCCGCGGCAGGTGGACGCGTGAGGCTAGGCCAACAACCACGACTAGGGATGGCCCTTAGAAAGTTGGGTTTCCAAGACCTGGCACAGGCGATCCCCAAACAGCTTCTGCCAGGCCCGCCGGCTCAGCCTGGCCCCACCAGGAGTGGAGGGCTTGGGATACTCACCGTGCAGAGAGAGGAGCAGCAAGGGCGCCAGAGGAGAGCCCAGAGAAGTCATGCCGGTGCCGCAGGGAGCGAGCCCGCCGCCCACCCGGCTCCTCTTCGCGATAGCGGAGGCGCGGGCCAGGCTCTCGAGGAAGCCGGGTTCTCCCTGACTGGCCGCCCGGCCGCAGTCACCCCCGCGGGGCAGAGACAGTTTGACGCGCAGACTAGGCAAGTGCAGCTCCCGCGCCGCCTCGATCCGAGGAGGACGCTGAGTTCCCACCAGGAGCGCTGCGTACTCGCTGTGCTCGCTGCCCTCGCTCCGCACCGCCACGGCCACCTTTCGCTGCCCCAGGACCCGCCAGCCTGTCGCGCTGCCCTGGGAGCCACACCCCCTCCTAACTCTAGCCCAGCTACTCCCGCAACAGCCCGGCTCCGCTCTGCTCCGCGCCGCCCACTCGATCTGCTCGGTCTCCCGGGCAACCGCGGCTCCCGCGCGACGCCTGGCGGCCCACCCGCGGCTCCTGCCACCTGTATGCGGTGCACGGCTCCTGCCACCTGTTTGCAGTGCGGACCACTCCCCCGCACTGCTCCTCGAGCACGCCGTGGACCCAGAGGTCCTTGTTTTCCTCGCCTGACCTGAACTGCTCTCGGGACAGTGGGTGTGAGTCCTGATCCCCAGAGAGCTCTGGGAGGGACTTTTCCACCTCCTTCCTGCGAACCAGCGAAATTCTTTTCTGTTGCAGTTCTAGGATGATTTGCATTTGGACATTTCACTTTCTCTCAGTCCTCTATTCTGTAAACTAAATAATCTGAAAGAACCTGACCCTGGCAAAATTAAGAATCGGTAAGGTCTGTCCTATTCTATAGCTTTTTTTTTTTTTCTTTTCTTTTTTCCTGACTATCATTTCTTTCTCGACAAGCGGGTAGGGGCTGTACCATGACCATCCGCACTCCCCATTCTATCAGAGACTACCATCTTCTCTTGACCACTGGTAAAATTTGTCAATTTATATACTTAAAATTTTCCTGTTTAAATGTTAAAGCTTTCTTACACTAATTTCAAGTATTTGTTAACTAATACGGAGGTGATTTTACTGGGGTGGTTGTTACTTTGGTTAGGTTTTCATTTTTGTTTCTCATTTGTTTTAGTTGGGTGGGAAGAGAGACCTTGCTGGCACCTGAAATTGTTACCTACACATCTACCTACTATCTTCCCTTATAAAACCTAATCTTCATTCCTTTTCCATTGAGGTCACTGGTTGGTATCTTACAACCCCCAGTCATTTTCTGCTTCAGCCCTTAACCCTAGTCTTCTAAATTTGAGGAGGTACCTGCCCAGGGAATGTCAGACCATTCTGGTCAATTTCTGCAATGGCACAGATTAGGATTCTCCAGGCCATTCAGAAATTCTGAGCCTCCTGGGGCAACTCAGGAATGAACATAGTAGGCACAGAAAAAAGGCAAATATGTAAAGCATCTATACATTTGGACAGAGATTAGGAGACATATGTAGAAAGGAAAATAACAGTGCTGTTGTAATTTCAACTTAAAAAAAAAGGAAAACATTCAGAAATGCCAGTCACCTTTAACAAGAATACTCTGAAAAATATAGTTTGATTATGAATCAGAGATGCCTCAACTTTGCTCTCTACTTCCAATTTGCTAGAATCCCTTACCAGATCTCTAATGGCAAAATAATAATAATAATGTAATAGTATAGTACCTTTGATAATAACAGAAGTTTAAAATTTCAATTATGATTCCATCACTGGGCTTATTTTCATTCATTTAAACTCCAGAGCAAGGACTAGATTTTCTTTTTCTCCACCCAATCCAGTTCCTTACCTCGTCCGGCACATATTTCAACATTCTCACCCAGTCACAAGCACAGCATAAGAATAAGTAATGTAAAGAGAAAAAAGCAAGGAAGTTGGCAATTGGCAGGTGTTACTTGGAGCAGGACTCCATAGCAATCCCAGATTTAAATATAGAATATTTATTATATAATTAAACAAATAACCTAATAATCTAGGCTAAAAAGTCCTGATAAAGCAAATTACCTGACACATTTCTTAGCACATCAGTTCAGCAAATATGTATCTACTGAGTATAGATAGGATGTAAGGCACTAGTTGGTTAAACATAAAGTGTAATATGTAATCTCTGCCCTTAAATAACTTTTCAAATTAAATGTATTGGGGTAATGTTGGATCATAGAGTCATATGAAATAACTTTTAACTGAACATGGGATACATCTGCACTGTGATAAATCAGAAGGAAAAGAGAGCTCTCCTGCCTCTGTCACCATGGGGTGCTTCCACCTTGCCCCACAAGAACTGGGGAGTTATTAAAAGGACAGAGGGCTCACAGTTCGATGGAGCAGCCCTCTTATTAGAAAAAGAAGTGTGGCTTCTGAAGGGGAGTGGGAGGATCAGATTTCCGAGGCAATCTGGCTGCCCAGAAGCAAAAGGCAGATGGTGGATGGTGGACTTGAGGGAAGCAGATCCGGAGGACTGGAAACTCCAAGTGCTGTACACAGAGGCTTCCAAGAAGAACACCCTCACAGGACACAAAGCAAAAAAATGTGCTTTTTAATTCACAGAGATAATACCACTGGCATGTATTCTGAGTACATGTTGTATTAGTAATGATAAATTTCATGAACTCTTTTTATCCCAATCTGCCTTATGACCACAGTAGGATTTCTTTAAATCTCTTAAGTATTCTGAGTGCTAAAGCAACAGACATCTTTTATTTGTATAATACTTTATAAGTTTCAAAGTACTTTCAAGTATATTATCTGATTTGATCTTCACAGTAACCCCAGAGGGTAGGTAAACATAGGTATTATCACCATCCCCCACCCTTCACATAGTAAACTGCTGAGTCTCAAAAAGATCAAGGGACACCTCCAGGATTGCACATGCCAATGGGAAGAGCCAGAAGCAAGGTCTTCTCATGTTGTTCACCCTGTAGGTTTTCTTGCCCCCCTCCCACACACAGACCTTTAGGGGAGCTATGGTTGTCTGTCTGACCACGGAAGAAATGGAGAGGGGACTCTGGGGTAGAAGACTCTGCTGTAGTGTAATACCATATTTTGCTATGTATAATGCACACCGACATTTTTGGCTAAAACCTTCAGGAAAAAAAACTTTTGTTTTAATTTTTAATTCAATTTTTTATGTATACTTAGGGGAAAAACTGATTATTGTATTCCAGGGTATTATTTTGCATATGGATATCATTATTGCTTTCTAAAGTTACACTT
Source organism: Trachops cirrhosus (assembly GCA_028533065.1). Classification (NCBI taxonomy): domain Eukaryota; kingdom Metazoa; phylum Chordata; class Mammalia; order Chiroptera; family Phyllostomidae; genus Trachops; species Trachops cirrhosus. The sequence goes on along the minus strand of CM052539.1, from coordinate 103,148,287 downwards.
TTAACAATAAGCATAAATAAAAGAATTAAAAAGGTTTATATAGATACAGAATTAGTACTACCCATGTATAATGTGCATCCTTATTTTTCCCTCAAAAATTTGGGCAAAAAGGTGCACATTATACATGGCAAAATATGTTAATCTTGACTCAGAAATATTGATGACATGGGAATACAGTCAACTACTAAATATCTAAATGTGCATTATTCAAATTCGAATTGTAATCCTAGACCAGCTTCTCTCCATCCATCAGAATGCCAGACCATGTCTTTCCACAATCAGTTGCTCCTCATTCAAGAACAGAGAATTTTGTTAGCTTAAGAGAAAAATAACTGAGAAAGAAAAATGATGAAGGAAATTCCAAGGCTTTTCAAAACTAGGCTTTAGAAAACAAGGCTTTTCTAAATATAATTTATTTTTGAATACTGTATTATTAATTAGCTATTTTAAGGTATTAATGCCACCTACCCATCTCCATAATACATATAATTAAAGGTTTATTGTATTTAAGTTTTTAAGAATGTCTGTAAAATGTTTTATAAGAACCTCTTCTTTGTAAGAACCTTCTTCTTATAAGAACTTCTTCTTAAAGGTTATACAAGACCTTTTGGATCCTTGTTGGAGCCAGTGACTCGTTCTGTACATTCACCTGGCTGCTCAGAACCCTCTGCAGTCTGGAGCAGAGCTTGGTCCTTTCAGAAGCGCACGTGAGAGGACTGTTTCCCCATGCCCCTAGTGGAGAGGCAATAAAGGTTCTAAAGTAACAATAAAGGAGTGGGAAAGATAACGGTGGAATCGCTAGAGTAATTAACAAGCCAATAAGTGTTTAGTGTGTGTTAAGACATAAATGGGTCATTTAATATTTTAAAACATACTTTTCACATTTCGAGTCAATTTACAACCTAGACATATTGACTGCTTACTCTTGTATCTGTTTCTGCTCACTCCTCTGGTAACTCGTGCTAGATATAGTTTACACAAACTAAAAAACACTTCCATGCCCTTCACCTTAGCACCATCATGAATGTTGCTGAAGCAAAGTGTCACAATATCTACATCCATATGGGGAAAAGTTAGCAGTCTTCCTTGAAATGTTTTCATTATGAGCACATTTATTTCCAGGCAAAGTTACTCTCTGAGCAGAGCCTATTGTGACAAAGTGCTATTGAATTCATTCTAATGGCAAGTTTTAAATGTGTTTTTTAGGACTTGAAAACACAATAGCATAAGAAGCATTTTATGTCACCTGAAAATGTTTTTGTATTCTCTTTCTTGTAAGGAAGATAATTTTTAGTCTTCAAAGTCTCTTTACCAGTATTCTCTAATCTGATCTGCTTGGAACTCTGTCACTTGATTTCATATATTGAGGTACTCAGTTTTTTCTGATGAGTTTTCCTTAGAAGCTTAATTTAAAGTACAGTTCACACTTTTATTTCTGACAACAAAACAGATCAGAGAGACCTTGACATACAAAACATGGGAAATCATATTTTTTTAAATCTTAAGGAACTTATGATCTCTCAATAAACATGGAAAAGTCGAGCCAAAAGCTAGATGAAGGAAGGAATCCTTCCACCGTCTGTTCTCAACACAACATGCGGAGTGGTCCCATTAGATCGAATCAGATCACTCCTCCACCCAACCCTTCCCATGGCCTCCTGCCTCACTCAGCGAAATCCTTACTATATGCTACAGGGCTCGTGTAAAACTTCTACTGCTGTTGTAACAAATTACTACAAACTTAGTAGCATGAAACAACACCATTTATTACCTTGTAGTTAGAGGTCAGAAGTCCAAAATGGGTCTCAGCAAGCTGAAATCAGGGTGGCTGCAGGGCTGGTTCCTTTGTGGAGAACCCTTCTCACCTTCTCCAGCTCCTAGAGTCCATCCTGCCTTCCTTGGTTCATGGCCCCTTCCCCCTCCACCTTCAAAGGCATCAACCTTGGACGGAGTCCTCACACTTAGTCTCTCTCTCTCTCTCTCTCTCTTTCCTCGCTTTCTCTCTTTCCTGCCTCTTCCACATCTAAGAACCCTTGTGATTACAGTGAGCCCACTTGGATAGCCAAGGATAATCTCACCGTCTCATCTCCAGGTCAGTTGAAGGCGACCTGGATTCTACCTGCAAGCCTGATTCCACTTTGCCAGTGACATTTTCTAGGGATCGGGAAGTGGGCATCTCCAAGGGGTCAGGAGTCACTCTGCTCACCACAGGCCTGAGCCGATCTCGTCCCCCATTCTCTCTGCGGTCGCTTCTCTTCATTTCCCCTCTCTGACTCCACTCTCACTGCGCCTACAATGTCCCAGGCAGCATGCCACGTGCTTTAACATACACACTCTCATTTAAATCCTCAAAACAATACTGTCAGATAGATCGTTTTACCCCATTTTTCCAGATGAAAAAATATAAGATTCAGAGAAACTTGAAACTTCTTGATCAACAGCCCTGAAGTAGTAATAACTAACTTTTCTGACTCTGAGGCCAGTGTTCTTTCCACCACACCCTGCTACCTCTAGCTGAATTAGCAACCTGACTGACAATTTAGAACTGGTAAAATTGCTGGTACTTTTTAACACTAAATAATTGTTTGTTCAGATTTTTGCTTTTCTTCCAAGTGTGTTGATGAATAATGTTCCTTAAAAGATAAAGATGCAGGGTGGAGGGGAGTGAATGGCAGAAAATGGGACAGCTGTAATAGCATAATCAATAAAATATATTTTTTAAAAAAGATAAGGACTTACACAATTAACTGAATACCATCCCCCATAAAATTGAGCTAAAATTTTATATTTAGTGAGCTTGAAAAACCAAATAATACCTGGACTTTATGTACTATTAATAATAAAATCAGTAAGAACTGATAAAAATTGGAATTCAACTTAAAAACAGTGAGCCATGCTTTGTTTCTATGGTAACAATGAGAAAAGAAATGAGATGGCCAAAGATACTTTAATTCCAATAAGTTGTTTCACAGTTTTGATATCTTTTTAGAAAAATCCAATTATATTTAATTCTTACCAAAATTTTAAAAGTTATTTTACCAAAATTTATAAATTAATCCCAGGTATTTTTTAATCCTCATCCAAAGATACATTTATTGATTTTACAGAGAGACAGAGACAGAGAAACATCAATGTGAGAGAAACTTTGATCAGTTGCCCCCCATATGAGGCCTGATCAGGGGCCAAACCTGCAACCTAGGTATGTGCCCTGATCAGGAATCGAACCTGCAACCTCTTGGTGTATGGGATGACACTCCAACCAACTGAGCTGCCCAGCCAGGACCAGGTATTTCTAAAGGAAGAGTACACAGTATTAGAACCTTCCTGTGCAGTGTTTCAGGTCCTCTCAGCCCTACCTCCTACTCTAGCTTCTACTACAAGCTTAGCTTCTCACCATGGCCAATACCAAGTGTCTGTCTCTGCTCAGAGCTTCTCGGAAATTGCTGCCTGGGACACCAGCAGGAATCTGGTGGCACTAACGTGCACACCCTGGAAGCACAGGGATGTCAGCGTGTATGGGGGCCACTCTTGACTGATGCAGGATGGGAGCCGATGGATAATCCTGCTCCCTGTGTTCTCCAAGTGGCCAGTTCTTAGTTCATCACACTCCTCAGAAGGTCCTGGCATGATCAACAGTAACCAACAAACAACATTCAATAAAAACTACATCTTTGACTGGCTTTTTCTCTCTCACTTTTTCACTCTCGCATCAGTTAACCCTGCCCCCTGATACTACTTCTTAAATAAACTAACTACATAAGCCTTTGATTCAATTCTATATGTCTGTGCATATGGTTCTCATTGAGATTCTACTATAGCTTTTGTAAGTAGCCAGCTCTTTTCCAATCATACATCAAAACTATACATCTTGTCCAAGAGATTTTGGCAGATCTCTATAAGATATATTTCTTGATAACTGGAATCAAATAACACAGATATAAAATACAGCTTTTGCATTGAGCTTTTAAATGATAAATGGTTTGCTCAATTTCAACTCTGCTCTACATTTTTTAATAACTTTTGGAAAGTCATTTAACCTCTCTATGCCCGAACTATCCCCTTTTGAAAAATGGAATATAACTCTTACCTCACAGATTGTTATAAGGATTCAATGAGGTAAAGTATGTGAAAGTGCCCATTGTGGTGCCCGACAGATAGTCAGCCTGGCAAATAATGTTTCCTGCTGTTATTATTACCATTAGTACTTTATTGACTTTATTACTTATAGATTATTGATTTATTATTCACTTTATTTGAAATCCTGCCATCATGGGGATAAAAGAACCATTTTGTGGACTCAATATTCCACCAAAACCTTTTTATTACACTGTAGGTTGTAACCATAAGAAAATATTTGAATCCATTTAATGATCAGAACCAAGGTAACTCCACGGAATAAACTGAGAAGACTTCCCTGTGGATCTTTGAAGTGAGAGACTTCAAGACATTGTTGCTTTAACAAAATTCCTTTGCCTTATAACCAACCCTGCCCTGTCTTTCCACTGTTACTGAAATGTACACAGGTCTCGTGTAGCCGTTCATCAATTCAACAAATATAGAAAAATACCACTACACTGTGTTGTGGTCACTAAACAATTAGATCATGTAAAATGTATGTTTGCATTATTATGAGGTTAATCAAATGACTGGGTAACTAATTGGCTAGTTGCCCAGGAACTCAGACCTTTCTTTGCAGGATCCACAGCTATCCCTGTCCTAGTTATGATCTGGCGCCACCTGGTGGCACATTAGACTAAAGCTTAGCTATTGAGCCGAGTGGTTCTGGGTCCTTTACTGATACAGCTCAGGACAGCATGGGTGATTCCATGAACAGTGAGTTGATACATGTTTCATCAGCTCACTGCAAGAAGAATACTTGGCCATAATACGCAGGTACATGCCCTCTGCTTCCTCAGATAGAACTGCCTGCCATTTAACCACCAGCCTCACCCACCTTACCACATCTTCTCTTAGAATTTTATCCTCCACCCCTTTCTCCACCTTCCACACCCCCGTATAGAAAAGGGCTAAAGGTGGACAGGAATTAATTGCCAAATTCATTACCTGTTAATTTTCATTATTTTTCAAAGTAGGTATCGTGGGATGCCTACTTTTGCTGTTGTTGTCTGGCAATTTTGGTTGTTGTTTTTTTAAAATTGGTGGTTGTCTTTCTTTTGGTTGTGTGAAGAAGCAAAGCATATCACCTATGCCTCCACCTTTGCTGGAAGTCTAATTTTCATATTGATAGAGCATATTATAATAGGGCTTTACAGTATTTGTTGAGAGTATGCCACATCCCAGGCTCTGCCCAAGGCACTGGTGATACACTAAGTAGCAAAAATCAAAAGGTCTCAGCTCTTACTAAACCTTCAGCTTAATAGAAAATGAAGAAATTTATCACATAATCCTACAAAATAAATGTGGCAGTAGTATGAATGACAGAAGTTGGTTGCTAAGCAGGCCTGTAACACAATGTAACATAAAAATATCTAGAAAGAGTTCCCTAAAGAAATGATTCATCTATAAGGACCAAAGTTTGCCTAGACAATGGAGAAGCAGATAAATTCTGTCACAGGCAGCAGAATGTGTAATGGAGGTATTTTGGAACAATTAAAATTATGCATTTTTTAGTTCCCCTTTGTAAATCATGTTTTCCTAAAGATTTCCCCCTTTTTAGATTAAGCCATGAGTTTTTTGTACACAGAAAATGACAGAGCATGTGCCTGGGCAGGGGAGAGGAGTCACTCTTCTGCTTCGAGAATGATGGTTACTCCTTTGAGTCCATGGGAAGGCTACTTTTTTGTAGTCAGGCTGGATGACAGAAAAGTTCTACCTACTTTTGCTGCTGTTGTTGTCATTATTATTTGTAGTCTTGCTTGTTTTTAATTCCAAAAACTCCTTTTCAAGGATCAACAGACAAGCCTGATGGATTCAAACAAAAAGGATTCTATTGTTAAGTCATCCTGAAAATAGGTCAGAGGATATTACAGAAATGAAGTTCCAACCCTAGCAAGAAGGATAGAGAAACTTTTCGAAGAGGAACCAAGGAAGAGAAAAAGAGAGAAGATCAGGAAGTCAAATCTGAGTGTCCTCACTTTCCTTGTAGTGTGCAACAGTTCAGGAAGGCTCTGCTACAATTTAAAAAATGGGTGGAAGAGAGTGGGTGGGGGAAAGTTTTGATGGGCAGGCTGGAGATGGTCTCCCAGAGATGCACGCACTCCATCATGATGGTGAAGAAAGGAGGACAGAGTTATTACGTTCCTGGTTGAGGCAAGGGAGGCACTCTGAGATGCCAAGAAAACTGGTGTCAGTTTAGGGGTCCTAAAGTTGAAATGACATAGCCACAGAAAGCAAGGTCAGAAAGATATTCTCCTCTGTTTTCTTCCAAAAGCTTTGTTTTACCTTTCACATTTTATCTGGAATCCACAGGGATTTGATTTTTGTGTATGGCATGAGGTAGTTAGCCTGTTAACCCAGCCCCATTGATTGAAAGTCTAGCTTTTCCTTACAGAACTGCAGGGTAGCCTTTGTCACAAATGAAATGATTATGTACGCACGTAATTTTCTTCTTACATTCTGTCCTCACTGATCAATTTTTCTATCCTGGCTCCAATAGTGCTCTGTCTTAATTACTGTAGGTATATAAGTCTTGACATCTGATAGAGTAAGTCCTTCAGCTCTGTTCTCCTTAAGATTTCCTGGGCTACTCATAGTCTCTTGCATTCCCATATGAATTTTAGAATCAGCACCTCGATTTCCACAATAAAATCTCCTAGGAATTTGATTATGTTGAAACTACAGATTAATTCACAAAAAATGATATCTTTAGTTTATTAGGTCTTCCAATCCAAGAATAAGACATATCAAGCAATGTATTTAGAGATTTATTTTTTATTTTTTACAATAATTTTAGCAGTTTTTGTCCATTTTTGGTTAAATTTATTCCTAAATTTAGATACATTAAAAATTTCTGATGCTATTATAAATGGTATAATTTTTTAAATTTCATTTTCTCTTTGGTTTCTGCTGGCATACAGAAAAAACAAACACTTGTACATCTAAATTGTTTCCAACAAGTGTACTTGATTCACTTGTTGGTAGAACAGTTTGTAGATTCTTTTAAATGGTCTACATACTCAATCACGTCATCTGAAAATAAGTTTATTTTCTTCTTTTTCAATCTTTATTTACTTTTTTTTCTTGCCTTATTGCACATCCTAAGCCCCCCATAAAATGTTGAAGGGATGTAGTTGTTGCAGACCTCCATGTCTTATACCCAATATCAGAGGAAAAGTTTGAAATATTTCATCACTTAATGTGATGTCTCCTATAGATTTTTAATGATATATTTATGAAATTAAGAAAACTACACTTTATTCCCAGTTTGCCATGGCTCTTTTAAATATTAATATCTCTTAAATTTTCCCAAATGTTTCCTCTATATTCGTTGCAATAGTCATGCATTTCTTTTTCTTCTTAATAATGTGTGAATTACTTTCACTGAGTTATGAATCCTAAGCTACCATGTGTCTGTGAAATAAATCCCACTGGTCATGATGGGACATCCTTTCTCTATATAAATGGAATTTTAGTGCTTTTTGCATCTACATTCACGAGAAACATAAGTCAGTAATGGTCTTGTAAGTTCTTTGTCAAATTTTAGAATCATGGTTATGCTGGCTGCATAAAAAGTAAAGAGGTATTTCTTTTTTCTATTTAACAAAAGAATTTGTGTCTATTAGTCTTTCAGTGTATTTTTGATGTTTGTAAAATTCACAGTAATGCCACTTTTTTATGACTGATACAGGTTATCTTTATTTCTCTTTTTTACAATGGTAGAACAGGAATAGGATAATATTTAAGGTTCACCTGGTTTAAATAATACAGGATGATCTCCTCATTTCATTTCTCCGGATTTAATTAGGTCTATAAAAACCCTCTTCCAAACAAGGTAACACTCACAGGTTCTGGGGATTCGGACACGCCGCCGTCCAGCCCGTTGCACCTTGGTGTGCAGCAGCTTTACGGTGACGTGCTGAGGTGCAGTGGTGTTTGTATTTATCATAGTTACAGTTGCCTGATTCTTTAATCATGCCTTCACTTATTTTAAAAGTTTTGAAATATTCTCAGCTATAAGTTCTTCCCATGTGGCTTCTGTCGCTTTCTCTTCCTTCTTCTGGGTCTCTGATTGACATATTTTAGACCATCTGAACATGATTCACATGAAGGGTGCACTGGAGACAGCTTGCCCCAGCTGGAGAGAGTCAATTGTTAAATATTCAAGTATTCTGTGATATGACTATTAAATCAGTGGGAGCTGGAAATCGGCCGTGGGACGATATCTACACCACAGCGAGCAGGTGTATCACTACAAACCAAGACTGTCTTGTCTCAGAAAGCTGGATGTACACATCTGTTACATTCTTTTCATCCTTTTGTTTCTGTGTGCTTCAGCTTGGACATTTGCTCCTGAATTGTCTTCCAGTTTACTAAGTGTGTCCACCTGTGTCCAACCTCATACAACCTATCTATTGAGTTCTTAATTTCAAACATTGTTTTCAATTCTCAGGTGAGGTTTTCCATCATTTCATCTATTTGGTCATGTTTTTCTTTCCTTTAACAAATTAATCACAGTTACTTTAAATTCCTTGGCTGCAGACTTCACTCTCTGGACCATCTCTGGCTCTACTCAATTGTATTCTTTCTTAATTATAGATTCTATTTGTCTTGCCTCATTTTATGTCTAGATTTTTATTGTGTGCCAAACTATTTATTAAAAAAATACAAAATCTCCAAATAATGTTATCTTTCACCCAAGAGAGGTTTTCTTGTCCTCCATTAGCATATAGTACAAGAGGCTGATAACCCCAATATAATTAAGTACTAACTGGGATGGGGCTGAGTTTCAGTGTTAATTAGACTCAAGTCTCCCTCTGGTTCATCTCTGTTCCTCCGGCTCCTCTGAACTTTTATTGACGGTTGGATGAGTGTCTACCTCTTCAGCTTTGACAAACTGGAAAGTGCAGCTCCACCCTTCCAAAGTTCTTAGCCCAGTTCTTCAGTCTCCTTCCCCTACATTTTAAAATCTAGCAAATGACTTGAAGGGGAGAGAAGCTACGTGTTTGAGGCACATCTGCCTCTTTGGCGGGTCTTTATTTCCTATCATAAACTGCAGAGGATTTCACTTTGCCTTTTAGAAGCCTTTAGCTTAGCTCCTCAGCCACCTGTGCAACACCAGCACATGCTCGTGTCCTACAGGGAAAACTAGACAGGCAAAACAGACAAGCAAGCTTCCTTCCATCACCGCAACCCTGCATGGTCACTAAAAATGTTATACATTTCTATCCCTCCCGGCAGAGTCCTTCCACATAGGCTGTGTCAGATCCCCAGCCCATGCCTGGAATTGGCAAATGACCCCCGGGAGAGAAGTGGCTGTTGTTCACCCACCACCTGAGAACAGTTCTCTCTCTGGAATTCTAGTATCATCAATCTGCTTTTACAGCTCTCTCATACCTTTAGAAATACAGGGTGGGGCAAAAGTAGGTTTACAGTTGTGCATATAAAAATAATACAATAATTAATAAATAATAATATGAGAATGAACTCTGAGTTTCATGCACTCACAATTGTAAACCTACTTTTGCCCCAACCTGTATATTTGAAATTTGTCTGGGCTTTGTAACAGGAACAACAGCCTGCCACTGCCTACTACATCCTACCTGTTAGGATACTCCCAACTTCAGTTTTTATAATATCCTCAGGTGATTCTCATAGGCAGCCAATCTCAAGCAACACTGACCTCATCAAAGAAACTATTACAAGACTGAAGGTTGAGTTGACTTGAGGCACCTGTGATTTTCATGCCTTCCTTCACCTCTATGAGATGAAAGGACCCCCATCTACTACGTTTTTCATGTTCCATGAAGGAAAAAGGAAAAATCCATAGAGCAGAAAAGGCACACAAACCATGGATCACTCACTTTTCAGAAGTAACCCCAGAAGTTTTAAACCTTAAGCTTCCATTTGTACATCATTGACCCAATTGTATCACTTGTCCACTTCTGTCTGTAAGGAAGACTGGGAAATGCATGTTTTTTAACCTGAATACAACACTGCCTCCAGGAAAACTGGGCTTCTCTTCGAAAGAGAACGTGCGTCAGGTGGGCAGCTAGCAGTCTCCGCGCCAGTTCCAACGTTATCACCTCCTCCAGCTTTTCTCTCATCTAATAAATTCTTCTCTGTAACTGCACAAGAGAAAGATTATTCTCTGCTCCAAAAACTTTATCAAAAGCCCAAAGAGAGTTCTGCAGTTTCCTATTTGCATGCAAGAGGTATGACTTCCTTATCTGGAGTGATCTTTCATCCTAAGAAAAAAACAATTTAACTGGCAATGTGTTCCCGTGTTACTCCTTTCTTCTGTCAAGTAAGAAATTTTCAGTTAATGACATCCTAACTGGTCTCTGAAGCCTGACTTTGGCTACAGATCTCTGCCAAATGCTTTTAAGAAATTAGATTTTCGCCCTGGCTGGTGTGGCTCAGTGGACTGAGTGCAGGCCTGTGAACCAAGCGGTTGCCACAGTCAGGGCACATGCCTGGGTTGCCTGCCAGGCCCCCAGTAGGGGGGGTGCTAGAGAAGCAACCACACATGGATGTTTCTCTCCCTCTTTCTTCCCTTCTCTCTAAAAATAAATAGGTTACTTCCAGCACTTGAAGACAACTGCACTCGAACAACAATAAAATAAAATAAAATAAAATAAAATAAAATAAAATAAAATAAAATAAAATAAAATAAAATAAAATAAAATAAAATAAAATAAAATAAAATGAAATGAAATGAAATAAAATAATCTTTTTTAAAAATTAGATTTTCAAAGCAACTTTAAAAAATTGTTTTAAATAAAAAAATTTAAAAATAGCTTTGTGCTCTATCATGTGATAAAAAAGCAACAGTTTTTTATCATAATGACCAGATCATAACTTAGTATCTTTCTTTCTTTTTTCCACTACACCTACTAGCTTATTTCCAGCAAGCAAACAAGAAAAATGTATTCCTCGAAGATGAAATATATGCTCTTTCCTCCAGTCTTTTTTTATTGTTGTTCAAGCACAGCTGTCTCCATTTTCCCCACACCTCTCCCCTCCATCCCACCCATCCCTACCTCCCACTCCCAATCCTACCCCTCTTTGGCTTTGTCCACGTGTCCTTTATACATGTTCCCTGATGATCTTTGCCCATTTTTCCTCATTATCACCTCTTCCCTTCTGGTTACTGTCAATTTGTTCTTTATTTTAATGTCCCTGTTTATTATTTGCTTGCTCGTTGTCTTGTTGATCAGGTTCCACTTATAGGTGAGATCATGGGTATTTGTCTTTTACCACCTGACATATTTCACTTAGCATAATGCTCTCCAGATCCATCCATGCTATGGTGAAGGTAGGAGCTCCTTCTTTCTCTCTGCTGGGTAGTATTCCATTGGGTAAATATACCACAGTGTTTTGATCCACTCATTTACTGATGGGCACCTAGGCTGCTTCCAGCACTTGGCTATGGTAAATTGTGCTGCTATGAACACTGGGGTACATAGAATCTTTTGAATTGGTGTTTCAGGATGCTTCGGGTATAATCCCAGCAGTGGAATCACTGGATCAAAAGGCAGTTCCATTTTTAGTTTTCTGAGGAAATCCCAAACTGTTTTCCACAGTGGCTGCACCAGTCTGCATTCCCACCAACAGTGCACTAGGGTTCCCTTTTCTCCACATCCTTGCCAACACTTGTTTGTTGATTTGGTTATGATGGCCATTCTGACTGGTGTGAAGTGGGATCTCATTGTGGTTTTAATTTGCATCTCTCTGATGACTAGTGATGCAGAGCATCCTTTCATGTCTCTGGAACCTCTGTATGTCCTCCTTGGAGAAGTGTCTTTTCAGGTCCTTTGCCCATTTTTTAATTGGATTGTTTGTCTTCCTGGAGTGGAGTTGTATGAGTTCTTTGTATATTTTGGAGGTCAAACCCTTATCTGAGGTATCATTGGCAAATATGTTTTCCCATACAATTGGTTCTCTTTTCATTTTAATGTGGTTTTCTTTAGCCATGCAGAAGCTTTTTATTTTGATGAGATCCTATTTGTTTATTCTTTCCTTTATGTCCCTTGCTCTAAGGGACATATCGATAAAAATATTGCTATGTGGAATGCCTGAGGTTTTCTTGCCTGTGTTCTCCTCTAGTACTTTATGGTGTCTTGACTTATATTTGTCTTTTATTCATCTTGAGTTTATTTTTGTTTATGGTTTAAGTTGCTGGTCAAGTTTCACTTTGGGGCATGTAGCTGTCCAGTTCTCCCAATACCATTTGTTGAAGAGGCTATTTTTACTCCATCTCTTGAACTCTCTGCTCTAAGTTCTTTTCAACTTTCACTTATTGACTATCAGTCTCATGCCGGTATTTAGCCTTAGATGGAGTTTACCACCTGCCTTGGGCTGCATTCCCAAGCAACCTGACTCTGGGCTCAGCACACTACATGGCTACCCGCTTCACACTGCCCACAGGCTGGGCCTCGATCAGAAAGACTTGGGCCCCCTATGAGCAGTGCTGGGTAGTGTGTCTTCCCTATACCCCATTTCCTGCCCCCCTCCATAGGGCAGGATTTGGCACTGGTCTCTTCCCCATTCACTCGCCATTACTGAGGGAATCCTGGTTAGTTTCTTTTCCTCCGCTGACTAATATGCTTAAATTCAGCAGGTTGCCACGATCTTTCTTAATTAGAGCATATAAAGACATATTAGCGACAATGATTAATTATTTTCTAAATCTTTTGTAAGAGAGAGAAGACTTAGTTTTATTAGACTGGGCTGATAATTAAGACCACAAAAACTATGAAGGGATGAAATATATTACCATGGAAACTAATTAAGTCAACTTTTGGCACATCAAAACAAAGAGTAGAAAAATTCCTTTTGGAATTGCTCCTATTTAGAGGGTGAAAGGATCCTTTGAGATTTTTATGAATAAAATATGAGTATAGCTTAAAGACATCTGAAAATGAGTATACTAATTATGAAAATGTCTACTTTTCAGATAATAACACCCCAGGTACCTTCAATGATATTCTGCAGGCAGTTAGAAGGTGGGTGACATAAAAGTATTAGATATCATTGTTAACATTTTCTCAGTAAGTAGAAAATCAATCGCCAACTTCTTTTGGTTCTTTTGGAGTAAATAAGTAGGATTAGGGAAACTAGTTGAAATAAAAGGGGAAAGAGGAGGAGGAAAATCACATACTTGCCACCAATTAAAAAGGTGCTACTTTGTTAACAGTTGCTCACTGTTTCAGGAAGAAATTTTTCACTTCTCTGATTCTGTTGTCATGGTGATGAAAAAGGAGATCTATTTCTTCCCAGCTCTGAAATTCCATATAGCAATGATTCACTGAAATATGAGACAACTCTGGAAGAGAAGGCATGAGGTAGGGGGAAGTAACAATTGTTGAACCCCTACTAAGTACCAAGCACTTTGCATGATTTCATTTAACCCTGGCATGAACACTGGGAAATATCTTCAATTTACAAAGGTGGAAGCAGATCCATAAAGCACCTTGAACAAGAATATGTAAGTACATTAAGGTGATTTAATCTTTTTTTAATTTTATACTGTACCCAGGTATCTACCTGAAGAGCTAAGAATCATATCTGAGATCTAAAGTGCAGGTAACACTCAAGTATACTCTAAAGATAGAATATATGTGCGTTTTGGGGTGTGGGGTTTTTTTGTTTGTCTGTTTGTTTTGAGTTTTAGATTTCTGCACTGTATATAGGAGCTTAGGCTCAAGTCACAAGGAAAACGGTCAATACTCATATTCCTCTGGTAATACCTTTAAACAAGAGAAAATCACTACCGCAGAGGTCTAATGAGACTAAGGAAATGTAACAGGTCACACAAATCCCTGGAGAAGGCAGGGGCCAGGAAGAAAACCCCAAGGCGGAACTGAAGATTAAAAGCGCTTGCCCTCCCTGCAAAGAGAATGATCTCAGGAGGAAGGAAATTGCGGGAAGCAGCTGGGCAGCTGGTGACTCCGCAGAAGGGATCTTGTACAGAGCATGCGGGACTGGAGACTTTTCCTCCGTTCAGCACAGGAGGGCCTGAAGAGGGGCAACAGCAAACTTGGCTGACACTGGCCCTCACCGGTTGGAAGGCTGGCCACGCCCACCGGGCCCCTGGGCACATAGGATTCTGGGAGAAGACTTTTAAACAGAAGGCGGGCAGAAGCTCACTAGCTGGGCTCTTGGTCTCCTGGACTCTTGACGGCTTGGCCGTTTGGCTTCTTGGGCTCTCTTGCTTTGCCCCTCACGGGCACAAGTGGCAGACGCCAGGACCACTCGAGGCTTAGGCCTGGTTCGCTGGGAAGCCAGCTCCCCTCCCCAGAGGCAGGGTCCCACACTGGAATGCATGCAAAGGTGTGCCAGTTTCCAGCCCTTGGGATGCTACGACCCAGGGCAGCCTGGCACACGGGTCCTGGACTACTTCCACTCTCTTGCTCTGAGAGGAGCACATGGAGGAATGAGCTGGGAAGTTCCTCCCAGATGGAGTTTCCTCTGCATGACTGGAGTGATCTGGAAGCACAACCCAGACGCTAGGAGAGAGCAAGCTGCTGTGAGGCGGTGGCGACTCTGGAACCAGAGAGAGAGCCTGGAGCTGGAGAGATGGAGGCCCATTCGACTAACAACCTTGAGCAATAATGGGGAACTTCTGGACATGGATTTGGACTTTAATCTTCCCAGGGGTGGTTGGGTTTTTATGCTTTGCAAAAGAGGTAGACTCAGTCAGCTCAGAACAGGAAGGCTCCTGGCTCCCTCAAACTGGGAACCCTGTTAATAAAAACCTATTTCCTTCCCCACAAATCTTTGTGTTGTGTGTATACATGGCAATAAGCAGCCATGCTACCCAGTTACAGAAACACAAAGGCCCAATTACAATTACATCGTCAAGAACATGGAGAGGGCCCTGGCTGGTGTAGCTCAGTGGATTGAGTGTGGGACTACAAGCTAAAGGTTTGTGGTTCGATTCCCAGTCAGGGCAAATGCCTGGGTTGCAGGCCAGGTCCCCAGTAGGGGGTGTGCAAGAGGCAACCACACATTGATGTTTCACTCTCTTTCTCCTTCCATTCCCCTCTCTCTAAAAATAAATAAATAAAATTTAAAAAAAAAAAAAAAGAACATGGAGAGGAAGTAACAATGTGAGCTGGGCCTTAAGGAATAAGCTCCCCAGACAGGTGAATTCAGCTGGAATTTTGATAGGGATGGTGTTGAATCTATAGATCAGTTTGGGGAATATAACCATCTTAACAATATTAAGTTTCATAATACATGAACATGGGATGTCCATCCATTTCTTTAGGTCCTCTTAATTTCTTCAGGAAATACAAATCTTTCACAGAAATCAAAGATAAGAAACTCTACGAGAACACTCAGAAAAAAAGAAAAAGCTGCCTGAAAACCTTCCAATTTCCGTAAAGCTTGGCTACATTTTTGTAGTGTGTATGTGTTCCATGAGATGCTTTGTTTCTTTGTAATAAACCCGATCTGGTTTGAACTGGTTCTGCTCCTGGTAATCAAATGATCCTGCACTAAGACATTTCCTGTCAAAATTAATAAGACTTTGAAAAGGTCAAAAGTGTCAAAAAATCGGGGTTGATATTTGAACTCAGGTCCAGCTGGCTCCGAAGTCCAGGTTTTTTCCATTCTGATCCTTTATGAATCCTTGCATTTAACTATTTGTCAATGACCGTTTAAGGGTTAGGCCACACTGCAGACCTGCTAAGTAACTACTTATCGAATCCCACCTCTGTCTGCTAGAATGGCAGTTTCCTTAAATGGTATTTCTAATTCCACACTTGGCTCTCTAATTGTGCTTATTCTTGTCTTTCAACTGGAACCCACGGAAGTTTCCCTTTTTATGATTTTTCTACACTTAGTAGTTGAAGCTTTGATTCTTTATACTCTGAGGATTATGGGAGAAATTGCTGCTTTATTCTTGAACATTATGCTTCTATTAATATATACCAACGTCATGCAGCTTTTAATAATAGCACAATTCTTTGGTACTTCTCATGTTCCCACAAAAAAATTTAGGACATTTGCAAACCACAGATTTATACCAGTCAACATGACAGTGGGGGAAAAGTAAACACTGGCTACGCAATTTCAGCAGACAGACGTTCTTCCCTTCTCTCTTAACAGTGGGACGTCCTCTCCAGTAACAAATAACTTTGAGGAGACAAAGCCCAGAGAGGAGGGGGAGAAGCTGGAGATGGTATATTTTTAGTTGTTTGATTAAATTATGTACATGTGAAGTTGATGATTTATTGAAGGGGAACAGGGAAGTCTATGTAAATGTTTGCAGATGAATAATTAATGTGACTTTCCCACATCACTAGGCCTTTAATTAAAGCCACTGTGAAACAAAGCAAGAACCAAAAAGCACATTATTACAGCAGCTAATTGTAACTTCCCTTTCCTAAGTAACATTTGAGATCTCATGCTTAATTTGCATCTTTAAAGAAAGATGGACTGTACCTAGGGTGACAGTTGTTTTTTTACACCAGTTTAACTAATTCCCTGCAGACCAGAAATCTATTCATATATTAATGATTTTCCTTCTACTAAAATTTTACCCATGAAGTCCTGGGTTTTATTTGTTAGTTTTGCTTCCTTAAATGTTGTATTAATTTTCATTTTAGGGCAATATATTGGTGCTTCTCAACAACTTACAAAGTAACATGAATACAGCATGTTTTTTAACATTAACCACTTTTGTGTGGTTCCACCTGCTACGTACATCCGATTGAGCATTTGACTCATCTCTTGTGTTGTATCATTATCTTCCTTACTCATTCTTCATCCTTATAGTCCCATTTTTCATGTTTTTAATTTTTGCTCGTTTCTATTCTTTTCTGTCTCTCTCAATTCTATTCTTGTCTCTATTTCTCCTTTGCTTCTGCTTCTCCTCATTATCTTACCCTTTCAGTCTTTTCCTCTACTTTTTATTGCTATCTGTTCTCGTGCATTGTTTCTCCCGGTCTGTATCTTCACATTCTGCTCCATCTCTCTTCTCATCATCATGACCATAATTCCTGGGTGATAGTGAACCCACAGGAGCTGGTGTTTCCCTGACAGCTCTTTGGTGGAGTATTTTATATATAAGATAGACTAAATGTATATAAAGAACTGTACCATGAATACAGTTCTTTTAAAAATCTATTTTCTGACATACAGTGGGTTTGGAGTCAGGAGTTCTAGTCCTGGTTTTTAACACTTACAAACTGGATGTCCTTGAGCAAGTCACTTTACCTCAAGGAGGCTCAATGTCTTCATATATAAAAGGAAAGTTGTTGGGGCTCTCTAAGTCCCATTCCATTGTATAAATGCTGCTACTCATCCACACCTTCTTGTGGAAGGAAGGAGGAGGACCCAGCTCTCAGTCCTCCCATAGGCCCTGGCTTCTTGGCTCAAATAAATCTACGTGTAGTGGAATTTTAGGCAGCAAGGGGAGATGGTTGAGGGTAAGAAGCCTCCCCTTGTCATACACTTTTTGTCTGTGCTACTAAGACAAGCACTGAAAATGGAAAATAGGGAGGAAAAAGGAGAGAATTTGAGTTCACAGTCCCTGGAACCCTGAGATATGGTAGCTCCAAGGAGAGAAATTGTAAAGATTGACCTCTTGCTTCCTCCTATGTTATGGGCCTGAGATCGTCACATAAAGTTCCAAGCAACTTCCTGCTTTATCCGGTTGGCCCATATTCAGCACCAACCCAGAACTACCCCCTGTATTTATTTACATGAGCTACTTGCTTTATTCAAACTTCTTAACTAAAATTTAGAAGCTTATCAAATGTAAAAAATAAGTTATAACAAAATAGTAATAGGTAAGAAATAACGGCAGAGCAAAAGCAAAATGAAAGGACAGACAATGTATGCCGTAATATTCCCCAAACTTACTAAAGGTCAGCTATAAATTTAGCTCTGAGCTTCCTGGCAGGCATTAAAAGAGGAAGATGATCGTAGATAAAATATAAAGTCCCACCCTGGCAGAGTGGCTCACTTGGTAGGATCATTGTCCTGTACACTGAAGGGCTACAGATTCGATCCCTGGTTGGGGAGTGTACAGGAGGCAACCAATCGATGTTTCTCTCTCTCTCCCCCATTCCTTTCCATCTAAAATCAATAAAAACATATCCTCAGGTGAGAATTTAAAAATGTTTTTAAATAAAATAAAATATAAGTTCTAATAGGTAAATAAAACAAAAGCTTAGGAGTTACATAACTATTCCAGGTACCAAGAACAGACAGAAATTTCTTCCATGAATACTCATATAGAAAACAATTTATAATGTATTAAATTATATCTTAAATAGCATCCTTACAGTTACTGTAATATGTTTTTGGAATTATATCTATACTATACTTCAACAGATAAATACTATGCCAAAATCCAATGCTTACTGCTTCTCCTTAAAGTTCATGAAGCACAACAGTAATCATGTTTGTTCTTCAATATTCCAGATTAACTGATATCACTATAAGCTGCATTGATTATAACATGAAATTCTTTTTTAAGATATATTTTATTGATTATACTATTACAATTGTTCCATTTATTTCCTCTATTTTGTTACCCTCCACTGCCCCTCCCACCAGAATTCCCCCACCTTAGTTTATGTCCATGGGTTGTATATACAAGTTCTTTGGCTTCTCCATTTCCCATAATATCCTTAACCTCCCCCTATTTTGTACCTACCATTTATGCTTCTTATTCCCTTTACCTTTTCCCCCCATTCTCACCCCTCCCCAACCCCTCCCCTCTGATAACCCTCCATGTGATTTCCATTTCTGTGGTCCCATTACTGTTCTAGTTGTTTGCTTAGTTTGGTTTGGGTTTTGGTTTTTAGGTTCAGTTGTTGATAGTTGTGAGTTTGTTGTAATTTTACTGTTCATATTTTTGATCATCTTCTTTTTCTTAGCTAAGTCCCTTTAACATTTCATGTAATAAGAGCTTGGTGATGATGAACTCCTTCAACTTGACCTTATCTGAGAAGCACTTTATCTGCCCTTCCATTCTAAATGATAGCTTTGCTGGATGGAGTAATCTTGGATGTAGGTCCTTGACTTTCATGACATGGAATACTTCTTTCCAGCCCCTTCTTACCTGTAAGGTTTCTTTTGAGAAATCAGCTGACAGTCTGATGGGAACTCCTTTGTAGGTAACTGTCTCCTTTTCTCTTGCTGCTTTTAAGATTCTTACCTTCTCTCTCTCTCTCTCTCTCTCTCTCCTTCTCTTTAATTTTGGATAATGCAATTATGATGTGTGTGTGCTTCCTTGGTGTGTGCTTCCTTGGGTTCAACTTCTTTGGGAGTCTCTGAACTTCCTAGACTTCCTGGAAGTCTGTTTCCTTTGCCAGGTTAGGGAAGTTCTACTTCATATGTTTTCAAATAAGTTTTCAATTTCTTGCTCTTGTTCTTCTCCTTCTGGCACCCCTATGATACAGATGTTGGAATGTTTAAACTTGTCCTGAAGGTTCCTAAGCCTCTCCTCATTTTTTTGAATTCTTGCTTCTTCATTCTGTTCTAGCTGAATGTTTTCTTCCTTCTGCTCCAAACTGTTGATTTGAGTTCCAGTTTCCTTTCATCCACTGTTGGTTCCTGTACATTTTTCTTTATTTCACTTTTCATAGCCTTCACTTTTTCCTCTATTTCATGACCATACTCTACCATTTCTGTGAGCATCCTGATTACCAGTGTTTTGAACCCTGCATCTGATAGGTTGGCTATCTCTTCATCGCTTAGTTGTATTTTTTTCTGGAGCTTTGATCAATCTTTCATTTGGGCCATATTTTTTTTGTCTCGGCATGCCTGTTATTCCTGTTATGTAGTAAGGGGTGGAGCCTTAGCTTTTCGCCAAGGCAGAGCAACCCATGTTGCTACCTTGTGATGCTGTAGGTGGGGAAGGAATCCAATAGGGAACAACGCTGCTTGCTCAACCCTCAGCTGGCTTTCAGTCACTTCCTCCGCTACTCACAAGCAAACTGTGCCCTTCTGGTGCTGATTCCCAGGTGGGGGGGTTTGTGTATGTTCTAGGATCCTGTGGGTCTTTCCAATGAACTCTTCTGTGAGGTTTGGAATTTCTCCTGTCACTACAACCCCCACAGGTATTTTCAGTCAGAGGTTTTGAGGCTTTATTTCCCTGCGCTGGAATCCTGGGTTGCATGGTCTGTCTTGCTCCCCATTTGTCCCTCCTGGTTTATCCACATGCAAATATAGGACCACCCCATCTGCCAGCCATCACCCTGCTGCAAGTCCTCTCTGCCCCAGCTGCCCACCTCTGCCCCTTCTACCAGTCTGGGTGAATACTTCTTCTTTAACTCCTTGGTTGTCAGACTTCCATACAGTTTGATTTTCTGGATGTTCTGGTTATTTTTTGTTTTTAAATTTGTTTTTGTCTTCCTTTTGGTTGTGTGAGAAGGCAAAGTGTATCTACCTATGCCTCTATCTTGGCCAGAAGTCTACAACATGAAATTCTGTTTTTCTATGTTTAGTCTTCAGAGTTTGTGCATTCAAATATTTATAAAATAAAAAACTAAATTTTACTGAAATCCTAATAGAAGAATCTTGGAGGCATGATAAACTTTCTCTGAAAATGTCAATTTGGCATGCTTCTGGGACCAAAATGGCAAAGAAAAGCAGGGCTTTCAGCTAAAATAAGCAAATAAAACTGTCCTGCTTCAAGGGGGTGTAAAAAGAATAGTACCAGGTAAGGATTATACATCTTCAAAATCAGTGGTTAGGGTTATGTTTTAAGACAAAGCTATAATCAAGCAGCCTAAATTGACAAGTTAAATACAAATACAGCACTGTAAACTGTGAATTCTTTTATTGATGGCTCCTAGTTCACTTCATGTACTATTTCTATATAGTTTATTCCTAATTCCAGCTCTCCTGGGAATGACTAATCTAGCTGATCTATTAGCACAAGTACTATTACCAAAAAGATTTTATGTCCATAGAGACTTAGTCTGTGCCTGATGGTAGAACAAAATACCATAAACTGGGTGGTTAATAAACAGCAGAAATTTTATATCTCACAGTTCTGGAAGCTGGGAAGTTCAAGATCAAGGTGCCAGCAGATTCAGTATCTGGGGAGAGCCCAATTTCTCATATTCTGCCATCTTCTCAGTGTGTCCTCAAGGAATCCTCTCTGGGGCCTTTCTTATAAGGAGAGGCCAATCCCATTTGTGAAGGATTAACCATCATGACCTAATCACCTCCCAAAAGCCCCCCCTCCGAATACAATCACGTTGCAGTTAGGATTTTAACATATGAATTTTGGAGGGAAATACACATTCAATCCATTTTGTATGGATTACATACAGGGTGGGGCAAAAGTGGATTTACATTTGTTCCTATGGAAAATAATAAAATAATAAATAATAATACAAGAATAAACTCACAAACTAACAACTGTAAACCTACTTTTTCCCTACCCTGTGCTTATATATACATATAATATCATAAATATTTATTAAAAGTCTAATTCACAGAAAACACTCTATCATGTAATTCACACACAAAATATCTTAATGTTATAGAAGGAAATGAGGATTCCTGAGCTACCTCCGCCTGTGAAGCTCATCTCTCTCACCCTGTGTTGGCAGCACTGTATTTTTTGGTACTCTTCCTCCTGGGGAGTCCACTGCATCAGCTTCATGTCCATGGAGTGAGCTCAGACAGACCTAAACCCTGCATTGTGGACAGCTCCCTGCAGAAGCTGTTGGACATTAATATGTTAGGGTTTTTGAGGCCTTTTTCACCAGACTGTTAAAGTTACTTTGGTTGACCCTACCTCTTAGGAAAAACTTGGTACTTATATAACTCCACACACCTACATTTTGAAATAAGAGATCTTTAACAACCACCAGAGACCTTCAAAAATCAACACTGAAATCAAAGTCTTGTCCTCCACATTAATTTGGTGCTCAGCAGTAGTTTCTGTTTCTACTTCCCAGAAATTCTACTATTTTTTTCAAAAGACTTTTATGGAGTTCAAATTCCTTCACTTCATCAGAGGTTGTTTTTTGGAGTCTGAAATGATCTGACCTAAGGATGTATCAGTAATACCAGCACACAAATATACTTGACTGTGAGCTCCTTCAGTGTAGGGTCTATGGCTTATTCAACTCAGGGTCTCTTGTACCTAACTCATCGTGCCTGGTGAAAGTGATAGGCCCAAAATAAGGGTTAAATAAACTGAGCTGAATATGTAAATAATTTATCATGAGAAATAGAACAACTAAGGGTACCTCATCATCTCAGCTAATCAACATAATTGTTTCTGCAAGAGAAATCTAATCGAGGTCAGAAGATAGCCTAGATACCATAAGGAAAATGATCTTAAGACATTTTAAAGAATAATTTCATAAAGCTGGAGTACCTTTGTAAATCACCTCATCAGGGATAGCAAGTGGCAGGAATACACTAGCCAAATGAATGACATTAATAGTTACAGTTGATAAGAATTTTAATATAGATCCCAGAAAGACGGGAGGCAGTGGCAGCATAACTTTTCCATCTTTCCAAATCCTCACATGAACACAGGAAGAGACATCAGATAGCAAAGTTAAAAGTGCATGAACAATATTTATTTAAAAATTGGATAATAAGGTATACTTACAAACCACTGTATGCACATGAATGCCAGGAACCACTAACAGCCACAAACTTACATGGTATCAATGTCCCTTTAGTTAGAGAAATAAAGTAGCCATCAGCCAGCTTCTGACTTGAGAACCAAAACCCTTTTTTCAGGCCCTCCAGAAAGGAGATGCTGATTTGGAGTTAGGAGTGCTAGGAAAGAGCAGAACAGTGCAGGGGAAGTGTTTGGGAATGCAATCAATTGAGCGGAACAGAGGGAAGGAACTTCTAAACCAAAGTTATGTAGGAAAACAAAGCAAAAAACCTGAGAGCAAATCACCATGTCTTTTAAATTTAACAATATAGTTTATTTAACCCACTATATCCAAAATATTGTCATTTCAACATGAACTCAATATAAAAATATTAGATCATTTACTTCTTTTTTAGCAAGACAACACATTTTTAACACCACATAAAATTAAGAGCTCTTTGAAATTAAAAAAAAAAACTTTCCTAATCCTCCAGTCAATATGGTGCCATAGGTAAACATGGCTTGCCTCTTCTCACAGCCACATCAAAATTACAAGTAAAATACAGAACAACCATCACTCAGAACCATAAGAAATCGAGTTTAATGGAAGTCTGACAAACTACAGAATTAAAGAAACCATGTCCTTCCAGACTGGTAAGAGGGGCACAGATGTGAAACAGTTTGGTCCTATATCCACATGTGGTAGATAAAAATTCAGGAGGGATATCTCAGGATCAAGGAGTCCTAGACCACACCAGGACCCCCAGTCCAGGGTTCCAGTGCCAGGAAGGTAAGTCTCCACAACTTTTGGCTGCAAAAACCAGGGGGGATTGAGTAGCTAGAAGAAACTTCTGGAGTCCTAAACAGTTCCTCTTAAATGACCCACACATGGACTCACAGACTCAGACTCACTCCCGCTGAGTCCCAGCACCAGGGTAGCAGCTTAAAAGGCACCAATAGCATATGTGGAGAAAGTGAAGTATATGGCATCAAAGTAAGAGCTCAGAGACAGCTTTCTCCCAGACAGAAAGGTAGGCAATCTATTAGATGCAAAGTTCAAAACACTGGTTATAAGGATGCCCAAGGAACTTAGTGAGGATCTCAACAGTATAAAAAATATAGTCAGAAATGCACACTAATTGAAATAAAGAACAATTCACAGGGAAAGAACAGTAGCGTGGATGAAACCAAGAATCAGATCAATGATTTGGAACATAAGGAAGCAAAAAACAAC
This sequence comes from Trachops cirrhosus, assembly GCA_028533065.1. Taxonomy (NCBI): domain Eukaryota; kingdom Metazoa; phylum Chordata; class Mammalia; order Chiroptera; family Phyllostomidae; genus Trachops; species Trachops cirrhosus. The sequence continues at coordinate 103,124,342 of CM052539.1, read as the reverse complement.
CAATCAGGACAACGAGAAGGAAAAAGAATCCAAAATTGAAACTAATATAAGCAATATCTGGGACAACTCCAAGAGGTTCAACATTTGCATTATAGGGGTGCGAGAAGAAGAAGAGAAAGAGCAAAAAATTGGAACTCTATCTGAAAAAAATAGTGAGAGAATACTTCCCTAATTTGGTGAAGGAAATAGACATGCAAGTCCAGGAAGCACAGAGAGTCTGAAACAAGGTAGATGAAAAGAGGCCCACTACTAGACACATCATATTAAAATGCCAAAGGTTAAAGATAAAGAGAGAATCAAAAGCAGCAAGAAAAAAGCAGGTAGTTATATATAGGGGAGTTCCCATAAGGCTGTCAGCTGATTTCTGAAAAGAAACTTTGCAGGCTAGAAGGGATTGGCAAGAAATATTCAAAGTAATAAAAGGCAAAGATCTACAGCCAAGGCTGCTCTACCCAGCAAAGCTATCATTTGGAATCAAAGGGCAGATCAAGAGCTTCCCAGACAAGAACAAAACTAAAGGAGTTCGTCATCAACAAACCATGATTATATGAAATGTTAAAGGGACTTATTTAAGAAAAAGATCAAAACTATGAACAATAAAATGGCAATAAATACAAATCTATCAACAATTGAATCTAAAAAACAAACTAAACAAACAAGAACTGAGACAGAATTTTGGATACAAAGAACATTTTGATGGTTGCCAGATGGGAGGGCAGTATAGGGGAGAATGGGTGAAGAGGTGAGGGGATTAAGAAGTACAAATAGGTAGTTACAGAATAGCCATGGGGATGTAAAGTACAATATAGGAAATGGTGCAGCCAAAGAACTTATACACATGACCCATGGACATGAACAATGGTGTGGGGATAGCCTGAGGGTATGGGGATGCTGGATGGAGAGGGGCAAAGGGGGGAAATTGGGACAAATGTAATAGCATAATCAATAAAATAAAATTTAAAAAAGAAAAAAACAAATAGGTGAGATCATTATGACTGCTTCCAAGAAAAAGAATCAGAAGTTAAAGAATCAGGACAATTACCATCCAGCACACACAAAAATACTCCCATTGGGGTGCTCGTCTACAGTAATGATACAGACAACTATAAGCCATTTACTGAGCACTGTCTGTGTGCCAGGCACTGCAGTGAGCATGTCTTGAAGTGGCATCATTTACTTCTCACAGTAATCCTGAGTATTAGCCCCATTCACAGACGTGTAGCTGAGGTTTGGAGGCCAGCAGTAACTCTAACCACATGCAGATGCCAGCGACCAATGCCTGCCATCTCCCCACCAGGCCTCTCTGCTTCCTGACTCCCCTTCAAACCACACAGATAGTGTATTCATTAAACTGCAAAGGTGCTAGGGAAAAAGAAGCGCTGAAGACAGGCACAAGCCACATAGCAGCGTTCTGACCTACACCCTGGCCCTCTCCCCAGGCTGCAGACCACATCCTCTCCAACCTCCCAACCTGGACAATGTGGCCAGGAGAAAAAAAAAACTTTCCTGAAATCCACCTCATTTATAAAAGTTCATAAGATTCAATTTTATGCAAAAATGAGGTAAGATAAAGTATCAAAGTCAAAATCCAAACAAATATTATTTAAAACTGAGAGTAAAAGATAAATATCACACAAACATACACACACTCTCTTCACATTATGGTTCATGCGCAGGCCTGAGAATGTATAATCCTTCTTTTTGCTGATAGCCTCTCCTTTACATGAAGAACCATGCACTATCAAACATCCACTACAAAGAGAATTATATATACATAATTTTTCCAAGAAATGAACCATGAACCAAGGAGCTCTATATGGGTCAGAATCAGCAAAATTGCTACAGCCTTTATTAGGGTAGCCTTGCCTGACTTGTTATCTGGCATGGTGACCTCCTTGTCAGCCTAGAAAATTCACATTTATTCTTCAAGCCTCAGTTTACTTCTCCAAAGCATATGCAGCAAGAGCAAACAGGGGTGCTCAGCACCCAAGAAACATTGCTTCTTTATATATATATATATTTTATTGATTATGCTATTACAGTTGTCCCATTACCCCCCTCATTCCCCTCCACCCTGAACACCCTCTCCCACCCACATTCCCCCCTTTACTTCATGTCCGTGAGTCATAAGTTCTTTAGCTTCTACATTTCCCATACTATTCTTGCCATCCCCCTGTCTATTTTCTATCTACCATCCATGCTACTTATTCTCTGTACCTTTTCCCCCTCTCTCCTCCTCCCACTCCCCTGTTGCTAACCCTCCATGTGATCTCTATTTCTGTGGTTCTGTTCCTGTTCTAGTTGTTTGCTTAGTTTCTTTCTGTTTTTGTTTCAGGTGTGGCTATTGATAATTGCGATTTTGCTGTCATTTTACTGTACATGTTTTTT
>CM052539.1:103068605-103121454 GCA_028533065.1 Trachops cirrhosus | reverse complement strand
TTCATCTAGTTTGTGACCAAAATCAACCAGTTCTGTGAGAATCCTGATCACCAGTGCTTTGAACTGTGCATCTGATAGGTTGGCTATCTCTTGGTCACTTGAAAGGATGGGTTCTGGGGCTTTCAATTCTTCTTCTGTGTGAGCCATATCTCTCTCTCTCTCTTTCTCTCTCTCTCTCTTTTTTTTTTTTTTGGTCTTGTCGTACTTGTTATGTATGAGGGGCGGAGTCTTAGGTGTTCACCAGGGCTGGGCACCCCAGTCTCTGGGTTATGACACTGTATGTGGGGGCAGGGTCCGAGAAGGCACAATGGCGCTTGCTCTGCTCTCCATCAGACCTCAGTCCCTTCCATCGCTTCCCCCTAGCAAACTGGGCCCCTTTGGTGCCAATTCCCATGTGGGTGGGCTTGTGCACCCCTTGGGACTTTCCTTTTCAATCAGTGCCCCAAGGCTCTAATTTCCCAGTGCTGGGATCCTGGATTGCGCACAGTGCCTTGCTTCACAATTGCTGCCTTGCTGGGTCTGCCCATTGCCACCCCTTGGCCGGGTCTGCCAGCCGCTGCTTGCATGCCCAGTGTCTGCCTGCTGCGGTCTTGCATGCCTCAGTTGCCTTGCGTGCCCCAGTTGCCTTGTGCACCCCGGTTGCCTTACACGTCTGGTCCCAATACTCTCTGCTCTCTGCTCCATGACCCACACCCAGCTGCCCAACTCCACCCCTCCTACCATTCTGGATGAACATGTCTATTTTAACTCCTTGGGTGTCCAACTTACATATGGTTCAATTTTCTGTCAGTTCTGGTTGTTATTCTGTTTCTAAATTGTTGTTGTCCCTATCTTGATTGTGTGAGGGGGCACAGTGCGTCTACCTATGCCTCCATCTTGGCTGGAAGTCCTCTTTCAGACAAGAAAGTTTGCTTCTTAATATCATCTTTATTTGCACCCTTTGCAGTTAGCTCTCTGCCCCATGCTGTGCAAGTGTATCTTTCCTTTATGTCCAGCAGTATGTCTGGGACAGGCTGGACGTTCACACCTTTGCTAAATGTCAAGGCATATCAAAAGGGAAACAGAGTAACATAGACCTTGATTGGCTTAGACGACGTAAAATGTTCTCTGTCTTACAGTCCCCATTGCACCCTGTGGGGCCTTAGGCAAGGAGGGTGACTATGGAGTTCTCTTTTAATTCACAGAACTTCATTCCTTCTAATCTATACCAAACTCTCTTCTGGGCCAAGAGTCCCACATTTATCAGACACCATTTTGTCACATGGTCTGTTTTTGCACACTTTTGGGGCCAAGTGTTTGTCACATTGCCATCTCTGTGACAATTCCATATCCCTCTCCCACTTTTAAGAGTGATTATATTGTAACTACTTTGTCTTATTCAGTTCAAGCTGCTGTTATGAAATACCACAGACTTACAGAACAGACATTTATTTGTTCATAGTTCCAGAGCCTGGAAGTCCAAGGTCAGGAAGGCAGCATGATCAAGTTGATCGAGTCCTCTTAAGAGCTCTCTTCCTGCCTTGCCTTGCGGACGGCTGCCTTCTCACTTTGTGCTCATGTGGCCTTTTCTCTGTGCGTGCTCATGGAGAAAGACATATCACCTCTCTTCTCCTTCTCCTTCTTCTTATAAGGGCACTACTTTAACCATGAGGGTCTTGCTCTCATGACCTAATTCAATCTCAGTTACCTCCTAAAGATCCTACTTCCAAATGCGATCACATTCAGTATTAAGGTTGCAATATATGAATTCTGGAGGGACACACACATTCAGTCCATAACGCATCTGAATGATACAAGATAATCTCCCATTTTAAAGTCACCTGATTAGCAAATGTAATTCCATCTGAAACCTTAATTCCCCTTAGACATGTAACCTAATATTCACAGTCTCTTGGATTGAAATATACACATATTTGGGGGACCATTATTCTGTATATCACAATGGCTTTCTCAAAAAAAATTAACTAGTAAATAGCTGGCAAGAGCTAGAAAATATTAGTGAGGCAGCAATCTCCACACTTCTGATATTTTCTTCCTCAAAGGAGATCACTAACCCTAATTACTGGTTTCTCTCTGCTCAGAAGAGATAGACTGATTTATCTGAGTAGTAAATTTGGGAAGAGCAAATTGAGCATGCTTGGCTCAGAATCCCCTTCTTCCTTTTGGAAGTGAGATGCTCCTTCAAGGACTCTGCCCCTGCTGGGGGCTAGCACTAGAGGGTGGGTTGCAGGATGGGGCGTACCCTAAGCCCTGGACTGCCCTTCATGGGGGATGAGTGGGGTAGCCTGCTAACTCTGAGGCTCAGTATCTGCAAACCCATCAGAAGATTTGGTGATATCAAGAATAATTTGATATTTGGCCCCATCTCCCAACTCTTTGATTTCTCAAACTGTTCAGAATTCAGGTGAGAAAGAGAAGTACCTTTATTGAAACTCCACTGTAGACCTCAAGAGGAAGCACTTAATTCATATGATGCAATTTATTTTCCCAGGATGTCTCATTTCTCCATAAGTGGTTGTTTTTTTAGAACAGAGCTCATGCAGGAAACAGTATATGGCATGGTAAGGAGGAGTGTGGGTGTTGTATTAAGACTGCCTGGCTTCAAATGATGGTTCCACCACTTAAATATGTTATACTTGGCAAGGTACTTACCCTGTTTGTTCCTCCATTTCCCACCTGTAAAATAGGAATATTAATGCCTATGTCTCAGAATTGTGAGTAGTAAGGTCATAGAGGTAAAGCACCGAAAAGAGTGCCATTACAACAGTGCGCATTGTAAGCATTCAGTGCGTGCTATGTGTTGTTTTTCCCTGGATCTATTTGTATCCCATATTGTATGTAGTACAGGAATACTAAAACAACTTATTTTAGTAAAATGAAACAGGGTCCTTTGCAGCAGGGATGATGCCTTTGTATTGCCAGGAAAAGTACTGCACCTAGCACAGAACAGAGCTTAATGCATGTTTGCTGGGTTAAGAAACAAAATGAGAAATAACAGTGAAAACTAAGGTAAGAAAATTATTCTGCAACACAACACAGTTTGTTTTATTAAACTTAACAGCATGCTAGGGCTTAGTTTCCACTTTGTGAGAAATTCAAACAAATAATGTTTTTTTAAGGTAATGGCAAGTGCATTCTGTCTAATTTTGCATCAGGAACTGTATTCCAAGCATAATCTCACAGCATTCTACTACTGCCTGATGCAATCACAAGGCATTGCTCCCCTCTAGTGGAATATATTGTGTAGTGCACATAAAGGTGGCCACTGACTTACCTTTTAAAAAATTATTTTTACTCAAATTGTTTTCCAAAATACTCATACATTTTCAAAAACTATTTCAAAATTTGCATTAACACCTCAGGTCACAAATTTATTTGCATCCATAATATAATCCCTTTGGGAAATCAGTCAAATTAATGTTTCACTTTTTAAAATTTTACATCAATAAACTGCAAAGTAAACAGAAGTGAAATTGCAACTAAACAATGTCATAAGTAAAGAATGTAATTTGAAAAGTATAACAAGTCTCAAGGGTAGTTCAGTTCCATTATAACTTAAATATGCGTGGTTAAGCACTCTGGCTTCTAACTTTAATTTTCAATTCTGTTTTTTAGATTGCTAAAGTTCCACAGAAGAGTCACAGAGTCCTCAACTCAATTTTCTGAGCATCTGGAGTGTGCAGAAGTTGGGGACAAGAAGGTAGGTGGAGTACACCAAAATTAAAAAATCTCTGCATGTAAAAAGAAGGTACATGGACATATGTATCATTAAGTGAAATAAAAAGCAAACAGTCAGAATATTATTCTATTCATGGTACAAATTCAAAGATATAAGAGTAAGAAGGTTTGCTCCAGGAAAGCATCCTAAAGTGGGTGGTAAATGAATGGGGTCTTGTAGAATGAATGGATAAAATTTAACAAAAATAAACAAGGGAAGAGCTACCTTAGATGGAAAAGAAAATGTGAACTAATAATACACAGTAAAAAAATAGGTTGAATTTTGGAAAAGATAACTAGCTAGGTATGGCTGCAGTACAGGTGTATTGAGAAATGAAGTCAGAAATACAGGCTCGTTACCAGTCATGGAGGACTTGAATGCCATCCAAGAAAACTGGACCTTGATCTCTCTACCATGAACAGTTAGTAAACATTTTACAAGAGGTTACAATAAGATCCACATTTTTAGGAAAAAAATTGCTGTAATTCAGAAGACACATTGGAAAATGGGGAAACCCAAAGTGAAGGAGACCAGTTTGAATGCCAGTGCGATAGCCCAGGCAGCAGAATCTGAGCTCTAGCTGTAACAGTGACAATAGAGAAAAAGACACCAAGGTAAGATGTTTCAGGAAGAAAGCCGCAGTCCTGATTAGAGGTGGGAGTGAGGTGAAAAAATAATGAAAACAGGAGTGACTTAAGAGGTCTCGGAGGTCTTGAGTCTCGGCAGCTAGAAAGACTTTGAAGCCAGTGAGGCAGAGAGCACAGAGGAGACAGCCTGACAGTAATTCCCAGATGTTGTCTATCTGCCACATGTGGCTAAAAGACAAAGTTCTAGTATCCACCTTTTATAAATGTTACAGTATATCACCATTTAAATAAAGGAAGAAGAGGGAGATAAAAATATGTAAGTTTATGCTCCGATTTCTGTTAAGTTTTTAACAAAAATCTAAGTCACATAATGCTTCTGTGCCTTATGATTTTCGTAGGTAACATAAAATTACAAGACCATGAGAAGTTTCCAAAGTCCACGTCAGGTCTAAATTTTATAATTCTTTAATCCTGTGATTAGTTAAGGATATAAGTGTTTGAGTTGCCATCCAGTAAATACCTTATAACCCAGGTAATTTAGAGCTTAGAGGAATATGGAAACTGTCCATAAAGAGGTAAAACTAAAGTCATAGAAAAGAAGAAAGGCATAAGAAACAAAATTTTATAAAGACAGATAAGGGACAAAGCCTGTGGACAGAAACTTAGGGAGCCTGACCATCTCATCCTAGGAATGACGCAACCATGTACCCAGTTACCCAAGCCAGAAGAAATCTAGAAGTCATCTTTGACTCCATCCTCACTACCCACCTTTCCAACTGACAATATTTCTAATCAATCCACTTCTCTCCATCCCACAGCTGTTTCTCTAACACAGGCTACCATCATCTCTACATAAGTGGCTAAAATAGCCTCTTTTTAAGAAAAATAAGTTATTTTTAAAGTGATGGTACAAAATTCATAAATTACCATAAGGTATATGATAAACATTTCCCTCTCACCTTCTATACATACGTATAGTTCCCAATCTTTTGCTTTTACAAATTACAAAGAATATCTTCTCATTGACTTTTCTCTCACATTTTCAAGTGTATCCATGGGCTAGCTTTAAGTTACAATTGACTTAATCCTCTATTTCATTGGGCAGTATCTATTACAGGATCCATAATACCAACAATGATCAAACTGGTATATTTCCTTTTCTGTTCCATGCCCCTCCTCACTCCAACACCTAATTTTCATGCACTAAAATTTATTCCTTAGTATTTATCTTTAAATTTTAATATATATTTATACTTCTAGTACTTCATTTATCAGCTTTAAATAGGTTTTGCCTTCCAATTGCAAAAGGTACTATACCAGTTACCATGTTTTCTCTGACTTTTTCATGTTTTGTTTCTTCTATCATTTCCACCTTGTCCAAGTTTATAAAATAATCTAATCATAGCCCCATTGTTATTTCCATCTTGATCCTACATTTAATCATAGTGGCCTCACTGCCACCCCTTTTGTCTGTTTATTGGTTGTTGAAGTTTTCCCTTTAGAATCTTCATGAAAGCCATCTGTTATAAAGACTAGTGGATATTATGTTCTCTGACTTTTTGAATGTTCAGAGATATCTGTTGTTTTTATATTAAAATAATTACTTTGCCCTGGCTGGTGTGACTCAGTGGATTGAGCACCAGCCTTTGAAGCAAAAGGTCACCAGTTTGATTCCCAGTCAGGGCACATGCATGGGTTGCGGGCCAGGTCCCCAATAAGGGGTGCACAAGAGGCAACCACCATTAATGTTTCTCCCCCTTTCTTTCTCCTTTCCTTCCCCTCTCTCTAAAAATAAATAAATAAATAAATAAATAAATAAATAAATAAATAAATAATAAATAATAAATAAAATAATGACTTGGCTGGGAATATATTTCTTTAGTCTATATTCTGTTCCTTCAGGAATTTTAAGTATTGTTCCACTGTTTCCTAGTATTGATTGTTGCTCTGAAGTATGAACCAGCCTGTTCTTTTTCCTTGTATGAAATTGGATCTTTTTGCCTAGTTGCACAAAGGGGTCTTAATATTTGAGATCCAGTAATTTTTTTCAGAATATGATGTCTGTGCTGATCATTCTGTGTCTAGTTTTCCTACATGCCTTATGACTTTTCCATAGAGCTAAGAATTCTTTTGTTTCTAGAAAAAAATTCTTGAATTATATATTTAAATATTGGCCTATTTCATTCAATCTATATATACCCTTCCATGTATGCTAGATCTTCTTTATCTTTCCTATCAATTATTTTGTCCCAACTTCCTATAAATTTTTTGTGGATTCTGTCTCATTTTTCCTGCTTTTCTTTTTTATTTTTCTTTTGTTTTTGCAGTGCCATAACTGGGGATGCAACCCACAATATTGGTACATAGGGATGACGCTCCAAATAGCTGAGCTACCTGGCCAGGGCTGTCGCTTTTCTTAATCCTGTCTACCCTCCTTTTCTCTAAGGTATCTCTTCTGTAGAACTGCTCTTTGCCAGTTTTGTCTGAAATATGCAGATGCAAGCAGTGTCTTTCTATATATGCTTATACTCTTATTTAACTGTAACTGCTCTCAGTAACACAACCTCATATATTGTAATTCAAAGTTATAGAGTTCATCTAATTTCTATTCATAGATTGAATTTGAAATTTTTTGGTTTCTTGCTCTTCTTATCTTGCATTGATTTCTGAGAGAATAGTGTAATGCCACTTTTATTTGGCCATTTTAAAAATGGAAGTCTTTATAATAGGGTTTTGTTCTAATAATAGGGTTTTACTAGTCTCCCTAACTGCAATCTTTTCCTTTAATCCATTTTTCAATTCCAATAAGAACGATCTAATATGCAAATCTGGTCAAGTCAGTACCCTGCAAGAAAACCTTTTATGATTCTGCATGAAATTGGAATAAAGACCAAACATTTCTATGATCTGGCCCCTTTCTATCTCTCCTGCCAAATCTATTTTTCTGCAGCCCCTTCATACTCAGTATCACAGCATATTTAATTTCATTATTCCAACTCTCCATGACCTATTTTGCCTCCCTTCATGCACTGTACTCTTTCTGCCTGGAATATTGCATTCCTGATCTGACACTGACCACTCTATTTTCTTCTTAACTCCTAGTAACCCTTCAGTTCTCAAAATGATAATAATAATGAGCTGCCATTGTTGTTGTTTACTAAGGAACTGTGCTAAGCAATGTATACTATTAACTCATTTACTGTTATGGGAAACCAATGAAATTAGTACTATTATTGTCCCCATTTCAAATATGAGAAAACTAATGGTGGAAAAGATTAAGAAATTTGTCCATGGTAACAAAGCTAGCAGATGCTGGAGCTGCAGCTGGACTCCAGCACCCAAAGGCCCTACAACATCATGCTGCTTTTATGTTTCTGCTCCTCACCCCTCAACTTTGGGTTAGGGGGCCTCGCCTACGTTCACCAACAGCTGTTTGTACTTCTCCAATCCTAGTTCTTATTCTTAACACATGGCATTACAATTGCTTGTTTTCTAGAACAGGAGACTCTTGAAGTTAAAAACTATATCTGTCTTGCTTTTACTGTATCTACCTTGTATGATATATAGCAAATGCTCAATAAATATTTTTGAAATGAAAAATTATTTTTCCCAGGATTGAGAAATGGGAACATTTTTAAAAAGTGGGAGAATGTGCAAAGAGGTCAATATCATTAAAAGCCTTTCCCTCAGAGGTAACATTGCTAACAGCATTGCAAACATCGTCAAAGTCAAGTCGCTTGCCAGGACCCGCAGAGCTGTCCCACCAGAGCTGTCTCCTCCTTTTACCTCAGAAACGAGAAAAAGGAGGAAGATTCTATGTTGTGATAACATTGTAATAGATAAATTTCACATTTTTAAATTTTGTAAATAGTTCCTTTTAGGAAGGCCTCTTTGAATGCCTGACCTGAGCAAAAATATTAAGATGGAAACCATTCAGTTAGACTGCTTAATCACAGTGAAGCCAAAAAAAGAATGGATTATAAAAAAGAATGAAATCTTACCATTTGCAACAGAATGGATGAACCTACAGGGTATTATGCTAACTGAAATAAATCAGTCAGAGAAAGACAGATACCATGTGATTTCATTTATATTTGAAAAACAAACAAAAAAGAAACAAACTAAATAAAATAAATAAACGAACACAATTAAAACAGACTCATAGATGCAGAGAACAAACAGACTGATGGTTGCCAGAGGGGAGAGGAGTGGGGCTCTGGGTGAAAAGGGTGAAGAAATTGAGAAGTACAGAATGGCGGTCACAAAATAGTCATAGGATGCAAAGTACAGCACAGGGAACATATTCAATAATATTGTAATAACTATATACAGCGCCAGGTGGGTACTAGAAATATCGGGGAGTATACTTTGAAAATTACATTATTGTCTAACCACTATGTTATAAAACTGAAACTAATACAAAATAATATTCAATGTAAACTTTAATTGAAAAATAAAATACATAAATGAATTAAAAAGAATGGATAAGCTAACCCAGTTTAGACTTGTTCGGGATCACCTACAGTTTTCCTAACTTAGATCAGGGCAGCCGCTGCCACCCAGGGGCTCTGACATTCTTCTCTCTTCTGTTGCTCCTTGTGGTAAGTCATCATCAGTTTAGACAAGTTATCAGAAGCCACAATAACATATTCACCCAATCTTCCTTAGTAAATTACGGCTTTTCTGTCATAATCATTCAGGAATTAAAAGTTACAAGTTCTTTGCAGATTCAGACACCACATATATACATCGAGCCTTTTCTCTTGGAAGATGGCATTAACTGATCTTCTTCAATAAGTCTAAATCTTTGTGATTTACGATTAGATTAGTTTCTTAAATATGACCGCAAAAGCACATATCACAAAGGAAAAAATAAATTGGACTTCATTAAAATTTAATACCTTTGTATTTCAAAGGATATGATCAAGAAAATGAAAAGATAACACACAGCATGGGAGAAAATACTTGCAAGTCACACATTTCATAAGGGTTTTATATCTAGAATATATAATTCTTACAGCTCAATAATAAAGAAACAAGTAACCCAATTAAAAGTGGGCAAAGAATCTGAACAAACATTTCTTCAAAAAAGATATACAAATGGCCAATAAATACATGAAAGATGCTCAACTGCATTAGTCATAAGGGAAATGCAAATCAGGGCCACAAAGATATACCACTTCATACTCATTAATATGGCTAAAATAATAAAAACATAGTAACAAATATTGACAAAGATGTAGAGAAATTGGAACACCCATACACTGCTGATGGGAATCTAAACTTCTCCAGGCACTGTAAAAAAAGTCTGGTAGTTCCTCAAAAGATTACAGAGACACAGAGAGCTACCAGTTCCACTCCTAGGTATATACAAAAGAGAATTTAAAATATAAGCCCACACAAAAACTTGTACACAAGTGTTCATAGCGATATTATTCATAATAGCTAAAAGGTAGAAAAAACTTAAATGTCCATCAGTTGGTGAATGGACAAATAAAACGTGGCATATCCAAATAATGGAAATCATCTGGAACTAAAAAGAAAATGAAGTACTGGTGTAAGCTACAACATTGATAAGCCTTGAAAACATCAAGTGAAGGAGTCCAGATATAGGATATATTGTATGATTCCATTTATGTGAAATGTCTAGAATAGGCAAATCTATAGACAGAGAAAATAGGTCAGTAATTGCCCAGGGCTGGGATGAGTTGGGGAAGAGGTGGGGACAGGAATGCGGAAGGACTGCTGGTGTCTGTAGGATTTATTTTTTGGAGTGTTAAAAATATTCTAAAATTAGATTGTGGGGACTGCAAAACTCTGCAAATATATAAAACCACTGAACTACATATAATAAATGAGTGAATTTTATGGTATGTGAAATATATATTAATAAAACTATTTTTAAGTATGTAACACACAGCCTCATGCTTAAAGAACAACAATTTCCCAGACACCAATCAAAAAGAACAAAGCAAAGCAAAAACAGAATACCATTTTTCCTATATAACCTACAGATTCTTAATTGGGTTTAAGTATAGGCAGAATAATACTTTGAATTCAGTTCAAAGTTGCTATCACTTTGGTTTACTAACAATACAGTAAGTAAATGAGATAAATAATATAAATGAGAAAGGATGCAAAAGGTTTGACTTAGCACTCCACTGACCCTTTTGTATGTTATGAATATATAACCAAAATTTAATGGTCCTGGCTGTCCATATGAAGTTAGATATTGCAGGTTAAAGTGAAATTGGAAGTCAGCGTTTGTGCTGCCTGTCACTACCAGAACCAATAAGTAGAGACAAGGATTGAATCTTTATGGGCACTTTATTCAGATGCTGGCAATCTGAGAAGACCATGGGTTACATACCCTCAAAAACCATCTTAACATCTTATCTCAAGCTGACCTTTTTATATGGAAAATAAAGGGTAGATAAGGGGGGTTTGGAAAAAAAGGTTAATTGAATAAGAGTTGCAGTCCAGTGGAGAGTTCCCTAGTACTTCTTTATCTGTTGATTAACAACTCTTTATCTGGTTACCATGTTTCCCCCTGAAACACAATGGCTCACATTCCATCTCCATTGTGTACCCTTCCCCCTGGACCACAAATGTTGAGTTGACCTCCTGGAGTCACTAGGTCATGTTTTCCAGTTCCTGGAACAACAGCTTTCCACACGCCTTAATCACTTAAGCCTATCAACCATGACTGAAGCTAAAATCTTTAACTCTTGAATTCCCCTATCAAAAGGTGCACAAAAAATGTAATTCTCTGTGTGTTTTATATAACCTTAAGATCCAACAACAAATCACAATAGAATTGATAAACAAAAGAGGTGAAAGACAAATACCATATGATCTCATCTTTAACAGTAACCTAATCAACAGAACAAACAAACAAGCAAAATATAACCAAAGACACTGAAATTGAGAACAGGCTGACAGTGAAAAGAGGTATTTCTTTAAGAAGCCTGTTCAAATGAACATTGAAAAAAATGCTGCAAAGAAAGTATAACTGAGTGTAAGAGGACTCAAGAAAGAGGGCTCAATATTGAAAATTGAAACAGAAATATAAGCATATATAGAGAAGATTGAAATAATATTGTAAAAAAATACTTTATGGTCATTAAATTCTAAATCTGAGAGAAAAGGGAATGTTTTTCTAAGTAAAGTTGAGTTATAAAAAATTTTTTAAGTACAGGGAGAAAAATCTAGGTACATCAATATCATAGAATAAATTGGAAAATCTATAGATACGTACACAACAATCATATCCCCTCTGCCCAACAAAGGAACCAGACCACGTGATTTTACAAATGAGTTTCAGTAAAGACTGAAGAACAGATGGTTCATATGTAAACTGTTTCAGGGCACAGAAAACAATAATAAGCTTCTAAAATCATTTTATAAAACTAGCATAATCCTGATAATAAAACCTGACAAAACAAGAAAAGGTAACAAAACACCAAATTCCCTGGTTAATAAGATACAAAACATCCTAAATAAAATGTTAACAACTGATTCCAGATTTGTATTAAGAGACAAATGTAGGATGACCAAGCAAGTTTTGTGCAGGAAAAAGAAACCGCAAAAGAAGCCCGACAAGCTTAGAAACAGAAAGTAGCCATATAGGATGGTCTTAGAACTTTTACCCAAAAGTGAGTCATGGTGTGTAATCATGTCCTATGTCTGCATCTTCCCTGACAAAGGTCAATCCTTACCTTAACTGAACCTGTCTATTTTCTTTTTCTATTTATGATACCATACTTTGTAACGTCAGGGTAATTTCCTTTTTCCAGATTCCTCAGAGCATGATCTCCCACCAGAGTAGGAGATCACAGAGCCCTTCATTGTGATTTTTATCTTGTTAATTGTTAACTGTTAACTTTCTTTTACCCACAAATGTAAAAGAGAATTACATCTCTATTTGTTTTACTTTTTATCCACTCCCAGAGATTTCCAGCTTTGCTTTCTGTGTGTCCCTAATCTATCATCAGTGGATTTCATATAACCCCTTATGCCTCCTCCTTTGATGGAAATGTATAAAATAAGGTTAAAAAACTGCCATTCTCTGGAGCATTTTCTCAATCCATTGAAATTTTGTTCCACAGCAATTGCCATCAGTTTGGTTCAAATAAACTTATAAAAGAAACACTTCATTGTTTCTTACATTGACATTTATTTGGTGCAGTGTGGCAGGATTCCAGAGATGACCTCGCAGACCAGGACCCATGCTAGAAGAAAGGAATGAGCCAGCACCATTTGCAATTGTGGCACCATTTGCAAAGCCGGCCTATGACCTTGTTAACATGACTGCCATTTTACTCTTCTGAGCTTATGTTCCCAGGGCTGAAAAATTACTGGAAAAGCAAGAACAGAACATGACTAACTGCTCCTCACAACTGCAAGCAAAAGATAACATTGGAGAAAAGAGCAGCTTACCAACCAAAACCTCCTGTGTAGCAATGCCCCTAACAGCCCAGCAGCCACAAAACAGCAACCCCTATCTTTTGTAATCCAATAAAAGCTCACAGTCCCAACTTTTCAGTGCTGGTGCATTTCTCTGTGCCTAGCCCCTTTCCTCCCTTAGAAAGTGAATAAGACTTTATTCTGTGCATTTTCTTCTCTTTGTGAATTCTTTCACAGCCCACGTCAATTGCCACTCTAACATTTTAGTGGCCCATATGGTGACATTCTCTATTTCTCTTTCTCCCCTATCTCCTGAAACTTGCAAGTAGGGGAGCAGTTGGCAGTGGAAGCTCATCCCAGGTTTACCCCCTAACCCTGTCTCTGAGAGGTTTGGAGAGAGAATTCTAATCCTTTTCCATCTCTCCAGACTCTGCAGACAGCTACTTCCTCACACCGCCCCCCGACCCAACACAGTCAGTGATTGTAAGTCTTTCTAAAGCTTGGGACAAAAACATTAGCTTTCTCAAGAGTAATAGCTTAGTACCCAATTTTGTCATAAACCTTGGCATCAGGTCTACCCTTCACTTTCCCAGAGTTTCAGCCATGAGGGACAACTGCGGAAAACTCCATCCCTTGGAATTCTCCTGGTCAAGGATGAAATGAGTTGTCCCAGACACAATCTGTTGTTCTGGTGGGACAGGGGGTGGCAATTCCCTCTAGTGGAGAGGAAAAAGAGGTTTTCCAAATGGCAGTCTCAGTAATTGAGGGGGCTCTTCAGGGAGGTACCTACCCATGGCCTCTGATGAAGCAGCAGGACAGCCATCACAGGCACTGGGGCCACAAACCTCCTTCACCTGCAAACAACAGGGTCACTGGAGAAAAAGTACCCCAAGAAAAAGCTGCAGCCACTCAGACTATGCCCAGTTTGTAAAAAGATGGGACACTGGAAGAGGGCTTGCCCTCTCTAAAGGGAGGAGATTGAACTCCCCCTCCAGAACGGTCAGGCACTCCTATGGTCTCTCCATACCCACAGACCTGCTTGGCCTCCTCCAGACATTGGACTGATGAGCCCCAGCATCGGACCAGGCTCCACTTTGCACCATCAAATTGGATGAGCCTCAGCCAACTCTCTCTGTTACAGGTAAGTTAGTTGATTTCTTAATTGATACCAGAACTCTGCTCTTCCAGAGTTTTGGGGGCCTTTGTCACCTTCTATCTCCATCACAGGGGCCAGAACAAGGCCTCAGGCCACACTACAAAACTCAGGTCTCCTCTGCACTCCAGGAGATCAGATCTTTGCTCATTCATTTCTAGCAATTCCCAATTGTCCCATTCTTCTCCTAAGAAAGGATGTGATGATGAAGCTAGACACTCAGATGTTCCTACACCTTCAAGCTTCTTTCCTAGGACTGCTGGGGACTTCTTCAACCCCAACTTCCCTCCTGGACTCCATTTCCCCTGAGGTTGTACACAGAGACCCATCTGAGGTCTGGAACACTGACACTTCTGGGAAGGCACACTCTCCCCTTAAGCAACAACTCACCAAACTCTCACTAGTACTCAGTCAAAACTGGATAGAACTCCTTCCCTATGCACTTTTCAGACTCCACATCACTCCCAGGGCTCCTCTCTTTATCAACTCCTTTGAGCTCATGTATGGCTCATGTAAGGACCTCTTCCAGGGTAGTCTTACTATTCCTAGAGCAGTGAAACTTCTTGGACTCCCCTCCTGGATCCACCTATATCACCTGAAAGCCACTAGGCCCTCCTTCAGACAAACCTGAACCTCCAACTCTGGACCCACCACTCTACTACAGCCAGGCTCTCAGTGACACAAAGCTCTGATTCACCCAAATCCAGCTGATGGACACATAAGCCCCTGCAACCTTTGTCACTACTAATGAACACCTCAGCTCCCTAGCAGAAGTAGTCCTATGGAACAGGCAGGCCCTGGACTTACAAATGGCTAACCAGGGAGGGATGTGTGCTATGCTTAATGAGGATTGTTGTTTTTCTGTTAACCAATCTGGAAATACAAAACAATTTTTAAAATATTGACAAAACCGACAAGTTCTATAAAGAGGGTATTTTGGGAGAATTTGACTAGTGGGATTTTAAGGCCAATCTGGTCCTAGTTTTCCTAGCTAACTCCCTTCCTAGGAACTATAGCAGCCTTTTTCTGTATTGTCACTTTCAGATCATGTTTCTCAAATATCTCATGTCCTTACTTGAACAGAGTCCAGACTCTAGGAGATTCCCTCCATGTACAGCCTCAGGCCTCAGATTTTAGGGTTGCCCAATTCTACCCTCTTCCCCTTAATGACCTGTACCCAGGCCCTCAGGTAGGATCTATATCCCTAACCAGCAGGAAGTAGCTATAAGAAGATGAGACCTTCACCCATACTCCTCAGAATCAGGTCCGATCATTAAGAATAAAATCAGAATGGGGAACAAAAAAACAGAGCCGGCACCATATGCCATTGTGATGCCATTTGCCAAGCAGATCTATGACCTTGTTAACATGACTGTCATTTTACTCTTCTGAGCTTATGTCCCAGGACTGAAAATTACTGGAAAGCAAGAATAGAACATGACTAATTACTCCCCACAGCCACAGGCAAGATAACATTGGAGAAAATGGCTGCTTAGCAACCAAAACCTCCTGTGTTGCAATCCCCTTAACAGCCCAGAGCCACACAACGGCAACCCCCCACACTTTATAATCCAAGAAAAGCTCACAGTCCCAACCTTTCGGTGTTGGTGAATCTCTCCATGCCCAGTCATTTTCCTCCCTTGGAAAGTGAATAAAATTGACTCTGTGCATTTTCCTCTCTGTGAATTCTTTCACAGCCCATGTCAATGGCCACCCTAGTGCTAGGTACCTGCAGTGTCCCATTGTGAACCACCTGCTCCTCACTTTGCATTGGGTGAGCTTGGGTGAGTTTTCCTAGGAATTCCAGACATCTCTGTTTTAAGGTTAGATGCCTGACTTTATTTGAGCTGTATTTTAAAAAATAATCCTCAAATCCAGGCTAAATATAAGAGTTGGGGTAACTCAGGACAAGGAAAAAAATCAATGGCTGGTTTTTAACTTTGGCTTTTCAATTGGAATCGCTTTCTGGGAGTGTGAACAAAACCTTTTGCTGGATAAATGGGAACCTGAACTAGTTTGGCTCCAAAGATAAGGGATACTTCCTCCCTCCAGCTTGAATCTCAGGTATTCTTAGACGACTAAGGATCTATGTAGAGGTGTCAGAGGGTATCCCTCATGACATGCTGAAGCCCCATAGGGAATTCCAACTCAACTGTGATTAAATAATTGACACATCTTGGGATGTGTACATAAACGTTAGTTACCTAGTGCTCAAGTCCTCATGGCTATATTAGACAGCCAGGGAGAAAAACCCAGACACATCAGGTAACAGCTCCTTGGAGCTCAACCCATAAACAACACATTTCAACTAACTACACAATATCCCTAGAAATTTGTTCAGATTCTAAAGATCCCAAGATAAAACTAAAATTAGTATGGGAAATCATGCCTCCAAGGCTGAAAATTCCCAGATCCCAGCCCCTGTTAATACTCCTGCAGATATAAAATAAATACAAAGTTTTACTTGCAAGTACTTACAAAAATGGGAAGATTTAACTAGAAGAGATAGCAACTTAATATAGTCAAAATGGAACTCTTTTGATGCTTGAATTAATTTTTGTATGCAAAATTAGAAAAAAAGTAGATTCTAAAATTAAACTGAATGAATGGGAAGCTTATCTTTACTGGAAATTAGAAGCTTCTAGGAGGAGCATAGATAAATTCTCTTACAAAAGGAAGTTAATAAGAATTTTCAGAGACTGTCTCTGAACTAAAGAAGGCTTCTGAATCTAATAGATGTCAACACCTCACTCCTCCCCCTTCTACAGCTCCTCCACTATATCCTTTGCTCTCTGAGCTTCCTTGTCCAGGATTGCCCCTCCCCCTCCCTCCCTCTTTCTCCTTCTATCTCTTCTATATCTCCTCCATTACTACTCCCTAGTGACCTAAGGGAAAATGAGGTTGGAAATATTGCAAAGGATAATCAAGGAATTCTAGAAGCTCCCTTCAAGGAAAACCAAGTCCCAGGCAGAGGGTAACCAGTGATTATATATATTCCTTGGACTAGAATAGAATTAAGGAATGCACCTAAAGATTTCCCTGATTTTCTCTGGGACCCTGATGGATTTGCAAAGGAATTTAGCTGTTAGAACATGTGATCTTGGCTATCCTGACCTATTCCAATTAATATACCTACTGGTTTCTAGGAGCAAAGCAACAGAATTACTAAATAAGGTTCACTGGGAAACTCCTCTGAGGGAGTCTGTACACCTTAAGTAGGGCTATAGAAAACTGAAATGGGAATTAGAAACAGAAGTATCCCTTCTCCTCAAAACCATTAGTTTAGGAGAAATTGAAATGACTATAAAATGAGAAATTAAAAACATGTAACAGAGGGGTCTGGCCAGATGGCTGGGGAGTGGGAGAGCCCTGATCTGGCGTGAGAAGCTGTACTCCTCTGGAGAAGGGAGGGGCCAGAGGAAACCCCTTCAAGGCAGAAGATTTTTATAATTATATTTTATTGATTATGCTATTACAGTTTTCCCATTTTCCCCCTCTATCCCCCCTCTACTCTGCACTCCCCAATCCTCCAGCATTCCTCCCTTAGTACATGTCCATGGGTTGTACATATAAGTTCTTTGAGTTCTCTGTTTCCTGTACCATTTTTGACCTCTCCCCATCTATTTTATGCCTACAAATTATGCTTCTTCCCTGTAACTTTCCCCCATTCCTCCCCTCCCCCTCCCCACTGAAAACCCTCCATGTGATCTCCATTTCTCTGATCCTGTTCCTGTTCTAGTTGTTTGCTTGGTTTTTGTTTTCATTCTTTTATTATTTTTTTTAGGTTCATTTGTTGATAGTTGTGAGTTTGTTGTCATTTTACTGTTCATATTTTGATCTTCTTTTTCCTAGATAAGTCCCTTTAACATTTCATATAATAATGGCTTAGTGATGATGAACTCCTTTAACTTGACCTTATCTGGGAAGCACTTTATCTGCCCTTCCATTCTAAATGAAAGCTTTGCTGGATAGAGGAATCTTGGATGTAGGTCCTTGCCCTTCATGACTTCAAACACCTCTCCAGCCCCTTCTTGCCCGCAAGGTTTCTTTTGAGAAATCAGCTGATAGCCTTATGGGAACTCCTTTGTAGGCAACTCTTTCCTTTCTTCTTGCTGTTTTTAAGATTGTTTTTTTATCTTTAATCTTGGGTAACTTAATGATGATGTTTCTTGGTGTGTTCCCCTTTGGGTCCAACTTCTTTGGGTCTCTCTGGGCTTCCTGGACTTCCTGAAAGTCTACTTCCTTTGCCAGATTGAGGAAATTTTCCTTCCTTATTTGTTCAAATAAGTTTTCAATTTCTTGCTGTTGTGCTTCTCCTTCTGGCACCCCTATAATTCAGGTATTGGAATGTTTCAGGTTATCCAGCCTCTCTTCATTTTTTTGGATTCTTGTTTCTTCATTCTGTTCTAGTTGGATGTTTATTTCTTCCTTTTGTTCCAAATCATTGCTTTGAGTCCTGGTTTCCTACCTGTCAACTGTTGGTTCCCTGAATATTTTGCTTTATTTCATTTTGGGTATCTTTCATTTTTCAATAATGCTCAGTCTGTGAGCATTATGATTACCAGGGCTTAAAATTCTCCATCAGATAGGTTGGCTGTATCCTCCCCGCTTAGGTATCTTTCTGAGGTTTTGCTCTATTCTTTCATTTTGGCCCTATTTCTTTGCTTGGGGCCCCTGATAAGTTGTAAGGGGTGGGGCCCTAGGTAACACTAGGGCAGGGTGGGGCCTTAGGTAATCACTGGGGCAAGGCAACCCTCCTTGCTGCGCTGCAGAGCTGCCTGTGGGGGAGGGGCCAGAGAGGAAACAGTGCAGCTTGCCAGCTTGTCTCTCGCACACTTTTCAACGAACTCTTGTGTGAGACTAAGAGTTAATCCCACCATGTCAACTGCTGTAGTCCACAGTCAGCTGAGTCTCAGTTTCCCCTTGAGTCAGCCCCTCCTGCACAGACTGCCACCTGACTGCAGCCTCACGGTGGTTTTTCTGAGTCTTCCCAAGCAGTCCACTGCCTTACCAGTCTGGTTGTTCTGTTTAACTGTTTCTTTAATTCCGTGGGTGTCGGAGTTCCATATAGTTTGATTTTTCTGGCAGTTCTGGTTATTATTGATTTTAGGTTGGTTTTTTTCTCCTTTTGGTTGTGCAAGAAAGCAAAGGGTTTCTACCTATGCCTCCATCTTGGCTGGAACTCTATTTATAGATCAAGGCAGAAGATTGAAGTAGCAACTGGCAAAAGAGCCTGCCTTCTCCAGAGAACAGAGGGACCCCCGAGAGGGGTTGGGAAGTGCAGAAGGCATTCCAGGATTGAAACTGGAGCTGGGGCTTGATAGGCTTCCATATCTCTGGGGAAAAATAAACAACTAACAGCAGCTCAAGACACAGTTTGCACAGAGCCTGCACCAGGATGCAAAGGTCACAACACACGTGTAACAAGGTGACACCCTGCCCAGGGAGGGATGTGGAGCCCATATACCTGGCTAGCAAAATGTTTGGACAGAGGAAAAATACTGTCTTCCTCATACTGGCTTCTTGCACATGTGGCATTTGGGGATGGAACTTCCAAAAACCGAGCACACATGGAAGCTTGTCCTCTTTCCTCCCCATTGCTAGTGTGGTCAGGTGTTAGGGGACCAGAGTGTGCCTGGGCCAGCAAGTCTTGGAGACCATGTGGCCAGGCTACAAGCCCTGTGCCCTCCCTTCGCAAAAAGCAAGTGCAGCACTGGTGGCACTGTGTGGCCTTGCCCAGCCAGGCCCACACAGACTCAAGAGAGATGCCTGAAGCCGGGAACCTGCCAAGCCACCTGGATAATCATGCTGTAGTCACCTGCATATTGCAAAAGACAGTATTTTTAAATGGGAGAAGGGATTCCAGGCACAGCCTTGAACAGAGCTGGCAGAGGGTGGAGAGGTTATTTGCCTTTGGGTGTTTTAAAGGGAACGGGCTTTGAGGCAGTGGCCATTATTCTTCCAAAATTGTATAACCTTTAAATAAAAAACTCCCTTCTTTTACACCAAACCTCTGCCTCTGGAATGTATGGGTGGAGGCAACAGAACCCCACATTACTGTAGAGTAACAAAGGCAATTGTAGATACTGGGGTTACTTTATCTGTTCTTAACCATTCCTAACTCAATTGCCTTCCCTTTTGGAATAAAGCTTCTGTGCAAACAGTTGGAGTATCTAATCAACCAGTGACTATTTTTAAATCAGAACATGTCCCCTTCCAATAAGGGAAAGTTACAGGACAACATATATTTTTACTGGTCAAATCGGCCCCAATTCACCTGATAGGAAGAGAGCTCCTTAAAACCAATGACATCCACATATCTTTTTCCAGAAAGGGTGAAATGTATTCATAACTAAATAAATCAGATACTGAACTAATTGGGAAAATAATAATTTTAAAAGAACCTCCACAAGAGGAAACTGTTCTTGAGACCAACTGAACATTTGTTACAGGACATTCCAGTACAACTAGAGGCCTTTTTCAGTCAAGTTGGAAGGGGACAAGTTCTGATTTTAAAACAGTCATTGCACAAGTTGGAATTGAGCCCAATAAACAAGGTTACCTTTTTTAACTTTTAAAAAACAGTTTATTTCTTCATTTTTAGAGAGAGGAGAGGGGAGGGAGAAAGAGAGGAAGAGAAACATCAATGTGTGGTTGTCTCTCATGCGCTCCAAACTGGGGACTTGGCCCACAACCCAGGCATGTGACCTGACAGGGGATCGAACCAGTGACCCTTTGGTTTGCAGGCCAGCACTCAATCCACTGAGCCACACCAGCCAGGGCATGCAAGATTACTTTTTAAAATGGGCTTATAATTCCATGTATGAGCCCCTGTAATTCTCCTATCCTTCCAGTAAATAAACTCAATGGGAAAGAATGAAGATTTGTACAGAATCTCATAGCTATAAATAGTTATTCTCAGACATCCTGGGGTTCCAAATCCACATACTTTATTACCAGTCATCCCTGTAGATTGCCAATATTTTTTAGTAATAGATTTACATAGTGCTTTTTTCAGCATTCTGGTAGGAAAAGAGAATAGACAGATCCAGTTAAGGTAAAGATTGACCTTCATCAAGGAAGATACTAGCCTAGGATATGACTACCCAGCATGATCTGCTTTTAGTTAGCAAGTTTTAACTTCAGACCATCCTATGTGGTTACTTTCTCTGAATTTGTAAGACCCACTGTGTGGGCTTGTCAGCTTTAGTATGTGGCCCCTTTTTCATGGAATGGATGGATAACTAACTGATTTAACACTTAAAAATCTGTTAATGTAACTATATGAATAAATTAATAGAGACAATCACATTTTAATAGATGCTACAAATTATTTGATAAAATTCAAAATCCAATTAAAATCCTTTGTAAAACATAAATAGAAAAAACATATCCTTATGTATACATCAGAAGCCAAAGTTAAGTGTTGTATTTAATGGAACATTCTCATTATATCAGAAATAAAATGATGACATCTGTAATCGTCATAATTGTTAAACATTATTTAGCAGTCCTATTCAATATTAGAAAATGAAAAGAACAAGAGGCATAAATATTATAAAGGAAGAGGAAAAGTTATCATTACCATTGTCTATTAAGAAAATAAAATTAATCTGAGAATCTATTTAATAAAGTAAAAAAGATGGCAAGATAAAAGAAAAACAAAAATTGTTACCTTTCTTACATATTAGCCTTAGCCATTTATTTATTTTTTTAAAGATTTTGTTTACTTATTTTAAAAGAGAGGGGAAGGGAGAGAGAAAGAGAGGAAGAGAAACGTCACTGTGAGAGAGAAACACCAGCCAGTTGCTCTGACTAGAGAGACTGAACGTGCAGCCCGGGCATGTGCCCGAACCAGGAGTTAAACCGGCAGCCCTTCCTTTGCTCTGCAGGATGATGCCCACCCAGCTAAGCCACACTAGTCAGGCCTACCTTTAGCCATTTAGAAAGCATATTAGGAAAAAAGGTCTAATCCACATCGATAAAACTCATAAATTACATAAGATGAACCTTTTCAAACAAATATACTCAACAAAAAACATTCCAAACATTAGCAAGGGACACAAAAGATGGCTCTAATAAACTTACATGAAAACTCATAACTACTATTTACTTCCTGAATGTTAGGCATACATTTGTCAACAACTCAACTGAGTAGTTATGTTCATCTGCATTTACAAGTAAAGGCACTGAAGATCATGGAAGACATTTCCCTTGCCTAAGGATATGCAGCTTTTAAGTGGTGAGGACAACATTCAGACCCAGTTTTGTCTGGCTCAAAGCCTGGGTACTTAGTCATTATATAATAATAAGAGATTGAAAATTAAAATGGGTGAAGGAACCAGTCAGGTAACTGAAATGATTAAAGGGCAGGAAGGAAATGTAGGGAAATTGAAGAATGTATGTCCTGCCTGAACTGGACAACTGTTCCTCACTGGGCAATGCTTAAGATGTAGAATGGCAGGCCCAGTATTGACAGATTTTCCAGCCCTTCAAAAGAAGCTGGAGATCTGATGTGGATGTGTTACAGAATGGACCTGTGGTGGAGGGCAGAGGGAAGCACACACTGTTACCGAAACAAGCCCCCTCCCCCAGGGTCTCTCCGTATTGTGGACCTTTGCCCACCGACATTAGGAATTGTGGCTCTCAATGCCAGAGTTTGGCAAAAAGGAAAGGAACTATTTATTCAAAAGTTATACAGGTATAGAGCAATGGCAGAATGTTGCCATTAAAATCCCAAAGTCCCTTAAAACACCCAGTCCTTCCTTCCCCCCTTCGCCCAGTCAGGCCAGTCTCAGAACATACCAGTCAGAAGTACCGTGCTCCACAAGAGAAAGAACAGAAGTCCACAGCTCACTTCTCCTGGTTCCTCTCAGTCATCTGTGCTCCACAGGGCAGGACTCCTGCAGTCCCCAGCACCATCGGCTGTGTCGCCGAGATCTCCAGTTATTAATCCAAAAGCACGTGGCACATTCTGGAGGCCCACCAGTGAGAGTCCTTTCACCCCTTTCCTTCCTGCGTGCTCTCGCATTTTCCTCTCTCATTGTCTTCCATTGTCTCCCTCTCATTTAGCACCCTGCCTTTAGTTTAAATCCCAGCCTGAAACCTCCTTGTAACCCCATTTCCAGCTCCTCCCACACTGTGCTACACCTGCCAGCACTCCTGCAGTTTTCAGCCTTTCTGGGCTGCCATAGTAAATCTGGGCAGGCGTGGCCCCATGGTGTGGGGCAAACCTTCTCCAGGCTCTCACACAGGAGCTGTAACCAGGGAAAGCTGCCTCCCACTTACATCATGGGTCAGAGTTATGCATACCTTCTGGCTCCATTTTGGCTGGAAGACTAGTCTGCTGTTATTGTTATACAAAATAACCATTTTTGCATGTCAGGTATGAAGGTGGCCTGCAAAATAACTATCAATGGCCCTACTCCATGTGTCCCTTCCCCCAGCCAGTCTTATTATCCTATATTCTGGAACACTTCTGGACCCAGTTACAAATGTACAATGTTCCATTTAAAAAATATTAATGGGGAGAGAGGCAGCTAGGGAATATCATCAGTGAAAATGCAGAATAGGTAGGTCCAGGGGCCCATCTTTTCACAGAAACAATGAAAAAATGAGCAAAAACAGTCAGTCAACTCTGTTGAAATTCTGGAAAATAGGCAAAGGTTTACAGCAACTGAGAGAATGCTGAGTCAAGAAAGAAGCAATATAAAAACAGTAGGAAAGCACTGCAGCATTTTTACTTGTCCTTGCTCCCCCTCTTCCAACTCAGCAGCAGTTTTGAATTAACAGCCCATGTTCACAGTGTGGGATCATAACCCCTGGTTTCAGAGGGACCACATGTTAGGCCACAGAACAAGTCTTAATTAATTGTAAAAGACTGAAACCATACAAAGTATCTTCTCTAAGCACAGAGGAATGAAGCTAGAAATCAGTTAACAGAAGGAAAACCGGGAAATTCACAAATATCTGGAAATTAACAGCCCCTATTTAAATAACTTTGGGTCAAAGAAGTATTACAAGAGAAATAGAACACTTTGAGACGGATAAAAATTAAAACACAATATACCAAACTTACAGAATGTAGCAAACGTAATGCTCAGAAGGAAATTTATAGCTGTAAATGTCTACATTTAAAAACAAAGATCTAAACTATATAACTTCACACCTTAAAGAATTGTACACCTTAGAGAACTATAAAGAAAAGAGCAAACTAAACCCAAACCTAGAAGGGAAGAAATTCTATTCTAAAGAACTGAGCAGAGAGATAAACAAAACAGCATCTAGACAAAAGAGAAAATCAGCAAAACAAAAAATTGGTTCCTTGCAAAAATCAACAAATTAACAAACCTTTACCTACACTTACAAAAAGTGATAAATAGTAAATAACTAAAGCTAGAAATAAAATTGAGGATGTTACTATCAACCTTATGCAAGTAAAAAGGCTTATAAGAGAATACTATGTACAAGTATACGGCTAAAAATCGAGATAACCTATATAAAATAGACAAATTCCTAGAAACACATATACCACCAAAACTGATTCAAGAAGAAATAGAAAATCTCAACAAACCTGGAACACATAAATAGACTGAGTCAGTAATATAAAACCTCCCAGCAACAACAACAACAAAAAAACAGGATGAATTCACTGATGAATCCTACCCATTGTTTACAGAAAAATTAACAGCAGTCCTTCTCAAACTCTTCCAAGGAATAAAAGAGAAGGGAGCACTTTTCAACTCATCAGCCAGCATTACCCTGATATCAAAACCAAACAAAGACATAAAAAAAAAAGAAAACTACAGACCAATATCTCTGATGAATATAGATGCAAAAATCCTCAACAAAATACTAGCTAACTAAATCCAGAACCGTATTAAAAGCATCACACTCCATGACCAAGTAGGATTTGTCCTAGGAACGAAGGATGCTTTACCATACAAAAACCAATCAGTGTAATGTACCAAAGTAACAGAATGAAGGGGAAAAAAAGACACATAATCATTTCAATTGCCGCATTAAAATCAATGTTAACAATTCAATACCTTTTCATAATAAAAACACTCAGAAAACAAAAAACTGGAGAATTCACAATTTGTGAAGGCTACTTCCTCAATGCAATAAAAGGCTTTCATGAAAAAACTTGTATCATACTCAATAGTAAAACCCCTCCAATTATGATCAGAAATAAGACAAGGATGCCCCCATTCACCATTTCTATTCACCATTGTCCTAGAAGTTATAGTTTAGAGTAATATAAATAAATAAATAAATAAATAAATAAATAAATAAATAAATCAAAGGCATCCACATGAGAAAAGAAGAATAAAACCATCGCTATTCACAGATCACATTATCACATATATAGAAAATCCTTTAAATTATACAAAAAGA
The DNA here is from genome assembly GCA_028533065.1 of Trachops cirrhosus. Classification (NCBI taxonomy): domain Eukaryota; kingdom Metazoa; phylum Chordata; class Mammalia; order Chiroptera; family Phyllostomidae; genus Trachops; species Trachops cirrhosus. Next base: position 103,096,193 of record CM052539.1, on the reverse strand, counting down.
AAAACTATTAGAAATAATCATCAAATTCAGCAGTTGCAGGATACAAGATCAACCTACTAAAAAACAGCTGTATTTCTATATATTACCAATGAAAAATCAAAAGAAAATGAAGTTAAAACAATTTCATTTAGCATCCAAAAGAATAAAATACCTAGGAACAAATTAAACTAAGGAGTGGAGATGTGAAAGACCTGTACACTGAGAACTACAAAACACTGCTGAAAGAAATTAAAGGCATAAATAAAGGAACAAACATCCCATGTTCACAAATTGGAAGACTTAGTATTCTTGAACTGGAAGACTTAGTATTGTTTAAATGGCAATGCTAACCCAAAGCAATCTACAGACTCAATGGTATTCTCTGTCACAATTCCAACAGGCCTTTTGAAGAATTGGAAAAGCCAATCCTAAAATTCTTACGTGACTTCATGGGGCCCTAAATATTCAAAAGAATATTTAAAAAGAAGGAGTTAGTGAAATCACACTTCCCAATTTCAAAACTTACAATGAAACAACAGGAATCAAAATAGTGTGGTACTGGCATAAGGACAGATGCATAGACCAATGGAATAGAATTGAGAGTCTGGAAATAAACCCTCACATCTATGGCTGTAAGGGATGAAACTGTGTTCCCCTCAAATGCATATGTTGAGGCTCTAACCCATAGTACCTCAGAGTATGACCATATTTGGAGACAGGGCCAAGAGATAATTAAGTAAAAGTGAGGACATTGGAGTGAACCCTAAACCAATTTGACTGGGGCCCCTATAAAAAGAGTATATTAGAGCACACAGAAAGACACATCAGGGATACATGGGCACAGAGGAAATGCCATGTGAGGATGCAGCCAGAAGATGGCCTTCTGCAAACCACATTCTCTCCTCAGGAGAAACCAAACCTGCTGACACTTTCCCTTGGACTTCTAGCCTCCAGAACTGTAAGAAAATACATTTGTGTTGTTTTCAGCCACCAGTCTGTGGTGTTTTGTTATAGCAGCTCTAGCAAACTAATATAATGGCCAATTTATGTTTAGCAATGGCAGCCAACCATTCAAAGAAAAGGAATAGTCTTTTCAACCAATGGTGCTGGAACAACTGGATATCCACATGCAAGACTGAAGTTGGACTCCCTATGTCACACCACACACATCTGAGTAAAAAATTAACTCAAAATATATCAAAAACATAAATATAAATGTTAAAATGATATATTTCTTAGAAGGAAACATAGGTCTAAATCTTCATGACCTTGGATTAGATGATAGTTTCTTAAATACCACATCAAAGACTCAAACAATGAAAGAAAAAAATAGATAAATTGGAGTTCAACAAAATTTAAAACTGTGTCAAAAGACATCATCATGAAAGAGCACGGGAGAATATATCTACAAATTATATGTATGATGAGGATCTAGTATCCAGAATATATGAAGAACCCCCAAATATAGTACAACCCCCAAAACACAAACTCAAAAAATGGGCAAAAGACTTAACCAGACATTTCTCCAAAGAAAAAGACCAATAAACACACATAAACATTCTTAGTCATTGAGGAATCAAGACCACAAGGAAATACCACTTCACACTCAGTATCGCATCTATAATCAAACATGGAAAATAACAAGTGTTGGTACTGATGTGTGGAGATGGGGGACCTCATGCACTGCTGGGGCAATACAAAATGGTGCAGCTGGTGGAAAACAGTCTGTTGGTTCCTCAAAAGTTAAACATGGAATTACCATGGTTCAGCAATTTACCCATAGGGATTCCAAAGAATTGAAAACTAGAACTCAAATATTTGCACACTAATGTTCATACCAAAAATATTCACAATAGCCAAAAGGTAAAAACCACACAAATGGCCATCAACAGAATAATAAACAAAATGTGGTATATACATTAAAACAGAATATTATTCAGCTATAAAAATGAACAAATACTAATACATGCTGCCACATTAGATGAACCTCAAAAACATTATACTAAATTAAAAAATTCAGTAACAAAACACCACATACTTTATGATTCCATTTATATGAAATATATCCAAAATAGGTAAATCCATAAAAACAGAAAATAGGTTTGTTGTTTCAAGAGACCATGGGGAAAGAGAAATGGAGAGTGACTGCTTAATGGATATGAGATTTTCTTTGAGATTAGTAAATATTTGGAAATTGATAGAAATGTGGTTACACAGCATTGTTAATCTACTAGATGCTAGTGAACTGTATATTTTTATTACTTTTTAAAAATATATTTTATTGATTATGCTATTAAAGTTGTCCCATTTTCCCCCCCTTATTCTCCTCTGCCCTGCACACTCCCTTCCACCCAAATTCCCCCCCTTTAGTTCACGTCCATGGGTCATACATATAAGTTCCTTGGCTTCCATATTTCCTTTACTATTCTTAGCCTCCTCCTATCTATTTTCTACCTACCATCTATGCTACTTACTCCCTTACCTTTTCCCCTGCTATCTCCCTCCCACTGCCCTGCTGATAACCCTCCAAGTGATTTCCATTTCTGTTCCTGTTCTAGTAGTTTGCTTAGTTTGTTTTTGTTTTGTTTTGTTTTAGGTTCAGTTGTTAATAGTTGTGGGTTTGTTGTCATTTTACTGTTCATATTTTTTATCTTCTTCTCTTAGATAAGTCCCTTTAACATTTCATATAATAATGGCTTGGTGATGATGAACACCTTTAACTCGACCTTGTCTGGTAAGCACTTTATCTGCCCTTTCATTCTAAATGATAGCTTTGCTGGATAGAGCAATCTTGGATGTAGGTCCTTGCCTTTCATGACTTGGAATACTTCTTTCCAGCCCCTTCTTACCTGTAAGGTTTCCTTTGAGAAATCAGCTGATAGTTTTATGGGCACTCCTTTGTAGGTAACTGTCTCCTTTTTCCCTTGCTGCTTCTAGGATTCTCTCCTTCATTTTTACCTTGGCTAATGTAATGATGATGTGCCTTGGTGTGTTCCTCCTTGGGTCCAACTTCTTTGGGACTCTGAGCTTCCTGGACTTCCTGGAAGTCTATTTACTTTGCCAGATTGGGGAATTTCTCCTTCATTATGTTTTCAAATAAGTTTTCAATTTCTTGTTCCTCCTCTTCTCCTTTTGGCACCCCTATGATGCCTGTTGGAACATTTAAAGATGTCCTGGAGGTTACTCAGCCTCTCCTCATTTTTCTGAATTCTTATTTCTTCATTCTGTTCTGGTTGAATGTTTATTTCTTCCTTCTGCTTCAAACCGTTTATTTGAGTCCCAGTTTCCTTCCTTTCAGTGTTGGTTCCCAATACATATTTCCTTTATTTCACTTAGCATAGCCTTCAGTTTTTCCTCTAAGTTGCAACCATATTCAACCAATTCTGTGACGATCCTGATTACCAGTTTTGAACTGTGCATCTGATAGGTTTGCTATTTCTTCATCACTTAGTTGTATTTTTTCTAGAGCTTTGATCTGTTCTTTCATTTGGGCCACTTTTTTGTCTTGATACGCCTGTTACATAGTGAGGGGCAGAGCCTTAGGTGTTCACCAGGGCGGGCAATCCCCATTGCTATGTTGTGATGCTGCATGTGGGGAAGGAGTCCGAGAGGGAACAGTGGTGCTTGCTCCACTCTCTGCCAGTTTTCAATCACTTCCCCCACTACCCACAATCAAACTGGACCTTTCTGGTGCTGATTCCTGGGTAGGTGAGGTTGTGTACATTCTGGGAACCTGTGGGTCTCTCCAACGAACTCTCATTGAGGCTGGGAGTTTTTTCCACTGCCACCTCAACCCCCACAGGTGTTTTCAGTCAGAGGCTTTGAGGCTTTATTTACCCACACTGGAACCCTGGGTTGCTTGGTCTATCTCACTTCCCAGTCACTCCTCCTGTTTTATCTGCACACAAATGTGAGACTGCCCAGTCCTCAATCCGCTGCCTCACAGGGTCCACCAGCCACTGCCTTGCCATGAGTCCTCTCCTCCCAGCTGCCTGTCTCCACCCCTCCTACCTGTCCAGATAAATGTTTCTTCTTTAACTCCTTGGTTGTCAGACTTCCATACAGTTCGATTTTCTGTCAGCTCTGGTTGTTTTTTGTTTTTAAATTTGTTGTTGTCCTTCTTTTGGTTATGCGATGAGGCACAGTGTGTCTACCTATGCCTCCATCTTAGCTGAAGATTCTATATCTTGATCTGGTGATGTATACATAGATGTATACATATGGAAAAATGTATCAAGCTACACACTTAAGTTTTAACTTTATGTAAGGAAAAAGAAATATACATATACTGAAAAGTACCAAAAAACAAAAAAGGTATGTGAGCAACATTTATGTCTTAAGAGGTAGGAAAGGTCTTCTTAAGCATGACTTCAAAGGTAAAAACTGTAAAGGGCCATGACCAGTGTGACTGTCAGTTGGGTGTTGCTCTGCAGAGTGAGGGGGAGCTGGTTTGATTTCGGATGGGGCACATGCCTGGGTTGCAGGTGCGTCCAGGCAGAGGGATTGTGCCAGAAGTGACTAATCGATGTTTCTCTCCTCTTTCTTCCTCCTTCCCTCCTCTCTAAAAATAAATAAAATCTGTTTTTAAAAAACTGCACAAAGAAAAATAAATTTAATAAAAATATAAAAATGTAAAACTTCTACATGTCAAAAAAGCCAGGAAAATTTATTTGCAATTTATATAACAAAGAATTAAAATGTTTATTAGAAACTCTTAACAAATCTATAAGCAAAAGACAAGAGTATGACACACAGGATATTCACATACAAAAAGAAATTAAAAAGCCATTAAACATACAAAAAGAAATAATATTTAAAACAAGGTACTATTTTTCACTTGTCAGATAGGCAAAAATGAAAAATATATACAGAATTTATGTTGGTATAGGGAAATAGCACTCTCATATATTAGTGGTGGAGCTACAAATGGACTCAACTTTTCAGGAAGGCTTTAAATTGAGTACTGTAGAAAGATCAAAATGAACATATTCCCTTAACCAAGCAATTTCTTAAGAAAAAAAATCCTTTCTCTGTCTCCGGCTGCCTCAGCAAGAGGAGGCCTGGTTTCCCACAGCTCACACCATGTATGTCCACCTGCCGTGGATAGTAATCCGGACTGCTCCAGCTTCCTGATCAAGAAGAACAAGTAGATTTACAGCACCAAATCCAATAACCTGGAGACCCACAACTCCTTTCGCTACAACGGGCTGATTCACAGCAAGACAGTGGGTGTGGAGCCAGTGGCCAGTAGAAAAGGTGTGGTGGTTGTGACGAAGCAGAGATCTGACCAATGAAAGCCGGCCACCTCCAGGTGCCACCCACCATCAACAAGAATGACCCAGTGACCCTGAGCAGCATCCCCCACAAGATCTGCAAGAACAAGTACCGCCCAGATCTGCACACCACCGCCATCCGCAAGGCCAGCACCAACCTATGCAGCTGAGAGGCGGAGGGGAGGGGGAGAAAAAAAGTGACAATCTTGTAAAATGTCGGTACAGTGATACAGTCAATACATCACTATTAAAAGCAACAAAATAAAGTCATCTAATAGATTATATGCAAATTTTAAAATAGGTACTGTTTATGCATATATGAGTTAATTATATGTATTGTCTCATTTAGTTGTCACAAGAACTCTGAGAACTATTATTTCCATTTTCATCTGCAATGAGAAAATTGAAGTTCAGAGAAACAATGAAATTTGCCCAAGCTCAACAATCTAGTAAGTGGCAGAGAGAGAATTAGAACAAACTTGGGCTGACTCAAAAGTCAGTATTTTTTAACTTAGATTACATTTATTGAGAAGGAAAAACATTTATAACATAATGTTAAATGAAAATGCAGTATATAATTTAGTCACCAGATGGAAGGGAGATTGGGGGATGAGTGAAAAAGATGAAAAGGATTAAGAAGTACAAATTGCCAGTTATAAAATCAGTCATGGGATGTAAAGTACAGCACAGATAATGGAGTCAATAATACTGTAATAATCATGTGTGGTGTCAGATGGGTACTAGACTTACCTGGGTGATCACTTCATACGGTATATAAATGCTCAATCATGGTTTTCTACACCTGAAAATAACACAATATTGTATGTCAACTGTAATTGAAAAATAAAATTAAAAAAATTAAAAGGAAGAAAATGCAGCTTAGAGAACAGTTGCACGATTTGATTCTGTTTTGTAAAATATACATATACCTATAAATATTAGATATATAGATTTGCCTGAGGAACATTCTAGAAGGATATAAATCAAAATGCTAATAAAGGTTATAACTCAGGTGAATTTTTTTCGTTGTGCTTGTTTTCCTTACTTTTGTACAAATGCTTACATTTAACATATAAATGGAAAAAGAAATCTATAATTCCAATGCCCCATTGAAGTTGCAAAATACAACTTCTATTTGCTCCACATATTTTTAAATAAATAAGGCAGATCATTTGTATATTTATGTTCAACAAACACATCTTGAGCACCTACTGTGTTCTAGGTATTGTTACATAAATTATTTTACTTCTCGCACCTAGATTCCTCTTTCTGCTCCTAAGTGTAACATCAAGGATACTCATTCTTTCTCTCACATCTTAATCATAACTATTTGCATTTGGATGTTAAGTCTTATCTCTAATTAATTGAATGCAATTGAGCCCATATTAAAGGAATATCTGGCAATATACTACCACCCCTTGGTATGCCTCAGTGATTTCGGGCTTAGGAGAGTCAATCGAATCTCTTGCAAATCGACACCACTGTACTGCCCAGCTCCTGAAAGCAGAGGGCTGCTGGTCTAAAGTGGATTCTGCAGGTTTACTCCAGACAGGAAGGGCCGATCTCAAAACCCGAGCCACACTAGTCACCACCATCAAATGCAAATTTCCCCCCTCGTTAAATGCTCCTGCTCCTGTCTTTCCTACTCCTTTTCTTTCTGGAGCTCTAATTCCTAACCTTAACACCCACTTCTGCTATAAAATTATTAGATGGTGTGATTTTAGAACCTATTCTGACTGGATCTGCTCTCCTACCTCTAGCCTTGCAGCCATATATGTATGTATAAATCAGCAAAACACCATGGGGCTTGATTTTCCACAACCAGGACACCTCTTCCCAGAGAGGATAGGAAACAGCTGCTCAGCTGTCCCTTGAAACAAAGAAAAAGATGATCCTGCAGCAATGAATTGCCACAGGGTTGGGGGTGGAGGGAGAAGAACTCTCCTCTCTACATTCTTCATTGTAAGGAAATGTAACAGTGATTGAAATAAGCATAATATACTAATCAGGTGGTAATTAAAGAATAGGTTATACTAACAAACTCATAAAAGATTCATGTATTAAAAGTTTCCTTATAAGTATTTTATAAACAGCAGCAGTTGCAGCTCCTGCTTAATTAACCAAGGAGTGACGCTGACCACAAGAAACTGGACAATCATCAGGGACTCATATCAGAACCAGCAGAAACTCTGCCTGCACATCCTGTTCCCAGATATCGGCAGTGAAACTGTGGATCGAGCTATCAATCTACCTGATGACACACACAAGAAATAACATTGAAACCACCCAAGAAGAGAGCTGAGAAAATGCACATCGCCAGAAATTCCTTCATTCCTCTCTTCCATGGTTCCTCTCTATAAATTAGCCAGGATGCCTGAGATGCAGAGATGGGCTTTGAGGTGAGTCCCCCATCTTCCAGGGTGCTGGCACCTGAATAAAACCACTTTCCTTTACATCATCACCTGCCTCGAGTATTGGCTTTCGAAATAGCAGGCAGCTGGACCTGTGTTTGGTTATAGAAAGAATTCTATGACTTTAGTAACATGAGTGTTTGGAAGATAGAACTCTTCCCCATGAGACAGGATAGTAAGAAGCTAGGAAAACTCCTTGGCAAATGGAACATGAAACTGAGACAGACAGCTGAACATAATGGCTGAGCAATTTACAGCCAGGAACAAAAGGCCACCTCCCTAGAGATAACATCTAGGCCTCAGTTGTACTTCAGCTCTGGGCCCAGAAAAGCCACAAAACCAGGACCACCTGCAATGACAAAGACCCCCTGCCCTGTCACTGACCAATCAGTGGAGACCATGACCCTGAAAGGACACACCTGGAGAAGTGATGAATAGTCTGCTGAAAACAGCCCCCAAGGCATCACCTCAGATTCCCACCTGCAAGAAAAATAAAAGCCTCAAGACAAAGAACCCAGGGTGTGCCCTCTCCCTCTGGGGAGCAGCCAGACCGTTTGGTTTCCTTCCTTCTATCTACCCCCTTTCTCTCTTCACAGGCACACGTCTCTTAAATTCTAAGGCAATGGGCAGCTGGCAGCTTGTCTCACACTAACCCCTTGAACCTGTCTCCAAGGCCCCCTTTTCTTTGACTTCCCAGTGAGCTAAGGCAGTCCAGCCTAGGCTCTCTTGTTGCTTCTTCCATGCTAAGCCCTTCCTTGTTTCACTATCCCCAGCTTTAATAAATGTGGTCTCATAATCACCTGAACTCATGTCGTGAAAGCTTTCCTACACCAAGTCAGAAACCCCAACACTACAGCTGGCCTAAGGCAGACCCACTCAAGGCCAGGGCCCTTTCTGGTAACACTGGTACCAATGAAAACAGCACCAGCAGTGTTTGTAAAGGCAGGATTAAAAATGGCTTTAAAAAATTAAAACTGAAGTCTTGGCTGGGTTGGAATGCTGTCCTGTACAGCAAAAGATTGCAGGTTTGATCTCCAGTTGGGTTGCATATGGGAGGCTACCCATCAATGTTTCTCTCACATTAATATCTGTCTGTCTGTCTGTCTTTCTAAATTCAATCAACACATCCTCTGATGAGGACTAAAAGAAATTAAAACTGAAAACATAATTTGGCTGCATCACCACAGTACCAATTAGAGTCTAAAAAAGAATAAATCCCATTTATCAGGACCATTTACTAGCACAATGTCTTGTAACTGTGACAGACAATGGTGATTAGACAACTCAGTGGCGAAGGAAAAAAGGATTTGACTTGTGGCAACAACCACCTCTGCTCAGGTATGCTGCCCTCCCGTGGTTGCGCAGATGTTCGTCGCCTAACGTGCTGTGGATCAGAAGACTGGTACCTGACAATCGGGTTTGACATGCACCGCTGTAAACTTCCGCAAGACAACGAGGAGGGTACCGCTGTAAGACACCCATCCACAGAGCCCTGAGATCTAACTGCTGGGCAGTGGGGACACCAGCATGCGGTCACCTTTTCTCAAGTGAGGGGCGCCCACTTTGCATATCAGTGGAAGCCCGCTCCCAACTGTGCCCAGAGCCGGTGGCAAAGCTTCCCTCAGCCGCTGCTGGGCAGGAGCCCAGATCACCTCCAGGCAACCGCCCAAGCTCCAGGTAGAAAGGAAGGTAGGCGAAACCAGGGCATTGAGGCCCGCACAAAGTCCACTGGCATTGTTGTTCAGCGTTCCCCTGAGGTCGCCTAGACAACCCAGCCTGGCCCCACCCACAGCCTTTGGCACCAGAGACCTGGCAGGAAATGGAAGAGCCTCCAGAAGAGGCTACCAGGGGATCCTTGGAACCTGAAAGCACAGCTAGGTCCCTAAATGACAGCCACAGAGATCGCCAGAAAGACAACTGGAAGAAAATGGACAAAAAGGAGTCAGATAACCAGTCTTATCACAGAACAGCTAACCAGTCCAATCCAAGAGAATATAGCCAGACTGAACCCAACATATTTGGCCAAGCAGACTACAACGTATATGAACCCAATGGGCACAGAACACCTGATCAGGCTGACCTCAGAGCATCCAATCATGATAATGTTGCTGATTATAGAGCAACTACTCAGACTGACCAAGGAATGTCTGAACAGACCGGCAGCAAGGCATCTCACCAAGCTGATCATGTAGAATATGAACAGACTGACAACCACATGCCTGTTCCATATGAGCAAAGAACCCCTGAACACATTGATCGAAGATTGTCCAGCCAAGCTGAACGAAGAACTTCTGAACAGATCGACCGCAGAATGCCCAGCCAGGCTGAACGAAGAACTTCTGAACAGATCGACCGCAGAATGTCCAGCCAGGCTGAACGAAGAACTTCTGAACAGATCGACCGCAGAATGTCCGGCCAGGCTGAACGAAGAACTTCTGAACAGATCGACCGCAGAATGTCCAGCCAGGCTGAACGAAGAACTTCTGAACAGATGGACCGCAGAATGTCTGGCCAGGCTGAACGAAGAACTTCTGAACAGACTGACAGAAGATTGTCTGGTCTGGTTGAACGAAAACCTTATGAACAGATTGACCAGAGATTGTCTGAAGAAACTGGCTATAAAACATCTGTAAAGACTCACCACAAAGTGCGTGACCAAGTGACTGAACTAGCTGAACATCACATTGCTGACCCAGCTGACAGCAGTACTCATCATCCTAGAGTTGACAGGCATGACTATAGTGAGTCTGATGAGGTTGATCACTTAATGAATGAAGAAGATAACATTGAAGACAACCAGTATGACTATGGAAAAAGTGACCAACAGTATGATGACAGAATATTTACCAGCAAGAAGGACAAAGAGGCTGACTTCAGAGTACAGCCCTGCAAATTTAATATTAGCCAGACAGACCTCAGTGATTCCAAGGTTTCAGATGTAACTGACTCCGAAAGTGCACACTTTCTGCAAGCATTCAACTCATTTGAAACCAAGTTCATCAGTCATTTGCAAGCAAAAAGCAAAGATTATTCCCCAAGATTCCCCACCATCACAACCCAATTGGACTATGTCATCAACGAAGACAAATCTCAAGAAATAGCAACTGAAACTGTAGGTTAATAGGGCATTTGATACCTGGGAGGCTGGAGGTCAAGCCAGGAGCCTGTGGTGGTAGTGGAATAGGGAGTGGAGGGTGGACACAGTTTAAATCAAAGATGAGGAATAGACTGACATGTTGTGATATGTGTGACCTATAGGATTCAGGAAGGACAGGAGAAGGGTGGGATTTATAGAGATGTGTTGCTTTCTCTGCTACCCTAAGGCCATCCAGGAAGCATCAATGAACCAGCATTCAGGAAACCCAGGTTTTAAGTCCTGGTGTGGCTGCTAATTCTAGAACATTAAGTCATTTTTCCCCTCTGGGCTTTTATCAAAGGAAAGGAATTGGGAGTAAACCAGAGATCCCTGTGAAGGGAAACAAATTTGAAGTAGGTTGGAGACGCCTAAAGTAACTCCCAGGACTCAAGGTGCATTCTATTGCTTGGAAGATCAGTCAGGGCTCTCACAGTAATGTGTCTTTGCTCTACTTCCTGGTGTTCAGATCCCGCCATCACCAGATTCCACTGATAACAGCAAAAATAACAAAACTTCCTGGTTTGGGTTTGGTTTTGTTTTTGTTTTTGTTTTGATTTATTAAAGACTCTTGGTGGGGGGTGGGGATATTTCCATTTCAGGATATTTCAGAATACCAAAACAGGAAAAGTTCTCATGCTCACAAGAAAGCCTATAGGAGGCGGTTCCCTTCTATAGTGTACCAAGATCCTTATCAAGTTTCACTACAGTACATGGAAAAACACCACATTCTGCAAATATTCCAGGTAAACCTCTCACTCCCTTTTTTTAATTGTGAATTTTTCAGTAACTATAGCATAAAAAATAAACTTTGACCTGGCTCCTGCGTGGTACAAGAAAGGGCCTTTGCTATAAAAAGGATATACTCTCAGTGAAAAGCCAGTAAGATGTAACAACCAATAGTAGTAAATGATAAACACCAAATGAGTTATACTTATCATGATATGAAGCCATTCAGAGAGATCAGGCAGATTCACTGACTGACAGGGAAAACTTGGCCCAGAGTTAAAGTTTGAGCCAGAGTAGAAAGGAAGGACAAAATATGGCCACTGAAAAGGAAAGAAAAAGGCTTTCCAGGCAGAATATAATACTTTCAGAAGATAACCACTATGTGATCATCTAAGAAACCACATTCTTCGGTGGGGGAGGAGGGTAAGTTGTTAAGATTGCTTCTAATTCTTGAAATTTTGGATATGGGGCTGGACATTTCTTTAAACTATGACATCTTTGGCAAAAATAGAATTATAAAAGATTATCACATTTATAAAATGTTGTTTGGTGGGTTGGTTTTGTTTGCCTGATGTGTTTATTTTTATGTTTATATTATTACACAGCAAGGTACATATTTGTATATAATACATGAGTTCATGAGGTACTCTGAGGTTAGAAAGGTGTAAAATAAGAATGGCCCACTTCAAATGAAAGCATTTAAACTTAAGTGTAAAGAAGTAGGGTAGAGGAGAAAGAGCACAAACTTTGCAAGCTTAGCCCAAGGCTCCAACCTAACTTGGCCACTTTTCACCTTTGTCATTTGGGGAAAATTACAAAACTTCTGTGAATCTCAGTTTCCTCATAAAATAGAGATGAGTGATACTTCATTAACTCTGCTCAATGTCTTTTCTTTGTTAAAATATTATTTTGTGGGAGAGAACTTATGGCTGGGTTTTCTGGCTTTAATCAAAGAACAACTAATTATTAAACCAAAGGATGAAAGCTGTTGAAGAAAGATGAATTCTAATCATTCTATAAATAATGTTCTTCATCTGTCAAGGAAAAATAATGCTTATGTATTCAACATTGTTATAAGAAAAATCAGTTATCAAATAAGTGTTCCATGGAAACATATAAAACACATAACTGGTGTGGATACATTAAACAGACCTTGAATATTTTATATCTAAAATTAGCCCCATTGTTATTCCTTACAAATGAGAGTTCTATTTAATTTATTATAATTTTTGGAGGGTTATTCAACACCAAAAAACATATAACAGTGAATCTCTGAAGTTTTACATATGTTTTCTTGTTTATTATTGGAAACAATTAACATAATTTTTAACTTTTAGAACCAAATGCCTCAGAAGGAAGGCTCCAGGAAAAATCATATAGTCTATTTAAAATTTTACTCAAAATAATTTTCTCTGACTATTCTTCAAAGAAAATAATGTTAATTTTTCAGCCTAGCAGAATCATAGATCCCAAAACAAAAACTTTCTCTAGAACTTTCTCACTACCTCTTTGATCTTGAAAACTAGAGAAATATTCATTTCTACTTATTATTACATTTTTATTCCTCCAAATATTATCTTAATTTACATAATTTAATCAGTAGTAAGGAAGTAATTTGTCACTTTGTAGAGATATGTGGATTTATTTAAAATGGTGTGGTACCTGTTAGGTTAGTACAGAATATTGCTTCAGATATAACTTTACCACATTACCTTCAGCTCAGAACCATAATGTGATATCTATGCTCTCTCAGCAGATCACTGAAAACTTAGTCTATGAAAGGCCAGAGGACCCCCTGAGTTTTATGCTGTACCAGGTACGGACTAGTAGGAAAAAAACAATCTTTGTATTCTTTTTATTATAAATATAGCACACATAAGCATATTAAACAAAACATGTACAACTCAGTGAACTATCATGTTATGAGCCAACCTGTAACTACCATTCAAATTTTAAAAATTAAAACATTTCTAGCATCCCAGGAACCCCCTTTTTCCCCACAAAGGGACTATTGTTCTGACTCTTTTGATATTGATTTCTTCACTTCTCTTTATAATTTTACCCCAAAACACAAATCATGATAAACTTTTGTTTAGGTTTTTCAGCCTTCTCAACTTTATATAATTGAAACCATATGTTATGTATTCATTTGTGTCTAGTTTCTTTTGCTTGAAATTATGTCTGTGAGATTAGTCCATACTGTTATGTGTAGCTGAAGTTCATTTTCATTGCTGTATAGTATTCATTGTATGAAATGCCACAATTTATCCATTCTTTGATGTATGTGAACGCCCAGGTTGTTTCTAGCTTGGAACTGTTGCAAAAAAAGTTTCCCTATCAATCTTTGTGTACATGGCTCTTTGTGCACATATACTCACATTTCTCCTGAGTACATACTGTGAGAGCGATCGCTGGGCCATAAGGTATGGGCTTGCTCAGCTCTAGTAGTTTATATAAAACAATTTTCCAAAGTGATTGTACCAGTTTATACTCCCAGCAGAAGTGTATATTAGAGTTCTAATTGTTTTACATCCTTACCTAAACTATACCTAGCACTTAGAATTATCTGTCTTTTTTAGCATTAGCCATTTTGATGGATGGTTAGTAATAAATCATTGCAGTTTCAATTTTTTTCTTGACCTTCCTTTTTATTTCTTAAAGGTATTTTTGATAAACAGAAATTCCTAATTTTGATAGAGTCAAATTTAACAGTCTTTTTCTTCATGATTAGTACTTTTGGTGTACTGTTTTAGAAGTCTCTCCTTAGTCAAAGCTCCTAACTATAGTGCCCTATATTATCCTATAGAAGTTTGTTTGTGGGGTTTTATTGGGGAGGTTTTAAATTTGTTTATTTGTTGCCTTTTACATTTATATCTACTCTATCTGGAGTTGATTTTGTATAGGATGTGAGGTGGTGTCATTTCATTTTTTTCCAAGTAGATATCCAACTGATTAAGCACCTTTTATAAAAAAAGAAGAAGAAGAAAGTGAAAGACTAGCCAAAGAACATATATGTATAACCCATAGACACAGACAACACTGTGGCGATAGCCAGAGGGAAGGGAGAGTGGGGACTATGTAAAGGCAGGAGAAGGGAAGATGGGAACATCTGTAATATTCTCAACAATAAAAATAAAGGAAAAAGATTTTTTTTAAAGATCATACCTCCTACCTTACTCTTTATTTGATTTTTATGGTATATTTGCCTATCCCTGCTCTAATATAAGACTGTCTTAATTAGTATGCATTACAAAAAATCTTAATATCTATCAGAATAAGTCCTCACATCTTATTCTTTACAATATATTGGATGTTCTTAGGCCTGTGCATTGTCATGTCAGTATTTAGAGTCATTTGTCAAGCTGCAGAAATCAAAGAACAGGACAAAACTCCAGAAAAAGAACTAAACAAAATGAAGACATGTAATCTACCAGATAAAGAGTTCAAAGGATGCTTAATTAACTTGATAGAAGAACTTTAACAAAAACATAGAAAACATTAAACAATTTGTATAAAACATAAAGAAGAACCTGTCAGAACTGAAAAATACAATGAAAATTATATTAGAGGGAATCAACAATAGATTAGATGAAGCAAATAATTGGATCAGTGGTTCGGAAGACAAGGTAGTGGAAAATATCCGGCTGGAACTGCAAAAAGAAACAATTTTAAAAATGAGAATAGTATTTATTAAAATTATGGGGCAGCATCAAGCATAACAACATTTTCATTACATTCCTAGAGGAAAAGAGAGAAAAAAGGGATTGATTACCTATTTGAAGAAATAATCATTGAAAACTTCTCTAACTTGGCAAAGGAAATATACATACAAGTCCAGAAAGCACATACAGGCCCAGACAAGATGAGCCCAAAGACAACTACACCAAGACACATCATAATTAAAAGTTAAAGTCAAAAAGAGAATTTTAAAAGTAGAAGAGAAAATTTAGTTAATTATGTAAAAGGAAGCTCCCATAAAACTTTCTGCAGATCTTTCTACAGAAACTTTGCAGGCCAGAAGGGACTGGCAAGAAATATTTAAAGTGATGAAAGGCAAAAATCTACAACCAAGATTACTCCAACCAGCAAGGTTATTATTTAGTATTGAAGGAGAGATAGTCTCTGAGACAAGAAAAACTAAAGAAGTTCATCACTGCTAAACCAGCTTTACAAGAAATGTTAAAGGGACTTCTTTGAATAGAAATAAAATATCAAAAATAAAAATAAGAATATACAGGAAAGAAAAAATCTCACTGACAAAGGTAAACAGTAATAACAGTGGATCAACCAATTTTAAAGCTAGTACAAAAGTTAATAGACAGAAGTAGGATGACCATATATAAATACAACAATAAATTAAGGGGTACACAAATACACACACAAGATATAAAATAATGACAAACATAAACATTGGAGGGATGAGTAAAAAATTCTAGTGATTTTAGAATATATTCAAATTTAAGCAACCATCAACTTAAATTAGATTGCTATAAACATAGCTTGGTGTAAATGAAAAGGACATGGTAACCACAAACCATAAAACCTATACAAGATGTACAAGAGAGAAATAGAAAAAAATTCAAACATAACACAATAGAAAGTCATCAATGTACAAGAGAGCAAGAGAGTAAGACCACAGAAGAACCACAAAACAACAAATACAATGTCAATAACTACAAAGCTATTAATAATTACATTAAATGTAAATGGACTAAATGCTCCAACAACAAAAAAAGGGGGAGGTGGCTCAATGGATAATAAATAAGACCCATACATATGCTGCCTACAAGAGACCCACTTCAAATCAATAGACACACAGAGACCAAAAGTAAAGGGACAGAAAAATATATTTTGTGCAAATGGAAAAACAGCTGGGTTAACAGTATTATACCAGACAAAACTGACTTTAAAACAAATGCCATAATAAGAGACAAAGAAGGGAAATATATAATGATAAAAGAATCAATCCAACAAGAGGATATAATTTTCCTAAACATTTGTGTACCCAACATAGAAGCACCTAAATATAGAAAACAAATACTGACAGACATGAAGGGAGAGATCTAAAGTAATACAATAACAGTAGGGTACTTTAATACCCTATGACATGAATGGATAAGTCATCCAGACAGAAAATCAACAAGGAAATAGTGGCTTTAAATGATACAGGAGCTCAGATGAACTTATAGATATTTTTAGAACATTTCACCCAAAAGAAGCAGAATATACATTCTTTTTAAGTGCACATGGGACATTTTCCAGAATAGACCATATGTTAGGCCATAAAACAAATTGAAATAAATTTAAGAAGATTAAAATCATATCAAGCATCTTCTTGACCACAGTGGCATGAAACTGAAAATCAACTACAAGAAAACTGAAAAACATATAAACACACAGAGGCTAAATAACATGCTACTAAACAATCAACAGATTAACAATGAGCTCAAGGAGAAAATCAAAAAGACACTTTGAGACAAATGAAAATGAAAACATGACAAAAAATCTATAGGACACAGCAAAAGAAGGAAATCCATAGCACTATAAGCCTGCCTCAAAAAAGTAAGAAAAATCTTTAAAAATCTAATAACCTTACACCTAAAGGAACTGGAGAAAGAATGAAAAACAAATCCTAAAGCCAGTAGAAGGAAATATCAAATTTAAGAGTGAAGATAAATGAAATAGGGACTAAACAATACAGAAAAGATCAATGAAACCAGAGCTAGTTCTTTGAAAAGGTAAACAGAAAGAAAAATACAGGTCGCTGGGTTGTGATGCTGTACGTGGGGGTGGGGTCTGAGATGTAACACTGGCACTTGCTCTGCTCTCCCTCGGACTTCAGTCCCTTTCGTTGCTTCCCCCAAGAAAACTGGGCCTTTCTGGTGCCAATTCCCATGTGGGTGGGCTTGTGCACATTCTAGGACCCTGTGGGTCTCTCCAAGGAACTCTCCTGTGAGGCTGGGAGTCTCTCCCTGCGCCTAAACTCCCACAGGTGTTTTCAATCAGTGCCCCAAGGCTCTATTTCCTGGTGCTGGGACCCTGGGTTGCCTCGCAGTGCCTTGCTTCACAATCGTGGCCTTGCTGGGTCTGCTGGTTGCCACCCCAAGCCCAGGGTATGCCCACTGCGGTCTTTTGCACCCAGGATGCTTTACGTGCCCAGTCCCACTTGTGCTGCAACCCCTCTCTATTTTAACTCCTTGGTTGTCCGACTTCCATACAGTTCAATTTTCTGTCAGTTCTGGTTGTTATTCTGTTTCTAAATTGTTGTTGTCCCTATCTGGGTTGTGCGAGGAGGCACAGTGTGTCTACCTATGCCTCCATCTTGGCCAGAAGTCCTCGTTCTGTTTTCTTAAGGTAAAAACTTAGATGATTGATTTTAGACCTTTCTGCTTTTCTAATACAGATATTTTTAAATGTTTCCCTCTAGGCATTGCTCTTGTTGCATCTCACAAATTTTCATTATATTTTCTGATACTCTCTGCTTTTTTAAAATTTCTTTTTTTATCCACACTGGAGGTGTGGACAAAAATCAATTTATTCTTTTTTAGAGAGCGAGGGAGAGAGAGAAACATCAGTGTCAGAGAGAAACATCAATCAATTATCTCCCATACACACACTGACTCAGGATCAAACCCACAACCTAGGTATGTGCCTTGACCAGGAATTGAACCCACAACCTTTTGGTGCACAGATGATGCTCCAACCAACTAAGCCACATCAGCCAGGGCCAATCTCTGCTTTTTAATTTAACTATGTAGAACAGGGGTTGGCAAACTATGGACTATCTGATTTTAGATGGTCCTCAAGATAAGAAAGAATTTACATTTTTAAAGTGATTGGAGAAGGAAGAGGAGAGGGAAGGAAGAGACGGAGAAAATGGATGAGACGGTAGGGGAGTAAGAAGAGGGGAAGAAGTGGAAGAAGGGACACAACAATTCAATAGCAACAACAAATAGTGTATATACTGCTATGCCCAAGATATGTATTTTCCAGCTCTTTACAGAAAAAAAGTTCACTTTAAATAATCATATATATGTGTGTATATATATAGGAATATATATGTTCACTTTAAATAATCCTGTGTGTGTTTGTGTGTGTGTGGTATTTCTTAAGGAATTTAAAAGGAGAAAATAACCTTTTCCATCCATACAGATAACTTCTATTTTTAATGCTCTTCATTCATTTGTGAATTTCAAAGTTCCTCTTTGAAATTATTTCCCTCAAAACTGAAAAACATCTTTTAGCATTTCTTGTACTGCAGGACTGTTGGCAAGGACTGCTGACAATGACAATTAGCTCTCCTTCATCTCAAAACCTCTTACATTTTCATTCTTCTGGGGCATTTTTGCTGCAAATAGAATTTTGAACCGAGTTTTCTCCCTAACTCTTAAAAAGCCATGATTTCACTATTTGCTAACCTTCATAGTTTCTGATAGAATTTCACAGTAATCCCAACTATTCTTCCTCTGTATGTAATATGTCATTTTTCTATGGATGCCTTTATGATCCATAAAGGTATAAAGTGTTTCTTTAGTTTCCAGGGGCTTTTATCATGAGGCTCATTGTAATTTATCTTTTCGGGTGCCAGCTGAGCTTCTCAAATCTATAAATCTATGTCTTTCACCATGTTTTGGAGGCTGACTGCCATGATTCCTTCAAGTATTTTCCTGATCCATTCTCTCTCTCCCTCCTCCCTTTTTGAGGCTAATAGCAGATCATTTGAAATTATCTCACTGATCCTTGAAGTTTTTTAATTTTATTGTTGTTCAAGTACAGCTGTCTTCCTTTTCCGCCAGCACTCCCCCCGCCACCCCAGCCATCCCCAACTCCCTCCTCTGATTCCACCTCCCTTGGTTTTGTCCATGTGTCCTTTATAGTTATTCCTGAAAACCCTTCCCCCTTTCCCCCCATTATCCCTTCCCACCTCCCCTGTAGTTACTGTCAGTTTGTTCTTAATTTCAATGTCTGTGGTTATATTTTGCTTGCTTGTTTCTTTTGTTGATTAGGTTCCACTTAAAGGTGAGATCATGTGGTATTTGTCTTTCACTGCCTGACTTATTTCACTTAGCATAATGCTCTCCAGTTCCATCCATGCTGTCACAAAGGGTAGGAGCTCCTTCTTTCTGCTGTGTAGTATTCTATCATGTAAAAGTATCATAGTTTTTTGATCTATTCATTTACTGATGAGTACTTAGGTTGCTTCTGGCACTTGGCTATTATAAATTGTGCTGCTATGAACATTGGGGAGCATAGGTTCTTTTGGATTGGTGTTTCAGAGTTCTTAGGGTATAATCCTAGCAGTGGAATTGCTGGGTCAAAAGGCAGTTCCATTTTTAGTTTTCTGAGGAAATCCCAGACTGTTTTCCATACTGGCTGCACCAGTCTGCATTCCCACCAACAGTGCACTAGGGTTCCCTTCTCTCCACATCCTCTCCAACACTTTTTTGTTGCTTTGTTAATGGTGGCCATTCTGACTGGTGTGAGGTGGTATCTCACTGTGGTTTTAATTTGCATCTCTCTGATGGCTAATGATGTTGAGCATCTTTTCATATGTCTCTGTATGTCTTCCTCAGAGAAGTGTCTGTTAAGGTCTTTGCCCATTTTTTAATTGGGTTGTTTGTCTTCCTGCAGTGGAGTCCTGTGAGTTCTTTATGTATCTTGGAGATCAAACTCTTGTCCAAGGTATCATTGGAAAATATGTTTTCCCATACAATTGGTTCTCTTTTCATTTTAATGCTGTTTTCCTTAGCCGTGCAGAAGCTCTTTATTTTGATGAGATCCTATTTGTTTATTCTTTCCTTAATGTCCCTTGCTCTAGGGGACATATCAGTGAAAATATTGCTGCCTGGAATATCTGAGATTTTCCCGCCTATGTTTTCCTCTAGGACTTTTATGGTGTCATGACTTATATTTAAGTCTTTTATCCACCTTCAATTTATTTTTGTGTATGGTGTAAATTGGTGATCGAGTTTCATTTTTTTGCTTATAGCTGTCCAGATCTTCCAACATCATTTGTTGAAGAGGATATTTTTACTCCATTTTATGCTTTTGCACTCCTTGTCAAATATTAATTGACCATAGAGATATGGTTTTACTCCTGGGCTCTCAATTCTGTTCCATTGGTCTACATGTTTGTTCTTATGCCAGTACCAGGCTATTTTGATTACAGTAGCCTTGTAATATAGTTTGATATCATGTATTGTGATCTTTCCCACTTTGTTGTTCTTTCTCAAAGTTGCTGCAACTATTTGGGGTCATTTATGGTTCCATATAAATTTTTGAAATGTTTGTTCTACATCTGTGAAATATGTCATTGGTACTTTAATAGGGATTGTGTTGAGTCTATAAATTGCTTTGGGTAGTATGGACATTTTGATGATGTTAATTCTTCCAATCAATGAACGTGGTATATGCTTCCATTTGTTTGTGTCTTCCTTAATTTCTTTCTTTAGTGTTCTATAGTTTTCTGAGCACAGGTCTTTAACATCTTTTGTTAGGTTTACTCCTAGGTCCTTTCTTTTCTTTTTTTTTTTTTTTTTTTGCTATAACAAACAGCATTTTTTTTCCTGATCTCTGTTTCTGATATTTCATTGTTGGTGTACAAAACTGCCTTTGATTTCTGAGCATTGACTTTGTATCCCACTCTTTTGCCAAATTCACTTACTAGGTTAAGTAGTTTTTTGGTGGAGTCTATAGGATTTTCTATATACACTATCCTGTCATCTGCAAACAATGACAGTTTTGTTTCCTCCTTTCTAATTTGAATGTCCTTTATTTCTTTTTCTTATATGATTACTGTGGCTAGGACTTCCAATACTATGTTGAATAGGAGTGGCAAGAGCCGACATCCTTGTCTTGTTCCTGATCTCAGTGGCAAAGCTTTTAGTTTTTGCCCATTGAGTATGATGTTGGCTGTAGGTCTCTCATATGTGGTCTTTATTATGTTGAGAAATGTTCCCTCTATCCCCACTCTGCTGAGTGTTTTTATCATAAACAGGTGCTGTACCTTATCAAATGCTTTTTATGCATCTACTGATACGATCATGTGATTTTTGTTTTTCCTTTTGTTTATGTGATATATTACATTTATTCATTTGCTAATATTGTCCTATCCTTGCATCCCTGGGATAAATCCCATTTGATCATGGTGTATGATTTTTTTAATGCATTGCTGGATGCAGTTTGCCAATATTTTGTTGAGGATATTAGCATCTATGTTTATCAGTGATATTGGCCTGAAGTTTTCTTTCTTTGTTGTGTCTTTATCTGGTTTTGAGTTTAGGATGATGCTGGCTTCATAAAAAGAGTTTGAGAGCCTTCCTTCTTGGATTTTTTGGAATAGTCTATAAAGTATACGGGTTAGCTCTTCCTTAAATGCTCTGTAAAGTTCTCCTGTGAAACCATCTGGTCCAGGGTTTTTGTGTGCCAGGAGTGTTTTGATCACTGCTTCAATTTCACCTGCTGTTATTGGTCTGTTCAGGCTTTCTCCTTATTCTTCATTCAATTTTGGAAGATTATATTTTTCTAGCTATTTGTCCATTTCACCTAGGTTTTCAAATTTCTTAGCATATAAGTCTTCTTAGTAATGTCTTACAATCCTTTGTATTTCTGTGGTACCAGTAGTAATCTCTCCTCTTTCATTTCTGATTGTGTTTATTTGGGTCTTCTCTCCTTTTTTCTTGATGAGTCTGCTTAAAGGCTTGTCAGTTTTGTTTATTTTTTCAAAGAACCAGCTCCTGGATTAATTGATCCTTAGAATTATGCTTTTAGTCTCTATGTTGTTTAATTCTGCTCTGATCTTGTTTATTTCCTTCTACTTGCTCTGGGCTATCTTTGCTGTTGTTATTCAAGTTCTTGTAGGTATGGTGTAATGTTGTTTATTTGAAATGTTTCTATCTTTTTCAGGTAGGCCTGTATTGCTATGAACTTCCCTCTCAAGATTGCCTTGGCTCTGTCCCATAAGTTTTGGACTTAGTTTGTTATGAGTTCCTTTTCATTTGTCTCCAGAAACTTCTTTACTTGTTCCTTGATCTCATTCTTAACCCATTCATTCTTTAATAGCATGTATTCAATCTCCATTGAGTTTAAGTGTGTTTGAGTTTTTAGCTTGAGATTGGTTTCTAGTTTCAATCCCTTGTGGTTGGACAAAATGCTTGATAGGATTTCTATTTTCTTGACTTTGTTGAGGCTTGTTTTATGTCCTATCATGTGGTCTATCTTTGAAAATTTTCCACGTGCATTTGAAAAGAATGTGTATTTTGCTTCTTTGGGATGAAAGGTTCTATATATATACCAGTTAAATCCATTTGATCTAGGGCATTGTCCAATGCCACAATCTCTTTGTTGATATTTTGTTTGGGAGATCTATCCATTTTTGACATTAGGGTATTAAAATCCCCTACTACAATTGTGTTGCTGTCAATATCTTTCTTGAAGTTCTCCAAGATTTTCCTTATAAATTTGGTGCTCCTATGTTGGGTGCACATATGTTTACAATGTTTATGTCTTCCTGATGGATTCTTCCCTTAAGTATCATGAAGTGACCTTCTGGGTCTCTTTATGACCCTTGTTTTGAAGTCTATTTTGTCTTATATGAGTATTGCTGCCCTGGCTTTTTTTCCTGTCCATTTGCTTGGAATATTTTTTCCAACCCTTCACTTTCAGTCTGTGTAAGTCTTTTGTCCTGAGGTGGGTCTCTTGTAAGCAGCATATGTGTGGGTCATGATTTCTTATCCATTCAGCTATTCTATGTCTTTTGATTGGAGTATTTAATCCCTTTACATTTAAGGTTATTATTGATAGGTACTTATTCATTGCCATTTTACTTCCTTCATGCCTGTGTTCCTCTCTCTCACATTCTTTGTCTTCACTTTCTTAAAGCAGTCTCTTTAGCATCTCTTGCAGAGCTGGTTTGGAGGAGACACATCTAGAGCTTTCTTTTGTCTGGGAAACTCCTTATTTGGCTTTCCATTTTAATGAAAGCCTTGCTGGGCAGAGTAGCCTTGGTTGTAGGCCTTTGTTTTCCATTACTTGAATATTTCTTGCCAATCCTTCTGGCTTGGAGTGCTTCCTTGAGAAGTCAGCTGCTAGTCTTATTGGGGCTCCTTTGTATGTTACTTTCTGTTCCTCCCTTGCTGCCTTTAAGACTCTCTTTGTCTTGGAATTTTGCCATTTTAATTATGATGTGGACCTCTTGAAGTGGACCTCTTGGGTTCCTCTTGATTTGGACTCTGTTTTTCTGGATTTGTGTGACTTTTTCTCTCATCAAATTAGGGAAGTTTTCCATCATTACTTTTTCAAACAGTTTTTCTATCCCTTGCTCCTCTTCTCCTTCTGGTATCCCTATTATACAGATATTATTATGTTTCATGTTATCCTGCAGTTTCCTTAACACCTCTTCATTCTTTCTGAGTCTTTTTTCCTTTTATTGCTTTCTCTGGATGTTTTTTTCTACCTTGTCCTCCAGCTTGCTGATCCAATCCTCTGCTTCATCTAGCCTGCTTTGACTTCTTCTGCTGTGTTCTCCAATTCAGAAATTGTATTGTTCATTTTCTCTTGGCTCTTGTTGATAGTTTCTATGTCCTTTTCCATGTTGATATAGTTTGCAGTGAGTTCATCATAGCTTCCCTGTAATTTTTGGTAATTCTCAGTGAGCTCATTGAGCTTCCTTATAACCATGGCTTTGAACTCAATACCTGATAGTTGACTTGCCTCTATTTCACTTAGCACTCTTTCTGAGGCTTCCTCCTTTCCTTCCTTTGGGGTTTGTTTCTTTATCTTCTCTTTGTTTGTGAAACTCTTCTTGTTAGCCTCTGCTTCTTAAATTGATCTGTTCTGACTCCCTAGGTTTGTGGTGTGAACTTCTGTGGTAGGAGACCTATGAGATTCAGTGGTACAGTCTCGTTGGTCTCCTGAACTTGCTGCTCTTGGGATGTCATTTAAGTTGGCTCTCTGGATGTATTTGGTTTTTTATTGTTGTTGGGTCTTTCTTTGGTGGGTCCTTCCTTCCAGCTGGTTGACTGAGGTTCACTCCACCCACCATGTCTTGTATGCTGTTGTGCAGGTGCAGACAGGTTGTGTCGAAGCTAGTTCTTATGTCTCTCTGAGGTTATGAGGCTTCTCTCTTGCTATTACTCAGTTGGTTGTTCTGGATAATTTCTCCACCATTTAGTTGTAATTCCAGATTGGTCCTGGGTGAAGGTTAGTGTGGCTTTCACTAACTCCTCCACCATCTTCCTTTATTATCTGTTGGTGGTTCTTTTGTTGGTGGGTTCTCTCTTCCATCAGGTATTTTGGTGTTCACAGCTCCCACCTACTCTTTCATGTGATCAGTTGGAGTGGGAAGGTAAAACAAATTAAGACAGCAAGAGTGTATTCTATGGGATTTAAAGTACCAACCCTTAGAGAAGAGACAGGAGATCCTTTGGATAA
Organism: Trachops cirrhosus; assembly: GCA_028533065.1. Classification (NCBI taxonomy): domain Eukaryota; kingdom Metazoa; phylum Chordata; class Mammalia; order Chiroptera; family Phyllostomidae; genus Trachops; species Trachops cirrhosus. The sequence goes on along the minus strand of CM052539.1, from coordinate 103,071,237 downwards.
GTATAGTGTTAACTTTGATATTTCATTCAACTAGCCACTTTTTAGAAAGGGTGGAAAAGAGATAAGACTCTTGTTAGAGGGGGAAAGTATTGTGAGTTGAATCCAAGAAACAGAGCTTGTGGGAGGTCAGATTATGAGATATAATGAGAGTAAAGGATAGAAAATAAGCACAGTGTGAGAGAGAACAGAGTTAACCACAACAGTAATAAGGTTCTGGAAGATAGTGAAATGGGCTAAGATCCAGGAGGGGTGCTGTGTAGTATTTACAATTGTATGGAATAATTATTTACAATAGTACTGGAACAACAATCATATGACAGAAATTATATGATCTAAATAACAAGAATAGGAAGTATATGAGCTAGAGTGGTATGCTATTGGAACACAAGTGAAGTGAAAGAAGGAAAATTAAAATACACTGTGGAAGAGAGAACAAGGAAAACCAGTCAAACAATGCAATTAAACAAAGAAAACTAAACAGAAAGAAGAGAAATAAAAAAAATACTAATAAAATAAAAAAAGTAAAAATAATGAAAAAATAATAATACAAATAAACAATAACATGCAAGTTCTCCGAAATAGCAAAGTGACATTTGTCTCAGTTTCTCAGTTATTGGTATCAGCCTTGTGATCCCTCTTTGGGTCTGTCTCTGGACTTCTCACATCTCCAGGTCTTATTGTCACACTTGTGGGAGGGGAGGGGAAAAAAAAGAATAATTATTTTAAAAAAGCCTCTTTCTAACTTTAAACTGGCCAAGTGAGTTCTGCTGGTCTTCCTGGATGCCACGGGCTGAGGGGGGTTGGGCTTTGCTTTTCTCCTTTCCTATGATTTTGTGAGGTTGGGGGCCAGGTCTGGGCCATACTCTTCACAGTTGTCCAGCCTCCAGCCCAGTTTCTCCATTCATTGCCAGGCTCCCACTGTCCATCTGTGCCAGGCTGGTGCCTTCAATCCACCAGTTGTGCTGTCCTTGAAGTGCACTAATTAGGGGCAACCCACACACCACCTTCTTGCTCTTTGCTGTCCTAGTTGCTAGGCATTCTCAAAGTCTCTTCTGGGTGGTTCAGCTCCCCCACTGAGTTAAGTCTTTCTGCAGACTGCTAATTCTCTGAGCCCTGCCGCTCTCCTCTGTGGGGGCCGCCTCCCACTTCTTCTTAGGCAGCTGGGCTGCAGGCCAGGGGAGGGGGAGAGGTGGTGGGGCATGGGTGGGGCACTGCTGAGGCTGCCAGTGGCAGGGGTGGGGGTGTGGCCACTGCAGTGGTGAGGGCAGGGGTGCAGCTGAGGTTGTGGCTGTGGTGGTGGGGCCACAGCTGGGGTGGCTGCAGGGGCAAGGCCAGGGTGGTGGGGGCAGCTGCTGTGGGAGAATTACCTAAACAGTGACCAAGAGCCTTTTTTGAACAAAATCCTCCTGTTGAGGTCTGCTGCTCCTAACGAGAACCTAGCCCCTCACACAGCCCAACTTTCCAGCCAAACCTGAGACTATCTGGGTCAGGGTCCACCATGGCCCAACTCTTCTCCCTTCTCCAGGTGTCATCTGGCTCCCCAATTTCCCTGGTAATAACCCAGTGGGCATCCACAGTCACAGTGGGTGAACATCACCCCTGTGTGTCTCCCACTTCCTCTGTATTCCCCCCAGTGACTTTAAGCATCCAGATCCATCCTGATGCCACTCTATTCTCCTTGTTTGGCAGGGGAAGGAGCTGTTGATTTGGCTCTCATCCAAGGACCCTGTGGTAGGCACTGGCAGGTTCTTGGCCACGAGCTGCAGCGGCCCTGGGACCCACTCTGGTCCCAGGGAACTTACTGTTCCAAAACAATCTCCTTACCATCTGTTTTTCAATGTGCTCTACAATTTTAGCCTCCAACATTCATATATGCTGGGATTCCGTTGACTGTTCACTCTGTTCCTCAGAAGATCAGCTATGTGTTCCACCTGAGCACAGGGGAAGTGGGCTCTGCTCCCACCTACCTCGCCGCCATCTTCATAACTCTAATCCTTGAAGTTTTCTTCTTTTATTTTCAAGTTTTCCTTGGCCCAGATTTCAAGTTCACTGTCTCTTTCCTCTGTCATCTATATTCTGCTATTAAGCCCATCCAGTTAATTTTTTATTTTTCAGTTTTAAACTTTCTGTTTGGTTCTTTTCCATATTTTATACTTCTTTTCTGTGATTTCTTATTTTCTTTTTTAATTTTTTAATATATTTTATTGATTATGCTATTAAAGTTGCCCTATTATCCCCTCTTCATTCCCCTCCACCCTGAACACCCTCTCCCACCCACATTCCCCCCTTTAATTCATGTCCATGTGTCATACGTTCTTTAGCTTCTACATTTCCCCTACTATTCTTGCCCTCGCCCTGTCTATTTTCTACCTACCATCCATGCTACTTATTCTTCGTACCTTTCCCCTCGTCTTCTCCTCCCACTCCCCTGTTGCTAACCCTCCATGCGATCTCCATTTCTGTGGTTCCATTCTTGTTCTAGTTGTTTGCTTAGTTTCTTCTTGTTTTTGTTTCAGGTGTGGTTGTTAATCATTGTGAGTTTGCTGTCATTTTACTACACATGTTTTTTATCTTCTTTTTGTTAGAGAAGTCTCCTTAACATTTCATACAATAAGGGCTTGGTGATGATGAA
>CM052539.1:103017463-103068105 GCA_028533065.1 Trachops cirrhosus | reverse complement strand
CATCTGATAGGTTAGCTATCTCTTGGTCGCTTAAAAGGATGGGTTCTGGGGCTTTCAATTATTCTGTTTGAGCCATCTTTTTGCTGGGCTTTTTTTTTGTTTGTTTTGTTTTTGTTTTTTGGTCTTGTTGAGCTCCTGTAGTGAGGGGCGGGGCCTTAAGAGTTCACTGGGGCGGGGCACCCCAGTGGCTGGGTTGTGATGCTGTATGTGGGGGCGGGGTCCGAGAAGGAACAATGGTGCTTGCTCTGCTCTCTGTAGGACCCCAGACCCCTCTGCCGCTCTCCGCAAGCCAACTGGGCCCCTCTGGCACCAATTCTGGTGTGGGTGGGCCTGTGCACCAGGCGGGACCTTCCTTTTCAGTCAGTGACCCAAAGCTCTATTTCCCGGCACTGGGACCCTGAGCTGCGTGCAGTGCCTTGCTTCACAATGGCTGCCTCACTGGGTCTGCTGGTCACCACCCCCCCGGCTGGGGCCCACCAGCCACCGCTGCTTGTGCGCCCAGTGTCTGCCTGCTGCAGACTTGTGCGCCACCCTGGTTGCTCAGCTCTCTGCTCCTTGTCTCTCGCCCGGCCTGACTCCGCCCCTCCTACTGGTCTGGATGAAAGTGTCTATTTTTAAATCCTTGGGTATCTGACTTCCGTACACTTCAATTTTCTGCCAGTTCTGGTTGTTATTCTGTTTCTATATTGTTGTTGTCCCTATCTTGGTTGTGCGAGGAGGCACAGTGTGTCTATAGCTATGTCTCCATCTTGGCCAGAAGTTGATTTCTTATTTTCTTTCATTTCCAGTGTATTTTCATTTACTTTATTGAACATAGTTGCAATGCTGCTTTAAAATGCTTGTCTGAAATCTCAACATCAGATCATCTTGGAGTTGGCATATGTTGATTGCTTTTCACATTTATTTTTAAAATTTTATTGTGATAATCATGTTTAACATGATGTCTATCTTCTTAACAAATTTTTAAGTGTACAACCCATTAGTGTTAACTATAGGTACAGTGTTGTGCAGATCTCTAGAGCTTATTTATCTTGCTTAACTGAAACATCATGCTATGTAAGTGGAATGATGCAGTACTTATCTTTCTGTGACTGGCTGATTTCATGTAGCATAGCGTCCTCATTCATCTATGTTGTCACATATTGCAGAAATGTCTTTTTAAAGGCTGAATAATATTCAATTTTATGTATATACCACATTATCTTCATCCATTCACTTGTTCATTGACATTTAGATTGTTACATTTTGGCTGCTATGAATAGTGCAGCAATTAATACTGGAGTGCTAATATCTCATCAAGATCCTGATTTCAGTTCTTTTGGATAAATAGAGCAACCCCAGAAGTGAGATTCCTAAATGATATGCATTTCTACTTTAAATTTTTTGAGGGATCTCTATACTGTTGCCCATAGTAGCTACATTATTTTGCATTCCCACCAACAGTGTGCAAAGGTTCCACTTTCTCCACATCCTCAACTATATTTGTTATATTTTGTTGTTTTGATGATAGCCATCTTAACAGATGTGAGGTGATATCTCATTGTGATTTTGATTGGTATTTCCGATGACTAGTGACATTGAGCATTTTTTCATATGAGTGTATTTGTTGACCATTTGCAAGTCTTCTTTGGGGAAATGTGTAGTCAAGTCCTTAGCCCATATTTTAATTAGATTATTAGTTTTTATACTATAGAGGTTTAGGAATTCCTTATATATTTGGGGATTAACCCCCTACCAAATATATGGTTTGCAAATATATTCTCCCATTCTGTAGGGGACCTGTATACTTTGGTGATTGTTTCCTTTGCTGTTCAGAAGATTTTTGGTTTGATGTAGTTCACTTGGTTATTTATTTGTTTTTGTTGCCCAAGCTTTAATGTCATATCCATTAAATCATTGCCAAAACCAATGTTATGCATGAATCTTTCCCCCTGTTATTTTCTAGGAATTTTACAGTTTCATATCTTACATTTAAGCCTTTAATCTATTGTGTTGATTTTCATCTATGGCATAAGGGTCCAATTTTACTCCTTTACATGTAGATATTTAGTTTTTCCCTGCATAATTTGTTGAAGACACAATGTTTTCCCTCTTGTGTATTCTTGACATTGCTGTTGAAGACCAGTTGACCATATGTGGATGAATTTATTCTTTGGGTCTCCATTCTGTTCTATTAGTCTATATGCCTATCTTTATGCCATTGCTATACTGTATTGATTACTATAGCTTTGTAATATATTTTGAAATAATGAAGTGTGATACCTCCATCTTTGTTCTTCTTTCTCCAGCTTAACTTAGCTATTCAGGGTATTTTGTGGTTCCATATAAATTTTAGAATTTTTTCTATTTCTAAAAAAAGGCCAGTATTATCCTGATACCAAAGCCAGACAAAACACAAGGAAAGAAAACAATAGGAACATATTTCTGGTGAATATAGATGGAAAAATAATTTTAGATTGTATCCTAGACATTGTGAATATTATGTTTTCTGAATATTATGTTTTCTGTTATGTAAATATTATTGTGACTATTGGGTTTTTGGCAAAAATTGTATTGAATTTGTAGTTTGCTTTGAGTAGTATGGATATTTTAATAATATTAATTCTTCTAATCCATGATCATTGGCTATTTTTCCATTTGTTTGTGTCTTATTTAATTTCTTTCATAAATATTTTATAGTTTTCAATATACACACATTTAATTTTATTGGTTAAGTTCATTTCTAAATGTTTTATTGTGTTTGGTGCTATTATAAATAGTATTGTTTTACTATTTCCTTTCTGGGTAGTTTATTATTAGTGTATAGAAATGCAACTGATTTTTGTACATTGATTTTGTATTCTACAACTTTACCTAATTCATTTATTAGTTCTATCACGTTTTTTAAAATGAAGTATTTAGGGCTTTTTATAAGATCATGTCATTTACAAAGAGGGAAATGTTTACTTCTTCCTTTTCGATTTTGAACAACCATTGGGTCACAGAATAAAAATAGGAAATTAAAAATATCTCAAGGTAAGTGAAATTAAAAATACAACATACCAAAATTTATCGAATGCATCAGAAAGAGTTTGAAGGGAGTTCATAGCAATAAACACATTAAAAAAGAAGAAAGAGCCCTGGCTGCTGTAGCTCAGTGGGTTCATCACCAGCCTGCGAACCGGAGGGTCACCAGATGGATTCCCAGTCTAGGGCACCTGCCTGGGTTTCGGGCCAGGTCCCGAAGAGGGGGAGTGTAAGTGGCAACTGCACGTTGATGTTTCTTGCCCTCTCTTTTTTCCTCCCTTCCTCTCTCTAAAATAAATAAATAAAATCTTAAAAAAAGAAGAAAGATTTCAATGAAACAACCTAATTTTATATCTCAAGGAGCTAGAAAAAGCACAAACTAAGCCTAAAATTAGCAGAAGGAAATAACAAAAATTAGAGTATAAATAAATAAAATAGAAAAGCAATAGAAAGATGAAAGTAAAAGTTGGTTTTTTGAAAAGGTAAACAAAATTGACAGACCTTTAACTAGACTAAGACAAACTGAGAGGGGAGTCAAGTAAAATCAGAAGTAAAAGAGACATGAAAAGGATCATATGAGACTAGTATGAATGATTCATTAAATGCCAACAAACTGGATAACCTAGAAGAGATAGATAAATTCCTAGAAATATACAATGTATCAAGCCTTAATCATGAAAAAATAGAAAGACTGAATGACCTACAGTTAATATAAAGACTGAATCAGTAATCAAAACCCTTACAACAAAGAAAGCCCAGGAACAGGTGGCTTCATGGTGAACTCTATCAGACATTTAAAGAATTTACATGAATACTTCTCAAACTCTTCCAAAAAATTGAAGAGGAAGGAACACTTACAAATGCATAATGCCAAGGCCAGCATTATCCTGATACCAAAGCCAGATAAAACACAAGGAAAGAAAAGTACAGGAACATATTTCTGGTGAATATAGATAGAAAAATAATTTTAGATTTTATCCTAGACATTGTGCATATTATGTTTTCTGGAAATTAACATGGTTAGATTCAATCTGTAAGAATCCTCTTGCCTTCTGGGGTTGATGGTCATAGTTCAGGTGACTTCTTTAAGCTTTTGCTGCACCACTTTGAATCTGTGCTGTGAGTGCAGGGTTCAGGGGTCAGCTTCAGTCTTATGCAAGGTTCATACACAGAATTAGAGAATCTCCTTCTCTCTTCTAGGTTTTCCCCTCTTTCTTCAGCATCTGGACATATTTGGTGGGGCTACTTCTCCTGTTTCTTTATCCTGAAAGACGGTGGGCTTTCTATCAGAGTTTTAGGCACCACTATGGCTGTGATGGCCTTTGGGCCAAAGTTATAAATGATGAGAAATTCATTTCATGTTGGTCAGTGGCTCCAAGTTTCGACTATCCGCCAAAATCTGCCTGTCTTTGCTCAGTCTCCAGAACCCTCCAGTTGTGGGGGGGGTTTTTGTTTGTTTGTTTCATTGGTTTGATTTGGTTTTTGTCTTTTAGCATAGGGAAGATTGTGTTTTGTTTATATTGCACAGCTTTTATTGGCAGGATTTACTTTTTAAGTGCATTACTCTGGCATATTAGGAAGCAAATCTTTTTTTATATGTAATATATACATTTAAGGTTTTCTCATATAAACTTAAGTTTGTGGTATTTGCACTTTATTTAGTTCAAAATAGCTTCTAGATTTTATTATGAGTCCTTCTTCAACTTATAGAATTTTGGACATTAGATTATTTATATAAATTATCAAATATCAGATTTTCTAGGTGCCCTTTGGCTAATGATTTCTATGTCAATTGTACTTTATGCAGAACAAGATTTCAAACTTTTGAAATGTGTTGACTTGCTTTATGATACAGCATATGGTTAACTGTTATGAATGACTTATTGAAGTTGAAAAATATTTATTCTATAATTATTGGAGAGTGTTTTAAATATACCCATTAGGCCAGATTTGCTAAAAAGTTGTTCAAGTCTTCCAGTATGATTGTAAATTTGCCTTATCTCCTATAGTTCTGTCGATTTGTGCTGTGTCTATGTAGTTGAGGCTATGTTATTAGGTGAAAATTAATTTAGAATTTTTACATCTTTCTAGTAAATTGAACTTTTTATCATTAAGAAGTATAACATGAACTCCAACTACTCTGTTCAATATTTTTATAGCTCTACCAGATTTATTTTAGTCAGTGTTTAAAAGGTACACATATCTGACCTTATTACTTTTAACTTTACTCTGTCCTTAAGTTTCAGAAGTCTTTCTTATAAATAGCATATACTATAATTTTATCATTATTACTATCTGACAAACTTTTAATTGAAAATTTTAGTCCATTTATACTTAATGTTATTAAAGATATATTTGGTTTACATCTATTTTTCTACCATATGCTATCTGTTTGTCCTACCTGTTCTGTTTCTTTTCCTCTACTTTTTACCTTTTTTTATCACTGCATTTTTCTCTCTATTAATTTAGAAGCTATATTCTCTTAAATTTTTTGGTTTCATATTGGGGTAACCTTTTAAAATTAATAGACTTTATGCTTCAGAGTAGTTTTAGGTTTACAGAAATATTACAGTAGAGTAAGTTCTCATTTACTCCCTTTCCCCACTCCTGGTTCCCCCACTTACTAACATCTTGCATTAGTGTGGTACATTTGTTACAGTTGATGAGTCAATATATGTATTAACTATAGTCCATGGTTTACATAGGGTTCACTCTTTGTGTTGTACATTCTATAGGATTTGAAACGTGTGTGATATGTATCTGTAATTACAGTATCATACAGAATAGGGTTACTGCCCCAATATCCTCTTATATTTTTACTGGTTCCCCTAGAGATTACATGTATTCTTGACTTGCCAGAGTTTAAATTATTTGTCTAATTCAATAGAAGGGCATCAGTATGGTGTCAACATATTTTAACGCCACAACTACTTGGTAATTCCAAGTAGGTCAAAATTACAATTGGAAAAAATTCTTTTTCATTCTCCTCAGGTACAGGACATGATTAAAAACAGAGACAAACCTGAAACTTACAAAGAATGAATCTGTCTTCAACAATGTTAACAACCATCAGTATCAGCACTATGTTCTGTTTCCTACCCTAAAAAAATGGTTTTCAAATGCTCATTATCAGTGATTCTGCCTAAATGTGTTCTTAATGTTGAAGTAAAAATCTATAAGGTATATTTGCACAATTCACATAACGCATATAGGTACCTCTGATTAATCATACAAAAATATACACATTATACTTATCCATACATTGATATTTCAATACTCATCCCTGCTAAGTACTGAACAATAACAAATTCACAAATCCCAGAGAGGATCAAAAACAGAATCCTAGCAATTTATAGCAATTTACATGCAATTCTCCTAAAGATACAAATCTGCCATATCTCCAGGGTGTTTGCAAAATTTACAGCCAGAAAATGCATGGGAAATAATTTGTAACAGCACTTTTTTCTCTTAGTGGAAGATAATTATTGTAATATCTTTTTTCTTGTTTCTTAATACCTCCAACATATTTTTACTAGTTTCCTCTTTGACCCTGACTGTTATATCTTCCACTAGCAGATGTAATTTAATCTATTCATGGGGTCAGTTCCCTTCTGATTTTTAACCCACAGCAAAATTTAAACATGTTATACTACTCTGTCCACACCTGTGGGAGAGGCAGAATACCTCTTTCTCATTACCTTTATTCCCTGAAGAGTATCTACATTGATGGAATGTGTAACCAGTCAAACTGGTATTTAATAACAAAAAGCTTTAAGGAGGTCTGTCTGGTATGAGTATCTGCCTAGCAATCATAACAGAGATGATCATTTGGTACTGCTTTTGTGAGCTGAATCTTTATTTAATTTGTATTTGGACATTGAAGCAGACTTGATATTGTTTAACTGGTGACTTGTTGTGATTCTGTGGTTGCACTGTAATGAATTAAGTAAGCTTTTGTGTGAACATTCATGCATAAATCTTACTTTTTTATACCTGAATTTTATTTCTAATAATTTTACCCAAAATCCCCTACTTATAACTTCAAAGTTTGAGTTTTTCTTTTGGTTGTCCACAAAACATGCATGTGCTCACACTCAGTAAATCTTATCCACTCAGAGAGAAAACTTGCTCGTTGACAGTGGGCTGGCAAAGTCAGGTGAAACCTGATAAATTTGCAGTGAGCTTATGGGAAAAGTTTAAGTGACATGACTAAGGTTACAATTAATCAGTCGGTTGAACAAAATAACACAAAGATTGAAGGGCCAACAATATTATTAATGGCTGAATGCTGGAATGTTATCAATAACATCTGAAATTAAGTACTGAATTTAGTTCACTGGGTTTCAGCCCTAATACCAAACAGCTTTAATATGTCTGTTAAAGCAGAACACTCAGACCAGACCACACCAGCTACTCTGGCCTTTTCATTGGCTTTCTGCACTACATTTCACAACTGTCACTTTGACCTTTCACTGAGGCAGTGGACCAGAGGGATGGGCTTGTTATGGTTCAGCGATCCTGTCTAAACATATTTGACTGAAAGGAGAAGGGAGAAAGTAGAGATGAAGCCTCACTTTCAGTGAGTCAGGCTCCCAACTAAAAAAGCTGTCTTGTGTAGATCAATCAGCTAAAAGTACTTATATTTAGTTCTTAGTCCTTAAGTGGCAGGATGTAGTCTCAAGTGAGGAGTGAACACTAAGGGTGAGAATCTGGTTCCAGATGGCTGTGTACCTGTGTTTGAATCTTCATGCCAATTATTTGGTTGGGAACATTGTAAAGCTAAAACTCGGAGATAATTGTTTTTATGAGTGACAAACAATATTAGTCTCCCGGTAGCTTATTAGGTTCTCAAAGGCTGTTTTTGCTTTCAGCGTTACCAGGATTTGCAATAAGCTAACCCCAGAGAGTGGTAGTATAATCTAGCAATATGAACAGATAGGATCCCAATAGGCAGAGTAGCTTGCCTAATTCTGTGTTTTAATTTTTTAGAAAAAGAAAAAGGAATTATTCTCAAACTCCATTAAAAATACAGTAAAAATTACAAAAAGAAGTAAATCTATTTTAATACTCAAAGCAGGAGGCAGAGAGACCAGAGATTTTTATGATTTCTGAAAACAGAAAGCAGATGGGATAAAATGACAGATAAGCTGGGGGGCACCCATCTCAGAACCCACAAAGGCAGCTAAGTGGATGGAGAAGATATTTTTCAAGGCAGAGCCTCAGAGGGCTCTAAGCACAGTGTGGGCAAAGAGTGAGCTGAGAGTAACAAAGGACTTTCTGATGACCACTACACTCTATTAGTCACCTACCACCAAGGCTACCCCACAATGAAATCACTCACATAGACAAATTACACTTCCAGAAATGACACTGAACCTGGAGAATTTTATAGGGAAGATTTGTGTCCGATTTGTATAATGAGAAAAAAGTGGGATAATTGTCCAACCACAGGTGGATCGAATAAATTGTGATGTATCCATGGAATGAAATTCATGCATCCAGTGAATGGAATTATTAATTATTTGAATGCATATAGTTAGTTCTGTCCCACGTCATACAACATGCATACATATCGTACGTACATAACAATATGCACATACATAAAAAGGGTTAAATAGAGAAAGAGAAAAACTGAAAGAAATAAAAGAATAAGGAAATATGAAATCCTGAGTTGGAAAGCCCCTTTTTAAGCATAAAGACAGAAATTATTAAGGAAAATATTTATATAATTGATGTGGAATATAAAAGGTATTGGGAAAAAAGTTGCAAAACAGCAAATGATTAACAGAGTAATAGCTGCAGCGAACATGGCAGGTCAATATTCTAAATCTGTAACAAGTTCCCATAAGTCGATTTAAAAACCATAAATAACCCCAATCAAAAAAGAGGACCAAGAATATGAATGGGAAATATATTGAGAAAAACATGTAATTATCCAAAGAAGTAGAAATTAAAACAAAAATCAGATACTAATTAAATATCTTTCACAGACATTTTTTAAAAAGGTAGCTAACCTGACTAAAAGTGTGGAGAAATTGTCACTTTCTTACACTGTTATGGAAAGTATACATTTTACACACTCTCTGGAATGCAATTTCACCACATACATCAAAAATTTTAAAATAAGTATGCTCTTTAGCCAGAAATCCTAATTCCAAGACTCCTTACTAAGGAAATAATGAAACATGCTTGAGATTTTATGTACATGAATATTCTCCATGGAATTATTTAAAATGTTGAAAAATTGAAAATCTGAATGTTCAACTTGAAGGATTCAAATACCTAATAGCATAGTCATGTGGTAGGATTAACACATTCATTAAAATTACTTGTAGAAGAATCCCAGGAAATGTCCACACCATATTGTAAGTATAAATAACTGGTTTGGAAGTCTGTGAATAAGAATGATCCCAATTATGTAGGGGAAATGCAAGGAAGAGACACAGAAAGGGCGATGAGGGTAGAGGTTTTTTTCTTTTATTCCTGCTGGAACTGTACCTGACACATATTAGTACTCAAATAGTTTGTGAATGGATGATTTTGTACTGAAATGTTCATCGTGTTTATCACTGGGTGAGGAAGTATAGTGATTTTTATTTTCCGCAGTGAACACACATTCATTTTGTTATCAGAATGAAACAATGAATGTTGTTTTTAAAAGCAGAGAAAATTTGAGAGCAATCCTTAAAGAAATGCAGATGCCTTCACATACCCGGCACTCTGATCGCGCACTTTTGGCCCTTTCCATGCATTACTTAATGCAAGGCTGTAGTTGTTGTTGTTTTTCCAGGACTGAGTAGATCTAATTCACCCTAACCCACTCAAATTAGAAATTCATTCATTCACTCAAAACTATTCTAGTTTGGGTGAGGCAGTAAGTGTGGAGAAAGAAAGACAACAAATACATAAGAGACCAGACTCTGCTTATATATACAAAAGAAACAAAACATGATGCTATGAGAGACAGTAAGTGGAATAGGAAGGGCAGGTACTTTATTAGGGGGGTCAGAAAAAGCCGCTCAGAGGAAGTGAGCTGAGCTGCACCTGAAGGGTATAAGGTGTCAGCCCTGGAAAACACTAGGAGAAATGGATTTCCACTAACAGGAACAGCAAATGCAAAAGCCATGTGGTTGGAGCATACATTGGGGCTAAGTAGTCCCTGAGGAAGTTGAGAAGAGTACAGGGGCAACTTGGGAGCCACGGTAAGGCATCTGGATCTTCCACTGAGTGCAAACGGATGCCAGTGAACTATTTTAAGCAGAAAAGCAACAAAGTCTGATGTGTGTTCTTAAAAGTTCTCAGAATGTTTTTGATTAAGAGGGTGGCTTTAAATTGCATCACAGAATCTTCCATCCCAATACCCAATAAAATAAACAAAAATTTTTGAAAATAAAAAGTATATACACTTTCCAGCTATCAAATTAAGAGAGGCCACAACCCAATTCACTGTTCTTTCAAAGTGGATGGCCAAGGAAAGAAAAAGTTTCCAGGGGAAAAGCAGGGATATACAGCTGCATTTGTAAAAAGGCACAGGTCTGAAATTTTTACTATCACCCTTAAATTCAGACAGTGTTCCTTTATATTTTTAAGCTTCTGACCAGGAAGTAGTGGGAAGGACTGAGGTTGGGGACGAGGGTGGCTGGCTCCTGATGGAAGTGCGGATTTACAGCTGGATTCAGAACTGAAAGCTGGATCTGAGCCCTGGACTCTTCTAACATAATTGGTCAAGCCAAAGAGGAGACAGCAATGGGGAGAAGGAACAGAGAAGGATCAGCCAGAGAAACAGGAGACGCATGAAGAGAACATGGTACTATGGAAGCTAGAGAAGAAAGTAGTTTAAGAAGGATGGAGTCATTAGCTGTGTCAATTGCCCCTGTGTGACCGACTAAAATGCAGACAAAGAAGTGTCTGCTGAATGTGGCAACATAGAGGTGGTTTGTAACTTGACAAGCAGTTTCAATGGAGTGGTAAGAATGGGCGCAAGATTGAATCTTGTTGAAAGATTTTTATTTATAGTGTCCAAAAGATAAAAATAAATCAGTTGATTAGGAAAAGTATGATCTTTCCTGACACAGAGACCAGAGGTGATGTATACCCAACATGTACAATTGTGCGTGACATTCTCAATGATCGCCCTGTGATAAATACAACAGGTTTCATAGCCTTGCTGCCTCTTAATATTGGACATCCAGAGGTATCATAGAGGATTTTCTTCATTGGGTAAAAAATTGGACTACTTGGTTACTTTATTGGAATATGGTTATGCCATATAATAATTTCATATAATAACCATAAATGGGCTAAAGTCCCTTCTAATTGTAAGAGCCTATTAATACTGGCATGTTCGTTTCCTGGGAGAGAGCTAGACTTGCTTTCAGAAGTCATCTTTTGATGGCCATGATCTAAAAATGTGAATTAAGTAAGGCATTTATCATCCGCAGGAACTGAAGGGGATGTGAGAATGTCAGTGTTGAGCAAAAGGGTTGCTGAGTATGAGAGAGGATCCACTAAAGATCAAAAAACCTGGATTGATACAGTTTAGTAAAATTTCCAAAGAGAGTCAAGACCTACTGGGGAAAGAGCAATTTCCAGAGGCACTAGAGAACTGTGTGGACCTGGATACTTCAGGAACATAGTTTTCAGGTTTGACTCAGTTGTTTTTAATCTGGAAGCTGAGCTTTAATACCACTTTGAAATTTACAGTGATGGTCTAACTGCATTCAAACAAGATAGCCTAGCATTTAAGAGTGTGGGCTGTGAGAACACACCAACTGGGGTCTGTATCTCTAAATAGCTCTGTGACCATGGGTGAGTTAATCTTCTCAACCTGCAGCTCCCTCATCTGCCAAATAGGGTGTAGTAATAGTATATCATTCACAGGGTGGTTATGAGGAGTAAATTTGACAATGCCTGGGACTTTTAGTAAGTACCAACAATGTGGTGAACAACATTGTGGCTTAAGAAGTCTTTTTCCTAAAGCTGGTGATTAGAGCAAAATGGGTAACCCACATTTATAATTCTGAGAACTTCCAGGTATGTGGCCATCACCTCTCCACCCAGATGACACTACAACTCCCTCCCCTCCCCATTGAAAAGTGGATTTGAAGCGAGGCCTCTCTTTAGTGAATGAAATGTTTGTGAATAGACACATTCCAGTGGTTCCTGTCCCAGAGATGAGAGTGAAAAGCCCTATGAGGGTTTGGAAAGTTTGAGTGTGTATGTAGGACCAACATCTGGTAACACAGTTAGCAATCACATTAGCTTTCAGGCTTGTTAAATTGCCTTGGAATGACCACAGAGAAGGAAAGCGTTGGAGGGTCATGGTGCAGTGGTATGGGCAGACAGAGAGGGGACACATATACCTGCCTTTAGCTCCAGTTCCTGAAATGTACTGAAGATGGATTCAGCTTGAGAACTGGGGTCTTGGAGCGTGGATGAGAATGGAGGATACACACTGGCTGCAAACTAATGAAGGGAGCAGAGCACCCTCTGGGGTTTAGGAGAGCTGGCTGGGGTTGGGTGAGGACTCTCTTCAGCCAGACCTGTGCACCACCCACTGTCTACACTGAGGCCACTGGCAGCCAGCCAGATGGTGGATGGTGGTGATGACCCAGAGGAAGGGACAGCAGCCTGTCCCAGGCCAGTCACATAAGTTGACATTGCTTCACTCTCATAGGAGTGTGCACAGGGAATTGGGAGGGGGAGTACTGCAGAGAAAACCAACCCCCTGCTGCTCCCCAAGCCTCCCAAACCACTGGAGTCTCAAGTCTAAATTGTAGTGATAAGAAGAAAATGTCTAAGTCTTTCCAACTGAACTGAGATTCTTAGTAATGAGAATTCAGTGATGAGCTTTGGAATGAGTTAAGATGTGGTTAAGGAAAAGGAGAGATTAGCAGAACACAATTAGAAAGCAATTATTGGAAAAATAAACCAATCATACTTATGTGTTATGCACATGAAATTCCTCATCTAATCCATTGCACTTGTTATCTGGAAATTAATCTTCCTTTTCCTAGCTAGTCTCATGTTTCTTGTTATGAGTTTTGTGTTCACATTACATATTTTGAAAAGAGTCTTACTTATTTTCTACCTATATAGTAATAGAATATAGAATGCCTAAGAAATAAATGGAGACATATGTCCTTGTTTGCTTCCTTGTTACATTATCAAAAAGATTTTCAAAAAGTAGATGTTTTAAATAACTTACATATTTCTCTTTTTACAATTATAATGTAGATCCCTTATAAACTTGTTAGCTATAAAAAAGTCATCCACACTATACATTATCTGAAAGAACACTGTTAATATTACATTCTTCCTAACTTTTAAATTCATACATACAATAAATACACTTCAAAAAAATAAAAGTGTGTCAGATTATACAAGCTATTTTGTAAGCTACTTTTTTCACTTTTAGGACTTAGAAAAGTCCTTGGTATATCATAAGTTTTCAATAAATACTTGTTGAATAAATCACTAAACATATTATTGTGTCATTAAACATTTTTCTGTGACATCCTTTTCCCTCACAATTGCAAGGAATTCCATTGTGTGAATTCTCATGCTGTGTCTAACCAGTTCCTGAAGAGCTGAGAAGCAACAAGGCATGTGGTGGACACAGAGACGCCCCGTGCAGGCCCCCTCAAGGGGGAACATGCTGCCCAGCTGCTGGAAACACTGGCAGCCCCACCCTCCACTGGCAGCCCCCTTCAGGGATTGATTGCCTCAGCCACAGAAAGCCACCTTCCCAGGGTGACCCATATCTAAGGCCTGATCACAGAGGGGCCCAATGCAGGGCATTCCTGGGCCAGGGAAGGGGGCAGGCCTGAAGCTGTCCCACCAGTTTACAGCTCAACTTCTCCCTCAGCCCAACACTATTTCTTCCCTCTCCTTTTCATGGGTGTTTAATTCCAAATTAATATACTGCACACTAAACTCTGTCTCAGGGTTGGCTTAGCAAAATACCTAACCTGTTGCAGAGATGGTCCTGACCCATGAGAACCCCCGAATCTATTGATTTAAAGCACCCAGTAAATTCTAACATTACTGCCATTACTCATCACTAAACCAAGCAAAATAAACTATGGTGCTTATTTACCATGATATGTTATGCAGCCATTAAAAGAAATGTGGGTCCTTTCATTCATATGTTGCTGGTGCTGTGTGTGACACATGGTGGCAACAGAGGAAGGTGGGAAGGAAGAGGGGGGGGAGACAGAAATTAGACATTATCAGATAATTACTTGAGCATTCTCTCTGCCTGAATTTCTCTCAATCTGTTTGTTCCCATATCTCTGCCCTTTGGTCTTTGGACCACCTCAGTGTGAGCATTACTTGAGCAATGACTAGCCCCATAAATGTAGCATACGCAAATTATAAAAACTGAAACTAGATGTGACCCTGGGCAGATATACATGAGCCAGCATGACTCTGGGCAGGCAGAACAAAAAATAGGCCTGTTAATGCACAAAAAAAGTAGAATAAAGGATCAAATCACACTAATGAAAACAAACACCCCCACCCACCCCCCAAAAAAAGCTTTGTGAGTGAGTTTAAGGAAAACCCAGACAGAGGAAGGAGCCAGGAGTGATGCGCTGAACCCTGTCAAGGTGCTTTCATCTGTCAGAATCACACATTCCAAAGCTGCAGAAATCTACTGACTGAAAACTTCCTGTTACTTCCGACCTCAGAAGGCAGGCTCAGACAGCATCAAGCTCAGCCCATGTGAGATGCCTCCTCCCAATCACAGACCATCCTTCCCTGGTCCTGAAGGTTCAAAGATTTGCTGCAGGGTAGAAAAGCACCTCAGGCTAGCTAGGCTTGCAGAGTGGGCCAGCATCGCTCCAGGAAGAAGAGGAGGAGGAGAGGGCACCGTGAGTAAATTGGTTTCACTCCAAAGGGACGACAACAGGGCTCTCAATGTTTGGGTTGCTTTCTCAGGAGGGCAGCTAGCAGTCTGAAATGGGAGGAAGTTAATTTCCTGTCTTTGTTTGTTTGTTTGTTTGTTTGTTTGTAATTTAGGACATTGTGACTGTTCTGTTCTCTTTTACTTTAAACTATACAAATGCTTTCTTAAACCCTTCGTATTTCCAGTTCTCAGAACTCAGAATGAAATTATTCTGGGGGTGTTATTCATCTACCCTGATTTCAACCCCAGATTTCCTCACCAGGAAAGACCAAGAACCTGGGAAGACCTGTATCTCCTGATTAAAATTCAGACATCTTTGTGGACCTCCACCCCAAACCTGGTTTCCTCATGGAGTCAGAAAGCTAGCAGAAAATTACAGGAAACTTCATATTCTTAAAATAATCAGTCAGCCTAGCAGAGAGAAAGTTTTCTGGCCTCCTTGTCAGAAATCATTTGGTTCTGCCAACTTGTAATAGGATTTGTGAGGTAATTTACTCAGGTTTCTCCTCTGGAAACAACTCTGTTTAAGTATGTGTCTGTTGAAATAAGTCAACAAATTAGCTTTATCTATAAGACGTCGTTTTTATTCTTCACCAATTAGTTCACAGGTCCTAAATATATTTTTTGCCCTAACAACATTTCCGCATATCACACAAATTAAATTACAAATAATGCCAGTATTATTTTTATAAATTTAAAACCCCTGTTATAACTAGTTTTAAAGATTTTTATGACTTTTAGATTTTCATTAATTTTAATGCCTTTTTTAATATCAAGGCCAATATTTATTGACCATTTCTTGCCTGAAAAGAGTTGCTAAACATAAGAAGAATTCAGATTTATATACATATTTCAGTTTTATATATATAAATAAGTTTATATATATTTATAAAGTTATATATTTATAAATAAAAGTTTATTTATATATAAACTTTGGTTGTAGAGTTTTTAAACTTTGTGAAGAAATGGTTTCTCTTTCAATTAACTCTTCTCAATGGGAAGAAAAAATTCTTATTTTGATTTTTGGCTAAAAGTTATTTTGCTTCTGCAGATTTAAAAATCAACTCATGAACTGTAATTGAAAAAAAAATCAACTCACCTATTTTAACTACCATGACAGAATCATAGACTTTTAGATCCAAAGGACACTTTAGACACCATCTAGTAAAAAAAGAAAAGAAAGAAAGAAAGAAAGAAAGAAAGAAAGAAAGAAAGAAAGAAAGAGAAAGAAGAAATATCATAATTTATCTTTTAAAAAGATTTTATTTATTTCTAGAGAGAGGAGAAGGGAGGGAGAAAGAGAGGGGGAGAAACATCTCTGTGAGAGAGACACATCCACTGGTTGCTTCTTTTATGTGCCCCAACCGACCCTACAACCCAGGAATAACCGGTGACCTTTCACTTTGAGGAATGATACCCAACCAACTGAACCACAACTGTCAGGGCTCAGAATTTCTTTTTGATCTCTACTCATACACTCTTACCCAGATCAAACACTGACAAGCCCTAGAGCATGCTCTTATTCTGCTATTGGTATCTGGGCCTCATGGTTCCCCACACCCTGATGAGCTACTGTTCCTTAACTGGGGCAGAAACCAGATTCTGAGGAGGGACCCTAACCTCACACCCCCCAAGGATTCTCCATAGTGTTTGTGCCCTGGGGCCGGGCAACGCACTGGCATGACCTATGCCTGAAGCCCTCACTTGGCTGAGAGTGGCTGAGCCATTGCTCATCTTTGCCTTTGATGTCAGGTGGGTGTGTGACACTGAGATCATCACAGCCATCATCCGGAGTCTAGAGTAGCGTTGTCTCGTAGAACTTTCTGTGACTATGAAAATGTTCTGTACAGGGTGGAGCAAAAGTAGGTTTACAGTTGCTCCTATGGAAACTAATACAATAATGAATAAATAATAACACAAGAATAAACCCTGAGTTTTGAGTGTTGACAACTGTAAACCTACTTTTTCCCCACCTTGTATGATGGTCACTAACCATATATGACTATTGAGCACTTGAGCTGTGGCTAGCACAACTAAAGAATCCTTTTTAGTTGAAATAATTAGAATTTAAACAGCTACTTGCCACTGCTAGGTACCATTTTGGTCAGAGTGGGTTTAGAGCTTTAAAGCAAGAAAAACTAATGGGGTTTGTGATCTGTGGATGCCATGGTCATGGGAACTAGCTCCTCCTTTCATCATCCCCAGGGACTCAGCCCACCCGACACTGAAGTAGACCAGCATCTGTCCTGATGGAAGACCTCCACACCCGCTTTTATTCTCACCTCCAAGTCATATGTTAGGGCTAAGGCTACAGCTTATTGTGTTTGTTGTTTCTTCCTTTCCTACTTCTCCTTTTATTTTCTTTTGTTTATACAAATTTATCTAGCATGAAACAGAGTTTGAGGTGTGGTTTGTGTTATTTGGTCCAACAAACTTAGGTGAGGAAAAGAGGTAATGAACTTGAAAAAATGATCTCATGTTTGGTGGGTGAGTCTCACTTGATCTTTGAAAACTGGTTTGTTTAGTGAGCAATCAATGGTTTTTAGGCTTATTCAATATGTATGGAAATATCAACACTGTAGATATGAATAACATTTATAAGAAAACAAACTGAAGTCACAAGACAAAAAAGAAGTAAAACTCCAGCCTTTGAAAAAAATCCCCACTCCTCAGAGCAGAACAACTCCCAGGATGTTGAGTAATTTGAATAAATCATCTTGGTGCCAAGCCACTGGGCAGTTTTCCATAGGGTTGGGTTGACAGAGGCTGCTTCTTATGTGGAAAACCTTTGGAGGTGAGGTGCGCGCTTTGAGTCAGGGGCAATGTCGTTCCTGAAGTGGACAGTTGCTGCTATGCCCTCTGCCTTCTTTCTACCAGTCCCCCTCTTAAAAATTCACCCCACCCCATCTGCGTCCTCTCTAGCCCTGGCGGGTTAAAAAAAATCTAATACATATGGTGGGAAGTCCTGCTTGGAATAATAGGAAAGTTTCAGTAAATCTCATTTTTGAAATAACTCCAACATACTGGGGGCTAAACAGGTAGGGAAAAGGGAAGACACATCAAATTATTAGGAGTCACTCTCTGTCCGCAGAGACAACCCCAAGCCCCAAATCATGAGTTAGGAGGTGTGTATCTTTGTAGGTTCTACCCGCTCCTTGGGTCCCTTTCTTTCTCATGGCATCTTCTCTCTCCCTTTGGAAACATGAGGAGGGATCTGATAACAACAGTCATAATAACATTGACTTTGATTGCTCATGAGACTCAGTGTGCCTCTTTTATATGTAGTATTTGCATTCTAATCAGCAGCAGCAGCAAAGGAGTGATTCTCTAGTTATGGGATTCCAGAAATTAGGGTGAAGTGTGACGGAGACTTGAAAGGGGGGAAAGAGTGAAAGGCTCTCTTCTCTCCTTTGTAGCTGTGTTATGTGACTCCCCTTGTGGCTTAACTTGTAAGGGAAAAGGGAGGACTCAAGGGCAGAGGATTGGGAGTTACTCTTAATTTTAAGGAAGCATAAAGGGAAGTGATATCTCCCTGCCTTAAAAAGAAGAATGGTTAGCAACAAATTCAGTATAAGGCTGGCTTAAGAGTTAGGAGATCAGGAGTCAGATCTTGACTCTGCAATGAAACATCAATGATCTTAAGCAAGTCACTACCCCTCTTGGAGCCTAAGCTTACTCATCTGTACAATTAGGGGGCTGACTATCAAGCCTCTAAGTTTGCGGTCACAGCTGATATTCCACCATGATATGGACGGGCATGTGGTCAATAATGGCCTGAAGATAAATAACACTTTAATTTCTCCCTAATCGTGTACATTCTTAATAAGACAAAAACTACAAAGAGTATAGTCATTGACTTCTAGGTGTGTCACTCATCAATTAATTTGAAGGTCTGTCATTTTATTTCTTTAGTGCAATTATTTGTCAAATTGACTTTTGAATATAATCTATTCCTTTGTTGGTTCAGAATAGCTGTCTCAACAAACTTTGGTAAAGAAAAGAGGTAACAAAGTACCAGGCTAGATTGCTGTGGAGGAGACCAGTAGGGGAGAAAAGCCACACTCACACATCCACAGACAGGGCATGTCTGGAGAGCTATTCACTTAGGGCAAAGAGAGGTAAGCAAGGAAGGAAGGATAATTTTCAGTAAGGGTACTTGAAGAAAGAAGTTTTCAGCTGAGCTTCAGATGATCGTAAGGAGTTCAACAGGCAGAGATGAGAGAAGGGATCCCAAAGGGAGAGACACCCTACGCGCAACCTGGACACGCAGGGTGGCAGAGGAAGACAAGCAGCAGGCCATCTGAAACCTGGCTGGTACTGTCTTGAATACAAGCTAAGGAGCTTATGCTGTATCTCTTAGGCAGTCCAACCTCTCCTCCACAGTCTAGAAGGAGAATGAAACGGTTGGGTTTGGACAAATACTGTAGATACAGGCAAAGGGAAGGCATTGGTGTGTCTCCAAGAGCTGAGAAGTCAAAACACTTTCAAAGTCATAAGAAATCTGAATTTGAAGAAATTGGTCAGCAAGAGAGAATGGGTGGATAAGAGGAGCCATGTGACAATAGGAAGTAAGAAGGAGCCTGTGGCAGAGCTTGTGGGGGCAGCGGGAGCTGGTCAAGGCTGTCCTTTGAACGAAGGCTGTAGGGAGCCTTTGTGGGTGTTTAAGCAGGGGAGTGATATAAAACCAGAGCCATGGTTTAGGACAATGAGTCCCAAGCCTGATTGAGTGGCTGGCACTTGGCATGTTTATCTTTGTCAAACCACAATGCGCAGATATATTAAATTTAAAATAATTAAGTAGATCATTTTTTAAAGATTTTATTTATTTACTTGTAGAGAGAGGAGAAGGGAGGGAGAGAGGTAGAGAAACATCAGTGGGTGAGAGATATATTGATCGGTTGCCTCTCATATTACCCCAGCTGGAGACCTGGCCCGCAACTCAGGCATGTGCCCTGACTAGGAATTGGACCAGCGACCTTTCGGTTCACAGGCTGGTGCTCAGTCCACTGAGACACACAAGCCAGAGCTTGAGTAGATCATATTGGCCGAAATTCACACTATAAACTAGCAATTGGTAGCAAGCACCCAAGATCTAAGAAAATTTTGTGAGAGGAAAATGTTTAAAATGACACATTTTGTTCATTAATTTTTCTTCAAATTATGAGATAACTGTAGTTGTTCAATTTTGGCTCAAAACATGTTGTCCCAGTAGGTAGAATGGCTGTGCTCTGCAGGATCATTGCTTTAGAAGTTCACTGTGGAAGCGCTCTGTGGAACCAAAACAGAAACTTTTGAATTCATCTGAGCCAGGACATAAGAGCTGTCAGTAGGTCCCAGGAAACATCAGAAAATGATCATTTTTGCTTCTATCAAAAATATAAGTCAATCTGAATTGGGGGTTCTTCACAGAAACAGAACATATGGGAGATATGTACCTATGTCTCTCCCTCTCTATCTAGCCATCTATCTACCGTATTTTTAGGACTATAAGATGCACCGAACCATAAGACACACCAAGGTTTTAGAGGAGGACAACAGGAAAAAAAATTGCAGCAAACAATGTGGTAAAATATTTAATAACCTGTGACCCCGCTCTACTGCTGCCCCGCCCCCACAGTGAGCCAGGTAAGCTACATTCAGACTATAAGACACACCCCCATTTTCCTCCCAAGTTTGGGGGGAAGGTGTGTTTTATAGTCCGAAAATATGGTATTTATCTCTATATGTATGTATATATCCTGTTGGCTCTGATTTTTTTTGTTATCTTTCTGTGAACAATCTCTCTCTCTCATTTTCTCTCTCTTTCTCATTTTCTCTCTCTCTCTTGAAATAGATAGAGAGATTTATTTTAAGGAATTGGCTCATAGGATTATGGGGGCTGACAAGTCAGAAATCTGTAGAACAGGCCTGCAGACTGAAAATTCAAGTAAGAAGTGGGTGTTGCTGTTTTGAGTCTGAAACCTGCAGACTGGAAACTCAGGCAGGGTTTCTATGTTGCAAACTTGAGGCAGAATTGCCTCTTCTTCAGGAAACCTCAGCCTTTGCTCTTAAGCCCGTTGACAGATTGGAGGAGGCCCACCCTGTTTGGAGGATAATCTGTTTTACTGATTTCAGTGTTTATCCAATCTAAAAAAATATCTTCACAAAAATATCTAGCCTGGCATGTGACCAAACAACTGGGCTCCATATCCTAGTCAAGTTCACAAAATCAGCCTTCACAGGGTGTTCATTTTGATATTTCCTTATCAGGTAGGCAGAGATGACTCTCAACAATTCTTGTTATTAACTTCTTAAGGGATGAGGACTGACTACAAGCTGAGAGAACACCAGAGTTTATGTTCTAGATGTAGCTCATTTGTCTGTCCCTTTTGTCCTCTCTGGAAAGGTCAACAAATGCCTAATTTTTAAAATAGCCCTTGGTGAAACTTTATCAAAGTTTTTCTTTCTTTAAGCTATATAAGTTCTTTAGTTTCCCCTGTGTACAAGAGTATAATAGCTTTCAAAGAATTCTGAAAGATTAGCCTGACCCGATTGTTTTCTTTCATGGAACTCACATTGCCTCTCCTCTAAGCACATCAGGACAGCAGCCCTTTCTCGAGATTCCTCCCACTTACTATTATGGATGTAAATTCACTTGCCCCAGTTTTCTAGGAGCCTTTCCTAGAAATCTTCCACTGAATGACAGTCTCTTTCTTTTAAATTTTGAAAAAGATTTTATTTATTTTATTTTTAGAGAGAGGGGAAGCGGGGGGAAAGAGAGGGAGAGAATTTGTGAGAGAAATATCAATTGGTCGCCTCTCACACAACTCCTCTCAGGGAACCTGGCTGCAACTCAAGCATGTGCCCCAACTGGGAATCAAAAGAGTGACCTTTCTTTCTGCGGGACTATGCTCAATCGACTGAGCCATGAAAATCAGCGTTTAATGGGGGTCTCTTTGACGCAGAGACTATGTAATATCAATTTACGCATTTCAACCAGAGTTTTCCAACTTCATTCTCGAGTGTTTGCTAAATTCTTGGGTAACTTCCTTTTGAGCTCAGTAATTTACCTTCATGTTTCTTTCTTTTTTCTTTTTTCTAAAGATTTTATTATTTTTAGAGAGAGAGGAAGGGAGAGAATCATTGATGGTGTGACAGAAACATCGGTGGGTTGCCTCTCCCTTGTGCCCCAACCAGGCACCGGCTCACACCCCAGGCATGGGCCCTGACCAGGAATCTGACTGGTGACTTTTCACTTTGCAGGATGATCCCCAACCAACTGAGCCATGCCAGTCAGGGCTCCTTCGTGGGTTTTTTTTCTGTTAATTTTAAAATAGTGGTTTCTGACCACTCTAGCGTTAGCCCCATGATTAGGAAGTTTACACTTGATTAGGGGAAGCTCTGTGAGGCCCACACTCCCGACTCTTATTTCAGCCAGATTTTATCTGGTTTTATATATTAGTTATATATGGACATCATATTTTCATATTTCCTTTGAAGGTGTGGCTCAGTTTTAAAACACAATTAAATCACTAGTTTTAGGCACCTTCACCATTCATTAGTCTATTAGCTGGTCTGTCTGCTTCACGTAACTGAGGCAAAAGTAAAGAAAGTTAATACAGTATGGGTAATATCATGGTAGAATTTCATATATATTCTCATTTGATTTTCACGGTAACCCTTCAAGTTAAGCCTTACAATGCCCATTTAGAGATGAAGCTCAACAACCTGAGGTCACAAAACCACTATGTGGTGGAGCTGAGAGTCACGTGTAGGTCTGTCCGAAGCCCATGTTCCTTCTGCCTCACAGCTCTAACCAGTTCTGCAGTAGAGGTCTAGGCAAACTTTGCACTCATGTATTCATTCATCCATTCAAATACACATTTTTCCCACTTACTGTACCTTTTTTAAATTTTGTATTTATTTATTTTCCATCACTATTTATGCCCCGTACTATCTTCTACCTCCACCCTCCTCCACTACAATCACCATACTGTTTTCTGCGTCCATGAATTCTTTCTCTATCTTTTTTTTAAACTTTTTTGCTCAATCCCTCCACACTTTCAATCCTTCCCCAGAACTAACAAGCAAAATAGAGACAGACTTATAGATAGGAGTAGGCTGACAAATATACATTTTTTAAATGTACTTTACCTGCCCTTTTATTTAGCAAAAATAATTTGAGTGCCCACTATGTTTCAAAGACTATGCTACCTTGGACCCACAAGGACAAATAAAACAATCCCAGCGCCTTCTCCTGCTTTGGAGACTCTTACAGTAAAATACAGGAAAAGCCCTTCCTCAGATGATACCAGGGGAAAGGAATTGACAGGGAGAGCAGAACAGAGTCCTTCCTGTGGAATTTCTGCGTCAGGGAGAAAGCAGCCCTGGTACCAAGGAGACAGAACCTAAAGGCTCACCTCTGCATCACCTGGCCAAAGCCAGAGGGGTGGGGCCCAATAGTGGGCGGTAACTGTTCAGGAATGCTGATGGAATGCACAGAGAGCCTCTCCCGTCTAAACCGTGCTGCCCGGTACCTGACTCTGGCCACACCTCAAGCACAACTGGGAAGTTGTGGTTTGTTTTTATTTTGTCTCTTTCAAAGGGAGATTTTTTTCCCATGAACACTTCCATGGAAAATAAAAAGAGGCACACATGGGTAAACTCTCCAGGCCCCTCCAGCAGAGTAGCCCCTGCGTAGGGAGCAGAGGGAAGGTAGAAGGGGCTGCTTCACCTCAACCTCAGAGCCCTTGGTGGTTGGGCCATTTATGTAGAACCTCCGTCTTAGGCCCAGGGGTCTCTGGTGCATAAAGCAAAACCATAACCTAATACCTTCCTTTCTTAAATATCCCCCTGGTTATGATTCATAATTTCTTGTGTTTGTAAATAATTTTAGTGTTTGCCAACCACTTCACATCTTTTATCTTGTCACAACAACCCCATCAAATAAGGTGTGTTTCACCCATTTTATAAATGCAGAAGTAGACGCTGAGTGGCATTGCCCAGGGCTACACAGTAAGAATGGGCCAGGCTGGGGCTTGAATCCAGGCATGCCAATGCCAGGTGCAGTGTGCTCACTGTGAGACCACAGCCACGAGACTACCACCAGAGGCCTAGACACGGCTCCCTGACTGACATCCCTTCTGACATTTGTAGCTGTGTAGGGGGTGGCACAAATGTTCTCCAGACACCAACCAAATCTAAATACAAGTGGCCAATGAGACGTTACAGAATGTGGATTCTCACACTGACCTGCACATTTGTATCCTTTACTTTCAAGAATTTCAGTCCTGAGCGGTGGTGAGAGAGCTCTGGGTTTGGGATACATCTAGATGGAGTTCCTGGGGGGGGAAAAACATGTAGGTGCAGCACTGGGGGGAAATGTGCAAATTTTAGTGCAGTGTCAAGGGGCTAAGAGACAAGATCCCGGAGAAGTCAATGAAGAGAGGCCTGGAGATTCTGACCTTTGCTGAGGCAGATCATCTGCGCAGGCAAAGCGCACCTGCTCTCTCTGCTCCTGGGGGTGGCAAGGAAGTGAACCAGGTGTTTCTTTTTTCTACTGAAAGTATTAGCTGGATTTTATAAGCTGCAGAGTGTTAAGTAAATGACCTAGAGTTCAACAGACCTGGGTTTGAATCTCCGCCTTTGCATTTTTTAGCAATGTGGCCAAGCAATGTAACCTCTTCATCTGCAAAATGCAGACAACAAAGCAGATTCTCCCCTAGACCTTCCAGGAATAGGGCAGCTGTGCTCACACCTCAATTTTAGCCCAGTGAGACTCATTTTACACTTATATCCTCCAGAACTATAAGAGAATACATTTGTGTAGGGTTCTTTCTTTCTTCCTTTCTTTCTTTCTTTCTTTCTTTCTTTCTTTCTTTCTTTCTTTCTTTCTTTCTTTCTTTCTTTCTTCTTTCTTTCAATTAAATTTATTGGGGTGATATTGGATAATGAGATGATATAGGTTTCAAGTCTACATTTCTGTGATACATGATCTGTACATTGCCTGTGTGCCCACCACCCAAAGTCAAAGCCATTTCCGTCACCATATATTTGGCCCCCTTTACCCTCTACTACCCCTCACCCCCCTTCCCTCTCATAACCACCATACTGTTGCCTGTATCTATGAGTTTCAGTTTTATATCTCACATATGAGTGAAATCATTTCTGACTGACTTCACTCAGCCTAATATTCTCAAGGTCCATTCATGTTGTCACAAATGGCAGTATTTGATCTTTTCGTATGGCTGGGTAATATTCCACTGTAAGCCACTAAGTTTGTGGTAATTTGTTACAGTAGCAATAGGAAGCTAATACAGATTTTGGTAAAAATACCAAAGGGTCTGTTCAGGGTGAAAAGACCCTTTTCAGACCCCTGTCAAGTCTGTTGAGAGGATGGACGTTAAGTACTGAGCATGTGCTGAGACTATCGTGAATGCTCATTAAATGGCAGCTGTCTTCATCATTCTGTTAATTTAAAAGAAGTAGTGATTTTCTAAGTTGTTATATGATACTGATGCCAGGGGCCTGAAGAAGAGGATGCACAGAGAAAAAGGAGAAAAATCTAATGATCCTCAACTTCAGAATACCTTGTCTGTCCACCTGTTCCTGTGTTACATCCATCAACCCACCGCTGGGCTGCCTCCTGGCATTTCCTGCCATGTGTTTGTCTAGATTTCCTCAGTTCACCGTTCTTTTTGCTGAAACCAACCTCCTGTCTGCCTTTTCTCCCACTCTAGTCTGCATTTTTGCACCCTGAGTCTGACTTACAATTTTCCCACAGAGTATTCAATCACCTCTCCCCCTTTTAAAAGTGTGTAGCAGGGTCCCCATTAGAAAAATATGGATGTTATGGGACATAATTGGGTCACTGGGGCCAAATGCCTATTTGGGGTCCTTTCACTCCTTTCTAGACCAACAAAGACCCTCTTTGGTGGCCTACCACCCTTCTTCCTTTTCTCCAGGGCCCTTTCCCCCGCTTTATTCTACAGTCACTTTTGCATTGAATCCGTGTTGCTGTAATCACACTTTAAATTCCTTGAAAGAACAAACTGTGCTTTTTCTGTTCTTTAGGCCCAACTAATCACCACAAACAGACTGCAACCTGGCAAATGGGTGCATCGGTGGTAGTGGTTAATAATGGTGCTGAATTGAGCCTCTCCAGATTTCTCCCCTTTACTCTCCATACTTGCATTTTTGAACTCCTACCTTTCATGGTCTGTTTACTTGTGTCTCAAGTTTAGACGGTAACCCAACTGGTCAGGAGTAACCTCTGTGCATATAAGTAATGCACTTTACAATGCAAATGACCCGGAGTAAGATTCCCTTGGGGGAGTTTGTGAGTTAACTCCTTCAGGGCACTTGGGTTCCTCTCAGTCTAGTGTGTAACAATCTCTGGAAAGAATGAATGCCATTTCTAAGCATGAAATGGCATTTCCAACAGAAAGAAATGAATGGCATTTTTAAGCAGAAACTACACTTGGAGATCTTGAAACAACGGCCAGATTCTTCTATTCGTTCAGCAAACAGTAATGGATGGCAAACTACATTTTTATGGGCTAAAAACACATAAATTTTAAGTCTTTTAGTTCTCACAGCTTCTCAGGTAAACAGGAAAGGGAAAATGTTTAGAGATATTTGGTATTGCTTGGAAGATTGTTAATACTTACATTAGAGTGTAACTGTAACAATGAAGTTAAAATTCAGCAGGGTCTGAGTCAAATAAAAAGGCTTGTCTCCTACTGACCCCCACACAAACCGAGACTTCTGTCAAACCAGCTAGATCGTGATCTCACAGGTTCCTGGCTCTTCCAGGCCCTAGTGCGGACCTTCCCTTTGCCTGAAATGTCACCCACCCCACCTTCCTCCCATACCCACCCCAGTTCTGTCTGCTTATCACTGCAAGGCTTACATCTTCCCTCCTCAGAACCCCCACTTAGGGTCTTTCTAGATGTATTATATTATAACTGTTTAGAAAGATATCTCAGCTTCCCTGGAGCATAAAATCCTAGACACAACAATCTGCCTCACATTTCTTTGTGTATCTCAAAATGCAGGTTACATCATTTAATACATTTTTGTCCAGAGTATGAATGCATAAAGTGATTAGCTAATTAATAAAATAGTGAGAGATGTGAATGGCTTTTCTCAAAGTGATTCAAGTGCAAAAGTCACTTACCCTGGTATTCCTTCCAGAGAGTCCTCAGGGAGGGAGAAGCCCACTAACTTTTAGGGCCATACAAAGCTCTAAACCTTGTAAATAATTTCTGGGAGCCCACGTGGGCTGGGCAGATGAGCTCAGGCTCTGGAGTCACACAGACTAAAATCTCCAGCCTAGCTCTTCCACATACTGGTTGTATAACTCCAGGGAACTTGATTCACCTAAATTAAAGCTGTAGTTCCCTCATCTGCAAAATGGGACTTCTCACCTTTTTCCTGTCTCTACCTGAATGGGTTAAGAGGCTTAGCTGTGCATATGTAAAGTACCCAGTGGAGTGCCACGTAGAAGGGACTAAATGTGTTAGTCCCTCCTTTCTCCCATTCCTCTTATGTAACAGTGTAACATTTTTATTTGCCAATTATTTTTATTAATTTACTTTTAATTATAGTACAGAGTTACTACAATTTGTTGACTCTATTCCCTATCCTGTACATTACATCCCCATGACTTATTTTGTGAATGGAAATTTACCCTTCCCGATCCCCTTCCTCTTTCCGCCATCCCCTTAAGTAATCAATAATTTGTTCTCTGATTTCACTTCTGTGTGGAATCTAAAAAACAAATGAACCAACAAAATGAAACATAAACAAACTCATAGATCCAGAGAACAAATGCCAACTGTTTTCAAATACAACAAAACATTCTGAAAAGAATGGTCTTTAACAGCTGCCTAGAGTCCCACTGGGAACAACTGCCCACTCTGGCCATGGGTTTACCCTTTGTGTTTCATCCCAAGGACCCTCGGTGAGCTTCAGCCCTGCCCGTTAACTTCCCTCGCCCCCCAGCTCTGCCCTCGATGACTTACAGGACCTCAGTTCATCATTCAGACGTATGCGGTCTGTACATTCCATACCTTAAAGAGCTCCTGAAAGTGACTAATCAGACTCTGGCAAGCTTGACTTTTTTTTCTTCTTTTATATAATGACAGCGATTACTGAGTTTAGTAACCAAATTTCCTCCTTTGCTACATGACTTCATGTCTTTGATTTGGATGTTTTGAATGAGAGGGCAAAACACAATGGTGTGACCTAGTCATGTTATGAAACTTGTAGTAGCATTTGTCACCTGCTCCTACTAAGTCGTAATGCCCTCAACTGTGTCTCCAGCTTGGGGGAAATCCTGAAGATGGTCAAAGATGAGTCTACTGTTCGTTGCTTCCAGGGCCTCCTGATTTTTGGAAATGTGATTGTTGGTGTAAGTAATGAATGTTTTTCACACAATTCTGCTCTTTTTTTAAAATATATTTTATTGATGATGCTATTACAGTTGTCCTATTATCCCCCCTTCATTCCCCTCCACCCTGCACACCCTCTCCCACCCACATTCCCCCCCTTTACTTCATCTCCATGTGTCATAAGTTCTTTAGCTTCTACATTTCCCATACTATTCTTGCCCTCCCCCTATCTATTTTCTACCTACCATCTATGCTACTTATTCTCTGTACCTTTTTCCCCTCTCTCCCCCTCTAACTCCCTTGTTGCTAACCCTCCATGTGATCTCCATTTCTGTGGTTCTGTTCCTGTTCTACTTGTTTGCTTAGTTTCTTCTTGTTTTTGTTTCAGGTGTAGTTGTTAATAATTGTGAGTTTGCTGTCATTTTACTACACATGTTTTTTATCTTCTTTTTCTTAGATAAGTCCCTTTAACATTTCATACAATAAGGGCTTGGTGATGATGAACTCCTTTAACTTGACCTTATCAAGTCACCATGTGACTCTTGACCTTGGCACCAGTTCCGGTGTGGGTGGGCATGTGCACCCCGTGGGACCTTCCTTTTCAGTCAGTGCCCCCAAAGCTCTATTTCCCGGCACTGGGACCCTGAGTTGTGCGCAGTGCCTTGCTTCACAATGGCCACCTCACGGGGTCTGCTGGTCTCCACACCCTGCCCCCACCCAGCCTGGCCCACCAGCCACCACCACTTGTGCGCTGAGGGTCTGCCTGCTGCGGACTTGCATGCTGCCCTGGTAGCTCAGCTCTCTGCTTCAAGTCCCTTGCCCGGTCCGACTCCCCCCTCCTACTGGTCTGGATGAACATGTCTATTTTTAAATCCTTGGGTGTCCGACTTCCATACACTTCAATTTTCTGTCAGTTCTGGTTGTTATTTTG
Source organism: Trachops cirrhosus (assembly GCA_028533065.1). Taxonomy (NCBI): domain Eukaryota; kingdom Metazoa; phylum Chordata; class Mammalia; order Chiroptera; family Phyllostomidae; genus Trachops; species Trachops cirrhosus. The sequence goes on along the minus strand of CM052539.1, from coordinate 103,038,887 downwards.
TTTCTATATTGTTGTTGTCCCTATCTTGGTTGTGCGAGGAGGCACAGTGTGTCTACCTATGCCTCCATCTTGGCCGGAAGTCCCGCAATTCTGCTCTTCCTGTAATCGTGATTTTAGATCAATCAAAAGTGAAAGTTTAAAGGAAAATAATGATGTAATTACGGGCTCCCTATATCTTCATTTTAAGAAATGTATTAGTAAAATATATTAGTCTGAATTTAACTATATAAGTAATTATGTATAGCTATGAAACATAGCAAAAGAATAGATTGAAAAAAATAGATATTTCCTTCCTGAGTTTAAAGCACAGAATCTGAAAGGAGTCATGTCAGGCATGGTCAGCACCTGAACACTCCCACCACACACAGGCTCTGCCGTTTCCTTCCTATTTCACCTTCATTCGATTTCATGGGACTCTGCTTTCAAGGTTGTTGGGGGCAGATGTTTGCGCCTTTTGGTTCTCATCACACAGAGGCCACTCCAGGATGTGAGAGTAGCTCAGAGGCCAAGGTATGTGGCCTGTAGTGGGAGAGGACTTAGGAGTCAGGATCGCTGGCTCTTGGCGCAGCCCTGCTTCTGACTCCATGTGACTCTGGACAAGTCTTTCAGGGCCAAGACCACTCACCCATAAAACACAGGGGGTGGGAAAGATAATACCCACCAAGATTCTTTCCAGCTCTAACATTCAGTGGTTCTCTGACACTGATAAAAACCAGTTTGAATACTACTACCAGTTCTCAGGACCAGTTTGAATACTACAATCTGAGAATTTGGAGGATAGGGACTGGATGTGGGAGATTATCATCATACAAGAAAGATGCTGTTTGAGTGGTTCATGCCTCAAGAACTTTATAGTGGTCTGAAATTGGGTCTTTTTTTTCCAAATAGCAATGAGACAGACAGCAAAATGTGGACAGGGGCATACAACCAATTAGTAGGATGAAAGGAGTCATTTGAGTTCCTGGCAATGAGGAATTTGAGTCACTTGCTAAAGCCTACGCAGCAGAAAGAGTTATCCTCTCTTACCCCCCAACCCCCACTTCTCCATCCCTTCCCAACGCTGCTCTCCCACCAGTCTGACAGAAGCCCCTCTGCCCCCAGATGTGCGGCATCGCCCTGACCGCAGAGTGCATCTTCTTTGTATCGGACCAGCATAGCCTCTACCCACTGCTTGAAGCCACCAACAATGACGACATCTACGGGGCAGCCTGGATCGGCATGTTTGTCGGCATCTGTCTCTTCTGCCTGTCTGTTCTAGGCATCGTAGGCATCATGAAGTCCAGCAGGAAACTCCTTCTGGCAGTAAGACCTTAAAACTCTCTACAGTTGTCTCCTGGACCAGTGTTGATGGCTTGTTCATTCTTCCCTGAGCACAGTGCTCAGGCCTTTGGTGGGCAGAGGGTGCCACATGGGATGGGAGGAGGGGAAGACTCCCCCTGCAGTGAAACTTGTCCAAGTGGGGCCCAGGACGCCTTCTGCTATTGCAAGTGCAGAAACTTCTGGTGTAGGAACCCAAAGGGGAGACCCCTGTTGAGTGTTTTCTAGATCTCTGCTTCTCCAACTGGTGTCTGCAGGCACTCAACTGGTACAGCCAGGAGTTACGTAGCCCAAAGGACAGGGTGAAAACTTCATAATTAGATTTTTTTCTCTTGACAATAAGAGATTTAAAATATTATTTTGATATCAGTCAGTATTAAAACTAAGGTATAAAATACAAAATTTAATATTAGGATATAAAATATGCATAAATTTTTAAGAGGAAGCATGGGCCTTTGTTGACATTTTTGGGCTCAAGGCTGATGATTTTGTGTGTTGGCCTGCAGTTCTCATATTGTGCAGTCACCTTTCAGGGATCCTGGAGGAGCTTGATGCCCAGGGCGTAGAGTGCAGCCTCAGCTCCCACCTGCCCGTGGCCTAACTCCGTGTACCCACAGGGAGGCTTTGGCCCCAAACCACAGAGAGCAAGACATGCCCTGCCTTTGCAGAGGAAGTAAATTTGAGATATTTTGCAAAAATCAGCAGAGCTAAGAAACCTGGTGGTTGGGTCTAGACCCTTACTCTCTACCCCTAGGCTCAAGACAGTAGTTGCTTGCACTGATGGGGTCCCAACCCCATTCCTACACCGATCTGTTGGACCTGAGTTCCACCTTTATGAAACCAGTCCAGCAACTGAAGGTGCTTGTTGGTTCACTATCCCTGTGCTCTGACATTGTCCTGGCACTCAGGGAATGCAGACCTTTTACATTCTCTGGCTCCTTGGTGTGAGTTAGTTCCAGAGCAAAGGCACCCACTTTTGGAGGGTGGAGAAAGGAATGCTGGGAAAGGTAGGGGAGGGACAGATGTCCCTAGAGACATGCTTCAGTGGCACCTCAGGCTCACTGTGGGCCAGTCATGTGTGCCTGACTCAGCCAGGGGAACTGAGCTGGAAGAGCACATTCTATACCACGCCCCTGAAGAGAAAGAGCAGGACGCCTGACGAGCGGCTGACAGAGAAAACCTCTGTGCCCTGGGCCTCCTTTCCAGAGTGTCTCTAAGGGGTTTCTGAGCTTCTTTAACAGGAGCCAGCCAAGCGCTTGACAAAGAGCAAGGCAGCAGTTCGTAGAGGGAGGAAAATATTATGAGGCCTCTGAAGGTGCTTCTGCTGTTTACCCTCCAGCCGAAGCTTTGCCCTGGGCCTAGTGGTGAGGGCAGCAGAGGGCCCTGCTGGGGGCGGGGGCAGTATAACCTGCATGCCCCCACCAACACTGACCTAAGTACCACTTTCCCAGAAGAACACAGGACCAAAAGTGTATGTGCAAAGCTGAGGAAACCAAAGTCAGAATTCTTGCAAATAATCATCAATCCTGATTCAGAGGTGGCTGGTGGTTCAGAAGTTTTCCCGACATAAACGGGCAGCATGGCGTGAGCACATCATGAGTGCATGTGCGCATGTGCACACCGCCCCCACCCCCACCAGTTCATTCTCTTTTTCTCAGTTAAAATAGAAATGCGGGGTACTGCACTGAGAAAGCTCCATATTCAATGGGTGTTTGTTCTCTGAAGAAAAGGAGAAAATTGAGCTGATTAGCACCAAGTCTTGCTCCAAGCAGCTGATCAGTGAGGGTTTGTTGAGTAACTATGGGAATTATTGGATGATTATATTTATGTGAATATATGGGGAGGGGGGGCAAAAGTAGGTTTATAGTTGTGAGTACCCAAAGCATAGTTTATTCTTATATTATTTATTATTTTATTTGTTATTATTAACCTACTTTTGCCCACCCCTGTACTGAGAAGACATAACAATTATTTGTTTTTAAAAAATCTTCCCTTGGTAATAAATGTAGCCCCTTGTTTCCCTTCCAGTATTTCATCCTGATGTTTATTGTCTATGGCTTTGAAGTGGCTTCTTGTATCACGGCGGCAACACAGCGAGACTTCGTGAGTACCATCCCAAAAGCACAGAGCAAAACAATCATATAAGCCATCATTACCATTATAATAAGGTAATAGCTAACATGTATTAAGCTCTTACTCTGTACCAGGCACCCTAATATGCACATTAATAATAAATATATAATTTTACTCAATCCTAATAATAACCTTATGAAATAGGTATTATGACTATTGCCATTTTATGGATGATAAAAATGAGACCTAACAAGGTAAAGTGACTTGTCCAAGGTTACATAGCTGGTAAGTGAAGGGGAGATTCCTGAGTCCAGCAGTGTGACGCCCAGGGCTCCAGCTTGTAATCCCGTGCTCTTCACCACTTTGCCAGGGCCACTGGTTCCCCAAAAGGATAGTCAACAGTCCACCACATCTAAGACTTCTTCTCAATTCAGCATCTTGCTTTCTCTTCTTCTCTCCAACCCCTAGCCTGAGCCACTTGGCAATCAATGCCTGCCCACGCTATTCTCAGGGAGGTTTCTTTGAAGATGGGGATTTCTCCTTACATGGGGGACGTCAACCACCCAGACAGCCTCATACCTCCCCCAGACCCTAGTCCGTGCCTCTGAGCAGAGTTTGACCCCAGGAGACAGTGTTCGGTGCCCCCAGCAATGGGCCCAGCAAATCACTTGACCTCCTTGTGGATTAGCGGGCTAACTCTCTCTCTCTCTCTCTCTCTCGTGTCCCCTCCTCCCTCCTTAGTTCACACCCAACCTCTTCCTGAAGCAGATGCTGGAGAGGTACCAAAACAATAGCCCCCCAAACAATGATGACCAGTGGAAAAACAACGGAGTCACCAAAACCTGGGACAGGCTTATGCTCCAGGTAAGGCCTGGGATCATGGGAAGATGCCACTTTGTGCGCAGACCAGTCTCCAGGGCTGTGTGTGTGGGAGTGAAGTCAAAGGGTGGAGGACCACAGCCTCTAAGAGGATTTCCTACACAAAGGGACTTGACAAAGGCTAGTTCATCCATTGCTCTTCTTTACCAGCAGGGGACAGGAGTCATATACACGAGTCAGTGAGACTCCTAGACCTATACTTTGTTTCAAGCCATGATGCTGATTAGCTTGCATGTATAGGGATAATGACATTTTCAAGAAATTTAGATTAATTACACACTCTGTCTCTTAGAACTCAGGCATCATTTACATAAAAAGAAAAATGTTGCCTCCTCTGTTTCACAGTGAACTCAAATGGCAGTTACCATCCCTGTTGCTTATTTAGTACCTTTCACACTTCCTATGGACGGTCCTGTGAAGGATCAAGGACTATGGCTTGACTTGATCCCCCAGTTTTCTCTACTTGGCAATCACACCTCATATCCAAGTTTACCTCAATACTATCAAAAGTCCAAATCTTTTAGAATACACATCATCCCCTGTCTGTTGCTGTATGTACATAAATTCTTATCCCCAGCATACCCCAAATCCCACACTGCCCTCGAGCCCCGCCCCCAGCCCACCCCACCACCCACGCTTCACAGTCTGTCATCCGCAAACTCCCCTGTGGCCTCTGCACCTTCTTTGAACTCTCTCTTTACCCTCTGCCTTCTGTAATTTCTGTAATTCACTTTAATATTCCCATTTCAATAACTTTCTTCACCCTATTTGGACCATCAATTCCTCAGCCACTTTTTTTTTTACTTTCTATCATTCTCTCGTTAGCAAGAATTAAGCTCTTCAAATAAGAATGCGAATGCTTGCACTTTTGAAAGTCCACTTACCAACCTTTTAAAGCTCAGTCTAAAAGAAGCTTGGCTCGAACTTAACCATTTTTTCCCCAAAATGCTCAGGTCCAAATACAGGATGATTATTTTATTTGCTAAGATATTTTCCATAATCCAGTAGCATAAAAGAGTATGCTTTAAAGATAGTTGATTTATCATAAAGTTTGCTTGAATATATTTATTCTAAATGTTGAGAGATACCCATAGTTTCAATTTCTTTCCTTGAAACATTCTAGCAGAATTTATAAAAAGGAAGGAAAGCTATATGAATTGTGTTTTATCTTCTATCTTCAGTCCTATCCGGAATGTAAGGATATTAGCTGTGTGTTAATTGTTCCTTCTTATGTGGAGGCATAGTTGTGTGTTACAAGACTTAGATTATTTTTCCAATTTATCTTCTTTTATCATAAAAGTAATGCATAATTACTATAGAAAATGTTAAAAATATAAAAAAGTAACACAACAAGGATTATTCATAATTTATCACTAGAAATTTTAACTTTCTGAATCTCAATTTGATCATGTGTAATATGAGACTAAGTATGCCTCTCTCACATTGTTGTATCAAGATACTAGTATTTCTTAAGTATTAGTATTTACTGAGGGTTTACTGTGACCTCGGCAGCATACTATACTTGTTAAGTGTATTAATAACTAATTTAATCCTCACAACTCTATGGCGTAGGTACTTTATTAATCCCAATTTTACAATTAAGGAAAAATTTTTAAAAGACAAAAAGCAATTAAGAAAATTGAGACTTAGAGAGTTTCAATAACTTGTCAAAGGTTACAGAGCTCATTACTGGCTCGTAAAGTAATAAATTACAAACTCTAAAATGTACGTTATCAATACTTTCAGCTCTCATTGGGGTATTTTTAGTGAATGTATACTATGGTACATTTTTCATATGTTCACTTTCCATGAAATCTCAGTGGCTACATTGATGGGTGTAATGAGGGCAACAGGAGAGAATTTTGTGTTTCTCGTCTGCCGACAGGACAGATGCTGCGGTGTGAACGGTCCATTGGACTGGCAGAAATATACGTCTGCCTTCCGGACCAAGAATAACGATGCTGACTATCCCTGGCCTCGTCAGTGCTGTGTTATGAACAAGCTGAAAGAACCTCTCAACGTGGAGGCCTGCAAACTCGGAGTGCCTGGTTATTATCACAGCCAGGTGAGTCCTCTCCCCACAAGGCCTGCCAGAAGTTCCTTCGGTGCTTCATGAAAAGCATACTAGTTGACTATAGGTAATGGTGTCTCAATAAGGAACTCTGCATCCTTTTTCCTATCGCTTATATTAATTGTTTTCTTCTCTGTTTGTGAATGCTAACCTAGTAAAATGTGAATGCTAACCTAGGGCTGATCTGAGAAATTTTAATAAAATTAACAGAACATGAGAATAGCAATAGCAAAGTCTAACTTTATTTAAATGAAAATAATCTATACAATGTATAGAATTGGTATCTCAAAAAAATCTATTTTTGTAAAATGTGAATTGGAAGGAACAATATTAAAAAAGAATGTTTTGCCAGTTGCAAAGCAATGGTAACTGCTAAGGGTAAATGCAGTAACTATATATCCACATTCCTTATTCAGTAATAATGTAGGATAGTCTTAATAAAATATTAGAATAATGATTTGGGTAGAAGGTAATTTACATACAGATGGTTTTTTAAAAAGTGTCTCCAGCCTAATGAGGATGATATAATGATGATGGAAACTAACAATTATTGAGTACTTAAATGCCAGAAACTACTCCAAGTGGCATACATATATTAACTCACTTAATGCTCAAAGGTGGGTGCCAGTACAATCCCTGTTTTATGAATAAGGAACTAAAATACAGAGATTCCAATAAATACCTTGCCCAAGGTCTTGCAACTACTAAAGGGTAGGGTGAGGCCTCCAACGCTAGCAGTGTGGCTCCAGAGCCCGGACTCAAAGCCAAAAAGAACTTGGAAATACTCCCAAAAGCCCTGAAGAGAATCCTCAACCATGAATGGCCAGCCTCTAAAAGGCTGAGCACTGCTTTGCAAGTAACCACTTTGAGGAAAACTGGTTGTGTACCTACTCATTAAATAATCAAGAAACATCAGCCTTTTTAGTCTGGGAGGAAATAATACAAAGTACACTTCCAGAATGAAGGGCATAGCACGGCTGACCGTCCAGCCACGCCCAGACGGGTGCCTGGGCTAGGATCGGTTGCATTCATCCAGAAAAGGAAAACACAGATTATTTTGCAGAGTTGTTCAAATGAACCCTCATTTAGCTTTTCAGCAACATTGTTTTCAAATTATTTGAATCAGTCCTATTTACACAGCTATAAAAATTAAATGTATTGCCTACAATTATAATGTGCAATATAATTGTCACTCTCAGGAGTCATAAAATGCTTTCAATATTTCAACCCTGGAACTGGCCCAGGCAGACATGTCTTGATTGGACTGTAATTGCAAACAAACTGTACGATCTCTTTGAAAGGGACAAAAAGGATGTTTGCTTTCAGATAATCACTTATCTCACAGCAATACTATTATATTCTAGTAATGAGGGATCATTAGACCTGTTTTTACAACCCTTCCAGAACCAGCCCTTACACTTCGTTGGCCTCACCTTGTCCTTAACATTTTCACCTCCAATCCCCACCAGCTGCACCTCAACTACAAACTTGTTATCATTCAACCCCACTCCACAGCCAAGTTCCTGAATTCTGAAATTTCTCCTTCTGTCCCCAATTCCCTGTGTTCCTAACTTCTCAATCTCACTCATTCTTCACCCTCAGCATCTCTTATCTATTAATCCTCTCCCCATCTCTGTTCCCCAAATTCTTACACATCACCATTCTTCTGAGTTAGAGGGCCTGCTACTTTTCCTATAGCAATCCTGCTCCACAAAGCAAAACAAGATACCCCACTACCCCACATGCTTCACTTCTATTATTGCAGTTGCCACCTTGAACTAAATTGTAATTACTTGTTTGCAAGTCTGTTTTTTCTATTAGTCTACTTGAGGGCCATGCATTATTTAGTTCTGTATTTTCAACACTTGGCATAATGCCTGGCACAAAGCAGGCATTGATAAATGTTTGGTGGGTGGGCAAATTAAAAGATGAATGGCTCTTTTTTGTGTTCATATTGTAGCTTTTCAAGATCTGCATTGTACAAATGAATGCTAACAAAACTAGGGAAGTCATCATAAGTGTGGTAATAACAGAAATTGCCCACTGTTATACACAGCATTTCAAATGCAGATGTGCATATTCTCATGAGGTCTGACTGGAAAAAGTCCACCATTGTTAATATCAAAGAATGGTTTGCACAACATCGATGCACCTTGGCAGTCAAAGAGAGTGGAATGGAATGCACATGCATGAACAACGACAACTTCACTGTACTAGTCAGTGGGGGTGGTAGATGCCATTGAGTGAGCATGTGCACTGTGTGGCCATTGCATTCAAAATGAGTGAGCGATCAGAGCAATGAATCTGCACCAAATTTTGTGTCAAGGACAAATTTTGAACATTCCTCTGTGGAAACTCTTCAATTGATGATTAAGGCCATAGCTAAGGGCAGCTGGTGATTCATCACACCAATGCCCCCGCTCATGCATCACATCTCGTGCAGCTTTTTGACAAAACATCAAATCGCCCAGGTGACTCAGCCCTGCTATAGCCCAGATTTGGCACCCTGTGACTTCTGGCTTTTCCCAAAACTAAAATCACCTTTGAAAGGGAAGAGCATTCAGACCATTGATGAAATTCAGGAAAATACAACAGGGCAGCTGATGGCAATTGGGAGAATTGTGTGAGGTGCCAAGGTTCCTACTTTGAAGAGGACTGAGGCATAATTGTCCTATGTACAATGTTTCTTGTATCTTGTATCTTCTTCAAAAAATGTCTCTATATTTCATACCACATGGCTGGATAACTTCTGGACAGACCTCATACATCATGGTCCATCTGCCCTAGAAATGCAACGTGCAAGTTTTGATCACTATCTTCAGAATGTTATGATGGATGAAGCTAAGGAAGATCCAGTTAAGCACCACTATAAGAATGAAAAGGCACTAAGTGAGGAGGGAAAACACTGGGTTTTTGTTTGTGAGCTCCATGAAGGCAAGACCCATTTCTGTCTTATCACAGTTGAGTGCCCAGCCCAGGGCCTGGTGCCTGACATAAGTGGACTCATACATATTATTGGACAAATGACCACTTCCCAGGACTGTCGGATCAAGTGAATAATGGATACAGGAGTGTTTGTGAATGATCAACTGTGTCATATACAATACTGTTGTATCATTATGTCACATCATGTTTCATTCATTCTATCAATGTTTATTAGGTGGCTACTTTGCGCTAGGCACTTGTTTTAGAGATTCTAAAAATTCAAAAACAAACAGGGGAGAACCCCGTCCTCTTAGCAGTCTGGCTCCAGAGCCCAGACTCAAAGTCAAGAAAGAACATGCAAATAGTCCCAAGAAGCCCTGAAGAGACAGATGACAAACAAATCACCAAATGGGTGATAAACTGCAGTTAGTGATGAATGCCATGACAGAAATAAAGCAGGATATGTTTATAGAGAATCATGGAGGAAAGAGTATTTGTCTCTACCATGGTCAGGAAAGGCATTGTTGAAATGATATTTGCACAGAGTTCTGAATTAGGTGAGGAAATGAGCACCTCACTTAAAGAAAATTGGGGAAGAAGGTTCTAAATGAAGGAGGCAGCAAGTGCAAAGGCCCTCAAGGAAGAGCATTCTTAGCTTTTTGGAGGAACGTTGAGGACGTCAATATGGCAAAGCCATATGGCACGGCCAGAATGAGTGAAGGAAGAGTGGAAGGCTAGGATGGGTCTAGATCTTGTAAGGACTGAGGCTTATAAAATTTGTAGAGAGGGGTCCTCCTTAGGAAAAACAATTAAAAATATGCACACAAAGTTAGGTACATGGCTTCCCTGGCCAGTGGGGCTCAGTGGGTTGGGTGTCATCCTCAAAAGCGGAAGGTCTCCAGTTTTGATTCCTGATCAGGGCACATGCTTGGGTTGTAGGCCAGGTCCAGTTGGGGACATGCAAGAGGCAACCTATCACTGTTTCTCTTCCTGTCTTTCTCCCTCCCTTCCCCTCTCTCTAAAAACAAATAAGCAAAATCATTTTTAAAAGTTAAAAAAATACAAAATTAGGTACAGGACTTTGAAATGGTCTTGCAAATAGCAGCCCTGAAGCTCAAGCTCATTAGCTTTACAGTGACATAGCCTCTGGCAGTGAAGCTGGGTAGTAGGGAGAGGCAGGGCCATATCATGCAGGGCCTGTTGGCCATCGTGAGGGCTTAGGATGCCATTTTAAGGATGACAGGAAGCCATTGGAGGGTTTGGAGCAGGGATGTGAAGTGATCTGACTCCTGTTTTACAAGGATCCCTCTGGCATCATATGAAGACTAGCAGAGTGCCTAGAGTGGACGCAGGCCCATGGGAGACAAGTTAGATGGCTCTTGTAGTAATCCTGGAGTGAGGACGACATGGTAGGCCAACATGGTAGCAGGAAGCAATACATGTTTGGATTTGAGATATATCGTAAAAGTAGACCCAAAAGAATTATATATGATGTCAAATAAGAGAAAACAGTTTAGGGTAATTCCAAGATTTTTCATTTGAGCATCTAGGTGACTGGAGATGCTTGTAATATAGATGGAGAAGGATGAATTGGGGAGAATCAAGGCATTGCAAAGGCAGGGCATGCCAGTGGATTAACAAGCACAGAACCTTGGCCGCAGTGGACTGCAGCAGAATGGACAGAACCTCAAGTGGCCACCTGTAGCCACTGGGCAGGGCCTAAACTTCAAGGTCCATCTGTCGAGAACATTTTCCTGTGAACCTCTGTGGTTCAGGGAACCAGCCTGTTTTTTGCATTTCCTAGGCATTCCCTGTGATTCCCAGGGCTATAGAGAAGGTCACTCAGAGAGCAGGTCTAGTCTTACACATGTGTATCACACCAGTGCTTGAACAGACTAGAACAGAGTGCGCCGTATAAAAACGTACTGGATTGTGGCATGCATGAATAACTGGATGGATAAAAATGAATCACGCTTTTGTACACACACCAAGACTCTTCAGAGTCCCACTAGAACCAATAAAGAGATATGTTGAAATATGACATCAAATGAAAATTTAGAAAGCATGGTATAGGGGTTCCTTCAATGATTAAAGGTTATTCAATGGTTATTATAGACCAGAAGCACTTTTATTCAAAAACAAACCAAAAGTAACTCTGCCCTCAAACAAATCAGCAATAACATATTTTGGAAAAGAAAAAATGCAAATTTTATTAAGAATACTTTACATTACTCACATATTCAATATGAAAAAATATTAGGCTAAAATAGAAGCATCTTTTTTTAAAAAGCTTCAATCGGAAGTGATTACAAAGAAATAGCAAGATGTTTGTTAGTTACATTGAATGATAAAGACAATAACAAAGGTGATATAGAAAAGTTGTCTGACAGAATCATTTCTATTCCCTGGGCAAAGCACTGTCAGTAATTGTTAATAACTGGCATGGGGACATGGAAATAGCCTGGACTTGGATTCACTTAACAGTCTACTCTCCCCCGCATCTCTTACATCTCTCTTACTGGGTCCTCTCACACTGACGTGGAATCGCCCACCCCTCCAGGGCTGCTATGACCTGATCTCTGGACCAATGAACCGGCACGCCTGGGGGGTTGCCTGGTTTGGATTTGCCATTCTCTGCTGGACTGTGAGTATTACCTGGCACGTGCTTTATTTCTGAGCAGATGATAATAAGGAGGGAACTTGACATTGCTCCTGCTTAGCCCAACCACACTAGACTGTCTGGAAACAAAACTTCAGGAAGCTGCTGGCATCTGAATGAGGCCAGCAGATTCCCTTGGGAGGTTCCCTGCCAGGGAAAGGATGGACTCTGTTAACCAGATCCTTGTTCTGGATGGTTGGGATGCACTTGCCTGCTCCCCAGTTCTCCAAATCTCACTAGCTCATTATAGTGAACTATCAAAGACGGTCATCTATCTAGATGGTTCTGGCCAGACACTAATTTGCCCATCTCCTTCCAAAGAGCTGCCTCAGCCAGTCTCACCCGTCCTACTGCCCACGTTACTGGATGCACATGCCGCAAGAAGGTGCAGCTGTGGTTCTCGGCCCTGGCCATGCATCAAAGTCTCCGGGGGGTGGGGAGGTTTGAAAAAACAAAGCATGCCTGACCCCAACATCTTGCAGAGCCCATTTTTAATAAAGTTTTTCCAGATGATTCTAATTTCCTGTCAGGATTAAGAGTTATTGCATTAGGGAAGCAGTCCTAAACTTTTAATTTCAGAACCCCTTTATTCTCTCAAAATACTGTCTTCAAAGAGCTTTTATCTATGGAGGCTATCTTTATCGACATTTACACTATTGAAAAGTAACACAGAAATTTCAATATACTTACTAATAAATCAGTTGCTTGTTAGCATTAACAACATATTTTTGTGGAAAAAGTGACTGTTTTCCACCTCAAAAACATAATGAGAAATGTTCTACATTTTTGAAAGCCTCTTCAATGTGTGGCAGAAGAGCAGACAGCTGGATTCTCATATCTGTTTTTCAGTCAATCTGTTATAATATGTTGCTTAGGTTGAAGGATTTGAAGAAAATTCATTGTCACACAGATAAGTAGTTGAAAAACAACAGGAATGTTTCAATAGCCTTACCTAAAGATAAGTGTGAATATTCTTCAGTATTAGACAAAACTTGACAAGTAATATTCTTAAGGGTTAGTTGCAATATGGAATCCAAAACTATGTTAATGAACTTCAGACTCTGTTACATTAGAATACATTACATTGGTTTGTCTTGCACTTGGCATAAATCTTTCACCCATGTACAATTCTGTAACATCATTCATTGGTTATTTGGAAAAATATTGATTCATTGTGTCATGTAATCTTCCAAATGTTGGTCCATTTCTTCATGCAATACCAAGAAATTGCATTCATTGATAGTGCCACGTTGGAAGAGAATTTAAGTATTGGGATGCTAGCAAGTTCGTGGTGACAAAGACAAGTTTTATGATTTTGGTTTGAAAGCTCAGATTTATCACTAGAAACTAATATTGTCAGCTGTTTTCCTCGAAGTGACACTCACTTTACAACTTTTCAAGAAAATGTCTGCCAAACATCCAACTCTAAATAACCACAGCTAATCTGTTAGTCTTTTTTTTTTTTTTAAGTAAAAATGGCGTTCCATGAAAAAACAACCAGTTTGGTGCACAACTCAGTCACCCAAGTGCTTTTCCTCAAGATGACCATCCTACTTCCGTTTGCAACAAAACTGCTTTAGGCATACTTCCTTTCTATCAGATGGAATACTGAAAAGATGTGTCCTCAAAGGTCAATATTTAATACAATCAGTGATTCTTACTGCTTCATCAAGGACAATCTCAAGTAAAACTGGCTTTTTGTTCTCCTGCAAGCACATAGCCGTGAAGGATTCCTGTCTCTGCCTTGAATCTTGCTAAGATGCCAGCAGTTTTGCCTTCCACTGCCTTTGCACCATCCGTGCAAACGTGAACATAGTAGAAAGGGCAAATAAAGTCTTAATATTGTCATGTAAATATCCTTTCATTGTAGACCCCTAAAAGGGCCATTAGTTGTTTGTACACCGCAATCGAAGAAATGTTGTGATTTGTGCACCTGCAACCTACATAATTTTGTTAACCAAGGTCACCTCAGTAAATTCAATAGCTAATTAATTAATTAATTAAATGTTGCATTTGGAGTGTGAAACTGAGTGAGGCAGGAAGGAAGGGAAAATCAGCTCCTTTGAGAGGCTTCTATGAGCCCTCAATCCACACTGTCAGGAGCCCCCTCGACACCCTGCACGCACCTCCTGCTGGGAACCACTGCCCTGTGAGGGCTTGTGTCTTCCCAAAGCCTGGTGACCAGTGCCTGGCAGAGCATGCAGTAAACGCTTAATCCCCGTTGAGTGAATGAAAAATGATAACAGGGAAGTCTATTTTGTGTCATGCTAGCAGAAACTATAGGGGCTAATGTTTAAAGGCTTTTAAGAATCTTAGAACTCCAGACCAGTTGAAATCTTTGATATTTCTATAACAGCAAATGGTCTGGACTCTGGATCTTGTAAGTCCTCTTGAAGTTCAAAATAGGAAAGGGAACTGGGTCTACTGAAGGTCTGCTACAGAGAAGGCACCATGTCAAATACTCTTAACATTAAATCCCCGCAACAGTCCCTAGGTAGGTGGCCAGACTCCCTTCTTACAAGGAATAGAGAAATTCAACAGGGTTCCTAAGAATTGTGCTTAAGAAGAGATCTTGGGCACGTCCAGTTCACTGCTGCTTACGGAGGGCTTTCTCATAGTGGTTAAATGGATAAACTCTGAAGCTAACTGCCTGGGCTTGACCCCCAGCTTCATCACCTACTAGTTCTGTGACCTTATTTCAGTTACTTATCTTCTCTGGGCCTCAGTTTCCTATAGGGTTTTGGAAGCATTAAATTGAGTTTTATGTGTAGGTATTAGAACAGGGCTTGATATATAGTAAGTTATCAATAAACATTAGACACTATTATTATTACTTCATTATCTCATTCAATCTTTCAACTCTGGAAGTGAGGATGTTATTATATTACCTTGCAGATGCAGGGAGTGACTGGCAGATCTACCACAGAACCCGTATATTCTAACCCCTGGCTTGAGGCAAATTATCTTGAGTGTCTGGAGGGCAGCTGTTCATCACAAGCACTTTGGGGAAAAGAGAGAGTCCCCTAGGAAGAAAAGTTCAAACTAGAAGCAAGAAACTCATATTCCAAAATGACACATACCAGAAGTAGGAATGCAGTAGAGGGTAATAAGCCCTGACGGGAAGAAGGAAGAATTTTCAAGGGAGCTAGTTTAACACAGAAATGACTGATGTTATTTAGGCAAGAGTACCCTTAAAAATTCATTGTCACAAAGCCTGAATGAGCCTAATGTCATTGTTCTCCCTAGTATGAGATGTTCCTAAACCAGTTCCTTATTAATTTTCTTTTTCTTTCTTTTTTTTTTTTTTTTTTGTATTCTAGTTTTGGGTTCTCCTGGGTACCATGTTCTACTGGAGCAGAATTGAATATTAAAAAGACAGTGTCACCACGGGCCCCCCTTCCCCCATTGACCCTGGATCTGGTGCTGGAAACACTCTCCCCCGACACTCCACGTGTGTGCCCCCCTGGCACATGTGTCCTCACTCAAGTTGCCACGTCAGTTGGTATGGAGCTCCTTCAGGCTCTCGGGCTCCTGAAATTCTCAGCACTATGTTTTTACCCTGGTCTAGGATTCTACAAGATTTTATTGATTGTTGGAGTGGGAGACTTTGGAAAGGAGGTAATAGCTACTCCCACCCCTGTTCATTTTTAATTTGGGGGCATAGAAACACTCACAGGAGCCTGTGTTATCACAGCCAGCCAAGTCAATTTGGACAGCAAATCTGCCTGCATTTCTCACTACTTTCGAAATGACACTTTCAAAGGCTTTCATTCATCTCCATATTGTTCATGAGAAAGAACCGAGGAAAGGTGCCTTTTTTTTATGCATCTTTTGCCTTTTGTTCTACGGTGGCTCCCATACACGGAGGCTCAGGTGATTCTTTTAACGCCACTTTGGGATCCTTTTACTCTCCAGGACAGTGCCCAATCTTCAGTTAACAATGCCCAAAGTTTCCTCTTGGACATTGTAGATTGTATGTGTTTAGTAACCTCAGCCTCCTATTAATGAAAAGTTCTGGGCTTTTTGGGACAAAGTAGAGGCCTTTTACATATATTTACCAGTCTCAAATGGAAACACCTTTCAAATAGAGGAGAAGGAAGCCAGCTACTAGATAGGTGATTTATGGTGATTTTTGTTTACTGTCAATTCTCTTTTGAACTATGTTTTTATTTGTGGCCCTGAAGAAAGTTCATATAACTCAGTATCTGTCTTATAAATAAAGAGGACCTTTAATATATTCACTTTCTTTTGTTTTTACTGGTGTCCTAATTGGTCATATATGAGTCTAACAAAATGGATTTTCCAATGAATGCAAGACCTTATTAGGCTAATGGAAATTAAAGTTCAGAAGATGGAAAATGCAATAGGGTATGGTTTCCTATTGGACATCAGTAACTCTCCTATACAGCTAAATGGATAGAATTTCTACATTTACCTTTACTTTTTGCTCCTGCTATGCTGAAGCCCAGAAGTAGTGATGGAGCTGCTCTGCCTCTCAAATCCTTTTCCTCTCTTGCCCTTGGAAACAAGGGAAGCATCCCTGACTCCAACCACTGAACTGTCTCCTATGAAGAAAATGTACCTGTCACTTCAGGGTTCTACTCCCAGCTGACTCAGTCAGAGGGAGTACCCCAATGCCACAGGCCTGACCAGGTTCCTGTGAGTTAGGCTGACGAGAGCAGAACAGAGGGCATGCCTCTGCTGTAACCTTGGGGGGCTAAAGGCGCACATCCTGACACACAGTTGGCCTGTCCTGCCCCTGTCTCACTTCATCTCTCCAGACACAGCTTGGGTGTCAAGATAAATGACACCTACACTTGGCTGAGAAGGATCTGTCTGTGTTTGTTAGAAGACAGGAAGAGGCAGAAGAAACTTACTCTGGGCTAAGCTTTGAAACGCCTCTGTCCCACCTCCCCTTACATACATTCCTGTGTCCCGGTGCATTTTTCTCCCACTGCTAACCAGGTTTTCCATTGTCCTCCTGCTCTCCACTGGCTGAGCAAGTCCTTTCCACCCTGCCTTCCTCTCCAGGGCTTCATACTTCACATGCAAAATTCTATTCTCCTTGTGATTGGATCTCAACTACATTAAGGTAAAACTTTTTGGAAAACTAATCCTTACTAAGGGATGAATGACAAATAGTGCCCACTCCCTTAATCTTCTCTATGGGTTTTTCCTTGATAACAGAAATTGATCTCTAGTTGGTGGAATCTGAGGCAGCCAGGGGAGCAGGAAAGAACTATTGTGAGGCAAGATGGCCCACTTGCTGCTCCTTAAATCTTACAACCTGCCTTCTCTGCCAAGAATTAACTAGAAAGAGAATGAGTCTTCAGTTAGCAGATGCCCCACCCCCTCCAGCTAGCTTCCTACACGGAGCCTCACCCTTCACAGAAGGTGCCAATTCCCCCAACGATGTATGTGGAAGGGTTCTGCTGCTCCCAAAACCGAATAAGGCTCTGAACCCAGGTACCCACCATGTCCAAGCCCCCAACACTTGGGGAGGACACACCTTTCAGCCATGACAGACCTAGGCCCGAGGATTCCCCTACAGAAAATTCAGCCATTTAAGATTTCTGTGCATCCTGCTATAGGGTCTTCAGTGTAACGTCAGGGCAGTTTGTGCTCTGCCCAGTTCCTGCTTCCATCCCCCTCTGCCTTCCCTGGAAGACCTGTCTTTCCCCTCTTCCCTCCGTGGTCTGACACTAGAAGGGGACTCACAGTGAGAACCAA
This sequence comes from Trachops cirrhosus, assembly GCA_028533065.1. NCBI lineage: Eukaryota > Metazoa > Chordata > Mammalia > Chiroptera > Phyllostomidae > Trachops > Trachops cirrhosus. The sequence goes on along the minus strand of CM052539.1, from coordinate 103,021,233 downwards.
ACTATTGTTCGAGGTGAGGCTCAGGCCCAGCCTCCCCAAAGCCACCTCCAGCTCCACCAGACCAGGGAGGGGAAAGAGAGCTGGAGAGCCCGGATGCTGGCAGGTTGCTGGGTTTAAGACACGTCCACACAAAGCCATCTTATGAAACCTCCCACTTCAAGTCTGTCCTCCTGCTTATCAGGTGGGCAAGGAAAAATGATTACCTAACACCAGACATGTGTCAGACTAACTCTGGGGTAAGTTTTATCTGATTACAACACCAGAGGGGTCATTCTGCTCTCTTGATTGGCCATTCCCTCCACAGCTTGCTACCGGGCTCCTGGCAGGCTGTTTACACTGAGTGTTAGAAAGCCTGCTGCTCATATTATCAGTTCTGTAGCTTTTTCTTATCCCCATCAGCTATAATAAATAGGAACTGCTTCTTTTCCTAAGCAGCAGATCAGGTACTGTCTGGATACCAATCAAGAAAAGAAGGAATAATAATAATCATGAGAATTTGAGAATCTAATCTCCTCTCTCTTCTACCCCCATCCCAGCCAAATTGATTGACAAGCTGGGCTGTGGTTGAGGGACTGGAAACTGAGCTTGTTTCTCATTTCTATTGACTGAACAATTTCCTTTCTCCCTCTGTATCCAGTACTTCCTCTAGTTTATCTTCCCTGCTTCACCTCACCCAGATCCTTATCACAACCTGTACCGGGACTAAATCAAAGAAGAAACCCAAAGGAGGCTAGTTGTAAGCTATTGAGTTGTTTGCTTCCATGTGTGACATGTTTATAATTCGGCTCAAGTGCCCACATCCAATGAGGAGATCCAAAAACAGCTTGGGAAAAAGCAGCATTCCTGATTAATGCATTGTTCCCAGATCCTTCCCCAACCCTCCCCACACCCCCTGCACTCCCAACACACACACCTGAGGGAGACAAATAGCCAAGTCCCGGGGTTAAAGAAAAATGGTGCCATCATACTCTGCTTTCTAGTGGCCTGTACTCTGACTTGAAAAAGAAAAAAAGAGAAGCCCCTGACCTTCAGAAGCTAGACTGGCACTCACAACGAGGCCATGCTATTCTCCTATTAGATGTAAACAATCTCATAGAATCCCAACCTCAGATAAGGTTACTCTGTGACCAAGATAAAACGAGGCAAAGCAAGGCCACTTTATAATTCTGTCTAAGCACAGACCAAAAAACAAGGTCACTGTGCCACCTACAAAACACCAAACACCCTTTCTTAGCTAGAACAAGTGGCTGCTACGTGTTCACCCATTACAGCTTTATTCACCTGCTAGTCCTTCCCAATGGATAAAATGTACAGAGTTGCACAGTCACAGAACTGTCCCTGCTTTCTGACAGTATCCCATAGAGAGCACTTCTTGCTTCCTCAGACCCTCCCCAAGTGACCCAACACAAACCCAAATGCTATCGTAGATTCTAATTCCTTTTTCCTGAGATACCTCATTGTTCCCCATGGTATGTTCTCAGTCACTGCAATGAGACATAATCCCAATTTATTTATCTGCAGATGTGTTCCTGAGGGGACTTTGGTTGAAGGACATCACACCCTCCAAATGTTTGCCCATCCTTATTTCCTGTCTACGTGCGTTTGTCGTCTATGACCATGAAATGGTTAAGAGCACGAGCTTTGGAGTCAGATACCTGGCTTCAAATCGCATGATTTCTGCATGACTCTGGCAAGTCACCTGGCCTTTCAGAAACTGCTTCAGGAAACCATGTCTGCCCTCATATGGAACTGGGAGAATTCAGCAGGACATGCAAAGTGTGCATTAGAATGGTTAACAACCTATAAGAAATACCAATAGGAAATTGTAACATAAATCTGGTCCAAAGAACTCTGCTTGGACCCTAATCCCTGGGAACATGCCAACTAATGTCATCTTGCTTCAATTTATTGCAATAAGTTTAATGACCAAATATTTTGGTCCAAATTAACTGGCCCTCAAACAATAGCTACGAGTAACAGCTTTCCAGAAAAACTCCTACTCCATAGTGGAAGAATGTACTAGGGTCATCAAGATAAGGCATTTTAATGGATACATCTCAAGTTGTGTATTATTTTTAGCTACAAATGATATCTCTGCCTGTGCTGCCTTTACAGAGAAACCTCATAATATCTTGACAATATGATATTCTGAGAGGTTTGGGGAGATCAAGATATTGGAGTCAAGAGACCCTCTTACTGATTTTGGGAAGTTACTTAACTTGAATCTGTTTTCTCTTTGCAGTATGTATAGTACCTACAGGGCTATTGGAAAGTTAAAATTAAAAACACAGGGAAATTGACTAATAAGAAGCAGGCATTCAATTATTGTTATGGCCTATCCTTTACCAACCTCTCCCCCAAGGTCCAAAATTACACAAATACCCACCAGACATGCAGGCAGGGTTCAATTTTATTTGCATTTCAACTTCAACAGCTGTCAATGGAATGGTAAAGACTCTGCCTGTACAGGTATTCCCCTTGGGGGCGGGTCCTCTCAGCCCTTTTGAGACCTATCAGACCTTCTCAAGGGGGCAACAGTTTACATATACAAGGAACTAAGAAATAGACTTTTTAAAAGAAGTTTTGGAACGTGATTGGCACAAAAGAAATTATGAAATGTGCCTCTGACTATGCTCCATCTTGTGGGACATGTTCATGGCTTTTCACAGGGACTGTATATGTGTAGGACTTGGGGAAACTAGAGGTTTTGAGTCTGGCAGAAAAGGTCTCACCTCACCTAAGAGTCCATTCACGGAGCATTCTGAGGTCCCCGGGAAACCGGTCTGAGTGGAAGCGAGGGCACTAGGGGCCAAAACATAGTAAGGGGGATGTCTGGGGAAAAGTTCAAAGATCAAATGAGAATGTAACATACTCTTTAAGGCCCAGAAGTACCAACCTTCTCTAGGAGCTAGGACGGGGGTTTAGATTCAGAAAAACTACCTCAAAGACTGAGAGACACCAGGTGAAGGAATTATTGGGTAATGATCTTTGTAGTCAGAAGACCTGAGTTTGTGCCCTGAGTTTGCCACTTACTAGCCATGGGACTTCTGACAAGCCCCCCACCTGTTTTCAACCTCCACTTCCTCAATCTACCCTACTTATCTCAGGATTCCACAGGACCAATAAAATACATGTAAAAACATTGCAGGCCACCCAGGGTGCACAGGCCCACCCACACTGGAATTGGTGCCAGAGGGGCCCAGTTAGCTCGCAGAAAGTGGCGGAAGGGTCTGAGGTCCTACAGAGAGCAGAGCAAGCACCATTATTCCTTCTCGGACCCTGCCCCCACATACAGCATCACAACCCAGCCACTGGGGTGCCCCGCCCTGGTGAACACCTAAGGCCCCGCCCCTCATTACAGGAGCTCGACAAGACCACAAAAAAAAAAACCAGCAAAAAGATGGCTCAAACAGAAGAATTGAAAGCCCCAGAACCCATCCTTTTAAGCGACCAAGAGATAGCCAACCTATCAGATGCACAGTTCAAAGCACTGGTGATCAGGATACTCACAGAATTGGTTGATTTTGGTCACAAACTAGATGAAAAAATGAAGGCTACACTAAGTGAAATGAAGAAAAATGCACAGGGAACCAATAGTGATGGAATGAAAGATGGGTCTCACATCATTGGAGTGGACCAGAAGGAAGAAAAAAATATACAACCAGAAAACAATGAAGAAATAAGAATTCAAAAAAATGAGGAGAGGCTTAGGAATCTCCAGGACATCTTGAAACGTTCCAACATCCAAATCATAGGGGTACCAGAAGGAG
>CM052539.1:103000759-103016963 GCA_028533065.1 Trachops cirrhosus | reverse complement strand
GAATGGAAGGGCAGATCAAGTGCTTCTCAGATAAGGTCAAGTTAAAGGAGTTCATCATCACCAAGCCCTTATTGTATAAAATGTTAAAGAGACTTATCTAAGAAAAAGAAGATAAAAAACATGTACAGTAAAATGACAGCAAACTCACAACTGTTAACAACTACACCTGAAACAAAAACAAGAAGAAACTAAGCAAACAAGTAGAACAGGAACGGAACCACAGAAATAGAGAACACATGGAGGGTTAGCAACAGGGGAATGGGAGGAGGAGAGTGGAGGGAAAGGTACAAAGAATAAGTAGCATGGATGGTAGATAGAAAATAGACAGGGGGAGGGCAAGAATAGTATGGGAAATATAGAAGCTAAAGAACTTATGACACATGGAGATGAACTAAAGGGGGGGAATGTGGGTGGGAGAGGGTGTGCAGGGTGGAGGGGAATGAAGGGGGGATAATAGGACAACTGTAATAGCATAATCAATAAAATATATTTTTGAAAAAAACATTGCAGGACAAAGAGTGCTATGAGTAGTAGTAAGGAAAAAACCAATAAAAATTTCAAAGTAGCACAGCCTTCATGCAAAGTATGGTGATATCCAAATAGACTGCACCCATATGCTCCTTAGCAATGCCTGTATCTACAACAGGCAAACAACTTGGCCTCTCAGTGGCAACTGACAATGAAAAAATAGACAGGGCAGGAATTATAGGAAAGCTCAGTTCCTCGGAGACCAGCCTCTCCTGCCCAGCTGTGATGGGGTGGCAGGATGGCAGCCATCAAGCAGGTGGCCACGTGCCTCCAGCCAGTCACTGGGCCTCGATTTTTAGCGTAGGTAAAGTGGCACAGTGGCAAAATAAATGTCTTAAACATTATCTTCTGCCTCAAGAAGTTTCATAATGAGTCATTTAAATGACTGTACCTTATCTTGGTTGAAAGAATTATCTGAAGAATATTAATAGGCATAGTACAGTGATTACTAACATTTTTAAAAGTGCAGATGGCTTATTAATAGCCGAAAATACAAGGGAGTTTCCACATGGTAGTAACTATATTTTGTTTCCATTGAATGAGAAATGGAGTTCTCAAATACAGGTCCTCGAAGTCCTTATACACATGATTCTCTTGCTTCACCTTCCCCAACCATGTGGGACCCACAGACTCCAGATTGGGGACCCCTGGCATGGGCTGCTGGCCATTATGGTAGTTCAGTATGTATGTTGTTGTATTTAAGAAAATTGGAATGGAATGCTAAAGAAAGATTCTGCAGGAAAGAGAAGAGCAAGAGAGGAAAAATATGAAAACCATCCGTTCTTTCTGTATTAATAAAGAAAAATGTAAAGTTTTTACTTGTCCCTACTGAGCTAAAGTTAAACCAGACCAGCCCTAGGTAAACCTATCCTGTCTATAAAATGTATTTTCCTTTCATTCAGGTTCTCCTTCTCTACTTGGCTGATGATTGCTGTCTTTCTTGGGAGCCCATTTCCTCCCTCTTCCTGTTTGGGAAGGATCGTATTTATACCTTCTGGCTGGCATTCATTCATGGTCAAGTTTTAAAAAGTATCATAATAATGATGGATTGAGAGACCCCAGGGCACAGTGGCATAGTAATTGTTTAAGAACATCCATATCTGCATTATATATGTGTCCATTCACCTACACAAACAAAATACTTCTTTGTTCTCTTGATTCAGCATCCATCTCCTATTACCTTCCTTAGAGTATCCTCCCACGTCCCCGTCCGCTCCTCAGGAAGCTCAGCAGTACTGGTGGCTTGCTTCTCTCCCAAATCACTGCCACTGCACAAATCCCTGCCACGGCCCCACCTGCTTTCCAAATGAAAGGCTTTCCAAGCCCTGGGTTCCATCCCTTCCTGTCCTATGACCAACCAGCTGTGTCCCTTTGGCCAGCCCTGCTGCACCCACTGCCTGTAACAAGAAATGAACAGAAAACAATATGGAGAACAAAACGACAATGTGGCCCAGGAAACTAGACACAGAGGCACTGGCCACAGCCTGGACCTGGTTATACAAGGCGGATGTACAGAGGAAGAAGAGGAGAGAGGCGCAGAAGGATGAAGAAGAGAGGGAACAGGAGGGCTCGGTCTCCTTTTTGTTTTTAAGCTGTTTAGGACTATGGATACTGAAATGAACATACCTGTAGGCCTCACACAACAGTAAAAAACAAGATTGAGCACCCAAAGCTTGTTTATATTTTACTGCAGAGGTATTTTTGATGTATTATTAGTTAATATGTAATTTGTAAACTGCTAATTCATATCCTACATGTACAAAATCATTTTACAAAAATGCTTTAAAAAACCAGTAGATAAAGTATTTCCTGCCAGGGTCGTACTGGAAGGCGCATCCAGCAGATGACACCACACGCCCAGTATGAGCAGCAGCGGCAGCCAGTACAACCCTGGCTGCCTCTCCATCCGTCCAACAGTCCTCCTACCACCACTTAAATTCCCTAGTTCACTGCATCTTGGTTCTTCACCTTTCTCGCCTCTCCTGCCGAGAGTTCTCATGTGGGACCTGCCTCTTCACAGATGACCATGCGGGATAAATGAGTCAAGCAAATACATCATCGTACCTTTCTCCTTCCACCCAGAACAAGTCTGGTTTTCTGACATTCAGCCATCTTATTTCCTGTGGCCTTTTATATCCCACAATGTATCACTTCAAACTTAAATAAATCTCCTTTAATTAGCGTTCTCAAGTAGCCTACGTGATATCTTTTGAGTCTTCCTTTTACACTTAGTCCTTCAAGCATCTATATTATAATATTTTAACCTTCATAATCAAAATAACTAAGAAAGCCCATTCCATCTCACCAGGAGCTCTACTAAGAAAATACAAAAAGGAAAAATTCAGCTTGATAATTAGCTGCAACAAGTTCTTACTGTGTGCTACTAGGGCAAGACTCCAGGTCAAAATTATTGCAATCAAATCTTCAGTTCTTCCCAACATCACCAGAAAATACAGAGTCAAGGGCCAGACCAAAAATCCACTGTGATGTTGATATATAAAGGATTGTAATCCACAGACAGTAATTTATAAACACAACTGTTCAACCCATCTGTTTTCCAGACTCGTGACACCTGATGTAAGAGCTTCATCCTAAAGATAAAAAAAACAAATGTGAATGGTAAGACAAAAGTTAACTTGTATTTCCATTGCTTTTTGTCTTGCCACAAAATTTAGCAAAAGCACCTTGGTAAATTATTAGACCTGTTGGGTTTTCTACTGCAGAAAAGTTTATTTTCTCATCTAAGGTAAAGGACAGCAATGATAGCCATGTGTTTATGTGTTGAGCCCCAATGAGACTCTGGAGACCGATGATGAAAAGTGTCATATAATAATGACACTTGCATGCAGGGAGTCCCCAGTCTACAGGACAGAAGGACATACAGGTAACAATGACACAGTGTGAAATGTGTCATCCACTGCTGACAGGTCCTTGCACAAGCTTCAGGGGATCTATGAATCCTCCAATGTTGTTGGGGAAATTGTGTCTGTATGCAGGCAGGGTACCTGGCTTTCCTAAAAGTTTTAAAGAAAGTTAGAATGTAGGTAGAGAAGGATGAGTTAAGGGCACCTAACTCCATAATGGAGTCTGGACAATGGTCAGGGAAAAGGAAAATTTGACTTGAGGCATAAAAAAGAAGAAATGCACCAAGTGAAGAAGGTGAGGGGAAAGGATACAGAGGAAGAGAAGCGACCCTGGGAAGAGGCGTGGACATGCAGACCAACAGAATGCATTTGAAGAAGAACACGTAATTGTGTGGCTGGAGCCCTGGGATATGGGAAGAGTGGGTGGGTGGTGGTCCGAGTTCGTCTCTGAGAGCCTAGCAGTGAAAAACAATCCATGTCAGTGGCAGTAATAATATGGGTGGAGATCAGAAGCATAATGTTGACCTCAATAAAATCAGAGGAAAATAATACAGCATGATTTCATTTACATAAAATTGAAAGACATGCAAACTAAACAACCTTTTGTATGGGGATACAAATATATGGGAAAACAAGAAAATCGAGAAATAGCACAAATAATTATCACGAAAATTCAGATAATTGTCATCTCTGGCCGTGGGGATGGGGCAGATACAGAATTAGGGAGGGCCACACAGCTAACAGGCATGAATTGGGAGAGTATACCACCAGTGTTCATGGTATCAAGAATCTTCAGATTTTTCATACAATTTAAAAATATTCTTTTTATCTACTCATAATATTTTTTTATTTAAAGAGAAAAATGCATACCTATGGACAGAAACTAGTAAGACACATGGAAAATAGAAATAACTATTTTTGTTAAAGTGGTAGATTCTAACAAAAGGACTAAATGCCTTTTAATAATTTTAAAATATAGACTCTGATAAAGCCCTGTATAATTGAGCTAAAGGCCTCCTAAAACTGCTTTAAAATATACTCTAACAAAAGGGCCAAAAGCCATTTAATGCTGTTTTAAAAGTTAGGGGGGAAAAACAGAATAAAGAATATAGATTCTTCAGTCTTAGTCCCATAAAGAACTGGCTTATCTGCCAGCATGCCCTACTGAAAGGGCTAATTCCTGGGGCAGAAGCACAAGGTGAGCCTAGAACAGCTCATCTCACTGGAGCACAGGGAAGGAAGCTCTCAAAACCAGTGTCGTTAAGTCAGAGGATCCAGGAGTCAACATGAAAAAGATGCCATTGCCAAAGACAAAGCAACCTGAGCATTGACAAGAATATTAACTCCATCCTCAAGGATGCCAGGAAATACTGACTCATCATTTTGAACAGTGGAAAAGCAATGCTGATTCTTTCCCTTTATTCTGCCTTTTCTATAGGAACTGTACCCCAGGGCACTCAAATAGATGAAGAAGGCAAGTCCTTGTAGAAAGATCAATCTAATGATGCAGAAGGAATAATACACTATCAGAATTTTGTAATCCCTAGTTGAGTCATAAATTTAGGCAGCAATCAGCAGTGGCAATGGCTGCTAAAATGATTAGGTAAAAAGCTGATGGGAAACCTCACAATGAGAAGATAGGGCTGACAAAGCCTGAACCCACAGATCCAGTTATCACAGGATAACAGGAGGCCTGTCAACCAGACATCCTGTCCTGTTGTGACACAAGAGCAGGTACATGGCATCATCCATGAAGTGTTCTTGCCCTGAAATAGTACTGAGTCTGTCAGGCCTCAAGATCGAACTCCAGTCCACAAGGAAATGCTGAGGTCAGGGGCACATACTAAGTTTTACCACTGGGATACAGCTGGCAAAATCCCCAATGTAGGAAATTCCATCAGACAAATGACTTGTTCAACAAATAAATTGCAATAGGAAAAAAAAAAGAGGGGAGAGGGTATCTACAGACTAAAGAAATTTCAGAGAGATCCAAATGCAACGCGTGGATGGAGTTTGTCTGGGTCCTAATTGGAACAGAACCAAGGTTTTTTGTTTTTGGGGCAGGGGGGGAAGCATTTATGAGACAATCAGGGAAGTCTAAACACTGACTGGATAATTTGATGATATTAAGAAAGTATTGTTAATTTTATTTTAGGTATGATAATGGTACAGAGGTTCTTTTCTAAAAATTTCTGATATTTTAAGGATACATACTGAAGTATTTTACACATGAGATGCTGTGATATCTAGGGTCTGCTTCTAAATAATCCAGTGAAGGAGGAGGAAAAAGTGGGAGAAAGAAGAGAGGCCATGCGTTGATAACTGTTGAAGCCAGGTGTGGGGTACATGAGGGCGCGATATATCATTGCCTCTACTTCTGTGTCTGCTTGAAAATTACCTCAATAAAAACTTTGAACAAAATTAACAGGCTCATCTGATCAGACCCAGTGGTTCCCTCATTGGCAGGAGAGGCTAAGTAGGTAGAGCCTACCAGGCACATGAAGCCAGAACTTACCGTTCTCCATTCACCTCATTGCCTTGGTCTCTAGTGTGGAAGATCATTGTATATTTACCCACATCAGGCATTGGCCGGATTATTTTCATTCTATGAAGCTCAACCCTAGAAAAATAACAGAGGTTTTTGGTTTTTTTTTAAATTCCATCCTACTTATCTACCACTAGGCACTCAAAAAGAATCATTTCCAAAATTTACACATGTGCACACACACAGAGACATAAATAGTTTGATTATTTGGGTATTAAAAAGAGAATTTTCTTATAATGTTGGGCCTCGGGCAGTAACTCCATAAAAATTCACGTTTAACACTTACTCCTGTGGTAAAAAGGAGATATGCCGATTCATAGTTTGTCATTTTCCAAAACAACTGAGAAAATACATGTTTTAAAACATCATGACACAAGGTATATAAATGTCTAATCTCAATGTTTGACACCTGAAATTTATATAATATTGTATGTCAACTATAATTGAAAAATATTTTAAAAAATTCTGATGAACAGGAAAATCAAGTCTCTTGTGATCCCTAGTTTACTTAGTTCTTCCTTCTTTTAACAAAGAAAGTAACAATCTTTTAAAGTCGCAAGCGTTAAAGACCATGAGCCTAGGTTCGGATCTAGATTTTGTTATTTTCAACCTTGGTAAGTCAGTTCATCGTTCTGGGTCTTGGTTTCCCATGTATAAAATGCCAGTGGTGTTCTGGCGCTGATCAGGTGCAAGTGCGGGAGTCCTCAAGGTGCATGCTTTGCAAACTGTAATGTAATATATATGTGCAAAGAGGGGGCAGCGCCTGCTGCACAAGTAAGTAAATATTTAGTGAATAAACCTCAACCAACTTTTATGTTAAAATCATTTAGTTATCAGTAGTTGGTCAAGAACCACTCTGAAGGCCCTGATGTTCTTGACAAACAAAAGCAAACCTTGGCACTCCCCTCAGCCTTGAAGCCAAGAAGCACAGGAAAACAGACTGTTGATATATGATCAGTGAAAAATTCTAACCTTCCCATCTAGGCCGTAACATGGACTTTGGGGAGGTGATGGACATTGTTTACCTCTAGCCTTTGCTACTCTTGTCCTGAAATCTAGCTCTGTCTACTTCATAAGCCCTGGCCCCACAGGCTGGTGATGGGATGGGCCTTGAAGAGTTGTTGCCTGTCACATGGCCCTTCCGATGGAGACTTTGGTCAGGGAAATCCACTCTCCTCCTGCCAGAAACATCCCAGGGACTCTCAGCCTACACATGGGAACAAGAACAGCAGGGAGCCTTGGATTCTTTAAGGTAAAGGGGAAAGTTCTGGCAGTCGCAAATCTATTAATTCAAAATTGCAGTTAAGAAAGTCCCTTTCCAGGAAACAACAGCAAGAGGAAGGAGGAAGGGAGGGTCTCCTGATAGCCTGGAAGACCCCGTTACTACAAGTCTAAAGATACTGGCTCTTGAATCACTACTTATTTCTGATAGGTAGGGCTACCCATAACTACCTGGCCACAAAACCCAAATTCAGGGGAGGTTGCCAAGACGGAAGGCCAGATATAGTCCTTTTGAAGCCCTCAGGGCAGAAAATAGTCCAGAAGAATCTGAGGATAATGCTAGCAGACTGGAGTCCAGCCTGGGAGTCAGGCCAGCAGCTACCCCCATAGTAGGTGGGGCTGGCTAATGTCTGATGGAGAGGACATCTTGGCCTGCTTCAGGGTGTGCAGGTCCTCACAGGCTCTTGGCACTCCCTGCTCTGGGTACTGGGAACTGTGCAGGATTCTCTGGCATCTGGGAGAAAGCATAGGCTTGTACTGGGCTCCCTGGCCACTGTCCTCAAATTGCATCTTTGTGGACCTTCCACAATTTGGGACTTTTCATTCACTGGTGAGACCCTTCTCAGTAAGCAATGCCCACTGACAAGTCCACAGAGACCTCCATCAACACTTGTGGACCCCAAACATTCACAAGCCAGAAACAGGCCACCTCCCATCACCTTCACACTGCCAGTGGTAAAGAGCAATTTGGGTCATCCTGCCTGCCCTCTGCACCTGCCTCCCTGTAAGCCCAAAGCCTCCTGCCCTGCTGGGCTGGCATCTGCAGGTGCTATAAAATGTAGGTTTCCAGAGCCATCACTGATAGCAAAGCCCTGTGAAGAGGACCTGTCTCGGTTGTTCACCTGAGTCTGAGGTCATCGTCTTCGCCTCCCCATCCCCAGTAGTTGTTAGAGAATCCATTCACCTTGAAAAATTGCTCTCTTCTTAGGGCAGTAACACCCCCAAAATATCCACTGTAACGTAACCTGGAACAGAAGAGAGGAGAGAACAAGAATATTAGCACAGCTTTTTTGTTCTCCACAGGCACTTGAGAAGTCTCTGATTCCAGGCTGACATTCTAGAAACACAGTGAAGACCATGTACTCCTCCCAGCCATTCCTGCTGGGCATCCACCTCCCAACATTCCTGGCCTGCCCTGTTGCCGTTCATTCCTCTGCTGAGACAAGTGCTCACATACCCTCACTAAGCAAGGTGCCACACACCTGTTACTGTTAGTGTTTAATGTTTGCATACAGCGGTCTACAGAGGTACCTGTAAGTGTGCGCCATATCATCAGATGTGAATGGCAGATTTCATCTCATGTGCCAATCCAATGCAAAGTCACTTAGTTCTATCAGAGGCACTGGGCTAAGAAGGATTCTGAGGTTGCACCCAAGTTCAGCATGAATAAGTGTCATAGAGAATATACTGAGTTTTTTTTTACTCTCACTTTTTTTGGGGGGGTGAGGAGGAGGTAGAGAGCAGAGACAGCTCCTGCACACACTTTGTATGCAAAGCTCCATACCAGAGTCTATTTCTTGAAGAACTCAATACATTCCAACAAACCTGATGTTTCTGGCTTGCGCAATTAGGTAGATGATTGTACATTTCACAAAAATAGAGTATACAAAACAATAATTGGGTTTTGAAAGGAAGACAGTAAATTTTGTCTAAGTGGAATCTGAGATGCCCCTGGTGCTTTTGCTGGTGGTCAGAAGGATATGGGGTCCAAGCTCAAAAGGGAAGAGAGGCTGAAAACAGGGCTTTGCAAATAGGCTATTCAGAGGTAGTCCTTGGAGGGCAGCAGCAGAACTGCACTGCCCAAGGACAGTATAGGAGGTGAGGAGAGGACATAGGGTGGAGCCAGGAGGACAGCCATAGGAAAAGTGGGGAAGAGATCAAGCAGAACCAGTCGGACGGCACCTTCCAGCCACATGGGACCCTTATGATTGCCGGTGGGACAACTGGCAAATCTGAGAAATAAAGATACCCCTGAAGATAATGCTGTGTCAATTCAGAAATGCAAATGAAGGCAGCTTATTAGCTTGGATGTTACTGAATAAAACTTTAACTTCAGTTCAAAGTACTCCAAGACTTATGAAATATTTCTGACTCTCCAGATAAGAAAATCCAAAAGGTGAGGGCAATAAACACATAGACACTTGCCATCTAATGGGCGGAGTCAGAAAAGGTCATTTGTAATTCAACTGTGTTTCTGTGCTCTGAGTACAGATGGGAGGACCGTGTTTAACCCATTAGGGAGACAGATTTACTTATATATCCTCAACCTAAAATTCTAGAAAATGGTGTTGTTATAAGCTAAAACAAATGAAAGGAAATAAATTGCTCAGAAGGCAACTATTCCTGCTCGAGACATCTATGACAGCGACCTGCTGCCACAGGTATTAGACTCTGACTGGTCTTAACTACCTAAGGACCAGTACCTCCATCAGGACAGAGTAGAACCACTAACCAGGAAGAACGTGCCCAGCACCACAGAAGGGTCACCAGGAGAGAAGAGCACTGATGATCTGACAGTGATCTATCAAGTAACCACTATCCACTGTGAGCAAGGCAGCTGGCTACACACTGTAATCCTATGCCCTGTCCTCAAAGAGCTTATAGTCTAATGAGAGGTGAGCATCGTCAAGGTTCTGAGAAATGAAAGGCCACATTGGAGGATTCAGATAGGCAAAAAAATGGGGACCTCGAGGTAGCCAGAACTACATGAGAAAAAGGAAAAAGAGAAAAGTGTAGGCTGTCTGACCAGCACCTGCAGACCAGTTTCACTGCAGTGGCAAGTACAGAAGAAGGCCAGCTGGAAAGAAAGGTTTAGAAACTCTATTTCAGGGCTGTCCTGTCTGGCTCAGTTTGTGGGTCATCGTCCTGCAAAGCAAAAGGTTGCCAGTTCTATTTCCAGTCAGGACACATGTCTGAGTTTCAGGCCAGGTCATGCGGTTGGGGAGCATGCAAGAGGCAACCAATCAATATTTCTCTCACACATCAATGTTTCTCTCCCTTCCCCTCTCTCTAAAAAAAAATAAATATTTTTTAAAAAAGAACTCCATTTTCCAGTAGCCTTTTGGATGCAAATGTCTGTGTGTTTATTGATCTTTGCTTTGGTTTTTCTTCTTATCTGGAAATGCACAACTATTTAATGGGCTCTGTAACAGTTATATCTATATTTAAAACTGTAAGATTGGGAAAATGTAGTCCTAAGTAGAATCCTTGTACAAAGCAGGCAGGTACCAAAGAAATGACTGGCAGTAAAATTTGCCACAGGCAGATCCAGAGCTTTATTGCTGATTCATAGTCACTGGGATAAACAAGATTTATTTCTGGCTACATCAGAATCCAAGACATTTCAGTCAAGTTACTTTAACTTCTTCTTTCTGCATGTGTGTAAAGTGAAAACATTTCTTTATTTTTTTATGTTTTTTATTTTAATTATATTTTATTGATTATGCTATTACAATTATCCCAATTTTTCCCCATTTGCCCCCCTCCACCCAGCACCCCCACTCCCTCAGGCAATCCCCCCACCATTGTTCATGTCCATGGGTCATGTGTATAGTAAGTTCTTTGGCTTCTCCATCTCCCATACTGTATTTTACATCCCCATGGCTATTCTGTACCTACCTATTTGTACTTCTTAATCCCCTCACCTCTTCACCCATTCCCCCACACCCCCTCCCATCTGGAAACCATCACAATGCTCTTCATATCCATGATTCTGTCTCTGTTCCTCTTGTTTGCTTAGTTTGTTTTTTATTTTTATTTTCCTTAAATATTTTATTTATTTATTTTTAGAGAGGGGAAGGGAGGGAGAAAGAAACATCAATGTATGATTGCCTCTTGTGTACTCCTGACTTGGGCTCTGACCTACAACCCAGCCATGTGCCCTGGCAGGGAATTGAACCGGTGACTCTTTGGTTCAAAGGATGGCACTCAATCTACTAAACCACAACAGCCAGGGCTAGTTTGTTTTTTAGATTCAATTGTTGATAGATATGTTTTTGCCACTTTATTGTTCATAGTCCTCTTTTTCTTAAATTAAGTCCCTTTAACATTTCATATAATTGTGGTTCAGTGATGATGAACAACTTTAGTTTTTTCTGGTCTGGGAAGCTTTTTTTTATCTGCCTTTCAATTCTAATTGATAGCTTTGCTCAGTAAAGCAATCTTGACTGTAGGTCCCTGTTTTTCATGACTTTGAATATTTCTTGCCAATCTCTCCTAGTCTGCAAAGTTCTTTTGAGAAATCAGCTGACAGTCTTATGGGAACTACCAAGTAAGTAACTAACAGCTTTTCTCTTGCTGCTTTTAAGATTCTCTCTTTATCATTAACCTTTGGCATTTCAATTATGATGTATCTTGGAGTGGGCCTCTTTGCATCAATCTTGTTTGAGACATTCTGTGCTTCCTGGACTTGTATGTCTATTTCCTTCACCAAATTAGGGAAGTTTTCTTTCATTCTTTTTTCAAATAGATTTCCAATGTCTTACTCTTTCTCTTCTCCTTCTGGCATCCCTATGATGCGAATGTTGGACCCCTTGAAGTTGTCCCAGAGGCTACTTATACCATCCTTGTTGTTCTGGATTCTTTTTCCTCCTTGTTATTCTAATTGGCTGTTTTTTGCTTCTTATGTCCCAAATCATTGATTTGTTTCTTAGCTTCATCCACACTACTGTTGTTTCCCTGTAAATTGTTCTTTATTTCAACTAGCGAAGTCTTTGTTTCTGATTAGATCTTTTTTATACTGCTGAGGTCCTCACTAAGTTCCTTGAACACTTATAACCAGTGTTTTGAACTCTGCATCTGATAGCTTGCTTATCTCTATTTTGTTTAGCTCTTTTTCTGGAGTTTTGATCTATTCTTTAATTTGGGCCATGTTTCTTTGTTTCCTCTTTTTGGCAGCCTCTCTGTGTTTGTTTCTATGTATGAGGTAGAGCTGCTTTGACTCCATGTCTTGGTAGTGTGGTCTAATGTAGTAGGTATCCAGTAAGGTCTAGTGGCAAAGCCTCCCCTATCACCCAAGCTGGGTACTTGAGGTGCAGCGTTCGGGGGGTGGGGGGGCTGAGTACACCCTCTTCTGGTAGTTGAGCCTTGGTTGCTGTTGGCAAGTCAATGGGAGGAATTTACCCAGGCCAGTCAGCTGCAAGGACTAGCTATGACCACTGACCACCAACCTCTGTCTTCTAAGGCGGATCAGACGTGCAAGGGCAGGGTGGTGGTGTTCTGATGTGGTCTGTAGTTGCCCACTGGATACATAGGCTCTGGGGTTTCCTGGGTGGTGCAGGGCAAGGTCAGCCCCAACCTGTGTTTAACCCCAGGCCACCGTGTCTAAGCTATGAAGCAATCTGAGATGGCTGCTACTTGTGCTTGGATTGGAGCTTCCCAGGCAAAGCCAAGCTGTTAATCTAGGCTGCCTACTGCTAGTGCCGGGCCTGGAGCTCACTGAGGCCAGCTGTTGCTTGTTTGACAGAATTTAGGAAGTTGTAAAGCATGAGCCAAGACCAGCCATTCATTCACACAGAAAGAAGATTCAATTGTTGACAGATATGTATTTTTGCCACTCAGATGAACCAAGCATGAACCAAGAAAAGCAGCTTGGGTAGGCATCTAAGTTGGCTGGGGTGGAGTCTCTGGGGATCTCCAAGTTTATCTCCCAACAGTGTTAGCCAGGTTGATGGAGTCTCAGATATGGCACCAGCCTGCTGGCTCTTTGGGGGGAGGGTTTAGCAAAGGGACTATGGCCCCTGCTTGCCTTGATGCCAGCCACTTCAGTTCCTCCCTATATGTCACTGGTGCCTTTCAAGCTGCTACCCCAGTGATGGAGCTCAGAGGGAGTAAGTCTGAGTAGGTGAGTCTATATGTGGGTTCTTTAAGAGGAACTCCTTGGGCCTCTAGAAGTTTCTTCCACCAACTCAATCCCCACTGGTTTTTGCAGCCAGAAGTCGTGGGGACTTATCTTCCTGGAACAGGAACCCTGGGCTGGGGGCCCTGGTATAGGGCTGGCAGTCCTCACTCCTGAGATATCCCTCCTGAATTTTTATTGACTACACATGGATGTGGAACCAGCCCATTCCATGTCTTGACCTCTCCAACCAATCTGGATGGACGTGGTTTCTTAATTGCATAGTTGTCAGGCTTCCATTCAACTTGATTTCTGACAGTTCTGAGTGATAGTTGTTCTATATTTTAGTTGTAATTTTGATGTGGTTGTGGGAGGAGGTGAGCCATGTCTGCCTACGCCGCCACCCTGACTGGAAATCCTCAAAAGCATTTCTTCAACTTATCATACTCATGGGACCATTGTGACAATGAATAAAAGCCTTTGCTGATTTAAGTTCTGTGGCACAGTGACACACAGTTCCCAGCAGGGAGCAGACACTTAGCTGTCTGCTACCACTGCTGCCAGCTATGGAAGGGTCTGCCCAAGGCACCAAATGAAAGGGGGGGGGGTGAGGGGAGGGAAATATCATTACGTATGCATGCCTCTTCCTGACCATAGTAGATGAGGCAATTTACATGATAAATAAAACAAAGTAAAAAACTATATAAATGATAAATAAGGTCCAGAGGAAAATTTAAATCAGAAAAGAAGATTAAATTGAGAAACGTATTAGAATTCTGATCTGCAGATAAGATTCTTTTCAGCTTTAAAAAAAAGGCTGTGTGGATTTGACTGAGAGCTTCTTGCATCCAGAAGAAAAGAGAGGACACATTCAATCACCTAATACACATTAAGAAAACCGGCCAGTTATTCAGGGAAGACAAAGGCTTCTGATAGCTACTTTAAAAGGAGTATCTGGCCAGTTACAATACCAAGTTAAAATAGTAAGATTCAAACAAGGGCTGTTTTTAGAGTGAGTAGCCTCTGATGACATCTATGATTGTGATATTTGTAAGGAGCAAGAAAAAGGACTTAGGTCATAAGGAAGCAGGAACCTAGCTAGAGACCAAGAGGAACTGGGTAGGGCACCAAGGTTACTGCACAAACATCCTGCCTTGTGCAAGAACAAAGAATTGTAAAACAGATGTGATCTAACACGTTTGGTTTGAAATTTTACAACTGGTGAGCCAATGCCTAACCCTTTTCCCGTGCACGACATTTGTAAGCAAATAGCTAACTGCCACGTCTGCTTCTGTGTAACGCTTGCTTGCCCACCTCTATATAAGGACGTAGCTATAAGCGCTCAGCGCAACTCTCATTTGCAGCCCTCGTGGGCACCGTATCTCTGGACACCTGAGAGTTCGCCCCTGTGCAGGTTAAAAAGAAAACTTGGCCAATAAAGTAACATCTTTGAAACCCTGAAAAGTCTCCGGCATTTGTTCTCGCGGTTGCTGAATGCAACATTTGGAGGCCCCAGCAAGATTTGGCTTGGAGACCGGACGGGCAGCTCGAGCTGAGTAAGTATTCGTGAGGATCCGGTTTTGGTTTCTGCGCTCTGGAGCAATTCCACCCTAAGGTGGTAGGTGGGACGCTGCCGGTAGTCCACCCAGGAACTTTCAAAGGCGGGATGCCGCTCTTTGAAATTGGGTTTCGATAGTCTTGGAGTGACCGGTCACGTTAGATTTCCTCTTTACCTGCGCTTGCGCCACGCTGCGTTTGAGTTTTAGATTATATGCTGAACTCGTGTGTGAGAGAGATTGCTTTGTCTGTCGGCTTATTGGTTTGTGTTATTTGTTGGTTTTGTCCACCCCTTTAATCCCTTCTAGGGAATTTATTCGAAAAAAATGGGCCAGCAGGGGTCGGTACCAGGGTCCCCACTCGAGTGCCTGCTAAAGAATTTCTCCCATTTCCAGCGGTGGGCACGAGGGTATGGTGGGCCTCCACCGGATCCGGAATTTTTAAGAACATTAAGCCAGCTCAAGTGGCCCACTTTTGATGTCGGATGGCCTCCGGAGGGGACTTTTGACCTACCCACTCTTTTTGCTGTTCGAGCTACAGTTTATAGGATTCCCCACCCAGACTAGCTCCTTTATATAGATGTGTGGGTTGACAATGCCACTGAGCGGCCTGGCTACATTAGAAAATGTCAGGGTGGGAATCAGAGAGGAAGGTGGGCAATGTTCCTAGCATCAATGGGAAATAAGGCGAAGGGAGGAGGAGCCGGGACGTCGGCTACCGCATCAGGCGGGCCCCCGGGGCGGTTGAGGCTGTACCCTATTCTGCCTGGACCACCAGAAGACCACTTGGATCCTGTGAATGCACCCCTACCCTTTCCCCGAAAAGACGACCCTGATTCTTCATTACAGGGAGCAGGCGGACTCTCCAGCCTGCCACATACACGAGGAGGCGCCCGCTATGGAGCGGGGGCGGGAGGTGCCGCCATCTTGCCTCTCCAGGAGGCACCCACTGAGCCTGATGTCCCGCCGTGAGCACCCCCACGGTTAATCTATGTCCCCTTTTCTACTAGTGACTTATATAACTGGAAGCATCAGAATCCCCCATTTTCTGAAAAACCCCAGGGATTGATTTCCTTCCTAGACACTATTTTCAGGACTCACCAGCCAACCTGGGATGATTGTCAGCAGATTTTGCAGACTCTCTTTACATCAGAGGAAAGAGATCATATTATAAGAGAGGCTACAAAAACTATACTTGGGGAGGAGGGAGATACAATGGCTGGTAGAAGGGAGGTCGAGGACATCCTCCCCTCTCAACCCCCTGCTTGGGACCTCAACACTACTGGGAGAAGGGACGCGCTCCTCCAGTATCACCGGGCTCTACTCAGGGGGCTTAAGGCAGCAGCTAGGAAACCTACAAATTTTAGTAAGGTTAGTGAGGTTATTCAAGGCAGGGAGGAGTCCCCTGCTGCATTCTTAGAGAAATTCATGGAGGCATATGAAGTGTATACTCCCCTGGACCCCAAGGCAGAGGAGAACCGAAGGCTAGTGAACATAGCTTTTGTAACACAGGCTGCCTCAGACATTAGAAAGAAGCTACAGAAAATAGAAGGATTTGAAGGAGAGAATAGAAGTAAGTTGCTAGAAATAGCTC
>CM052539.1:102980560-103000259 GCA_028533065.1 Trachops cirrhosus | reverse complement strand
ACACACACCTATTATTCGGTCCTAGAATTGAAGGATGCCTTTTTCTGTATTCTGCTGGCACCCCAGAGCCAAGACATCTTTGCCTTTGAGTGGAATGATCCCGAGAACGGGTTAGTGGGCCAGTTCACCTGGACTCGGCTACCACAAGGGTTCAAGAATTCCCCCACCATTTTTAATGAGGCCCTAAGTGAGGACTTGCAGGCCTTTCGGTCGTCACACCCGTCAGTTGTGGTATTGCAGTATGTTGACGATATCCTCATAGCTGCAAGAAGCAAGGAGGAATGTGAGATGGCCACCATAGACTTACTGCAGGACCTCGGACAGATGGGGTATCGAGTCCCTGCTAAGAAGGCCCAGATTGTGACACAAACTGTAAGTTACTTGGGGTATAACTTGCAGGGTGGCCAGAGGACCTTGTCCAGCCGGCGGATCCAGACGGTCCTGCAGATCCCGGAGCCAGCCACCAAACGACAGGTGCGCGAATTCTTGGGAGCGGTAGGATACTGCCGGCTCTGGATCCTGGGTTTCGCAGAATTAGCCAAACCCTTACACGAACTGACCCGGGGAAAGAAGGAATCATTCACATGGACCAATAAGGAGAGGCAGGTATTCTAAGCCCTCAAGGAGGCATTGGTAGCCGCCCCGGCCCTGGCACTGCCTGATCCAGCTAAGCCCTTCCAGCTATTTGTGGCTGAGAAGGGAGGGATCGCATTAGGGATTACTCAGACAGTAACTTGGGCCATGGAAAAGGCCAGTGGCCTATCTATCCAAGAAGCTAGACCCAGTAGCCTCTGGATGGCCCACCTGTCTGAGGGCACTTGCCACTACGTCAATCCTAGTCAAAGAAGCAAGCAAATTGATGTTGGGCCAGGACATACAGGTGATCAGCGAACACTATGTTGAACAGGTCCTCAGGGCACCTCCCGATCGGTGGTTATCTAACGCCCGGCTAACGCAATACCAGGCACAGCTGCTTAATCCGCCATCTGTTCGTTTCCTGAAGACCACGGCCCTCAATCCGGCTACCCTCTTGCTCGTGCCAGACTCTACTATAGCCCATGATTGTAAGCACATTCTAGACACAGTGACTGGATCCCGTCCAGATTTGAGAGACCAGGCATATGAAAAGGTTGATTTGACTTTGTTCACAGATGGTAGCAGTTTTGTCACAGACGGGTTAAGACATGCTGGGGCAGCAGTGACCACTGAGGATGAAATACTATGGCAGAAAGCTCTGCCTGCAGGCACCTCTGCACAGCAGGCTGAGGTAATTGGGCTAACCCAAGCCCTGCAGATGGCGGAGGGAAAAACTGCCAACATTTATACTGACAGCCGATATGCCTTTGCCACTGCCCACATACATGGAGCCATATACATGGAATGAGGCCTCCTAACTGCAGGAGGAAAAGACATTAAGAATAAAGATGAAATCCTCGCTCTATTAGATGCTATATGGTTACCTACTACGGTTGCCATTATCCACTGCAAGGGACATCAAAAAGGAGATTCACCAGTCAAGAAGGGGAATTGACTGGCGGACTCAGCTGCGAGGGAGGCCGCGTATGTTCCCCAGAGACTGTACTCCCTCTCCTACCTCCGCCTACGCTGCCCCCTCACCCCAGTTATACACCTGAAGAAGAGCAAGATGGAAGGAGACTGGGGGGAACGCAGAATCAGCAAGGATGGATAGAATTACCAGACTCCAGACTCTACCTGCCCCAAGGACTCATAAGGCAAATTATTAAAGACATTCACACCAGCACACATCTAGGGAAAAATAAGTTAAAGCAATTAATGTGCCAGTACTATTATAGCCCAGGGATAAAAGGTATTATCCAGTCAATTGTCTCCAGGTGCAGCACGTGTGCTAAAGTGAACCCACCAAGTAAGAAACTGCCTCCCTTAGTTAGGTATAGAGGAGGCACTCCGGGGGAACTATGGGAAATAGACTTCACTGAAATGACCCCTGGAAAGTATAGCTATAAGTACCTCTTAGTCTTAATAGATACCTTCTCCAGGTGGGTAGAAGCATTCCCCACCCGAGGAGAAACAGCATCCACAGTGTGTAAGATTCTACTATGGGAAATTATACCCAGGTATGGCATACCCCTTGCCCTGGGATCAGACAATGGACCGGCCTTTATATCTGCTATATCACAGGAACTAGCCACAAAATTAGGTATTAAGTAGAAGTTACATTGTATATATAGACCCCAAAGCTCAGGACAAGTAGAGAGAATGAATAGGACTCTTAAAGAAACTATAATTAAGTTAAGAGAGGAGACTGGCGAAAACTGGGTTGAGTTACTCCCTTTTGCCCTCTTTAGGACACGGTGTACCCCTTACCTAAAGAGGTGGACGCCATATGAAATTTTGTTTGGGCAGCCGGTACCACTAATACCCCAACTGACCACCGAAGAATTAGAAATGTCTAATCATAACTACTTAAAGTCCTTACAGGCACTAAGGCACATCCGAGATAAGGTGCAGACCCTCCAGCAGGCAATCCAGGCAGAAAAGGCTGAAAGAGCCAAATTACCAGAAACGCCAGAACCTGGACAGTGGGTATGGGTCCTGAACCATAGGAGGGGCAACTTGGAGCCACAGTGGACTGGACCCTTTCAGGTACTGCTGAGCACCCCCTCCGCAGTTCGGGTGGCTGAGAAGCCCTACTGGATCCATCTCTCCCACACCAAGCCAGCCCGACCACCCGAGGATAACCAGCAAGAAGGCCAGGAGAACCCCTGAAACTCACCTTCTCCTCTGCTTAGGACTAATGACTCTATACCCAGAACCTAGCAACGGACTAGAACAACAAAAATGGGTATTAATTAGAACAGCTGATGGGACTGTAATCGCTGACAACTATACATGGGGCAGTTCACCAGTAACTCTAGAGACCGACTTTTCCAAGTTTTTCGGAGATAACCTTTGGGACTCGTCAGTGTCTGACAGGTTAGGAAGCAGTAACTTATATACCTCCACGGGCATGGTAGGGGGAGGAGCACCCCCGAGACCCTTACTTGTAAACGAGGAAGAGTTCTTACATAAACAGCTAAGTAGGACTGGAGCCTATGGGTGTCCGACCCCAGATAAGAAACGCACCCCGAGGCTGTGGGTGGGAAGGGGACTTTTATTGCAAGAGTTGAGGATGTGAAACAACAGTCAGTAAGGGAGGGTGGACTCCAGGGGGAGGAGCTGATCCAAACATTGACTTAAACAGAAGATGGGAAACAGGAAAACCCCAGAATTGTGAGGACAAGACTTGCAACCCTACAAAAATTACCATTAGGAATCCCGCAGATCCTGAGTGGGTTAAGGGTCGAACTTGGGGAATTAGACTATATGTATCTGGGAGTGACCCAGGGACTTTCTTCACTATTAGGAAAGTGCCCATCAGCAACCGACCTCTATTGAGAGAGCTAGGGGGTGGGCTACCTCCCAGACCAATTAAGCCAGTCAGTAGCACGCCGGGTAAAATAGGACAGCCAGAGATGGAAAGTCCTCTAAACCAGAATAAAACAGATGCTCCCCCACCAAGCCCGGAGAACATAGAGCATAGTCTACCCAATAGACCCCATCATAAAGTAACCAGTACTCTAGACCTATTAGATAGAGTATTCCCCTTTCTCAATAATACCCAACCCAACCTTACTGAGTCCTGTTGGCTATGTTTAAGCCCTAGGCCACCTTTTTATGTTAGATTAGGAGCCGATACCACAGCAGGAGGAGAAATGGTTCCTACCTCGATCATTCTCAAGAGCGAGGAGAGCCAAAACCAGCTGCAAGGCTGCTCATCGGACGGTCATCTAACCCTGGCCGAGTTCCACGGGAAAGGTACCTGTTACCTCCTGGCTAATTACACCCAGGGGCAGTCCAGCTATAGTGATTACTGCCTTAATCAAGAAACTGTACCCCTAGATAAAAGGAACCCAACAGTCATGAAGGCTCCCGAAGGTGTATGGTTTATATGTACCAAAGGAATCCATAAGTGCTTATACCCTACCTACCCTGAGCTATGTGTAAGCACCTATATTATACCTCAGGTCTACCTATATGGTGGAAACCCAGACTTCCTAACTACCTTGCCAAGAAGAGCCAAAAGAGTTCCCCTACTAATCCCTATTATAGCCACTATCGGGATAGTAGGGTCAGCTGCAGTCGGAACTGCGGCGTTCGTGCAAGGAGAGACCAACCTCAGACAGCTGTCTCAGATGTTCACCAAAGACCTCTCCCTCCTCCAAGATCAGGTAGCATACCTAGAACGTCAAGTAGATTCTCTGGCAGAAGTAGCTCTCCAGAACAGACGAGGACTAGATCTAATATTCCTTAAACAAGGAGGGCTTTGCGCCGCTCTAGGAGAAGAATGTTGTTTTTATGCCAATCACTCAGGAGTAATTCGAGAAGGTATTAAGACCCTGACTAAAAGACTCAAAGACAGAGACAGAGAAGAAGAGGCCTCAAACTGGTATGCCTCCATATTTAGAACTTCCCCCTGGTTAACCACCCTTTTATCGGCAATCTCAGGACCCCTAGCATTGCTCCTATTATTAGTTACCGTAGGACCTTGTATTTTAAATAGATTAATAGCTTTCATTAAAGATAGGATAGAAGTAGTTAAGTTAATGGTTTTATCCCAACCTTACACCATCCTCCCTAGTGAAGACGAGTCAAGGGTTTGACAAATCCCCAAGAGAAAAGGGGGGAGTGTAAGGAGCAAGAAAAAGGACTTAGGTCATAAGGAAGCAGGAACCTAGCTAGAGACCAAGAGGAACTGGGTAGGGCACCAAGGTTACTGCACAAACATCCTGCCTTGTGCAAGAACAAAGGATTGTAAAACAGATGTGATCTAACACGTTTGGTTTGAAATTTTACAACTGGTGAGCCAATGCCTAACCCTGTTTCTGTGCACGACATTTGTAAGCAAATAGCTAACTGCCACGTCTGCTTCTGTGTAACGCTTGCTTGCCCACCTCTATATAAAGACGTAGCTGTAAGCGCTTGGCGAGACTCGTTTGCAGCCCTCGTGGGCACCGTATCTCTGGACACCTGAGAGCTCGCCCCTGCGCAGGTTAAAAAGAAAACTTGGCCAATAAAGTAACATCTTTGAAACCCTGAAAAGTCTCCGGCATTTGTTCTCGCGGTTGCTGAATGCAACAATATTCAAAGTCAGTTTTATTCAAAGTTTTATTTTGAACTTTTATTCGAAGTTTTATTCAAAGTCAACTCCCAGAAGGAATGCCCAAGAACTGTTTGTTGTGGTTCAGCTAAACACAAAGATAAAATCTAGAATTCCAACAAAGGACCCGTCCTTAAAACAATCCTGTTATCTGCACTCAAAACAAACAATAACAACAAACAAAAAACAAAATCCTGTGTGATTGTAATTTCCCACTACAGATGTTTACAAAGAACTGGGTATTAGGAAGTTATCTATGTCAGGGGTCCAACATCCCTATAGTCTGTGCTGTACATGGTGAAAACTCATTAATACACAATCAGTGAACAGATGGTTTGACATGCTTCTGAAAATACCAAGGTGACCAACCATGATGTGCTGCCTTCTTCAAAGCAGAGGTGGCTCAGAGATCAGAAAGCATAACATCCAGATAATAAGATTAAGATCCAAAGGTCAAGTCCCCCCCCCAAAAAAAATCCTGTGATTTTCTTCCAGGGCCCTCCCCTGCCCTATGGCCCCACCACACCTGGTCTCATTCAGGCGGGTGGCGTCTTTCCCACAGATTTTTCTCCTTCCCCTTCCCTGACACATTACCAAGTGCTTACAGTTAAATTTACAAACTGATATAATTCCACTGCAGCTGTCTCCCCATACCAGCACACAACTGGGAGCTCTTTGAGGGCAGGCACCGAGCCCATTCAAATTGGTCTCATGGCCCCGAGCACAGGGAGCAGCGCAGATGTGAGCACAGTAAAGGCCGGGCCAGGGGAAGCTGACAGGTAAATGTGCACACACATAAGCGAATATATAATTTCATTTGCAGAGAATTTTCTTGGTCACTATTTTCCCTTGGTTGTGCTTAAATAGGAGCTGGTATAAAATAAGGTTGGGAAGCAGATCTGCATCTCCTGGGGGGCACAAGAAAATGGGGAATGAAGCTAGAAATGGTGGTACCCAGCCCTTCCCACAGTGGCTCTGAGAGGAGAAACTTGTCCTGCGTGTTCTGGCTCCTGGGCAGACTACTCGGCGGATAGTCCTCCCCACCGATTCTCCCCCAGGACTCTGGAAAGATGCCACCCTCTGGAAAGAGGTGTCACATTCACACAACAAGGCCTAAAAGTTGAATTAAGGGGCATGCTTTTGTTTCCCCTAGAGGGGGAAGTCAAGGAATTCCAATAAGTTACTTGAATTCACACAGTAGGGGACAGCTTGGAAAAGTTCCTGTGTGGATGCTGCAGGTGAGGCTGGCCATGGTTTGCAATGCCTGGGTTATTTTTTCTCTTTTATTCTTCCCTTATGTCTTTGGGGTCCTCTGTCAAGGCTGTCATGGGGCTTTTTCCTAAAAGGAAAAACCTGATTTCTCTAATTCCTGTTTTGAACTTTAAGTGCTATGCCATGTGCCATTGTCCCTATTTCTCCTTTACCTAAGATACTCTGGACACGCCATCCCACACAGCCGGATGACAACAGGGCAGTCTCAGCAGGCCATGGGCAGAGCTGCCTTACCTGTAGCCAGTGCTGTTCCTGCCCACCACCAGATGCTTGGGCTGATCCTCACACTTGTAAAGGTTCAAGTCATTCTCGGGCACCAGGTCCACATCGTGGAATATAAAGCAATCCCAATTTTCATCGTTGAGAGCTTCTAGATAGCCCACATTCAGGAGTTTGGCACGATTAAACTTTTTATTGCCAGCCTATAGACAGGGAAATTAAAAGGTGAAAAGCTCCTGAGACAGGGTTTCACATTGTGCCCTTCAGTTCAGATGCAGGAACTGGTATTAATTAATTTCTGCTACACACAACTATGTTTGTGACATGCAAATCTGACAGTAGACGCAATAACAATAAAAGTTTGTTTCTTTGCATTTCATACATACTCAAATCCCATTACTTAAAAACATACCTTGAAATGGGAAGTTGTTGTTTAATGGGTATAGATTCTCAGTTTTGCAAGATGAAAAAGTTTTAGAGACTGGATGCAGAATAATGTGAATATACTTAACACTTACTGAACTGTACACCTAAAAATAGTTAAGGTGGTAGCCCTGGCTGGTGTGGCTCAGTGGATTGAGTGCCAGTCTGTGAACCAAAGGGTTGCCAGTTCGATTCCTAGTCAGGGCACATGCCTGGGTTGCAGGCCAGGCTCCCAGTATGGGGTGCACAAGAGGCACCCACACACTGATGTTTCTCTCCCTCTCTTTCTCCCTACCTCCCCTTCTCTCTAAAAATAATTACATAAAATTAAAAAAAAAAAAAAAAGACCAGGGCTATGGTATGGAAAAGGTTTTACAGTATTAATTTTTTCATGGCTGTTTGGATCAAATTCCTTCAGAATAAATTCCAGTGTGATAAATAGTTCATCATAACAAAAATATAGGCAGTTCTCTGAAAAGTTACCACAGAACTTTCCTGAAAAGATCAACACAAAGCAGATATATTTTCTATTGATAAAAATATTGTACATTGGAAGTGGCTATCCTAAGAAAGACCTCAGAATGATTAACAATATTAAGAATTATAAAACAATATAGTAATAGTAAAATTTTGTTTCAAATACTAAAATAATAGGTATAGATGTATTATATATGCACATTAATTTTCAAGAACCCCAGTTTATTATAAAGTATATACTGCAGAGCTGTATCCTCTGATTTGTCAAAAGTTTCTATAAAACAAATATTACTGCTTATAACCAATAATAATGATGAAATTAATGATTTTCTTGCACTTTTAGCATTTGTAATGATTTGTAAGGAATTGCCCAGAGCAATTCTGAAAAGCTAGACATGGACATTTAAGTTGATGCCTTATTTTTTCTTTCAATAAACATTAATACCAAATAAAGGCATCTGTGGTCAGCAATTCTGCTTAGAGCTAAACTCTTCAAAAGCAGCTAACACTTCCATTTACTGTGTTCCTACTAAATCATGCTTCTGGAAGCCAAATAAGTAAATCAAGAAAGTGAAAACAAAGAAACAGAGAGAGAGAAAAGAAAGGGAGGAAAATAATAAATAAATAAATCACGGCCCCCTAAAAAAGTGAAAATTGAACATGTTTTACATAGCAAATAGTGGCGAAGTTAAAGGCAGAATGGTGGACATGGTCACAGAGCTCCATGGCTACTGACAGACAGCAGTCTGTCCAATCCTCTGTCTAGATCGCCACTGAGGAACTACACTCAAAAATGCAAAACAATGTCAACCTCTCACGTGTAGTGTACAGCAAATGCAGAGGGAAACATAAGGTAAATCTCAGGGGGAAATTTCAGGGCAGTCATTGGCTGACATGGAAGAGCTGACAACAAAACAGGCTTCCTCCAGAGGTTTTTAAGAGGCAGTAAAATTTCCCAGCACTAAGTCCCATTACTCCCCACTCCGAGACTAGAATTTCCTTTACTCATTTCAAGGATGAACAAGGTAAAAGACCTCTCCTTTGACAGTAGTTTGACATTCCTTTTTACCAGGAAAGACAAATGATCAAGTCCATCAGAGAGAGGAGAATCTGAGGCAGAGCCCTGGTCTGCCCCACACTCACCTGGTGGATGACATAGATGCCATATTCTAGCTGCTGCCTCTGCAGAAAGGGGTGAAGGTGTTTTAGCAGGTACATCAGGTGTCTCTCTCTGTTCCGGTGTGGAATGAGGATAGCAACCCTCTGTGAAGCCTTGCATTCCTCAGGGTGATACCGGCCTCTGTGCACTTTGGGATTTTCTGCCTGCACGTCTTCCAGAGTAAGATCTGGTTTGAAAGTGAGCTTGTCCTGACCTCCTACAATTAAAACAGGACGATGAAACAACAGTAGCTATCTCATCAAGTGGTAAGAGGCTTACATGAGCTAGTACATGTAAAGCACTTATAACATTGCCTGAGATCCACTATATGTGTTAGCTTTTATTATTACTACCTTAAATCCTTGTTGGGTCATAAACTACATCCACAGAACCACGTGACCCAGGTTATTGGCTACAAAAGCAAGAAAATTACATATAAAAGCATTTCCTTGTTGGTCAACATTCCCTGGGTAGCCAACTCTGGCTCTGTGATTCATCCATAAATTAGAAATACACTCTGTCCCACTTTCAGCTTTCGGCTCAGACGAGGCAAAGGTGCAACTTTCTTCAGTCATCCCAAATCTGGGTTCATCTCACACCAGGCACCTCCAACCAAGCCGCCGAAGTTCAACCCCAACGAGATCAAAGTCATACACCTGAGGTGCACCAGTGCGGGAGTCAATGCCATGTCTGCCCTGGTTCCCAAGATTGGCCCCCTGAGCCTGTCTCCAAAAGAAGTTAGTGATGACATCACCAAAGCAACCAGTGATTGCAAGGGTCTGAGGATGACAGTGAAGCTGACCATTCAGAAGACACAGGCCCAGACTGAGGTAGCACCTTCCGCCTCTGCCCTGATCATCAAAGCTGTCAAAGAACCACCACAAGACAGAA
Source organism: Trachops cirrhosus (assembly GCA_028533065.1). NCBI lineage: Eukaryota > Metazoa > Chordata > Mammalia > Chiroptera > Phyllostomidae > Trachops > Trachops cirrhosus. Next base: position 102,990,639 of record CM052539.1, on the reverse strand, counting down.
AGAAGCAAGAAAATATTAAGCACAATGGAAATATCACTTTTGATGAGGCTGTTAACATTGCCTGACATTTGTGGCACTGATCTTCAGCTAGAAAACTCTCTGGAACCATTAAAAAGATCCTGGGGACTGCCCCAGTCTGTGGGCTGCCATGTTGATGCCTGACAACCTCATGATATCATAGATGACATCAACATCGGTGCAGGGGAATAGCCAACTACTTAAGAACTACAAAGGAAAATATTTTCATTAAAGATCAGTTGACAACCAAAAAAAAAAAAAGTAAAGTAAAAAAGGAAATTCATTCTGTCCCGATGACCCTGGTGAAAAGCAAAGGTCAGGACTCGACTAACTTTAAATGTGCTCTATCCTTTGTTTCTGTCTTAAAATTCCAAAGGAGGGTGAAGTCTCTTTAAAAAATCAAGAGCATTCCACCCTGGCTGGTGTGGCTCATTGGATTGAGCACTGGCCTGTGGACTGAAAGGCTGCTGGCTCAATTCCCAGTCAGGGCACATGCCTGGGTTGCAGGCCAGGTCCCCAGTTGAGGGCCTTATGAGAGGCAACCAATATCTCTCACACTGATGTTTATCTCCTCTCTCCCTCTTTTTCTACCCCCCCTTCTCTCCCTAAAAGTAAATAAATAAAATCTTTTAAAAAAAATCAAGAGCACAGCTATCCGCTAGAAACTAACCTCACTCCCTAACCCAGCAGTAACAGGAACGGGCACGTGCCGCACGGCCAGGAGTGTCCCCTGTGCCATGGTGGCAGCAGACATTTGCTCTGCGAGCTGGATGCAGCCTGGCAAAACCCAAGAGCCGTCTGTGGTAACCAAACTCATGTAAGGCTTTAAAGACCAGGCTGAAGCCACTGATCTTTCTCTTCGATCTGAATTAACGGGGAATACTGACTAGGAAGAAAGGTGGCAGAGCTCAGTTAGGGAACTGAGCCACCCTTTGTGAAAAATCCATAGACAATGGTCAGGCTGTAAAATCTCAAGTTGTTTGCAAGTGGTGCTATCCTCTTCTGAGCAAAGCAATTGTGAGCAAAGCAATTGCAGACCCTTCTTATGTGTGTCATGGTACCTTGCTTCAGGTGACCATCACCTACCATGGCTGTGACTGCTGAGACCAGGCTCTATTGTCCATGAAATAAAGGACTCTGCCAAAAAGCACCAAGGGAAAACAACTGTTTATAGCTACCTAGAGAAAGTAACTGGCTTACAAGAAAGAGCCTTTCCTTAGGGTTCTGCATGTGAGACATAGAGATGGTAAGGTAGCAATTCCCTAAAAACAAACACCAAGAAAAGGAATAATGTGAAAAGCAATCTATCAGAGCTGCTGCCGAGCCACAGAACTGCTGGCAGAGGATGGTGGTGTGGCTGTTGAGGTGGTTTCCTGTGCAGCTTGTTAATAAGCCCCATCACCTGAATTAACTCTATGTCTCTGTTCTCAGCCCCTGAAAGAGCCCCATGCAACAGCTGGAGAGAAACCAGTCCCCTCACTCACTTTCTCACTGTCATGACTTTTGATGGCCCTAACCTCCCAGGACCTGTTTCCACATACTCTACCAGTCTCCCTACTGTTGGGAACCACCCTGGTTTCACAAGCTGTAACCACCCATGGCTAAGGCTGAGTGAAAGACCTTGAGACTCTAAGCCACTAAGGAGACAAAGCTTAGCTCCCTGGCAGGGGCACCGCCTCTGCCCCCTTTACCTCACCCTGCTTGGCCCCTAGCCTGATCAGTCAGCTAATGACAGGTAAGATTCCTCCAAGGAGGGATGACCTAAGACAGGCACGGTCACAATGGGGTCCTCAGGGAAGGACTTGGGGGGCTATAGAAAGAGGGGGTGATGGACCCTCACCCCTTGGCTTTGATATAGCCTGAGTCCTCATTCTGTCTGCAAGTCTCCTAATCTGTTGGCTGCCTTACTTCCCCTGCCTGACTTCAGCCTGAAACAATGTGGTGGGTGCAGCCCTGTGCTGGAAAGGGCAGGATCCCTGGGGCAATCAAGCCTAAGAAAGAATGCATGAAATCCTGTGAAACCTGCTTTGATAATATCCTCAATTTAAATGATAAGGGTCCAAGCATGGAGTGAATTTGTTCCTGAAAGTTTTATGACCCTTTAACTATCTGACCCTGACTCCGAATAAGTTCTCAGAGTTCTTTGAATGTTATCTATTGTTTAATCATTTCTGCCTGACAATGATTAATGACCTTTATGTATACACCCTGTATTCCTATGCAAATTAAACCCAATAAAAGCCCATTGAGGAACAGGCTCCTGGCCCTTCTCCTTTGAGAGATCAGCCACCTTTTCTCCCCAGGCAGATCATGTCTTGGTAGACTTATTCTCATCCGTGGTGGACAGGGGGTCCCTGTGGGCGGAGCCCCCAAACACCCTACCACCCTCATGACATCCTCTCAAGTGTTGTTCCTTCTGTCCTCTCTTCATCCACCACTAATTATGTCACCCTCTTAATCCAGGTGCTTGTTCAATTTGTGTCACTGCCCATCTATTTTTATAAATGCAGTTATCCAGTAAGTTGTAAGGATTTTGAACAAGGAAGATATCACCATCAGATCTGCATTGTAATAACTCATTTTCCTATCTAACTTGTGTAATTTGTGAGCAGAATAATTCCCTCACACAATCAGGACTAGCGTGTTGCCTTTTCCAGGACCAGGTAACGAGGAGCAGCATGCCAATGTAAACACAATACAAGACTGGGATTCAGTTAGGAAAGCAGGTCTGCAGGTTTCCGTTAAGAGCAAAAAGCCTCCAAAGACCCCAGGCTGCCCCACAAAGAGTTAATTTAGTGTGCAGAGCCACTTCTGTAGGACAAATGAGGGGCACTGGACTTTGCAGGGGAAAGGCTCACCCTGCCTGCATCCCGCCTGCACACTGTGCCCTGAGGAAGAAAGGCAAACACGTGAACAGCACACTGTCGTCAGCACGGCAGAAACAGGCAGACACACGGGGAGCGTGAGATTAACTCTGGGGCAGTCCCCAAAACCTTTCGGGGACAGAAGTTATTAAGCTAGATTACTGATGAATAAGCAGGAGTCTGCCAGGCAGACACGAACTGAGGAAAGGCATTCTGGAAAAAGGAACAATGTCCAGGCTCAGAGGAGTGTCTGGCAAACCACTAGCACTTTAATGTTCTGAAGAATCAGAGGTTTGATATATAATATCACAGTGGAGTTTTTCTAATTAACGTGTTCACTAAAACCAATTTACTGTTCACTGAACTTGAAAGGCAAGACATCAAAGGGGAATCATAACATACAAGATATTTAAGAAATAAACACTAAATACAACATTGAAGGACAGGCATAGTCGTGTCCCTCAACTGCATGCTTTTGGCCAAGGGGACACTAACAGATGGTGTTACAGAACAGAACCAAGGGGGGGTACAATATACTATTACCGATAGGACCCCCCCACTAGGTTCGCTATGCCTGTTGCCAGAGGAAAGAGGTCTCCCAATGCCAGAGATTTGTGAAAAGGAAAGGAAATATTTATTTAAAGCTATACAGACTTAGAGTAGTGACCTAATGTCTTCATTAAAATATTAAAGTCCTTTAGGATACCCATAGACGCACAGTCCTTCCTTCTTCCTCTTCCCTAGAAGATACGGTATCTGGGGTACCGTATCTCAGGAGAAGAAGCAGAAGTCCATGACTCAGGCTCCCGGCACCATCAGATGTGTCACCGCTGCGATCTCCAGTTAATCCAAAGCCATGTGGCACCTTCTCATGGCCCATCACCAAGAGTCCTTTCACCCCTTTTCTTCCAGGCAAAGTCTCTCCTGCTGCCTAAGCCACATGGCAAAAGGGAGCACCCCAAAGCCATGTGGTCCTCACTCTCACCAAAGCTGCGGGGGTCCCCACTCTGCCAAAGCGGTGTGGTTCTCTCCTCACACGGCTGCCAAGTCTGGGTTTAAATCCCCGTGCCAATCTGCCTCTACACCCCCACATTTCTGACTCCTCCTATAATTGGCTACACCTTCCAGTATTTCTGTATTCTTCCAGCTTTTCTGGGCTGCCATAATGAGTCTGGGCAGGTGTGGCCCCATGTCATGGAGCCAATCATCTCCAAGCTCTCACGCAGGCGCTGTAACCTGGGGAGTTGCCTCCCGGTTACATCTTGGGTGGAAGTCACTTCCATCCCCTGGCTCAAAGCATGGACACAGCTATTTAAAATATCTATGCAACCAGTTAAAGGTTATAGATGTGTTAAATGACCATGCCAGAGGTTAGCTGCAAAGCTGTTGCTGTACAAAACAGCTCTCAATGGCCCTGCTCCATGTTTTCCTTCCCCCAACTCACACCTGTGGGGGAGAGGGGTGAGGACATCCTATATATCTTTCTAATATTTCCTGGATACTTTGAATTCTGGACCCTATTCCATATCCCTATTTGGGGCCCCCTCTTGCCACCCTGTTACAATGGGACACAAGTGGAGGCTTAAATGTCCTTGTGTTTCTCCACTTGTGGTCCACAGGTGCCAGGACAGGAACAAGCCCAGGTTAGGCCGTGGGTCTCAGGAGAAGGAAGACATGGAGCAGTGCCACCAGCCAAGGCCACCTGACCCTGAGCTCATCCCACAGACGTGTGAGCTAAACAATGCCCACTGGTGTATGCTGCTAAGACTTTTGTGGCTGGGTAATAAAACTGGCTATGTTCATATAGTGGAACACTCTACATCGGAAGCATGGATACAGCTCACAAACATAACGCTGAACAATGGAAGTCAGACCCAAAAGAGGATACAAAGTCTGCAAAGTTGAAAAACAGGGAAAATCTGTGGATGGTGTTAGAAACGTGAAATGGAGGTAGTAATTGAAACAAGTATAGGAACTTCCAGGGTTCCAGGAATACTCCATTTGTTAATTTACATACTGGCGGCACAGGTATGTTCATTTTGTGAAACTTAACCAAGCTGGACACTTCTGGTTTTTGTACTTCCCTGTACATGTATCCAATACAGTTTATGTAGCACTTGTAAAAAAGGGAAAAAAATACTTACGGAGGTATGGAGAGACCGAAGGGCAGTTGTCAAGGTCTGCTTTCTTCACAGATGCTGCATTCATCAGAGTTTCTTTCTTCCCCAAAACCATGGCCTTTTTGAAATTAGCGATGAAATCCTTTGCTTTAGGAATCTCTTGAATAGCACCCACAAAATAGTTACTGGTGGCCCACCCGACCACTGTCAGGCATAAAGTAAAAAGCAGCAGTAATCGGAATTTGTAGGAAAGGTAGAAAGTCATGTGGAAGCCCATGTCTTTTATTCGGTCAGCAAGATGAATCAGTCTGCCTCACCGCGGGCAGGAAACTCCAAGTGCAACTTTTCCGATCCGACTGCACAACTGATGACAACTAAAGACACAAGGCCCGCTTTTGCTCAGTAGTTCTGCTCCAACAGGCTCTAGAAGGCAATCGCAAAGACAGGTTTCAAAAGAATATCCTATCCTAAAATAATTCACTTCAGCACAAACGAAAAACCCATCCCCGACAGAAGCTGACTAACAGTAATGAGCGTTCTCCAAGCAGGGTTCAGAGATGAGAAACTCAGAGATTTTAGAGGTAGAAGGTTCCTACCACATACACTTCAAAGGAGTCCTCCCTGGGTCATCACCCAGGCTGGCTGTCACTTGAGAGAAAAGCCATGTCCAGATGTTGCACGGGGGGAAGAAAGCAGAGACTGGAAATATCCCCTTAGTTCTGAGCTGGGCACAGCCTAAAACACAGCCTTACAGTCCTCCCTCTGGCACAGCTTTAAGAGAAGGTTAACAAGGTTAACAACAAGTGAAATCTCGTTATGGAAAATGAGACACAAGCTCTTCTCTGTGGAAGCTAGAAAAATGTGCTGCTCAACAGGGGATGAAAAAGCAAGGCTTTTTTCACTACGAGGCACTGGCACCAGGCACATCCCAATGGGTAGGGGAACGTAAGAAAGTGCTGACACAGGAGGCCACTCCTGTAAGAATACGAGGCAAAACTGTTTAAGGTCAGGGGTTCTGACTCAGACAGAAACTACAGCTCTACCACATACTGGCCATGAAACCTGGTCTTTTCTATAAGATGGGGGTAAATATAGTTCTACCCAGAGACGTTATTGTGGGACTGGCTGACCTAATGCACAGGTGGCAAATACAAGGCCTGTGGGCTGAATCCGGCCGGGCACCGTTTCTACCCGGCGGCAGCGCCAAGCTCTCACTTAACTGTTAAGGAGTAGTTACGTTTATACAGTCCTAAAATTACATTTGGCCCTCTGAAGGCAACTGGGAGGCTGATGTGGCCCCTGGTGAAAATGAGTTTGACACCCCTGAATTCCTAATATACTCATCCATCGAGTGTTAGCCCACCTTCTGATGCACAGTAAGCACCCATGGTGACCATCACTGTTGATATTGTTACAGGTTTTGACTTTAAGTACTCTGTATTAGTGAGGGCCAATAGTTAGACACACTGGAGGTGGAGCTGCCAGGACCATGACTCTATTACACTGTATTTCTCACCGTCACTCAATAAATTGCCACGCTGACTTTATACTTCAGTATGACTCCGTCTCTGAGAGGTAGCAGTGCTCTTAGTTACTGACAAAAATCCAGTTTCTGAGGCCGCACAGGTGAAGGCCCGCTCGGACCATGGTGAGCGCACTAAGGCAATGAAGGTGACTGAGTGAGCAGCAAAGCCCACACGTCCTCTGCATTGCCCAAACCACAGCTCTTCTCTAATTCTAAACATGTTATCAGAAGAATGCAGAAAGGCTAAAGCCAGAGCACTGGTAACCTCTATAGCCAAACATACCCTCAATTAAACGAATAGAATGGAGATGAAAATATTTTCTATGCTAAGTGACAACATGGAAATGCTTATGATGAAAACTTAAGTAATGAAAAAAAAGAAAAAAGAAACTCTATATGTGTGCATGATTAACACTAAAATTACAGAAATAAGAAAATTCTAGAAACAAAAAAATAGCCAAAAGCTAGCAATAATTGTTAACAGGAATGTGGGATTGGTCAGGGGTGTATTTTTCTCTTTTCTTTTCAGAATGCTGTATGATATACTTTGTTCTTTTATAATAAAAACAGGTTTTTTAAAAAAAAAGATATGTGGGGATATGGTAATCTACTACGAAAAGAAAAACAAAATCTTAGCAACTCTCAAGATGGCCTCATATTTACTGAAGGGTAGTATTTCAAAAATTTAGCTCTAGGTTGTTTGAGGGAAACCTAGAAAGCATTTCTCTTTAGACACAATGTAACTAAAGGAGGTTAAGTTCCTGTCAAGCCACAAGAGAAATGACCCACAAAGCAAATATGGCTTGTTTTTAGTCTTGAAGGTACCCTAAGAAATAACAGCTAAGAGCAATCTATTTGTGAATTTACTCTGTGCCATGCACTGGGGTTAAATCACTTGTATTACCTTATTTAATTCTCATCTCAACCTCATGAGGTAAGAATTATTAGTCCCCTCATTTTATAGAGGAAAAAATGAAGGTTTAGAGAGATAAAAAACTTTGCCCAAGACCACAAAAGTAGCAGTGTTGAAGCTGGGGTCTGCGCCCATGCGGTCAGCTCCAACACCTGGGCCTCTGCCACACCCTTCACGTGGACATTTCAACCTTTCTTTGGGGCCTGGGTGCACCCATTACAAACCCTTGAAACATACAGGGTTTTTTGGTTTGGTTTGGTTTGGTGTGGTTTGGTTTTGTTTTCAGCAGCATTCTACCTTTCTCCCATGTCACCCAGTCCCTTTCCTTGGGCCTGTTTGTTCAAATGGCTTCCTGGAGTTCTCATGTCTTCCCTCCAGGTAAGTTTGCAGGTTCCTGGGGCCAATCAAACAACCTCTATAGACTTAACTGCAAGAAGCTTACATGCTAGGATTGGCAATAATTTTTTATTGAAGTCCCAATCTTAGAAAATCTAGACTGGGCACAATGGAAGGATATCGCCCTGACAGGGAGACTCACCTGCCTGAAGGGACTTCTGATCACAGCACCTCAGTGGAAACACACACATCGCTCTGCCCCCCAGCATTTCACAGAGGGCGGGAGTGCGATTTAGAGAGATTTAAAAACCCACCCAAGTAATGAGCTTGGAATAATCATAGACCATGACTGCTGAACTGCAGCACAAGGAATTTATCCGAAGATAAGAAATGTGTTATAAAAGTAAGGAGCCATTCTTAATGAGCACTTAATAATTAGTCTTCATTGCTAATGCCGTTTATTGAGACTATATGGGATCCAGTAAAAAATAATCACCTCTTACTTTTTCCAGTCTTGGTGCTGTCCTCAAAACTGACTCTACAGGGAGCCAGTATGAAGGAAGCTCAAGTGTGAGGTGTCCTTGGTCCTGTGAGTGAATATCTAAGGTGTGAACAATCTATAACACAACTGTCTTTGAAGAGAGATCTCCTGCCCAGCCTGCTTTTCAGCTAAGTGACTGAAGACAATCCCTTTAGGCACGTTTTCCCAGCTAGAAAACATTTTTTAAAAAAATCTCAAACCAGTTACTATAATAATTTAATGAAAACTGTACTTGAACAATAATTTAAAAATAAATAAATAAAATAAAAAATAATTTAATGAGATTATATACACAAACACATTTGGTACATTCTGAGGAACATACTTATTGGAAGGAAGAAATATTCCGAAGAAATATTTATTGACCATGATTATCAGTGTGATTCATGCTCAAAATCTACCAGAATGCTAAATGAGACAGTGTTACCTCTGTAGTTACATACTAAAACACAGGTGATTTTTATTTTCTATTTCTCTGTAATTTCCTATTTTTCTTTCAATGAGTATATATTATTTTTATAATTAAAAAAATAAGAATTTTTAAACAAAAGTTCTTTTTAGGTCAGGTAACTCCTGGTTGGGGTTTGGGGGAAATGTTATCAGAACAGACTTATTTATAACATTTAAAAAACTGAGAAAAGACAGGGACTTCCAGCCAAGATGGAGGCATAGGTAGACGCATCGTGCCTCCTCGCACAACCAAGATAGGGACGACAATGATAAAGAAACAAAATAACAACCAAAACTGACAGAAAATTGAAGTGTATGGAAGTCAGACACCCAAGGAGTTAGACACGTTCATCCAGACCAGTAGAAGGGGCGGAGTTGGGCAGCCAGGTGCAGGTCATGGAGCAGAGAGCAGAGAACACTGGGACCAGATGCTGGTAAGGCAACTGGGACACGCAAGGCAACCAGGGCGGGGCTCAAGACCGCAGCGGGCGAACCCTGGGTGCACAAGCCATGGCTGGCAGGCCCTGGCCAGGGTGGGTGGCGACTAGCAGACCCAGCAAGGCGGTGATTGTGAAGCAAGGCACTGCGCGAAACTCAGGGTCCCAGCACCGGGAAACAGAGCCTTGGGGCACTAATTGAAAAGGAAGGTCCTGTGGGGTGCACAAGCCCACCCACATGGGAATTGGCACCAGAGGGGCCCAGTTTGCTCCAGGAAAGCGGCTGAAGGGACTGAGGTCCTATGGAGAGCTGAGCAAGTGCCATTGTTCCTTCTTGGACCCCGGCCCCACATACAGCGTCACAACTCAGAGACTGGGTTGCTCCACCCTGGTGAACACCTAAGGCTCTGCCCCTCACTACATAACAGGCGTGACCAGACCACCAAAAAAAAAAAAAAAAAAAGGCTCAAACGGAAGAACAAATCAAAGTCTCAGAGCCAATACTTTTAAGTGACCAAGAGATAGCCAGCCTATCAGATGCACAGTTCAAAGCACTGGTGATCAGGATACTCACAGAATTGGTTGATTTTGGTCACAAACTAAAAGAAAAAATGAAGGCTACACTAAGTGAAATGAAGAAAAATGCACAGGGAACCAATAGTGATGGAAAGAAAACTGGGTCTCACATCAATGGAGTGGACCAGAAAGAAGAAAAAAACATACAACCAGAAAAGAATGAAGAAATAAGAATTCAAAAAAATGAGGAGAGGCTTAGAAATCTCCAGGACATCTTAAAACGTTCCAACATCTGAATTATAGGGGTACCAGAAGGAGAAGAGGAAGAACAACAAGTGGAAAAGATATTTGAACAAATA
>CM052539.1:102962230-102980060 GCA_028533065.1 Trachops cirrhosus | reverse complement strand
TACGAAGAATAAGTAGCATAGATGGTAGATAGAAAATAGACAGGGGAGGGCAAGAATAGTATGGGAAATGTAGAAGCTAAAGAACTTATGACACATGGACATGAACTAAAGGGGGGAATGTGGGTGGGAGAGGGTGTGTAGGAAGGAGGTGAGTGAAGGGGGTGAAATGGGACAACTGTAATAGCATAATCAATAAAATATATTAATTAAAAAAAAAACCTGAGAGACCCTGAACTCTCTCTGGAGAGAGTATTTTTTTTTTTCAATTGTGGCTGTCTTGAAATAAATGGAATCGTGGCCACAGGGAAGAAACTCAGGTAACATGAAAGAAGTTATTTTAGAGCAAGACTCACCACCCTTTTCCTTTATAGAAGTTTGTCCTAGAGTTAGTTCAAAATGATGTTTTCATAATTTTGTTTTTCCTCTTCTCAACTCACCCAGTCTTTCCTGACCACTTGCTCTTTTCAGGCGCAGTGCTGGGCACACAAAGGGAACTGAGGTATACTCTTACACTCCAAGTTTATTTCAATCCTGTCTCAGACGTTGCTGCTTGTGGTTTGTTTTCAAATAGGCTAGCCCAACTCGAAAGTGGGGAAATAAATGAAATAAGATTGGCAAAATATTCAGAAGCACTGAAGCTAGGTAATAGGTACCTGAGGGTTCATTTTCTTTTTCTCTCTACTGTTGTATATGCTTGAAATTTTTTATAATACTAAAAGAAATAAATCTGGTAAAGAAGACAAACTACAACAAAGGGTAAATCAGCATGAGTGCTAAGTATCATTCGTGGAGAATCTGTACACACACAAATTTTGTACCACCATGGGGGTGGGCAGTGGGCAGGACAGGAGGTGTCGCCCTACAAATATTTACTAAGTACTTATCCACTAGGAAGAAAGGATATGGTCTCCATTCAGCTGCCACAGGTGCCAAAATAGCATCCTGATGTTTCTAACTCCACCTGGTAATCTTGAAGACACAAGGCATCTCAGAGAGGGCATGACGTGGCTCCAGGTCTTATTCCCTCGGGTTTCTCTGGGGCAGCACCAGTGGAAAGGCTGATAATTTGCTACTCCTTTCACTCCTGAGGAGTTCCTGAGAGCTATTTTGTACACGTTGTCCTACCGTCCTTGGGCCTCTGGTATTCATTCTCCCAATTACAGCTCCATTACCTGCCCAGTGAGTAATCACTGCCCAGACCCTAAAGAAGCAAGGGTTCCCTGGGTGGGGGGCAATGGTGGTATAGAAATGGCAGCCATTTATATGTACAAGTCATAATTTAAACTCAAAGACTGAGCTCCTAATGGGCAAAACTGGAAGCACTGGAGCAAGAAAATGATGGTATAAATGAAAATCTGTAAAAAATCGTATTCCTAACAGAGCAGGTCATGGTGGGCAATCGCACCTCAGGCCTGTAACTTCTGTAGTGAAAGGTTATTAAGTAAGTCCTGTCCATTGTTCTTATGCATCCAGGTTATAACACACCTGTGAAACGTCAGAAGCAATAGCCACAAAGGCCTAACCACCCTGAAGAGAACACATAATCTTAACCTGTAATCCAATCCCCACCTTACTTTCTCTCACCTTCATGTAATCTGTTTCCTCCTTAATTTCAAATGCATAAAAGAAACTGCAAAACTGTTATTCTCCAAAGCATTTGAGATCTTGCTTCCTAGCATTTGTCAGTTTGGCTCAAATAAATTCTTACGAAAATTCTCGGTAAGTTTGGATGTTTCTTATGTCAACAATGGCATTGTAAATATCCATGAATCCACAATAATAGAAATGATCAAACAAACATACTAATTCCTAGAGTTAACTTCCAGTTAATAAGGAAGCAGGGAATGAGAAAAATCACCATCAGGCAGACACCACTGTATTCACTGGTGCACACAAGATCCCCCAATAGGCACTGAAATCAGTGGGTGAAAATTTGAGGATAAACAGTTTGCATAGTCTCAAAGTTTCTCCCTCAGGATAATTATTGACTACAAAGGAAAAGACAGTTACCTTTAGAGGGGAGAAACCTAGCAGTTATCACCTTAACCAAGTGATCAGGGTTAATATCGCCAGTAATAAGACCTATTAAATTTCATGAACCAGTGATAATACTCTAAGTGGTACTTTTTTGCAAAACTTTATTCTACAATAACTAATTGGTACTTTTTAAGAGGGTCAAAGTAATGAAAGACAAAGAAAAAACTGAGGAACTATCTCAGACTAGAGGAGACTAAGGAGAAATAAGTAATGCAATTAGTAGGATCCCAGATAGACTATGGAAATAGAAAAAAAAATCATTAGCTTCCTAGAGGGAAGGCTGGCAGAGGGAAGGGAAGGCAGAGGGAAGTCAGAGGAGGTGTGATGACCACATCTGCCTCCTCGCTCTGCTGCTGCGTGAAGTGTGCAGGGGAGGGGGGACCAGGATCACCACAGAGCCCTCCTAGGCAATTGAGGACAAGAGGATCAAGCTCATGATCCACCATTCCATGGGCCCTTCCTTCCATTTCTTGGTGGCTATCCTTTGCCGCTGATACCATGATGAATGTATGGATGGCTTTCTGTCTTTCAAAAGTTACTGAAGTACACGTTTGGGATTTTGTTGAGGAAAGCTGGATACAGTAAACAGAATCTTGGAAGCTGCCTGACTGCTGTCTTTTCTCAGACTAGTCTTAAAGAGCATACCCCCAATTCATTCTGGATTGGTAGATCTGAAGTACAAAATATGTCCTTATTTATTTATTTATTTATTTTTAGGGAGTGGAGAGGGAGGGAGAGAGGAAGGAAAACATCAATGTGCAGTTGTCTCTCTCATGCCCCCAGCTGGGGACCTGGACCACAACCCAGGCATGTGCCCTGACCCAGAATTGAACCGGTGACCTTTCAACTTGCAATGCCCAACCCACTGAGCCACACCAGTCAGGGCTGAAGTACAAAATATTTTCCAGATAAGTAATGGAACATCATCTATGATAGTCTCCAGAAAAGAAGCCATCAGACGGAAACTATCAAAAAAGAAAAAAACTTGTGTATGAAATATTTTGACCAATGGTCTAATTAGATCAAGTGGAATTTGTAGAGCACCTGTCTCCTGAATGTATCATTACCAGTATGAACATATTAACTTGTACGAGGAGCCCACATTGCATGAGGACTTCATTACTACTTTACCAGAGCAAGGCTTAGATCGCATAGCAGCAAACAGTCTTTCCTACCTGCATGCCAGGTCTCTGTGTGCAGCAGAGCTTGTATGTAAAGGAGGACAGCAACTGATCTCTGAAGGAATGCTCTGGAAGAAGCTGATTGAATGAATGGTGCACACTGACCCTCTGTGGAAGGAACTTTCAGAAAGAAGAGGGTGGGATCAGTACCTGTTTAAAAACAAACCCACAGATGGCTCTTACAATTCATTTTACAAATTATATCCAAAGATTATGCAGGATATAGAGACTACAGATTTTACTGGCGATGTGGATCACACAACTTGCAGAGGATTCAGTGCCACTCTGAAAACAGTACAGGTGTCTACTGTTTGCACTATTATTATGAAAAAATTATCAGTGGCCTATGAGATAATTCTATTAAGATGTGGGGTAAAACCAGCTTGGAATGTTTGGAAGTGTTAACACTGGCTCCTTTGTCTCCAGGATGATGAATGTGTCATTGTGACTAGAGCTTCAGACTCCACAGTGGGAGTCTGGGAGATTAACATGGGTAAAGTTCTGCACATGCTGATCCTCTAGAAGAGGCTGTACTGCACTTCTGCTTCAGCAAGGGACTGATAGCGACCTGTTCCAAGGACCTCTCTATCACTGTGTGGGACATGGCTTCTGCCAAGCTGTTATCACTTTACTCCATGTCCTGGTCAGCCACTGTGCTGCTGTCAGTGTAGTAGACTTCGATGATAAGAATATCATGTCTGCCTCTAGTGACAGAACCATCAAAGTCTGCAGCACAAGAACCTGTGAATTTGTTCATATTCTGAACAGGCACAAGTGAGGCCTTGCCTCTCTCCAACTGGTTGTTTGTGGATCATCAGATAATACCACCACGCTATGGGATATTGAATGGTGCCTGTAAAAGGTTCTATGAAGAATTGGTCCAATGCATCTCCTTTGGTAAGAAGAGGATTGTCAGCGAGGCCTATGAGGGGAATATTACAGTTTGGGAGTTAAGAAGTTGCTCTCAACCCTCGAGCCTCAGCATTGTGTTTGTTCACCTTGGTGGAACACTCCAGACATGTGTTTTGGCTACAGCGTGATGAACTGCAAATCATTAGCAGCTCTCATGATAACACTATTTTGATCTGGGATTTCTTAACTATGCCTCCTAGTCTTCAGAATGAGACCTGTTCTCCTCCAGAACATACACTTACATCTCCAGGTAACAGTCTGCACTTTACCCCTTTCAGAGTTTCCTAGTCTTGAACTACTGGCTACATGGCCACCAGCGCTTAAGGGGATTCTTCACAGCAAAGTTATGAGCTGGAATTGGTTCTAGATGCTGGGGAGATACAAAACTGCCTAACTCTTTAAGTACTGGCGTTTCTCACCTCCAATTTCATCTTCCACTTAGAGAACACCTTAGCTTCACTGACTTCAAGTAGGACAGAAGCCCATTTCTTGCCTCCATTAGCGAAAAACACCGAATGCTTCAAATGTACATTGTTCATATAAAAGTATGTTCTCCAGAAGTAAACCGACAATCAAAAGAAGACTGGGCCTTTAATTTATATTGCTTTCCATTTTGGTCTGCTATTAACCAAGAGCATTCTTGTTCAGTGAACTGTTGGGTGCTAGCCCCTATCCAGAATATCCAGGTCTTTCCTTTTCAGAAGTTAATGTCTCCTTTTGACAGTCCACATCATTCTGAATTCTAACTTGTATTAGAAATATGTTAGACAATGGGAAAATTTCTCTGGGTTGTTTTAGTATTTTTATTTCCATTTCACTTCCTTTCTGTACCATTTCTTTTAACTTAAAGAACTCTAAGCCAGGTTATATTATCTCTGAACAGGTAATATAGCTCTTTTCTTTTTATTAACTGTTCTCTGTACCTCAACCATCTCCTGATATTTGGTAGAGTAACATCTTTACACACGTTCGCCTAACTTAAATACCATATCTGCATGTAGATATAATGTACATAATAGTTTAACCTCAAGATGAAGTCAAGCCCTCCCCCTCCCCCATGCCCAAGACACTAGTAGAGCCTGTTCCCACTTAGCACTGGGCTGGGTTCAAGAACCCGATACCAGGGTTGATATGGAGTGTCTAGAACCCTTCCTGCTGCATTCATATGGTGTTTTTATTTTGCCATCATCATTGTGTTTGTGTGGTGTGTTTTTTATGAGAATCTTGTTTTAAAATGTAATTTTAAAAGCTTAACACAGTATGTATTTTTATCTATTTTTTAAAGGTTTTATTTATTTATTTTTAGATAGAGGGGAAGGAAGGGAGAAAGAGAGAGAGAGAGAGAAACATCAATGAGGGAGAGAAACATCCATCGCTTGTCTCTCGCACATGCCCCAATCAGGGACCCGGCCCTGGTCCAGGCATGTGTCCTGACCAGAAATCAAACTGGTGACCTTTCACTTTGTGGGACAACACTCAACCAACTAAGTCATACCAGTGAGGGCCAGAATGTTTTATTTGTTGTGCAGTATATACAACAGCGAGGTACCTTTTGTTGTTTTTTGCCTCATAAATACTCCTGAGTACTTACTAGTAGTCACTTCCCATAGTATTCATTTGACTTCCCTGTCAAAAATCATTATTCTGTGGGTTAGTTACCCTGCAGAGGGAAGAACAAGAAGAACCTATTGTCTGAGTTTCCTGGCTCTAGACTTCAAGCATCCTAGCCTTGTCAGGATGTTAGCAGGCCTGCTTGGATGTTGGAGCCCATATACCAGGTCTGGCTTGTTCAGAGGCCCATCTTGAGTGATGGGTATGCCTACATGGTACAAAGATTCAAGTTCATGAATCCCATCCCTGTCATCTCTGGTGTCACCTGCTGATGTGGCCCTGGAAGGTCCTCAGAGTTTCAGAGTGCTCAGCAGACCGAATGTGTGAATGATCCATCATACTGACCATGTGTGGAAAGGACTTTGGCATCTGGTTGGCACTCTTTTTCCCTTGTTCAATATTAGGTTTTGATTTGCACCTTGCCGTTGTCTTCAAAGGTCAAGGAATGTCAATAACATTTTAAAGGACCGATAAGAACTTCCTGTTAATGAAACCTCTCCCCAGGGAAACACACTCTGCTACCAACAAGAAGGTCCCTAGTCTCTGTTTTGTCCTTTGCACTGAGAACAGCGTGGGTATGTGATTTGTCCATTGGTTAGCTTTGCTTTTGCCTTTAAAAAAAAAAATACAGCCCTGGCTGGTGTAGCTCAGTGGATTGAGCTTGGGCCTGTGAACCAAAGCATCAAGGTTCAATTCCCAGTCAGGGCACATGCCTGGGTTGCAGGTCTGTTCCCAGGAGGGGATGCATGAGAAGCAACCATACATTGATATTTCTCTCCCTCTCTCTTTCCCTTTAAAAAAAATTTAAATAAATAAATAAATAAATAAATAATACATTCCAACTGTAATTAAACAATAAAATAATTTTAAATAAATAAATAAAATACATTCCCACATGTTACTAAATAATTTCTGTTTTTAAGAAGTTGAGTCTAAAAGTATAAAAAAATAGTCCTGGCCAGATAGCTCAGTTGGTTAGAGTGTTTGTCACAATACACCAAGGCTGCAGGTTTGATCCCCAGTGAGGGCACATACAGAAATCAACCAATGACAACAAATCGATCTCAATCTCTCACTCTCTCAAAACAAATCAATAAATTAAAAATAAATAACTAAAAAGAAAAGGGTAACAAAATAAGCCTCCAATCATCAGGCTGATGTTGTAAGCTTGAAAGTAGTTGTGAAAGTGATTAAACTTTTGCCACTCTTCATCTTACAGTGTTACTAGCAAACTGGTTAGGAGAGTCCCAGGGAGGGGAGAAAATACAAAGGAGAAAGAAATTCTTCTGATTTAAGGGGCATTCTGTTGTTGTTTAATATGGAGTTCTTGTTCCTTGGGAAATCAAGGCATTTGAATATGAACACCACCCTTAAATAGTGCCTACTAAATTATAGCAGGGACTTTGGCACCCAAGGAATTCTGGCTTTCTGGGATTACAGTAATAATTTGCAACTACAAATCACTGCTTTATTCATGTTTTAAAGCACTGGGATAGTCTAGTTCTAACTTGTTAATTAATAATGTTTGCCAATTATCTATTTGAAATAAATTTGTGTCTGAACAACTATCAAAACTATTAAATTATACAGATATCATTCATGACAGCCTTGTGCTTACTTAATAAATGTGCTTAATAAAAAACAAAAGGTTAACCTTTGTCTAAAAAATTGCTCAGTAATGTCAATAAATCAAGTATGAGTATTATGCAGTACATCTAATCTGGCTTCATGCAATTGTTACTTTAGCTTATAATTCAAAGCCAGGACTCTTAATAAAGCATTGTAATACTCTGAAAAAATATATATCATTAGCAGAAAAACTGATGAAATTCAAAGTCTGTAGTTAATTGTACTGATAACTGAACCATGGTTATACAAGGGGTTACATTAAAGGAAGTTGAGTGAATTCTCTATATATTTTTGCAACTTGTCTCTAAGTCTAAAATTAATTAAAAATTAAAAATTAAAAAAAAAGTTGGAGACTGAGTATAATCCAACATATGACAATAAAATTAATTTAATTCTATAAGAGAATCACTGATTTTTGTATTCCTATGACCTGACACAGAGCCAGTGCTGAATTTGGTAAATAATAAATTACTTTGTAGGATATGCTCATTGAAATACTTAAGGACACTACTAAAACAGATGAAATGCAAAAAAGAAGGAGGAAGAGGAGGAGGAAAACAATGATTAATTAGGAAAGGGGAAAATTAACTGGGTGTAAAATTACATTTTCGGAAGTTTCTAGAAAATGAAAAGGCTCCCCCCAACCCCACCCTGCCCCACCCCCATGCTAGCTCCCTTCAGTTTACTAACACCAGCACTTTCCTAAAGCTCCATCTCTAATAAATGGCACTTTCTTTTGGTCATGCCCACCACCTTCTGCTCCTCTGCCACTGAGCACTCCAACGCAGTGCCCTCTTTCCTGACTCCGAGTCCTTCGTCTGTGTCTTCCTCCCTAAACCCACGGAGCACAGGGCAGCATCTGGGCAAGAGGTACCAGATGATCCTGCATCACCCATTTTACAGCAAGAGGTGTCATAAAATGGTCAGGTAACATGAAGTAAATTTAACAAGCAAAGGACTGAAACTGTTATGTGCAGTATAGGCTATGCAGCATAACAGAATGCATAGGAATTTCTAATAGGAGATTTTAATGGAGATTCAATGTGTGCTTATATGTCATTTTCAGCTGTGCCAGAGAACCCTGCAGTGGGGTCAGAGTTCCCTTTCTGCAGTCATGAGGGACACCTCAAGAAAAGGTTTGAGAAGGTCTCAGGTAATGGGAAAAAAGGACTGAAGTCACAAAGAGCTGAATTCAAATCTTAATAGACATATAAATGGCTTTGCACAAGTGACCCAAATTTCTGAGTGTCTTTTGCCATTAATGTAAAAAGCATTTTTCAAAGTGTGGTTCCAAGAATGCTTATAATACCTAATACAGAGGACAATTTGTTAAAACTGCAGGTTCCTAGGCCTTACTCTCAGAGCAGCAGGGCCTGGGACTCAGGAAAATGAATTTTTAACAAGCTCCTCAGGTTATTCTTATACGCATTAAAGTTTGAGAACCACTGAAATAAGAGAATGGGCCTGAAATGTAATAGATCCTTCAGAAACGTTAACTTTCCTTCTAATTAGGAAAAGCTATAAGGACATGTGAAAATCAGATTTCAAAAGTGCATATCAATAACTTTTGACGTCATCAACCAACATTACTAAAATAACAAAAACTGAAAAGAATCAGTGTTACTGTTAGGGAGCTGATTTTATTAACTACAGTACCTCCATATGATGGAACACATGCTTTCATTAAAATGGTGTTTTAAAAATTTAACTACATGAGAAAGTGTTCCTAATAGCTAAGTGAAAAAAAACAGAATATAAAAATGCACATAGAATATAATCCCAATTATGCTATATATGTGTGGTATGCATGTCTTTTACATGTAAAATGCCAGAAATAATTACTGGTGTTTATTTCTTAATTGCAGAATTAAGGAAATTTTGTTTCTTATATATCCTCTAATTTTTCTAAAATGGAGTTTTATGATTATAAACAATTATTTTTTCAGGCAAAATGATTCCATAATTTTCCTTTAAAATTTAGAGATGACATAACAGACGGGGAATATAATGTTCCGTTATATAAATTTGGCAGCAATTCACTCAAATAACCTTCAAGGAAATCTGTTCTAAAGAGCCCCAACAAGCCCAAATCTCAAAAAACAAACAAAAATCCTCAGAGGTTTTCAATACTTTTCAATGCCAGAAAATCCTGTCGTCTCTGTATGAAATTACTATTCCTAAACTCCACCCTCAGAGAGTTTTATTTCAAAGGCTTGAGGCGAAGCCAGGGAATCCATACTTTCAACGGGAAGCCAGGTTGGTTTGAGAAACCATTGTTCATTGATGGCTTAAAAAAAAGAAGAAAACCACCACCAATATGCTTTGGATGTTTCCACTCCGAATAAAAGATCTTCAAAGGGACGGTTAGTCCCTAAATCACTTGCATGCCTCTCTGGAAAAAGCACACATTAAATGACACTCAATTTAATGTAGATACTAAATACTTATTCTATCAAGTGGCATATAAAATGTAATAACATAGTAAAGCTAGTTTTATCCCCTCCCCCAAGATTCCGTGGCCAAACAGTCCTCTGTAACAGAGAACTTCCCTTTAACAGATGTTTTTGATCTGATCAAAGCACGGATCGTGAAAGTTTTTGCAATTTCATGGGGTTTAAAGGCCAACTCTGCTCCAGAAGATAAAATTCCAAAAACATAAATTATGGTCCAATATAGCATTATGTAGTCGCCCTAGAGTTACATTCCAAAATTCCTGCCCAGCCCAGGTGCCTAAAATCACCCTCCATTTCTCTCTTTAATCCCAGTACCTCAATCAGGACTCTCAATCTTATTCTTTTCTAGTCAAGATTCCTTGACTTTCTTGTATTTTCAATATATTATTTTCTTTTCTTTAAATATTTAAAAATTCAACAACAAAAAACTTTGCTCAACCCTCAAATTACAGTCTTCCTCCTCGTTTTCATCACCGAACAGCTTAGAAAGGTCTCCCTGTGCCCTGACTGCCTCGGTGTGCTCATGCCTCACCCACTCTTGATCAGTTCAACCCGGCACACGCCCACCCGGTTGATAACTGCTGTCCTAATGCTACTGACCCAAAGGCCTTTCTTTTCTCAGGCCCAATCCTCCAGAACTTTTTTTCCAAACCTAGGTTTAGCTCTTGTCTAATGGAAGACCCAATAAACATCGACAGCTGTGGACGGAAGCAGAGCCTAGAAGCAGGTGTCTTAGAAGTACTTCATTTTTCAATTCTTTTTCAATTACACTTGATATTCAATATTATATTAATATAATATTAATATTATAGATGTACAACATCGTAGTTAGACAGGGTATAACTTACAAGTGACCCCCCTCCACGAGTCGTACTCACCTGGCACCATACATATTTATTACATTAGTACTGACTACATTCCCTAAGCTGTACATTACATCCCCGTGACTTTTTAGTGACTACCAATTTGTATTAAGTACTTTGAAATCCAGAAGCCTCTCACAACTCCTCCGCCCCTGCAGGCCCCCAGGCTGGTGTCAACTGTCAATTCTCCAGTAAAAACTCTGGGGAAAGAGGACTCCAACGAACAAGGGGCTTTTTCACGGTGATGCTCCCGATGGGAGAGAGGAGCTGGGGGGAGACCCCAGAATCGTGACGCCAGGCCTGGGAGAGAGAGTGAGGGGCCCCTGAATCTCTTCCTACCAGGCAGCTTCTCCGACAGGCTCCCCGCCCGCGGCAGAGGGAGCACGGCTGCAGTGCGCACACCTGAGCCGATGCTTCCCGCCCAGCTCGGCCTCTGCAGGCTCCCGGCCTGGTCACTCCGGCTGAGGCAGGACAGCCCCACCGAGGCCAAGGCCGGCCGCGCCAGCCCACGCGCGTCAGCCCACGCGCGCCAGCCCACGCGCCAGCCCTAGCTCAAACCCGCTGCCCGGTGGGAGATGCCCACACGCCTCCTGCTCCGGCGGTGCTAAAGCCTCGCGTACTCACCCCAGACACCTCGCTCAGCACCTCGGGGAGAAAGGAGGCGGTGGGACCTCTCAGTCTTCTGAGCCAGGCCCCAGAGCGCCGGCTCCTCCCCCTGCCGGTCCACTGTTGCTAGGGCGCTGCCTGGGGGCGGAGCGGCCGGTTCCTCCACCCGCCTGGCGCTCCACCCCCGGTCAGAAGGAGCCCACCCGTGCGCTGAAGCGGGCACCCAGAGGGGAGCGGAGACTTGGACAGCTTGTCCCTCTAGTGATCTTAAAGCCTTGAGCCAATACTGCGATAGATGCTGGGCGCCTTCTCAATTCCATTCCAGTAAATGCTCACGAAACACGGGGAAGAAGAGCCATCCATGCCTGAGTTTCCCGCCTCAAGTCAAGACTGTGGAAGAGCAATGAAGAGTTTCAAGTGCCCTGTGCTGTAAGTTCAAACAGTAGAAACCCGCTCTGGAGGAAGCATCCTTTATTTAGTCCCACAGGATTCAAGCAAATACAAGTTCACAATTTTTTTTTTTAATCAGCAAGCACCAAAGGCCCCACATAAGTGTCAGCAGAACAGATTCAGACTCCCCTCCCCCAAGGACATCGGATATTAGAATTGTCTAACACAATATAGAAGAGGCTTTTTTTTCTTTTTGAAAATTTTAAAGAAAAAATAGGAACTCCCTAGAAATTACCAATTACAATGGGGATAGAGTACCATTACACTAGATAAATCTGGCAGATACCACCTTTACCAAGTATTCAAAGTTAATGTAACCAATAGTATAATTTGGCATCACACATGAGGTGATGCTCTGAGAATATGACATGCCCTTTGTTGTATTTCTACCAAAAATACACTGGCAAACACACAAATTAAGGGGTATTGTACAAAATAACCGGCCCATACACTTCAAAAAATGTCAATGTCATGAAATACAAGAAAAGATGAACTGTTTCAGATTAAAGGACACTAGGACTTGTGACATCTACATTTCTGCACTGGAAAAAATTGCTACACAGTATTGAGACAACTGGCATTGAATATGTACATTGTGGTAGATTAAAAATAGTCTTAAATTGGTCTCACTGAGAAACGAGGATATATTTCCCATCCATTTTTTTTTTTTATTCTCACCAGAGGACATATTTTTTCATTGCTTCTAGAGAAAGAGAGGGAGGGAGAGAGACATCAGTGCAAAAGAGAAGCATTGATTGTTTGCCTCCCCCATGTGCCCAGACAGAGGAGTGGGCATGTCTGGACTGTGGATCGCTGGTGTCCAGGCTGGGACAGAGAATGAACTACAATGTAGGTATGTACCCTGACGGGGAATCAAACCTGCAACCTGAGGATGCTCCAACTAACTGAACCACAGGGCCAGGGCTATCCCATCTGTTTAAATTTGAGCTGGCCTGTGGCTGCTTTGACAAATGAAGTAAAATGGAAGTGAAGCTCTGCCAATTTTGAATTCAACCTTTAAGAAGCAGCTTCTGCTTCCTCTTCCACTATATTTTGTCAAAGCAGTCACACGGCAGCACAGATTTAAAGGAGCAATATAGCCTGAGAAATGCCAAAGCATTCAAGGTTATTTTCAATCTACAACACTATACATACTCATTTCCAATTGTTTCAGTAATATTCTTTATGGCAACTTTTTTCCAATCTAAGAGCACACACAAAGAAATCTTCTTAATCTCTGTTATGGGTCTTATTCCCCTCTACTTACCCCACCACCACCATTCATTGTTGAAGTCCTAACTCCCACTACCTCGGATTGTGACTATATTTGAAAACTGGGCCTTTAAAGGTGGCCACCTGCAAGCCAAGGAAAGAGGCTTCATGACAAATCAAATCTCTTAACAACTTCATCTTGGACTTCTAGCCTCCAGAATTATGAGGGGGGAAAAAACTCTTCTGTTGTTTAAGCCACAACCAGTCTGTGGTATTTTGTTATGTCAGCCTTAGCAAATTAGTATTGTCTCTTTTAATCTGAAATAGTTTATCTTTCTTTATCTTTCATGACACTGACATTTTTGAAGTGTACAAGCCAGTTGTTTTATAGAATATTCCTTACTTTGGGCTTGTCTGATAGTTTCCCCATGATTAAATTCTGACTATGCACTTTGGGCAGAAATAAGACAAAGGTGATATTAAGTCCTCATGGTGTCATCTCACATGCAATGTCAATTTGTATTATTGGTGATCTCAAGAATCACTTGTTTCCTGGCCAGGTAGCTCAGTTGGTTGCAGCACTGTCTTGTACACCAAAAGTTTTCAGGTTTGATCCCTGGTCAGAGCACATACCTATCTGAAGACTGAAGGGGGAAAAAACCTTTAAAAAACCCTAAAAAAAAAAAAGAATCACTTGTTCTTGGAACTGTGAGCCACCATGTAAGAAGCCCAACTACACTGAGGCTGCCATGCTGTGAGAAAGCCCACACTAGCCATTTGGAAAAGCCAAGAGATGCCCAGCCTCCTCCCAGCTGTTCCAGTCCCTAAACACTCAGAGTCACCCCTGGCAGAGACTTCAGGCTTCATAGAACAGACGTCATGAGCCCTCCCTGCCATACCTGAATTCCTGACCCGCAGAATCATGAGATATAATAATAATAAATTGTTGTTTTAAGTCTCTAAGTTTGGAATCATTGAAGATAATCAAAGAAGACCGTATGTGATATGATATTATATCAACATTAAATTTCTTGAATTTGGATGTTATATAGTGGTTAATAGAAAAGTGACTTATTGAGAATTGTTTAACTAAGTATCATGATGTCTGCAGTTTATCCCAAATGATGTATTTAAAGTGTGTGTGTGTGTATAAAAGAAAGAGAGAAAATGTAGCAAAATGCTACATTTGATGAATATAGACAAAGTGTATACAGGTGTTCCTTGGATAATTTTTACAAGTTTTCTAAGCCTTGAAATTTTTTTAAGTCAAAATTAAAAAGAGAGAAAGGGTTAAATCTCAAAGAGGAAAAAGCAATAACTAGATTTCCCCTCTGGTCAAGATGAAGTAACAGGAATCAGATATACCATCCCAACTAAAGCATCCGAAAAAAAAAGACAAAACATATAAAACAACAGTTTTCAAGATATTCTATATCAGGCAACAAAGAACAATGATCTCTGAGACACAGGAAAAGAAAGAAGGTGAATCTTACAATTGTCCCAGCTTACATGGTGAGAGTTTCCAAGCCATGGCAGAGTGAGAGAATCCTAAGACAGGCTAGCGGACTCCTTGAGTTGAGGAGACAGAACCGCGAGTCCAGGGAGATGAAAGCAGCTAGAGTTCACAGGACAGACTAACAGAGAAGACAGAATACCAGAGATCTGCAAAGAGTGCCCCCTCGAGTATCTGTGATCAATGCATGCACATAAGGAAACTCTCCTAGGCCAGGGAAAAGAGCCATCTGTGAGGATTAGCGGAATAGTTCCTGTCACTCATCCTGGACGTAGAATAGTACTTATTTCCATCATCCACACTGGAAAAATCATAATTCACAAGACATTGGGTAGAGTGCTCAGGAAAGTCTTGCCTCACTAGAGAAAAATTAGCCCTGCAGTGAGCACTGCTCCAAATCTGCCTACTATATTGTAAAAGCAAGACCCAAAAGGACCAAACTGTATCCAAATCACTTGTGTCTCCCAGAACAGCTCAAAATGATTTACAGAGCTACAAAAATATCCAGCACCCAACAAGGTAACATTCACAATGTCTGACATCAAAACAAAGTTTAACAGTTATAAAAGGAAGCAGGAAACCACAACTGAGAGGCAGAAAAACACAATTGACAAATAATCAGTCAAAAGTGGCCCAGAACTGGCATAGATGTTAGAATTAACAGACAAGAACATTAAGACCATTACCATGATGGTATATTCAAAATGTTAGAGACATGGAAGATACAAAGAAAGACCCAAATTGAACTTTGAGAGATGAAAGTAAAATGCATGGTAATAATAACATACAAGCCAGAAGGGGGTAAAAATTCTATTGTAAGGTTCTTATACTACACATGTAGTGGTATGACACACTTTAAGATGGACCATGCTACATAAATGTGTACACCATAAACCCTTGGCAACCACTAAAATAACAAATGAAGAATCATAACTATTAGCAAAGAAGATAAAATCATATCCAAAAATTCAGTTAATCCAAAATAGGAAAGGGGAAAGCAAAGAAAGGGACAAGTAGAAAATAAATAACAAGATGACATAGTCAAACTTTACCACATTAATAATCATATTAAATGTAAAGGTTTAAACACTTTGATTATAAGGCAGAGATTATCATATACATAAAGAAGCAAGACCCAACTACATGCTGCCTACAAAAATATAAAATAATATAATAAATAGGTTAAAAGTAAAAGAATATAAATAGATTATCGTACTAATACTAGTCAAAAGAAAACAAGATTTGCTACTTTAAAATCAAAGTAAAAAATATGACTAGGGATAAAGAAGGTCACTTGAACATTAAAAGGATAAAGGGGTCAATTCATCAAAAGGATATAATGACCCTAACATTTATGAACCTAATAATAGCACTTCAAGACAGATAAAGTAAAAATCAGTAGAACTGCACAAGAAATAGATAAATTCACAATTACAGTCAAAGATTCCAACACTCCTATCTCAATAATTTCTAGACCAAATATGCAAAAAAAATTAGTAAGGATGTATAAGATTTGAACAATGCTGTTAACTATCTGATCTGATTGACATTTATAGAACTATCTACCCAACAATAGCACATTCATCTCAAGTTCACAGAGAACTATTCTGGGTTATAAAATAAGACCCAAAATAATTATTCAATAGGTGTCAAGTCATACAAAGTACTTGCTCGGACCACAAAGGAGTTCAATTAGAAATTGATAACCAAAAACAGATCCTTAGAAAATCCCCAAGTATTTGAAAACTAAACAACACTATTCTAAATAACTGGGAAATCAAAGAAGAAATCAAAACAGAAATTGAAAAATATTCTGAACTGAATGAAAATGAAAAAACAACATATCAGAATTTGCAGATGCCATTAACACAGTACTTAAGGGAAAATTTACAGAACTAAACATCTATATTAGAAAAGAAGAAAGGTCTCAAATCAGTTATTTCAGCTTCTACCTTAAAAACTTGAAAAGAAAGAGCAAATTAAATATAAAGTAAGCAAAAGAAAGAAAGTAATAAAGATCAAGGCAGAAATTAATGAAATAGAAAAGGAGAAAACACTAGAGAGAATCGAATAAAGCAAAGGTTGGACCTTTGAGATCAATAAAATGGATTATGCTCTAGCTACATTCATCAGGAAAAAAAGACACAAATTATCAATATCAAGAATTAGAGAGGTGACATGCCACAAATTCTACAGGTATTAAAAGAATAATAAGTGATTATTATGAATAACTTTATGCCAATAATTTCACAACATAGATAAAATGAACAAATTCCTTGAAAAACATGAATTACCACAAAAGTATTAGAGAACCTAAACAGTTCTATATTTATTAAAGAAATAGAAATTGTGCCATTGGTGCTTGAACAGTGCAGGTGTTCAGGGCGCTGACCTCCCACACAGTTGAAGCTCCACCTGTAACTAGTAGTTAAAACCCCTCCCACACAGAAAACTCCAGGCCCAGGGAGCTAGTGGATTCTATAATCCACTATCTAGTAGAAATATTATTAATTCATCACATTCTCAAACAAAAAGTAAAATCAGATGAAATCATAGCTCTAAAAAAGGAATAAAAAGGGATCCAGATTGGAAAGAAAGGAGAAAAACTGGTGTTATTCATAGGTGACATGATGGTCTCTGCAGAAATTCCTATGGGATATACAAAAATGCTACTAAAATAAATAAACAAATTGGAGGACTTCTGGCCAAGATGGAGGCATAGGTAGACGCACTGTGCCTCCTCGCACAACTAAGATAGGGACAACAACAATATAGAAACAAAATAACAACCAAAACTGACAGAAAATTGAAGTGTATGGAAGTTGGACACCCAAGGAGTTAAAATTAGACACGTTCATCCAGACCGGTAGGAGGGGTGGAGTCTGGCCGGTCAAGGGACCCGGAGCACAGAGCTGAGCAACCGGGGTGGCTCGCAAGTCCACAGCAGGCGGACCCTGGGCGCACAAGCAGTGGTGTCTGGTGGACCCTGGCCAGGGGGTAGCGACCGGTAGACCCAGCATGGCGGCCATTGTGAAGCAAGGCACTGCATGCAACTCAGGGTCCCAGCACCAGGAAATAGAGCTTTGGGTCACTGACTGAAAAGGAAGGTCCCTCGAGGTGCACAGGCCCACCCACTCAGGAATTGGTGCCAGAGGGGCCCAGCTAGTGTGCGGAAAGTGGCAGAAGGGTCTGAGGTCCTACAGAGAGCAGAGCAAGCCCCACTGTTCCTTCTCAGACCCTGCCCCCACATACAGCGTCACAACCCAGAGACTGGGGTGCCCCGCCCTGGTGAACACCTAAGGCCCCGCCCCTCACTACAGGAGCTCGACAACACCAAAAAAAAAAAAAAAAAAAAAAAAAAAA
>CM052539.1:102892467-102961730 GCA_028533065.1 Trachops cirrhosus | reverse complement strand
AGGCTACACTAAGTGAAATGAAGAAAAATGCACAGGGAACCAATAGTGATGGAATGAAAGATGGGTCTCACATCATTGGAGTGAACCAGAAAGAAGAAAAAAACATACAACTAGAAAAGAATGAAGAAATAAGAATTCAAAAAAATGAGGAGAGGCTTAGGAACCTCCGGGAAATCTTTAAACATTCCAACATCCAAATCATAGGGGTACCAGAAGGAGAAGAGGAAGAACAACAAGTGGAAAAGATATTTGAACAAATAATAAAGGAGAACTTCCCCAATCTGGCAAAGGAAATAGACATCCAGGAAGTCCAGGAAGCTCAGAGAGTCCCAAAGAAGTTGGACCCAAGGAGGAACACACCAAGGCACATCATAATTACATTAGCCAAGGTAAAAATGAAGGAGAGAATCCTAAAAGCAGCAAGAGATCAGGGAATAGTAACCTACAAAGGAGTTCCCATCAGACTGTCAGCTGTTTCTCAAAAGACACCTTACAGGCAAGAAGGGGATGGAAAGAAGTATTCCAAGTTATGAAGGGCAAGGACCTACATCCCAGATTGCTCTATCCAGCAAAGCTTTCATTTAGAATGGAAGGGCAGATCAAGTGCTTCTCAGATAAGGTCAAGTTAAAAGAGCTCATCATCACCAAGCCCTTATTTTATGAAATGTTAAAGGGACTTATCTAAGAAAAAGAAGATAAAAAACATGTGTAGTAAAATGACAGCAAACTCACAATTATTAACAACTGCACCTAAAACAAAAACAAAAACTAAGCAATCAACTAGAACAGGAACAGAACTACAGAAATGGAGATCACATGGAAAGTTAGCAACAGGGGAGTGGGAGGAGGAGAGGGCGGAAAAGATACAGAGAATAAGTAGCATAGATGGTAGGTAGAAAATAGACAGAGGGAGGGCAAGAATAGTATGGGAAATGTAGAAGCTAAAGAACTTATGACACATGGACATGAACTAAAGGGGGGAATGTGGGTGGGAGAGGGTGTTCAGGTTGGAGGGGAATAAAGGGGGGGTAATGGCACAACTGTAATAGCATAATCAATAAAATATATTTTAAATAAATAAATAAATAAAATCTTTTTTTAAAAAAGCTTGCTATAAAACAGTATGCCATGTTACTCCAACAGCAGCCTCATACTTCTCGTTTACCTGATCTACTGATTGCATCATTTCTCTTGAACTTGATGAAGTCTCGTGTTGTTAACCTAAGTGTACAGTGTTTATAAAGCCTACAGTAGTGTACAGTAACATTCTAGGCCTGCACATTCACTCTGCACTCACTCACTGAATCACCCCGAGCAACTTCCAGTCCCACAAGCTCCACTCATGGTGATAGCTATACAGGTACTTGTACAGGTATACCATTTTTTACCTTTCATTCCATATTGTACTATGCCTTTTTTAGGTTTATATGTGTAGATACACAAATACCACTGTGTTACAGTTGCCTGCATTGTTCAGTGCAGTAACATGCTGTACAGTTTTGTAGCCGAGGAGCAGCAGGCTATACCGTCCAGGTGAGTAAGTGCACTCGCCAGTGTTCGCACAATAACAAAATCGGCTAACTTCCTCAGAACATGTCCCCATTGTTAATAGGTGCATGACTGTAGATAAATCAGGAGACAGTGGTGTAAGCATAGGGTTTTATAATTATAGCACTAACCACCAAAAGAATTAAAAACAAACCCATGAAGTCACTACCTTTGGGTGGCAAGACATAAGAGTGAGGGAGAGGCTTAAGAAATAAAACGGGAATCTTTTTCTTTTTTCCATGTAATACCATTACATAACTTTTCAATTTTTTTAACCAGGTACATGTATTAATTTTGTAATAGGTATTTCTTATACAATTTATCTTTTTAGTTTTTTTTTCACTTTAGGCTTAATGCATATAAGGAAGATATAATGTATCTATTTTTAAAGTTTTATGGTCTACACATTTATGTTTTCCAGATAAAGCTAAGCCACTGCCAGAGCCTGTCTCCACACAATCTTATTTTCCAAGGAAACACTAACTCACATCCAAAAATAACAGAGAGGCTATTTAAATCTTTACTGCAGTGTCATAAAAACATCAAAGGGGGATTTCACTCATAATACATAACAAAACTTCTTAAAACCTTCTGCCCCTCACCTTCTCTCTATATCTCGCACCACGTGGTAGCTGCTCCCCAAATCTCTGTCCTCTTTCTCTGCAAACTGCCACAAAGCACCGCCCACACCACTCACACTTTCCTTCCTGGGCCTATTTGCTCCACAGTCTCTACTGGTTTCAATGAGGCAAAGCTTTCCCTGCTGTCCATTTCATCCCTTACCACAAGGGCCTTTCTTCTCAGTCTGGAGGACTAGTATTATTGTCATGTTATTAGTAAAAGAAAACCAAATTCTCATTTCCCAACACTCTACCCTAAGCAAATCATTGACACATATGGTAACCTGCAGGAATTTAGTTACAAAGCTATAAGTTTCTCTACTATAAGCATCTCAAGGTAGAGGCCAGGTTACATCCATCTTTGCATTCGCTGAGCCAAGGACTTGCTTCACCCATAGTGATGCTTCACATAGCAAATGCACATTGAACTGTTGGACTGTAACTTGGAATTCAGCTTTTAAGGGAGTCAGTGGGGAGAAGAGGAAAGAAACAAATGTGGACTCAGTAGCAGCCAGGGAGTGGACACTGCGCCTGTACGGTGGTGACCCATCTTTCTACCTTCCTTTCCAGATCAGTGAGTCTCAAACAGGAGCAGGAAGACAGCTGTGCAGGCATCCACATAGTTTGACAGAACCCTCCATGTGATGCTATTATTCCCAACTGCATGTGCAAGCACACACATCTAAAGCATTCTAACACTCCTGACACATACGAATTAGGACACTTACAAACAGTGATATGTCCAAAACATGGTCTGGCCGTTAGGTGTTGAGGATGGGGAGGAAAGGTTAAGAGCCAGTGAAGGAAACTTCGCGTGTACATTGTATGTGTGTCTGTAAAGCATACACACTCAAAGATGCCCACTAGATGGCAAACCCACATCTCAAATGTTAACGAGTACTGGGATGCCCCTGCTGGGCATTTTAATAATTCAAGCCAAATTCCTGTGAGGCCAAGATACTGTATACAGTTTAAGGAGTATACTTAACTTTGCAACTTAACTTTGCGGTGATCACTTACAAATAATTTATAGGGATACAAGTTAAACTTATAGCTCCACAATTTCTAAAATCTGTGATTTATTTTCCATGCAAAATATAGCATTAATGCAGATAAATTACCTTACTATACCATCTGAGTTCACATTCAGGCTTCAAGTCAAGTTCACTGTGGGACTAAAGAAGTGGCGAGGCCAGGATTTGCCCCCAAGTAGTTTAACTCCAGAAGTTAGACATTACACAGGATGCATATGCACCTGTTGCCTAGGGAGAGAGGTAAGGGTCAAGGAGAAGTGCTAGTGTCCTTCCCCCCAGTTTTGCAGCTGCCCCCAATCCCACATCACTGTCAGACCTAGCTGACACTGCACTGCTGAAAGTTCTCCTGTGGCTCACCACAGCAGGGTCCACTCCGGACTCACACAAGCTAAATATGCCACCAGTCTGTTCCACACCCAACGCTTCCCCTTACTTCCCCTTCCCTGAACAAGTCCTCGTCTCACACAGCTCTGCATCTCTAGAAATGATATCCTGAAAGTCTTCTCTCCTGTTATCTGCAGCAGCAGCTAATTACTCTTCAAGTCTCTACCACGGGCACCTCCTCTAAGATGCTCTATCTGACTTTGCCAGGCAGTCAGGCTCTCTGACTTCAGTGCCCCCTCCATGCCATTTACCTCGTGATATGGCAACCGCCAGTGTGCCTGGCTGTCTTGCCACTAGTGAGCACTCCATGAGGGCGTGGAAGGTGTCCTTGCCACTTGGTGTCCTCAGCACCAAACCTGGTGTCTGACATATAGAGGACACACAGTACATCTGATTGACTGAGTCAATGAATGAATGCTAAGTATAAACAGGCAGACTTTGCAGACTCTTAAAAATTGTAGAAGGGATCTAACTTCTACACTGAAGCTCTTGCAGAGGTGTGGGGAGGGATGGAGGAGCAAGGGACCAGAGCCAGGGAAGTCCACTCAGGGAAGCTGCAGAGCTGCACAGTGACCACACCAACCTGCCTTTCTCTGGTGTTTTAAGAACAGTTCTTCAAAACATTAAAGTATGTGAAAAGGAGTCTCCCCAATATCCCATATCCCACCATCTTCTACAACCAGGGGAATCCCTAGCTGTTTTTGTAACTATTTTTCTTGCCCTCCATTGGAGCCCCTTTCTGAAATGAGCATTCATTGTATAAAATTGCTTAATGCCAGTGGCAGCTAGAGATACAAATATTTCCTAGGGGTTCTATCTGGAGACTCCTTCTGAGATTACTTAGGCTGTTACTAATTTGTTCATTAATGGTTTCCAATGCAGGACTGAGAGCTAGCTTTGCTCTTTAAATATATTGGCTACATTAGTTTCCTAGGGCTTCCATAACAAAGTACTACAAACTGGGTATCTGAAACAACAGGAATTAATTCTCTCACAATCATGGATGCTAGAAGTCAAGATCGAGGTGTTGGTAGTGTTGGTTAGGGAACCAACACTAAGGGCTGTGAGGAAGAATCTGTTCCATGCTTCTCCCTGGCTTCTGTTGGTTTCCTGGAAATCCCTGGCATTCCTTAGCTTATAGAAGCATTACTCCATCCTCTGCCTTATCTTTGCATGGCATTCTCCCTGTGTGTATGTCTGTGACCTAATTTCTAAACTATCACAAGGACACCAGTCTTATTGGATCAGGGTCCTGTCCTATTCCAGTTTGACCACATCTTAACTTAATCACATCACAACATCACAACCACCCTATTTCCAAAGAAAGGTCACATTCTGAAGTACTGAGGGTTAAAATTTCAAGAATGAATTTGAGGGAGACACATTCAATTCACAAAATTGGCCATATTTTCTAAAGCAAAAATCAGGACACCTGCTTTGGCATATGGTTTAACAATGGGGCAGAATGTTTGAAATCAGGATTGTCTGGGAAATGTGGGGGTTTAGGGAGGATCATTTTTTAAGAGTAAATCCAGGCATATACATGTTAATCTGAAAGGTTTTAAAACATCCCTAGGGAAATAAGCAACTGAAGAAGTTCTTCTACATACCTAGAATTAGAGCAGAAACCTGTGGCTTCTCCAAATAATCAGATCCCAGGAAATCAGAGAGGACTGCCCATGAAATCAAATCAATGAGATGGATAAATATACCTGACTACACACCCGCACCTTATTATTATTTTTTAATCCTTATCTGAGGATATATTTTTATTGATTGATTGAGAAAGAGACAGAAACATCAACGTGAGAAAGAAACATTGGCACTGGCTGGTGTGGCTCAGTGCATTGAGTGCCAGCCTGCAAATCAAAGGGTCACTGGTTCGATTCTCAGTATAGGGCACATGCCTGGGTTGCGGTCCAGGTCCCCAGTAGGGTGTGCATGAGAGGCAACCACACATTGATGCTTCTATCCCTCTCTTTTTCCCTTCCTTCCCCTCTCTAAAAACAAATAAGTAAAATCTTAAAAAAGAAAGAAAGATTAGTTGCCTCCCGTATACTCGCAAACCAGGGATTAAACCTTCAACCTAGGCCTGTGCCCTGACCAGGTATCAAACACACAAACTTTTTTGGTGCACAGGATGAAGCTCCAATCAGCTGAGCAACCAGACCACACCTTATTTTGAAGAACTGTGCAAGTAAATGAGATTTGTTTGCATCTGACTAGCTTCTTTAAGGATCAGTGTGGAAAATTAAATACATGTGTATTGAGGACAGAAAAAAACAGAATGTTTCCTGATATAAGATTTTTTCAAGTGTAATTTTTATTACAACTGGTATCATTTCCTTATCACCAGTAACTCCTACAAACTTGGAAACACATACCCAAAAAGGATACTAAAAAGCAACAAGAATATATTACCCAACTTTAAAATATTCACAATTTTGGGGATTAAATTATATATTGAAAGCAACGTATTTATAACCTATTATAATAACTTCTATCCTCAAACCAATTTCTGCATACTATGTTCTCAAGATGAGAATACACACAAGTCTCAGGATACCAGGGGTGTAAGAAAAGTGGAGTACCAGTAAGAACCACTTGCCAAATAGCCCACCTTAGGCAATATATCTTCCCTGATAGAAGATATATTACCTTTCTTACCCAATTTACCCTTTCTGAAAAGCTTTCCAGGTTTTAAGCACTTAATATACAGGGTCTGTCCAGAAGGTATCTAGTCATGTAATATGAAAAAATAGAGGCATTTATTGAAGAAGATACAAGATACAAGGAACATTGTACAGAGGACAATGATGCCTAAGTCCCCTTCAAAGTAGGCTCCTTGGACCTCACACAGTTCACCCAATTGCCATTAGCTGCCCTGTCACATTTTCCTGAATCTCATTGATGGTCTGAAATCTCTTCCCTTTCAAAGGTAATTTTAGTTTTGGGAAAAGCCAGAAGTCACGGGGCGCCAAATCTGGGCTGTAGGGGGGCTGAGACACATGGGTAATCTAATATTTTGCCAAAAATCTCTGCACAAGATGTGATGCGTGAGCAGGTGAATTACCATGATGAAGCTGCCAATCACCAGTTGTCCACATCAGTGGCCTTCTAAACAATCTGAATAGTTTCCATGGAAGAATGTTCAAGCTTAAGGCAAAATTTGATGAAGATTCATTGCTCTACTTACTCACTCATTTTGAATGCAAGGGCAACACAGTATATATGCTCACTCAACACCATCTACTGCTAATTCTCACTCCCGGCAAAGATGGAGGTGTAGGTAGATACACTTTGCCTCCTCACACTACCAAAAGGACAACAACAAATTTAACAACAAAAAATAACCAGAACTGCCAGAAAATCAAACTGTATGGAAGTCCGACAACCAAGGAGTTAAAGAAGAAATATTCATCCAGACCAGTCGGAGGGGTGGAGATGGGCAGCCAGTGGGAAGAAGACTCAAGGCAAGGCAGTGGCTGGTGGAGCGGGTGATTTGATATTTGCATGCAGATTAACTGGGAGGAACAACTGGGGGGGTGAGATAGACTTGCACAATTCTAGGTTCCAGCATAAGGAAATAAAGCCTCAAAACCTCCGACTGAAAAATCCGGGGGTTGCGGCAGTGGGAGAACATCTCAGCCTCACAGAAGAGTTCATTGGAGAGACCCACACAGTCCTAGAACATACATAAAGCCACTCACCCAGGAATCAGCACCAGAAGGGCCCAATTTGCTTATGAGTAGCAGAGGAAGTGACTGAAAGCTGGCTGAGAGCTGAGTAAGCAGCATTGTTCCTTCTTGGACCCCTCCCCCACATACAGCACCACAATGTAGCAACATGGGTTGCCCTGCCCTGGCAAATACCTAAGGCTTCGCCCCTTACTACGTAACAGGCACACCAGGACAAAAAAAATATGGTCCAAATGAAAGAACAGATCAAAGCTCTAGAAAACATACAACTAAGTGATGAAGAGATAGCCAACCTATCAGATGCGCAGTTCAAAACACTGGTAATCAGGATGCTCACAGAAATGGTTGAGTATCGTTGCAAAATAAAGGAAAAAGTGAAGGCTATACAAAGTGAAATAGAGGAAAATGTACAGGGAAGCAACAATGAAAGGAAGGAAGCTGGGACACAAATCAACAGTTTGGAGCAGAAAGAAATAAACATTCAACCAGAACAGAATGAAGAAACAAAAATTCAAAAAAATGAGGAGAGGCTTAGCAACCTTCAGGACAACTTCAAACATTTCAACATCTGAATCATAGGGGTGCCAGAAAGAGAAGAGGAAGACCAAGAAATTGAAAACTGATTTGAAAACATAATGATGGGGAACTCCCCCAATCTGGCAACAGAAATAGACTTCCAGGAAGTCCAGGAAGTTCAGAGAGTCCCAAAGAAGTTGGACCCAAGGAAGCACACATCAAGGCACATCATAATTACACTACCCAAGATTAAATAGGAGAGAATCTTAAAAGCAGCAAGAGAAAAGGCGACAGTTGCCTGCGAAGGAGTTCCCATAAGACTATCAGTGGATTTCTCCAAAGAAATCTTATAGGCAATCCAAATCTTATTGGAAAGCAGCATTCAAAGTCATGAAAGGCAAGGACCTACATCCAAAATTACTCTATCCAACAAAGCTATCATTTAGAATGGAAGAACAGATAAAGTGCTTCCCAGATAAGGTCAAGTTAAAGGAGTTCATCATCACCAAGCCCTTATAATATGAAACGTTCAAGGGACTTACCTAAGAAAAAGAAGATCAAAAATAGAACAGTAAAATGAAAACAAACACAACTACCAACACCCAAACCTAAAAAAACAAAACCAAAAACAAACTAAGCAAACAACTACAACAGGAACAGTTTCACAGAAATAGAGATCACGTGGAGGGTTATCAGTGGGGAGGGAGGGAAGAAGTGGGGAGAATGAGGGAAAAGGTACAGGGAATAAGAAGCATAGGTGGTAGGTAGAAAATAGACAGGGGGAGGTTAAGAATAGTATGGGAAATGGAGAAGTCAAAGAACTTATATGTATGACACATGGACATGAACTACGGTTGAGGAATGATGTTGGGAGGGGGGTTCCTGGGTGGAGGGGAATAAAGGGGAGAAAGAAATGGGACAACTGTAATAGCATAATCAATAAAAATATATTAAAAATTTAAAATAAAATGGCATCTACTGCCCCCATTGAGTAGCACAGTGAAGCCGTCATTGGTCACACATGCACATTCCAGTCCACTCTCCTTGGCTTCCAGGTCACATCGATATCACACAAACTGTTCTTATACTAACAATAGCTGCATTTTTTCTGGACAAACCTCATAAAGTGAATCATTTCAAACCATGGTGGAACTGGTAATGATATAAATAAATAAGTGAAAACAAAATAAGTTTAAAGTTTTTTTTAGCTTAAAGTCTTATAAATGTGTTTTATATGGGACAAGGGACCAGGATGGGGAAATAGGAGAAGGACCCCCCAAAATCGGATAATGATGGAGGCAACAAAAGCATTGCTCAGTGAGAAAATAAAAATCACTTTCTTTTATGTGTTGAGCACAGATCTACATACAGGCAAAGTACAACACAGAAATGCTCACTTTTCCTGACTCTGTCTTAACTTGAGCCTACATTTCTCCAGTGGCCTTCAGGCCAGTAACTCTGGCTATTGATAGGCTAATTTAACTAGAGGAATTCCGCTTGAGGCTTGAGATTTTGGCCAAGATTTGCTGGAACCTGGAGACTGGATTCAGAGGGGGACAAAAAGATTTAGAGATTTCGCTCTTTTTTGACCCTTGTTGCCCCCAGGTGTCATGCACCTTTGCAGCAGTCCACTTTCCCTTCCCTGGACATCAAAGAAGCCTGAATTCTTGGTTCTATTATGATGGATTTGTGGAAGCTTTAAGGTTCCCATCTTTTCAAACTGGCACCTTCTCCATCAATAAAACTTTCCTTACTCCAAACTCTGACATTTTGAATATTGGCCTTTTTTTGAAGCATTGGTTGCACAAAACTTGATTTGGTAACAAAAGTGCTAGGCGGTTTCTCTACCTTCTTTAATCCTCAGAACAACCCTACAAGGTAGGCATTTTCACTTTGATTTAACAGATGGGATAAGTGAGGCTCATAGACGCTAAGTAAACTGTCTAACCAAGTCCAAGAGGGAAGTAAGTGGCAGAAGCAGGCATGGAACTCAGGTGACCCCAGAGCCAGTGTGTCCAAAGCTGGTGAGGTGCCTGTGGGGACCCGAACGTTTTCCAACTTAAAGCAGACTTAGTAGGGGCACCAGAAGCATTGTGGAAGGCGGGAGTGGACGGACAGGAGAGTGCGGAGGTAGATCACGGGGCATCAAGGCCTAACAACAAGTGTGTATTGCGAAAACAGTTTTGTACAGGCGGGCTATTTATAGGGATGTTTTTCCTCAGTACTCCCTTCCCTCATCTCCTCCCTTTTGTGTTAAAAGGCGCCTGGCAGTTTGGTAAAGGGTTACAGGCAATGCACAGGAAACTCTGGAACACAATGAACGGGGCGGGGACAGATCCCCACCCACCTAAGAAAGCCACTTGCTGCAGTACTCAGAGACGCTGGGGGAGACAGCTGGAGCTCCGCATTGGCCTGGGCTTCTTTAAAAGAAGGCAGCATGCCTAAAGGGGTGATGAGCAGAGCAAAACGGGAAGCGGGAAGCGGGCGAGTAAGAGGCAGTGAAACAAAACAAACAAAATACCAAGATTACTGAAATCAGTCAACACCCCAATCACCTCCTATTCTGAGGACTCTCGAATTCTGTGAGGAATTGCAGTTTTTCTTTCCAAAGTCTCTTCAGCTTGGCAACTCCAAAGACAGAGGAAGGAGTGTGAGAAGCGATAACAAACCCAGCAGTGGAGAGGGACCCAGAACCGACTTCTAGGTCCTTTGTGCAGACGCTGCCAGGCCTCTCGGGGCTGCCACCTACAGGAACAGCTTGGGCATCCTTCCCCCTGGGCCACTGAATAGAGGCCTCCAGCCAAATGGATCCAAATTCAGACTTGGAAGTTTTTGAAGATTCAGAGGTGAATACAATAGTGATTCAACCCAGGGCACTTAGCTCTCCCTGTGGCCTTGTGAAGTGTCCTCCTGCATGTGACTCTAGGAAGGAAGTTTCCCGCTGCTGTTTGGCAGCATTCAATGCCCGAGGTGGAGTGAGACAGGGGGGTCTTGTCTTGCCTGGCATGTGCCCCGTTTCTGAAACTCTGAAGATTCATTTAATGCTACACTGTGCAGTTTTGGTCAAATGTCATTACAGTTTTTAAAAAGCCTTGCAGAACAAAAAAGATTCCCAGACCTCTTGCTTTTAGCAACATTGAGTGCAAAATTACAGTAAACCTAAAATATTAGGGAATATTATTCCCTAATATGTTGGGGAAAACATATTTCCCAAATAATTTCAAACACTGCATATATCTCATCTAATCTCTAATCCTAACCTCTCAGCCTCTCTCCAGTCCTGCATTTTACACTATCAAAGGACATTTCCTCCTGAGAGCTCTGATATAGCCCTTGAATTATAGAGAAGTATGTTTCATCTTTTTCTAAAAAATAGTCTTTACCCTTACAAGCCCCCAATCTCATAAACTTGGAAACATTTTGGACTCTACTATCTCTGTATTTGTATTTAAGTAAAAGTCTGAGATCCTGAATTAGCAGGTAAAGGCACTGATCAATGCCATTTTATTATAAAAAGTTAGTAAGACTTCCTATTTTGTAACCAAGTCTTTTTCTTTCTTACTGTTCCCTCACCTTCTACCCTTTCTACTCCAAAATGCCTGGTTGGTTGATGGTGACGCAGATGAATCACATTCTCAGCTGGGAATGTGAGGCTATAAAGTCCTGTTTCCCTGTGCTTCTCCCCCACTCTGAGTAATGCAGTTTTGCAACCCAAGGAACTGAAAGGGATCTAAAATACACAATGCTTAAGAGAGAGATAGAGACCATATCATGTATAATAATAACTATGTCTGTTCTTCAACTTTTAAGCAGGGAGTGAGACTCTTTAAAGCCCTTCTCCTTCTCTGTTCCTGTTACTGCACCTGCTTGTTCTTGGAAGCGCATTTGGAAGCAAAACTGGCTTTCCTGGTTGCAGAGATGGTGGAGCCCTGACATGTTTCACAATGCACCGCTAGCAGGCTAACTGCTTCCCTGGCTTCTAGGACAGGGAGACTGATCCTGGTCTCGTTCCTTCTCTCCCATCAAGTTGACCTCTTCTCCACTCGGTTCTGATTGATTTGAGGGTGGTAATGTGAACCTCCCCCCACCCCACTAAGAATGCTTGTTCACCCTCATTTGGACACTTAGAGGCAACAATTTGTAGCATAACCTAGATCTGGGAACCCACAGCACAGGGAACAGCAATAATGGAGTGGGGGATACAGGACTTTCTAGAAGCCCTTTGCTCTAGCCATTCTCATTCCTTACTGGCTTCAGACCCTCAGGGTATTGGCACTGGGCTGGGGGGCAGGGACACAAGGCCTCTCTCATAGAAGAGCCTCACCCAATATGTTAGTCAGCTAGAGCTTCCATAACAAAAATACCAGAGACTGGGTGGCTTAAACAATAGAAAATTCTTTTCTCAGAGTTTTGGAGTCTGAAGTCCAAGATCCAGCTGATGGCAGGTTTGGTTCCTCCTGAGGCCTCTCTCCTTGCCTGGATGGTGGTCGCCTTCTGGCTGTGTCTTCACATGCTCTTTTCTCTGTGGTACACATCCCTGTGTCCTAACCGCCTCTTCTCACAAGGACACTGGTCAGACTGGATTAGGGCCCATTCTAATGGCTTCATTTTAACTGAGTCACTTCTTTACAGGCCTTATCTCCAAATACAGTCAGATTCTGAGGTACTGGGGGTTAGGGCTTCAGTATACGAATGGGGAGGCATAACACCCGACAATCAGTGACAAACTAGCATCTTTAAACTGGGAGGGGAGAAGGGGAGAGGAAAAAAAGGAGAGAAAATGTATCCGACAGGAAGGTGAGCTAAATTCAGAACATATTAGTCACAGTCCATGGACAAGGAACTATATGTGAGTATTTAATTAGGTAGACACGAAAAGAGGAGAGAACTCTAAAATTGCTGATTGCTAACTCTGGACAAAGTGGGTAAAAAAAAAAGGCTAGGTCACAGGTGACATTAAAATTTCGAGGTACCCACTCTGTATTCTGTATCTGTTTATTTGGGGTAGAGAAGATTGCTACCATACTTAGTGAGTACAGGAAGCAGAGAGCACATTTTGATAGGCATCAGCCTTAAATAGTTGCAGATAAGATAAATCACAGGCAATGACAGAACTCTTCGGCATGAGCTCCGTCAGTGAAGTACTTTTTGTTCCATGATAACGGCATAACTTATATTATTGTCAAATAGCTTAATTAGTCCTCTTGTTAACAATCATACACTATCTCTATAAAACCTGCTTCCTAGGAAACCCACAACCCAATGGAAAAACCCTTTGAAACCCAAATCTGACTTTCTTCCACAGAGCCAGAAAAAGGTACAAATCTTAGAGTAAGAAAGAAAAAGAAAAATAGAAAAAGAGTGTCCTGAATAAGATTAAAGTCTGGCACCTATCGTAGGGTATGCTTGGCAATGAGGGACCAGAGCAAATGGGTAGGAGCCAGCTTTCGAGCTCTCAGAACAAGGCTGTCATCACACGGCTTCATTTTGGCTTGATGCATTGTGAGTTCTTCCCACCATAATGTGTAGACAATTGAGCAACACCAGAGACAAATAACCACCATGTACACATTTCAAAAAAGGTATGTTCAGTCAGCCCAAGCATAATGGATGCTTTGCCCAGTGCTCAGTATTATCTCAACCCTGAACCCTAAACAACTGGAATCCAACTGACCACGAAGCAGGGACCAAAAGGTGTCAGGCAGTTCCAGACTGAAAATTCTGTGATTGTCCCTTTGGGGAATCCTCAGTAAAGCACAGAAGAATTTTAAGGCTGTGTCAAGGTTACAAGCTTTGCTGGTTCATCTAGACAGCCCCCTTTTGGTGACAACCTACACCGGCTGGGTGTTGATGGTGATTAAGGAGGTCTGGTACACAGCTAATGTTATACATAGGAAATACAGGAAATGTTTAGAAAATCACTTGCAAAATGACTGTTTCCATACTTAACTGGTGAATTTTATTGTGAGATAGACCCTTATTTAGTAAAAATTGTATGTAATTATAAATCAATTCATATTTGAATAAAGTATGTTGATTAGTTAATGTTGTAACAATATGAGTTTCCTAATTTTGATAATGTATCCTGGTTATATAAGATAATGTTTGGGAACATTTGATAAGGGTATATGGGAATTCTTTGAGTATTTTTTTTTGTAAATTTTTATAAGCTGAAATTACTTCCAAATGAAAAGTTAAAAGAATGTTTTTAAAGATTTAAAAAGGAAATTCACAGGACTTAACAATTTACCCACAATTTGTGCCCTGGGGGCCTGGGCCCAGAAACAAAAGTGCCACAGTAATGAAATCTGCCATCCATCAGATGAAATAACAAATATGAAAGTTTTTGCTACAGGAAACCCCTAAACAAATGTTAATGGTAATAATTATGGTCTAAGGTGGAGATGCTTTTCTATACATAAAAGGAGGAACAAGCCATTATCCTAATACCATTTAGGATACCAGGCTACCAATGTTCTCCAGGTGGCTTACAAAATGCTTAGGAATTGTCGTCCTAGTAGAAGGAAACAGGGCATCACTGACGATTTTGAGAAAAACGGGCCTTCAACAACAGCAATATTACAGAAAGATTCATCAGGCCTCTAATCCATAGGGCAAATGAAGTGAAAGGGACCAGACTCAACAAACTTCACTGAGTTGTTCCAATAACTGGGAAGTGAACAATCCCACTGACTGGACCTTGAAAGGAAGAAGCCCAGAGGAGAGGTATTTTGAAAAACTCATGGGTCTGGGCAGAACTAGCCTGGAGGTGGGGGTGGAAAGAGAGAAATGAGTCAGTGGTTACTTGAAGATGTCTCACCGAGACTGGGGCAATGTGGTAATGTCACTGAGAGACAGCTGGGAAATGGAAGGAAGGTGACACCATGCACAGAGCTTGGCTGGAGAACTCATGTGGCTCCAGAGGCCAGGCAGGTGCAAAGGGGGTTAGGCAGGCCACAGGGGCTGTGAGACTGGAAGACTCATCTCTAAAGAGGTTGCCTCCAAGGGGGCTGACACAACTTCCCAGCAGTCATGCCATGTGGGAATGCACTTCCAGTGTTACCAGATCTCCCCATTTTGCAAGAGAAGCCAGAAGTCCAGCTCTCTTATGTGAAAGCTCTTAACTCTTTAATGTTGGCAATTAATTTTTAAAAAATTTTAAAGCATGGTGTGTGCCAAAACACATCTGTGGGCCAGATTCTACAGGCAGGCTATCAATTGTGACCTCTGACAAAGAGATGAGGTTAAGGGTGAAAGTTCATAAACTGTCTTGATGATACATAGTGGGATGACTGTAGAGGTACTCAGTAACTAAAATACTGTACATAAGGCTTTTGCCAGCAATCTGAGCTGTATGAACGTCCCTACCCTTCAAGTCTATATATGGATTTGAGTTTATACAGGAAGTTTAATCTAAACCTCGAATGGTTAAATCACAAGAATTGGAGTGCTTACTATGTGCTGAGTATACAGAAGTCAAAGAATTTCAAACTCAACTGGGGAAAAACCATGCCTTCCTGAAAACGACACAAATTATGAAGGAACCTGGGAGACTGCTTTCTCCACATTATGCTAGATTAGAATATCAGAGTCAACCTAATCCCTGGATTCTTCCCCCCACCCCATCACTTCCATTTAGCAAACTGCAATAATGCATATGTGTGTGAGCGTGTGTGCTGGAATCTGAGACCAGACCCTTCCCTCACGTGGGAGGAGCGCTGGCTGAGTTGGGGGTACCTGGGCGCCGAGAGGAGAATAAGAGTGGCCGGTGGAAACCGCGCCCTGTCAAGTTTCTCTGCTGGAATCCCTGCCTTTGTTTCTGTCATTACTCTCTAAGGGTTTGTGTGGGAGAGGGCAGGCACCAAAATAGAAAGTGTCCAAGAGAAGGTGACAAGGAGGATGACAACAAGGCAGGACTTTTTTTCAGTCCCACCTAGCCCCCGCCACCCAGAATGCCCGCGCGCCGCCTCCTGCCTCTTCAAAGCGCAGTCGGTGGCGCAGGAAGCCGACGGCTGGGGCGGCGGGTCCTCCTCGGAGAGCCGCGATTTCCTCCGAACTCCGAGCTGCCCAGCCGTCTCCAGAGTCGCCGAGCAACTCCGCGCGGAGCGCGTTCTCTCCCCCACCCCGCACTCCTCAACCCACCCACCTACTTCCTCCGCTCCGTACTCTCACAGGCACAGAGCTGCCAAAAATTTCCACCCTCCGCCCCCCTCCCTCGCTAACTTCCTTCCAGCATTTCCTGAGCTGGATGATCCTAGGATTTGTAAGACAGGAAAAAAGGAAGGCGTGAGGGCGGGCGAGAGAGACAGGATGCTTGCTGTTCGTTTTACCGAAGCCGTCTGAAGGCAAGACAGCGGGCGCCGGGAAGAGGACCCTCGCAACCCCGTGCCGCCGTCTCATCGCCCCGCGCGGCCGCCGGCGTCCTGAAAGGCGGAAAGCCAAGCTCGCCTTTCCTCCCCAGCGGAGGAAAACAGCCGAAGACTCCGCGGGAGTCTGTGAAAGTCCCTGGGACTCCAAGTGAGGAAGTGACACTCCCTAGCGAGCCGGCCCGCAGCTGCCAGCTCTGCACGGCCTCCGGCACCGCGGCCCTGGAGGAGCGCGCGGTGAATTTCAGGCTCCGCGCCGCCCCGCGGGGTCCAGGCGCACTGCCCCGGGCCCAACTTGTTCTGGACGCCCATGCGGCCCCATCGAGCCGCGCTGCAGCCGGTGATCTAACCCCGGAGACAATCTTCGGCGCGGTGCCAAGCAGAGGGGAGGGGGACACGGAGGGGCAGCCTCTTTGGGACTAACTCATGAAGAACAAGGGTGCCAAGCAGAAGCTGAAACGAAAGGGAGCCACCAGCGCCTTTGGCTGTGACCTGACCGAGTATCTGGAAAGCTCAGGA
This sequence comes from Trachops cirrhosus, assembly GCA_028533065.1. Taxonomy (NCBI): domain Eukaryota; kingdom Metazoa; phylum Chordata; class Mammalia; order Chiroptera; family Phyllostomidae; genus Trachops; species Trachops cirrhosus. The sequence continues at coordinate 102,945,045 of CM052539.1, read as the reverse complement.
CAAGATGGTAATGTGCCTTCGCCTTTCTATCCCGTTCTTTTTGTTTGAAGGAGAGATGGACTCTCCTGGGGTGCGTTAGAGTCAACTCACAAGTTAATGTATTCCAGGCCTGTGTGCTCATTTTACTTTTTTTAAAAGAACAATATGATTCTTAAGGTGCACAGCGCTGCCACCCCGACGTGCAGAGGTAGTGTCAATCCTTCCGTTTGTCTCACAGAAGCCGTTAATGGGTGGTGCTGCTCCGGTTTAACTGGCTATTTCTGGGGGGTGGGGGTGGGAGCTGGAGAGGTCTTGATCGCGAACTTTGGATATCAGAGAGGAAGGATGAGGGCTCGGTCTGTGGTTATCAGTGGGCCTCGCTGCATTCACAGTTGTGACCACCTTGGGTGTCCCTCCCGGGCTCTCCAATTTCATCGCTCACATCTTTTTTTACTAATGTACTGGAAGGCGGTGGAGTGGGGGGTGACGGGGGGGGGGGGGCGGTGGATCCTGGCTGGGGGAGTGGTTGCACAAACATTTTCTGAATTTCTGAACTGATGCCAAATATATAGTACCTCCCTCCGTCCTCTTCCCAGCCCCCCAGACCCTCTACCTCCTCCTGGCTTTCAGATCAGCATTTGGTGTGTCAGACAAGAAGAGTGTTGTGAGAAGGTCAGAGGGCCTTGATTTTAAAATAGTTTAGTTAGGGTATTTAAAAGAAAAGGAGAGGGTCTCTGTCTCCAAAGTCAGATTGGAAAAAAATAGAGGGAATCCTGTAGAGACAATTCAAACGTTTGGTGGGGGAGGGGAAAGAAAATAATGTAAAATACAATAACAGCATTTGAGGTTAGAAGTGTTTAATCATAGGAAAGTTGGGGAAATTGAGCATTAAATGAGTCCTTTTGTAAGGTTGACTGGCCCTGAATTTAACCGTGACAAAAAGGCCTTGTCTTCAGAAACTTCAGTGAGAAACAAAGTCGTCCACTATGTAGGTTGTGTGTTTATTATACATAGGTACAACAAAAGGGGTAACTGAAGGGCTGTTTAACTGTGCAGAATAATTCTGCCTCCAGAAAAGTAATCTCAAAAATGATGTGATTAGCTCATATCAGATGTGCACCTCGAAAACAGTGCAAGGCTTTTGTTTCAGTTCTGTTTTTTTTTTAGAGATTGAGCACCACCTAGTAATTTGCAGTAGTGTGATATTCCTGTGGTGTTCTAGAGTTCAGAGCCTGCTGTGCCATTAGGACAAATGGCTTAGTATTTTAGAGCTTGGGGGACCATAGGTTTCAAAACTGCCTCTTTTGAAAGTGAGGCATAACTGAGTCAATTCATTTCCTCCTCTCCGACAATCTGGAGAGGAACATTTGAAATTAAACAGCTTGGATTGAGGGTTGGTTTTTTTTTTTTTTCTTTTTTGAAGGTGCGAGAGCACAAGTATACATTTTAACACTACCTTCAGGAATGCAGAATGAATGTTCCCTCCACCTGTTTTTGCAGGGGCCTTCAGGTTACCATCCAAGTACACCATCAGTGTTCCTGAGATGCCCCCTTCAACCCTGTGGGTGTTATGCTGGGCCCTCCCTCTAAAGCTGTGACAGTTGCATGGGGGTATTGGCAGCCCTGCCCCCATTCTCACAATGTCATATAGATCACAGGATGAGCCAGGAACCCAGGGTTCTGTGGAGACACCTCAAAGACAGCCTTAGGCAGCTTTTCTTTCACTTGCTTTATATTTTTGGATTCCATGTATGTTTCATTTGGAAAAAAAGAATGGGGTTACTGCTTAAAGAAAAAAATTGAAAACCAGTTCCCAGTGTGCCCTGTTCTGGGGAGGAGGGGAGGAAGCCCAGAGAGGTAAACTGACCTGCCTAAGGTCACACAGTTAATCATGAAGGATGCAGAGGGCCCTGGCCTGTCAGGCTCCTTTCCTCTCCCTGGCTTCCGTGTCTAGGCCAACATTCTCCTCTAATGACTTTTCCCCCTAAATTGAAAGCAGACAGCCCTGCCACGGGATCAGCAAACTTTCAAGACTGATCGACATACCTGAATAGAGTTCAGCTTTGAAATGAAAGGAAATTGACCTACTTAATGATCCATGCGCTGTCATTGTGCCATGTGGGAATTAGGCACACATAATAAAGTGCTTATATAAATAGAAGTAATTAGGATTTCTTCATTCCCATATCTAAATCTAGTTAGGTAGTTGTCTCTTTTTTTTGTTACAGTGTAGCATCAAAGTCAGTGCTAATAATATTTTCTCTAAAACAATGTATCCTCCTTATGCGTTTTCTGAAACATGTATTGGTTAATAGACAAGTAAGTCTAAGGCCTGCACTCTGCTTCTAGGGAGGAAAAGCTGACCCGGGCCCTGCCACTTTGCTCACCACTTTGAAAGTTCAGCCCAGAATCCTAAGGGCAACAAGCCATCATGGTAACTAGGAGTAACTAGGAGCCAGAAGGCTGAGGAAGACCTCAGAATACTGACGTCATGGTTTCTTAACCTTGTAGGGCAAGGGGGTACTATGATGGATGTGGGTAGAGACAGAGAAGAATGGGTTTGGGTTTGGGTCTGGGAGAACAAGGAAGAAAGGAAGGACAGAAGTTCAAAGAAACCAAGGGAGGCCCTGTGCTTGGACAGGGAAGGAATGGCCCGAGTTGCTGTGGAGGACAAAGCCGGTGACCATTAGCTGCGTGCAGGTAACCCTGAGGCTGAGCACAGAGGATGAATGCCATCGACTCCTGTGGTTTGCTCTGGCCCAGCCCTGCTACCTTTAGTTGGACAAGTCTGACAGGGCAGGGTGTGTGGGTGACAAATAGGTGTTCAGCTTAGAGCGGATGTTGCTCAGGGCCAGCTGTCATCCTTAATCTTTAGGAAGCTGATGAAAAACAGAGCCCCTTTTCCTTAGGAAAACACACACACTCAAATTGTGTATACAGTTTTTGTGGGCGTTCTCATAGATGCCAAGTTCAGACCCTGCTGTTGATGATCCCAACTGCACACAGGCCGATGGGAGTGACAGTATTCCCCTTTTGCTTATTTAACCACTTTTCTCCAGCCTGGTGAGAACACCCAAGAATGGCAAGAAGTTGCTCCTGGCCAACTTGGCAGGAGCCTCTTTTACTTCCCCTCCAGCACGGTGGCTGTTGCCCCAACCCCCAGCTCTCCCCTAGGAACCAGATAACTTTCTTTTCCTGTCTGGAATAGAGGGGAAAAGATCGTCCCTTCCTCACTGTTAATGCTGAAAACAGTAGTTTTCTTTTTCTTATTTTTGACCACTGTATATGAAGTCCCATGCTTGCAGCTATGTACTGAAAACTACATCATTTTGTCGCCTGTGGTTGGGAGGCTGTGAGTGAAGGCCAGATTGCACTCACAGGCATTTCTTACCTCTCCCTTCTGACCCAATTGCGCTGGGTCTTCCCGCAGTGCAGGGAGATGTCAAGGGTCCAGTGAGAGAGCTTTGTCAGGAAAGCTCTTCTGCCTTCGTGCTGGCCCCACTCTAAGGGCTGAAGACTCTCTCACCCTTGCAAACAATCTTTGTCATTTTACAAACACCCTGGTAAAAAGTGATATTGCTCTGGCCCAGTGGTTCTTCATGATGGCAGCACATTAGAAAAATGACGTGGGGAACCTAAAAAAAAGTTGATGCCCAGGCCCCCCTGCTCAAACCAATTAAATCAGAGTCTCTTGGTGCCCAGACATGGGTATGTTTTAAAGGCTAGATATTCTGCCCTGGCTGGTGTGGCTCAGTGGATTGAGTGCTGGCCTGCAAACCAAAGGGTCACTGGTTCAATTCCCAGTCAGAGCATGGGTTGTGGGCCAGGTCCCCAGTAGGGGGTGCATGAGAGGCAACTGCAAATTGTTTCTCTCCCTTTCTCCCTCCCTTCCCCTCTCTAAAAATAAATAAATAAAATCTTTAAAAAATAAAAACTAGATATTCTAAAATGTGGGCAGAGTTAACAACCCCTACTTGCAGTGCAGAGGTTGATAGAACATTTCTCCTCGATAAATAGCCTAGACCATTCAAAATGTACCCTCTGAACATTTGATAAGAACTGTGAGCTCCCATTTTTTTAAAGATTTTATTTTTTCAGAGAGGGGGGAGGGAGAGAAACATCCATGTGCAAGAGAAACATTGATCAGTTGCCTCTCACACACCCCTGACCGGGGACCTGGCCTGCAACCCAGGCATGTGCCCTGACTGGGAATCAAACCAGTGACCCCTCAGTTCTCAGGCCAGCACTCAACCCACTGAGCCACACCAGCCAGGGGAGAACTGTGAGCCTTTATATTCCTGAAAATTTTTTCATAGTTGTTATCAGATTAAAAAAGTAAAAAGAGAAAATAACATTTGATTTCAGGGATGACAGAAAGTTCATAACAAACACATAAATGCCCATTATAGATATAATTTTAAATTTGATGAAAGTAAGATAGCCCCCATAAGTTCAGAAAACAAGGATGAGACAGTGGGCATTTTTAGATGTAGCTGTTCTGCGTTTCTGAGGCTAAATCATCCTTTCATTTTGTTTGTTCATTTATTTAACTGATATGTATTGAGGCACTGTGCTAGGTACTATGGGAGAGAAAGAAACATGTACCCCCCAGATTCAAGAAATTTACAGTCTAAGAGATGGGAACAAACTTTCAGAAACTAATTAAACTTTGAAATTAGCTGTCATGACTGGGAAAGAAGAAAAATGTGAAAGGTTTTATCCACAATTAAATAGAGGCTGATACCCAAACACAAACAGTAGCAACATCTTAGCAAAGAAAGTAAATATTTTTCTGTTCAAGATAAGATTTAACAAATGGAGAACCAGGGCTGGGCATTCTCTTTGGCTTAGTTGTTTCCTTCCCGAATCTCACCTGGTGCTTCATTACCACACCTTCCCTGGCTAAGTCTTCATCCTTTGAGTCTCAGCTGCTTTTGGAAACCTTCCCTGATCCTTCCAAGTCAGGTGCCCCCACCGGGGACCTCTGTTAGAAGTTCCAGAACTTTACGGCCTGGGATAGTATCCCAACTTTGCCTGCCTCCAGCTGAGTGACCTTGGAGCAAGTTAGTTATTCCCTCTGGGCCTCAGTTTCCACATTTGTGAAATGGGGATAGGAGGACTGATGTGAAGGTGAGTTAATATGGCAAAGCACTTAGCAGAGGGCATGCATACAATAAGCTTCAAATATAGCTCTTATTATCCCGACACCCTGGGCTTGCTCTAGCATAACTACTTACCACTCATGACTGAGTGAATGAGAGCTCCAAAGAAATAAGTAAATGATGTGGTCAGATGGGTTAATCAGTCACCAAGAGAAAGCAGATGGGCTGCCCACTGAATGGAGAGGGCAGTTCCCGCAGGCCCACGGGGAGTAGACCATCGCCGTACAATAGGGGAAGAACAAAATGTCAGTCTGAAACTAAAGGGCCTCGAAAAGATCTGAGAAAAAAGCCCAGCCACCCCTGGACCCACAGGGAACTGAAAAAGAAGATAAAGCCTGGAGGTGGAGTGTGCGGGCAGAACAACCACCTCGTGTGCTTGAGTGTGGAGGGGAACCTCCAAATCTGGGTTCCCAGAGTGAAACAGGAAAAACCCAAAGAGGAGAATTAAGACTTTAAACCTGGAGCAAACTAAAGCCAAACTGTGACTTACTCTGTATAGCCTGGATATGACAAATAACCCACACAGAGAACAGAAACAGCTACTTCCGCCTGCCCACATCCCTCCTCCTTGCCCACTCTCCAGACCTCTGCCAAGAGTCCCTTGACCACAGGCATGGTCTCCCCCTTCCCCACCCCTCCCCACCACCACTGGCAGCCACCCAAATGCCTTCCAGCCTCAGGAGGCCCAGTTGTTGGGGCTGCTAAGGGAGCCCACTCCCCTGTTGCCCCAGACCTGCCCTGAAGCCAAGTAGACTATAAGCTGGGGCAGGAGAGAGCTGGAGGCCTGGTCTTATGCTGGGCAGAGGGAAATGTTGAAACTAGGAACACATTTCTCCACAGACGGTGCTGTAAGTGGTGGATGAGCTCCCCAATGCCGTTACAGCTATAGTTTTTCATGCATTCTTTTTGTTTTTCCCCTATTCCGTTAGACATCTGTGGACTAGCCTGAGAACCTTTTCTGTGGGAGTAGAGATGAGGGGAGAATACATTCTGAATTCAGAAGCTGATTGACTGAGGCAATTCTGAAGTACTTGCTGAGGGCTGTTTGTCTCAGGGAATCACCTCACCACAGAAAGTTTCCTGGGATTTTGGAGCAGTAGGTAGAAGAACAGGGCGGGGCTGAAAGATCCAGGACTCAGTATGGGGATACAAAGCACCCCCCCGCCCCCTCCCTCTCCGTTAGATATTCTAGCTAACTGTTGACACAGAGTAACAGTAGACCCTCTGGTCCGGGTGCTTTGTGTTCATTCCCTCTAGCACAGATGGACCCAGCCTAGTGACCCACCATCATGAAGTGGCAGGATTCCACTTCTCTACTTCCCTCTGCCTGGTTCCTTCAGTCTGGAGTCCTGCAACATGGAGCTACTTTTTTTTTCTTTGCTTTGTTTTTCACTCATTGCTTGCCATGTATTCAAGCCAATGTGGCACTTCCCTGCTTATCCCCACCCTTCAAATTAATATTCTATTTGCTAATGGGTGCACGTCCCACCCAGTTTTCTGAGCTCTTTGCACTATGCCCCAACACAAATGCCACACTCGAGTTTAACTGGTCTTGGTGTTCCTCCCTCAAGAGGCTGGCCTCAGGTCCTTATTGAGGTGTGACCACAGCCTGATGAGACTTCAGGAGTCCAGGTAGCACCCTGTGTCCCTCTAATTCTCCCCATAGCATGCAATTTTAGCTAGGATTTAGAACAAAGGACCCCTGGGGGAAACGCATTGATTGAAGGTCAGGAGAGAGAGAATAGGCACTGGTACTAGACTTTTTTTCTAAGAGCAACTTTTAATAAAGAAAGATAACACTATAGGCTTCTGGATGGCTCAAGGGAGGGGAGGAAGAGGCCTCAAAAATGAAGACTGAGTTCCTAATCAGATCTGCTTGTTATTTTTATTAGTAGAGTTACTACCTGCATTGATTGCTTACTATGTGCTAGCCGGTTTATACACAAAAGTAGTATTTTGAACAGTGTAAAGTTGGGCTCTTTTATTGCCATTTTACAGAGGAGAAAACTGAGATGGAAGAGGTTAAATCGTTTGCCAAGATTATAGAGAGAGGAAAGGCAGAATTTAAATCCAGATCCGTCTGACTGCCACGACGTAAACACACAGTCCCCCAGAATAGCATATTTCATAATTTGGCATTTACTCTACAGTTTTGTAAAAAGAAAAGGCAAACCTGCAAAAATAGCTTTGTCCTTCCCCCATCCTAAATCATTAATAGAAATAATAACAACTCACATTTGCATAGCATTTTATCCTCAGAAAGGTGCTTTCCACACATACATTCTAAACCTACCAGCTTTTCTTCCCAGGCCCCTCCCTGCCCACTGCCACCACAACACAACTCTCTTTCCCTCTTGGAACACCTGCTGCTTGAGAGTCAGAGGCACCCAATTTGGTCTTCATTCTACCTGTTACTCTGTTTTCTAATTGGCTGTGTGTGTGCAAGTCAATGGTGAGCTCCATTGAAGGCAGGTGGCATTCGGCAGCTCACACAGATTTGGAAGCTCACTCTGCCTCTCAGGGTGAGCCCTGTCTGTGGCCCTGTGGCCAGCACACCGCAGTTGATTGATTGACCCTATTTCCTGCTCAGGAAGCCGGTGTTAAATCCTTTCTAGGAATCTCAGCCCAGAGACATTGCTGATGTGGTTAAATATCAGGAATCTAAGCTTGTGTAAGGTTCCCCTTGAAGGCTCATAGCTACTGCCTGATAGAAACTGAGCTCAACTTTGCACAGGACTCCCCAGAAACACTGCCTTTTCCTAGAGCCTCATCAGTTACTCCTTGGTATGAACTACATTCTTGGTGGAGCCCCAGAACCAACTGAGTTTCTGGGATCGATTCTCAGGCATTCTTTTTTCTAGTGCAAACTTGGCTGATGCATGCCAGGCCCTAGTACCACACCCATGGCCAGATGCTGGCCCAAGATGCCTTTGGGGACCCCCTCCCCACCACCCCCAGATGGAGAGGGGTGAATGTCAACCCTCCAGAACAGCATATACCAGCTCTTGCTGTTATAGACACCAGAAAACAGTTTGACATATAAGGTAGGATTCTGGCAAACTATAAATAAATCTGTAGCCTTCAGGAAAGGCAGCTGAGCTAATGTGTATAATTATGCATACTTCTCTCCCTGGCTCTTTTATGTTTTATTCAGAAATTATCTTGTACAGAGCTTTAAATTCAATGCAACAAATATTTAACAGGACTCTAATATGCTAGACACGTTGAGTTCCCAAAGATGCTCTCAAGTTACTCTCAGCCCAGTGTTCTCAGGGTTGGAAGATGTACAAGGAAGAATGAAATGAGGGTTCTGGAGGTTGTGCAAGCAGGGGATGTTAACCTGTGAGGCAGCCAAGTGAAAGAGCCAGCAGACAGGGTGGGTTGTTTATAAGGGGGAAAATCAATGCAATGATAAACAAATATCATCTGGCTGTGAGGAGTGACAGAGATATGGGAAGATGGGGTGGTTGGTTTCTGCAGACAGGAAGCCAGATGGTTCTGCCTGAAACTTGAAATTGGGCACACCCTCTTGCACAGGGATGGGGGGAGGGGTAGAGATTTGGCTCACAGTGGCCAGGCTTCATTAGGGGGACCCTGGCTGGGGTGACAGAAGCTGTCAGGCAGGACAGCTGATAATACAAGTGGCAGTTGGTTTAACTGAGTCTGTACCCTGTCTCAGGGCAGGAGAATGGGGGATTCTGTTAAAAGATAACACTTTAAAAAATTATGTTAACTGATGACCCTAATTATGCTTCTTGATTAATCTTGCTGTATGGCATAAACGGGAAGCCTTGACCTCTCCCCACTGCCTGAGGAAATTTCTGTCTTGTCCTCCATTGTATATATGTAGACCAACTCAGAGAGGTTAAGTAACTTGCCTAATGACATCCAGCCAGGAAACGGGAGATGTAGGAATCAAACCATGGCTGTCTGACATTGAATTCCCCTTCCATGGCTTTGTCTCCTCTGGACCGAAACATGCATAGCTAGGCTGGTAGTAAATCAGGGTCTGATACTCACAGCTCCACTTTACTATGCTTTGCCAAAGTGATAAGTTCTGTAGGACTTAGTTAAACTTTGATAAAACCTCTGGCAGTAGAGTTCCCATCCCCAGTTTTTCAAAGTAGAACATTCAGGTTCCAAATGGCAGGATTCTGAGCAGAGAGCATGCCATGTTACCATAAGTAGTCCCTTCCACCACTTCTTTCCCATCTGTTTCCGGCATGCTGAGTATTATTGGGAAACAATGATGTCAACTCTTCCACATAAATCTACACCTCCCTGCTTACCCCTCCCCTACAATGCATATTTTTGTTCCTCTTTCTGGCTTTTGTCTTGCTGTTCTGTTCTTTAAGGATTCATGCTTTTGGCGTTGATTATTGGCTTTCTTTTTAATGAGTTTTAGTTATTTAAGCTTCACCATTGCCTTCAAAGTGCACATGCTCTTTCGGGTCCATATTTGGAAAATCCTTTGTTTGCCTAATAGCTAGAACATAGGCCTGGCATTAATGGAGAGGAGCCATTTTGCTTTCTGGAGAAGCAAAGCTAGATGCAGGCCTCTGACTCAGGCTCAGGGCTGAGGACGAACAACCTGTCGGGCTCTCGGGGGCTGCAGGAAAGCTGTTCAGACGCAGGGCACAGAATGAGGAGCCTAAGGTCAGGAAAATATACACATCAAGTAATCTGGTTTCCCTCACCCCAAGGCTGAGTTTCAAATGGGACATGATTTCCTCAGTTCCTTTCTCTTTACTGTCCCTAAAGACATTTGGTTTCCAAAAGGAAAGGATGGGTGGGGGGGAGGCATCCTGCAGGGAAGGGGGCTGGGGGAGAGTATGCATTTTAAGTTTGGGGTCCAAGGATTCTGGACCTCTCTTTCTCAGCCTTGGGCAGTGATACTCAACTTTATTGGACATAAGAATGACTAAAAATGTAGTTTTTATTTTTAAAAATAGTAGTTAAATTTAGTGCAGTGTTAGGAATACTCTTTAAATTCCATTTCAGACTCCTTGACACAAAATGAACATCTAATAAAAGTTTCAAATGAGCGTGTGCACGGGTCCTGTAGTATCTGGATCTGTGGAGAATGTGCCTTTCCCTCGAATGAGGTCTGCAGTCGACAGAGCTGCGAGCTGACGAGAGACTGCATGACAACATTCTGAGGTCAGTCCCGCAGAGATTCTGCTTTTGTAGGTCTGAGGTGGGGCCCAGGAATCCACATTTTTTAAGAAGGGCTCTGAGTGTTTCTGATATCTTTGGCCTACTTTGTAAAACATTGAGTTAGCCCGTAGAAAGAAGCAATTAAGTGAAACTACATGATTTTTATTTTCTTCATTATACTGTTTTACAAGGGTGGGCAAAAGTAAGTTGACAGTTGTGAGTACGTGAAACAGTTCATTTTTGTATTATTATTTATAATTATTTTATTATTTATTTGTATTACAGCTGTAAACCTTCTTTTGCTGACCCCTGTATAGTGCCCAAATTTTGAACAATGAACATGTTTTTTTCCTATTTAGAGTGAAAACAATCTGTTAAAATTATTAATGGGAATGGGGTGTCTTAATTTACTGAATTTTCAGAAAGCCCTTTTGTTTCGATCCTTATTTTTAAAAACCTTCACAGTTCTGTTAGTTTGCTTTTCTGCCTTAATAGATGCAGTTTAGGGAAATCAATTATCCTCTCCTCTGAGAATCAGCATAATAACGTGGTTGGCATGTGGCTTTTTTGCTGATAGTTTTCCTGGGCTCAAGTTCCAGCTCTTCCATATGCTAGCTTTGTGACCATGGACAAGCTACCAAACCTCTCTGTGTTTTACTTTCCTCATCTATAAAGTGGGAATTATGATAATAATAATACCTATCGAATAGGGGTTGATGATTAAATGAACCAGTGTACTGCCTGGAATTTAGTGAACCTTCCATAAGTGTTAATCATGGTTCTTATTTCCTTAGTAATTGGAAATCTTATGCTGTTTCAGCCTTATCACTCAGAATGTGGTCCCTGAGTACTGCTACAGAGGTGGAAATTGAGAGAGCTGAGGACGAATATTCTAAGGTTCCCATATGTACCTTGAGGTTTCTTCTCTTTTTAAAAATTCTCTCGTATATACACAATTATTTATTTTTTTGGTTGAATGCATAAAATGCTAGTTTTTTTCTTTTAATTTTTTAATTGTTTATTTATATTTAGATACTTGTTTTTTGTATTATGAAGGGATTTGAGCATTTATTTTTGAACCTATTATAGTATAAGAATGTTTTTTTAAAGATTTTATTTAATTATTTCTAGAGAGAACAGAAGGGAGGGAGAAAGAGAGGGAGAGAAACATCAATGTGTGGTTGCCTCTTGTGCATCCCCATGTGGGGACCCGGCCTGCAACCCGGGCATGTGTCCTGATTGGGAATTGAACCAGCGACCCTTTGGTTCACAGGCTGGCATCCAATCCACTGAGCCACACCATCCAGAGCTGGTACAAGAAAATTTTTTTTCATTTTTAAAAATTGTTATTGTCATTCAGTTACAGTTGTCCTACCTTTTAAAGGATTCTTATCTATTGATAAATATTTCTGGGGTGGGACTGTGGCAAACTTTCTAAGTTTTACCTTTTTCTTTTTTTTGCTTCTTTCTTTTCTTTTTTTAGTACTTAGAAAAAGAAAACGACCTGAACACAAAACTGAAAAGAAAAAAATAAAGGTTATGGCAAAAGGTTAGAATCGTAGTGACAGCCATCCAAACTTATAGTTCCCACCTGTGTTTCAGGAGAGTTATAAATCTGGAAAATGAGCCTGTTTCCATCATGGATGGAACAGAGTAAGACCTGGGTTTTCACTGGCCCATGTGATATTTCACAAATGCCCATTTCTTTGTTCCACAAATATCATTTGGACAGTTGAATGAGGCAGATCTGGCTCGACTTAGGCGGCAGAGCATATGGACCGAAGGATTCACACCACATTTCTCATGGTTGAATCTGTGTTCATCTGTCAGTGCTCCATTTGAAAATGGAAGCCTGGACACAGACATATGTGTATATTTAGGAAGGTGATCAGGATGGTGAGGTTTAGCACTTCATTACCTCTCACCTACAGCCACTGTCACAGCTTCCTAAATTGTCTCCTCCTTTGAGTAGAAAGAAAATGAGCTCATTGAAGACTGGGACCATTCTCTGTTCATCTGTGTGTTAGGTGTCTGTAGGATGACATTAATTCTGACTCAGAGGAGCTGGGTCTTCTGAGATGAATGGACTCTGAGTCATCTCTGCCTGAAGGGAAGATATTCCAGACAGAAGGAACAATATATAAGCAAAGGTGCTGGGGCATAAAATAGTATAGCAGGATCGGCATTCTTAAAAGAAGAACAAAGAGAACAAGGGCAAGGCCTGGACTAGGTTTATAGAAACAGTTGGCTTATTAAATGACCATTTTAAGTCATCTAGGGAAAAAAAGAGTGATGAAGACAAGTGTGCCAGTTTAAATAACAGAATGATCAAGGAAGAAGAATCTCGAACCACATTTATAGCTACTGTGTCCTTTCTGCTGTTTTTGCTGTGGCTGTTGAGAAAAAACTGAACCCCAGCCAAGGAATAAACTTCCTGCAGGTGGAAGAGAAATGAGATGCCCCAAGCAGCTAGAGCCCAGAGTTTCTGAGCTTATTCCATCTATTTATAATCTTAGGAAATTCCATTTCTCTCTGTCTTGTGGATGATAACCAGAGCAATGTTTAACATTTTATATCCAAGTTTTATTTGAGGTGAAAAATTTTGCAGTGTTTCTTCCCACCCGCTTACTGGTTACACTTCTACTCTATCCCGCCTCCTTTTCTTCTGAGTTCCTTTTCATTCTTGTCAGTTCTCCAGTTTAAGAAACCGTGAAGCAGATATCAGCTCCACCATTTGTACTAACTCCTCTCCTGGGTGCTCTGTTGAGCCTGGCCCTGCATGCTCCCATTCCCCTATGGGATGGCTGTCCCCTCAGACTGGTCCCATGTATCAGGAGACCTTGGGGTACCTTGGAGGTGGGTCTCCCTGTCCAGTGCCTGCCTTGCCCCTGCCACATTCCAAAACTCCAAAAACTAAAAATACTTCAGCTTCTGCTGGCAGGCACTCAAACTGATTTTGTCCATTGTGGCTGAAAAGCGCAGGCCCAGAAGGGAGTGAGACTAGCGTGGTGGTCAGCTGCTCCCTGTGGGGCTCTGCTCAGACTTGTGTTCATGCCTCACCATGGTCGTCCCCTCTACCCCTCCCCAGAATAGCTCCTTTGGCAATACTCTGCCACCCTTGACTCCTGAGTGGACTGGCAGGAGTAATGACAAAATGCAGGATGAGATTTTAATAAGGAATAAACACCTGCCACAGGTACAAGCTGTTCTTTTCCCTAATAAAATGTAATTGTAAAAAAAAAATTTCAAACAATGCAGAGATTTGCAAAGTACAAATTCCCATCTCACATCCTTGCAGTGCCATCATCAGTTAATAATCTGGGCCGGACAACAGAGACCAGGTCTGTTGGCGGAACTTTCTGCAAGGAGGGAAGTGTGCTGTGTCTGCACTGTCCAGTATGACGGCCTCTAGTCACCTGTGGCTGTTAGCACTGGAACATAGCTAGTGCTGCTGAGGAACTTAACTTTAAGTTTTAATTCATTTAAATGTGCATTTCCACATGTGGCTCATGCTACTGTATTGAGTAGCACAGAGAACTTCCTCAGTGTATATACTAAAAAATACACACATAGAATGATTTTCTTTGTTTTTCTCATAAAGTTACAACATACATATGTTCTGACATGTGCTGTTTTAAATAACAGGAGATCTTGGAGCACTGTCCCTTTTTGTAATTATAGCTCAATCTCTTTAATCACCACATGAGATTCTGATCAATCGATAGTTTCAGTTTAATTTTAATTTTTAAATCATATAGCACATTCCCAAGGTTCAAAATGTATAAAAACAATCTCCCTACTATCCCCATCTTTATCCTCCTGTTCCTCACCCCAGAAGCAACTAATGTTAATTTTCTAAGCTTTCCGTAGATAGTCTGTACATATACAAGCAAATATATATATGCTTTTAATAAAATGCTGTAATTTATTTAAACATTTCTTTCTGTAGGAACCTTACCCTTTTTACAAGTTCCTGTAATGCTTCTCTTCTCATCTAAATACTGGTCAATTAATTTAGTGTTTATTGAATATGTCATATGAGCCATGCCTCATTTGTATTAACAATTACTGTTATCTGTATTGAGTATTAATACTGCTTTCCTTTGCTTATGATGAGGGTGGAATTTGCTAGCCCACATTCTTCTAATTCTACTTTAAACTGTTTTCCTATATGTGTGAGGGATGTTGGCTTGTCAATCCAAACTCTGTCAGCTGGAACCTAGGACCCAGGTTAAGGCTGAGGCTGGGAGCAGAGAACAGTTAGAAGCTGTCTGGTCCACACACTGGCATAGTCATGGCAACTTGACCACAATGCTCTGGTCATCTGAGCTGACGCAGCAGAGACCACAGAGACCCAGGGTGAGTGGCAAAAGCCAATGAAACATAGGTGGCAGCTGGAACATGAAAGGTTGAATATCTATAGTTTTGTGGAAAATGTGGCTTGAGTATGTCTTAAAGTAGGATCAGAAATCAGTTATGACCATAGATTCTTATAGTGGGCAAAGGAGAGTGTCTTAAAAAGAGATTGTCACCAGTGTCACTCACTAAACCCTTCAGTGGCTTCCCAGTTCTCTCAAGACAAAATCAATTCCATAAATAGCAACAAGGTTTACTGGCCCATCACACTCAGACACCTGCCTTCTCTTCAGCCTCAGTGGACACCACCTCCACACCTGATCATCTCCCTAGCCACACTGTGCTTTTGTGCTTACTCAAAAGCACTCTGTTCCTCTTGCTGCCAAGCGTTTGTACATGCTCCCCTCTCTGTGTAGAACGCCCCCCCCACCCCAGGCTCCACAGCAGGTCTTGCCAACACTAACCCATCGTTTGGGTCTCAGTTTGGATTTCTCATCCTTCGGGATGTCTTCCTGAGCCCTATGATGAAGGGCTGGGTGCCCCTCCTATATGTTCCCATTCTGTCCTGTTCCTTCCCACTATTGCTCTTGTCACACTGAATGCACCAGTCTCTCCCCCACCCTGTCATTGCCACCCTGTCGCTAGACTCTGCAGAGTAGGCCTTGGGTCAACTCAGTGAGATCAGGAGCTATGTCTCCTGCTTCATCATGTTATCACTGGTGCCTCACATAATGCTGTCAAAGATGTGTTGAGTCAGTAGATGGATTCAGGGGAGGACAGCGCTGGTGGTGGAGTGGGGACAGAAGGGTGTGTGATGCATGGATATTTTGCACGTGTGTGTGCATCTGTCACATGTCTGTGTATATCCAATGTGGAGACTGTGGAAGCAAAGGAGGGGTTTAGGATCGAGTCCTTATTCAGCAAATAATTGTCATCTGGTCTTAGACAAATCATCATACTCTCAAAAAAGACAGGAATGAACATTAGATGAGATATTATATGCAAAGGGCTTTTAAAATGGAAAACAATTACTATAATTATCCTGCAGTTTAAACACTTATCTCAAGAAGGGCAGAGTGGCCCTGAAGACTGTTTACTGATTTGCTGTGAAGCTGATGCCTCCTTGTAGACATTACCAACCACCAAATTGGAAGGAAGTCAGGGAACTGTTTTCCTAAAGTAACCCTCCCACACACCCTGGTGCTTCCCCCAGCCCTGCCAGCTCCAACCATCCACTACCAGCAAAGGTTCTTCAGGGCCTCTAGGTACATCATGCAGGTGCACAGCTGGGGCTCCCGAGGCTGCCCCGTCACTCTGTGCCAGGAACATCCCGTGCCAAAGGCACACGCAGAGATAAATCAACTAGAAGCTAATGTGTCATGTTAGAGTTGGAAGAATCTTAGAAAATCGCTACCCAAATCTCTCATTTAACACAGAGAGAGCCTGGGGCCCTGGAGAGGAGAATAATTTGCCTGAGAAGATCCAGCTGGCCAGGTGATGCTTCTGGCTGCTTGTTGGTGTTGGCCCGAAATAAGAGGTCAGTGTGTTTCTCAGAACCATCCCACATCAGGGATCCCTGAGAGGGGATAAGAGGCCCAGATGATAGTGCCTTTAGGACAGAAGGAGGGTTCCTAAGACTACCACACAGCTTGAGAAAAATATTCTTTATTGTATAGTGCATCTGGTTAAAAGGATAACATATACTTACTGGCACAGAAATGTGTTCAACAATATTTAAATTAAAAGGTTTACAAAATAGCATATACAGTGTAAATCCATTTTGGTAACTATATATGTAAGAAAAAGTCTGGAAGAATATACTCAAAACATTAACAA
This sequence comes from Trachops cirrhosus, assembly GCA_028533065.1. Classification (NCBI taxonomy): domain Eukaryota; kingdom Metazoa; phylum Chordata; class Mammalia; order Chiroptera; family Phyllostomidae; genus Trachops; species Trachops cirrhosus. The sequence goes on along the minus strand of CM052539.1, from coordinate 102,928,555 downwards.
TGGCTTTCTCTGAATGGACACTTCTCTTTCTTGTGCATACTCTGTTGTGTTGTCTGAATTTTTTAAAAATGATGACCATGTATAAAGATTCTACTTTAAAAAGACAGGAAGGTATTTTCATTTTGTAAAAACATACATATTCCCTAAATTATTCCAACTTTCTTTGCTCTGATTTTGTTTTCCTCAAACGACTTTTGTCACCTGCAACTTAGTCTCCTGAGTGAGGCCTTCATCCGTACAGAGCCTAGACCCAGTTGTGAATCCCTATTTAAAAAACGATGAAATTGGCCCTGGCTGGTGTAGCTTAGTGGATTAAACGCAGGCCTGTGAACCAAGAGATTGAGGTTCGATTCCCAGTCAGGGCACATGCCTGGGTTGCAGGCCAGTTCCCAGCAGGGAATGCACAGGAAGCAACCATACATTGATATTTCTCTCCCTCTCTCCTTTCCTTCCCCTCTAAAGATAAATAAATAAGAATCTTTAAAAAATGATGAAATTGCCATTTGACCTCACAGAGCCATCCCCTAGGAACTTGTTTGCAGAGAACAGACCACTCTCAGAAACGTGCCAGACTCAGGTTCTGATTCTGCCAATCTGATTCTGCCAAGGAGAGGACCAAGCCTGTGCTGACTGCACGGAGGCCCAGCTTCCCCCAGGCACACAGCCCTTGAGATTCTCCCTAACACTTCAGCTGGACCCACAGCCTTTATGGCTGCTGCTTGGGATTCAGGGTAAGGCAGTCTTGGGAATCTTTGGCATCCTTGAATCTCTGAAGTGGACAAAGACAGAGGAGAAGAAGAGAGTGTGTTTGGGCTTGAGGTTGTGCAAAAGTATGTCTAGCTGGCTGCTCTCTCCACCAGCTGATATTTATAAGAGACTCACACAATACCAAGAGAGAGTGTGAGACAAATTTTATTTTGGTTTGTGAAAGTGAAATCCAAGTTAATAGAAAGACAGAAAACCTGCCAAGGCTGGGGGACAGGAGCGGGGAGTAACTAACCCTTCGGTGGTACTTACAAAGTGCTTTCACCAAATCATCTCAATTGTCCTTCACAGTCCTGTGAGTTAGATGCAGCAGGCAATTGTTTTACCTTCTGTATCATGAGGACACTGATGTTCTCCAAGGACACAGAACTGGTAACGCCAAATCTGTGGCCTTCACATACTGCTCACCAGGAGGCATGATTTTTGTACCTAGCCTGCATGTTTACAGCTCTGGCTTAGGGAATGAGAAGACCTATGTGTTTGTCATGTGACTGTACAATTCCCTCATCTTTCTGAGCCTAAACTTCCTCGTCTGTAAAATGGAGATAATATAATACCTGTCCAGCTTGCCTCACAGGGTGGAGATCTGACAAGATAATGTATGCATAAGAAGTGTGCTTTGAAAATAGTGAAGCACTAAAGCAATATAAAGTATGATTAAATTCCTAGTACAGTGCTAAGGGATTATGTGTTTGAGAATAACTTTATCTGAACAGAACTGTTATTTTAGGATTGGATAAGCTTAAAACAGCCTACAACAATCTAGCAACCCCAGCCAGTTCCCTGCGAACCTAGCCTTCTATTTTCACATCCCCCGAAGATTGAGGTAGATTGTCAGCTTTGCAGGTGAAGTTAACCAGGTTTCCTGGAAGAAGAGGTGTCCCAACCAACTGCCTCTTCTCATTGAAACCCCTTGGGTTGGAGTGGGCTTGAGTTAGGGGCTCTTCCTGAAATGGTTTCTTGGGAACACATATTTTAATCCTAAGAAATTGAGATTGCCTGCCTATTTTTGTGAGGTATTTAAAGTCAAATAACCTTCAATCTGTGCTATGCTTTTCCCACGGCAGGACCACTAGGGAGGCCTGGAGGGAGGGCCCTGGAGAGTCGTCCCACCCTGCTTAAACCAGAGCAGTCTGCTTTCTTCAGTGCTGTTTGTTTTATGTTTCACAGTGAAATTTATCTGAACACAACACTTAATGCTTAAAAAAATAAATCTGAAAACCACTGCTGCTTAAATCTGCAAATCAGCAAAACTTTTTTTTGTCTGAGGGTCTTGCAGCCAGCCAACCATTTATCTCCCATGCCTCCTCCTGAACTCCTCACACTTCCTTTCTCAGATCTGTTGCCCTTAAGTTTGCCCTGGAGACTGTCCTCAGGACATTTCAGGTGTCCTGTTGTATTTAGTTTGGGTTGGGGGGGGCGGGGGGATAAGACATTGCACAAAGAGCCTGCAGAATATGCACACAAAATCAGTTCCTTGGCCAAAAACAAACAAAAAAGTCAGCACTCATACGCAATGTGATATTTTATGTTTGATATAAGTTTGATATGATATGTGAAGTTTCCATTTTCAATGGAAACAGTAAAGAAATAGGGCAGAGATTCAGTGCTGGCATTAACTTCGCTAGATTTCCATGATTAGTTCTAAGCCTTTTGCCATTGCCAGTAGAAATACTTATGTGAATGAACACTAGCAACATAATTTCTGGCACTACTGATGCGTCCCAATTAATGTGGGAGGGAAGGGAAGAAAGAAGAAAAGAGGGGAAGAGAAAGGAAGGAGGAGAGGAAGAAAAAACGCAATTGGAAGCTGGTATAGTAAAGTAACTTTAGAATTTTTGAAGTGAACAACACAGGTGGGAGAACTGCCTTTGCAAAGGGTGTTTTGTGTGACAGGGAGTAAGGAGCCTCAGTTTCCCCATCTGTAATATGAGGATAAAGAGCTTTGCTTTGTGGATCTCACAGGGATTTTGTGAGGCTCTGTTGAAACACTGAATCAGAAAGGGATTTATAGACTTAAGGTCATTGTTGTTTCTCCAGCTGAAGACTCATTTTTTTTTTTCTCTGTTCTTTGAACAGATGGTTTGAGGGATTAGGATCTTTCCCGCTTTCAATTTAATTTTGAGGCTTTGAAACTAAACCCAGCTGTTTCTACAGAGTTTTCAAATGCTAGGTCTCAATGGTTTTTCACTGGCTGAGATTGAGAATCTATATAAATTATGTCCACTGGAACTCTTGAATAATACCTCTTGTAGTAAGACTAATTTAAAAACAACACCAATGACAGAGGACTTGTATTCTAATCTCTTTTTTGAAATATCATTTAATAATTTGAATTTTGCCTTAAATGTGACTCTGCTTCTCTGTAGAGCAGGTTAGCTTGATTTTTCTTGAATCTCACATTATTTAGAGAAAATGAGGAGGTACTTCATTTACTGAGCAAGTAATTTAGTCAAGTTTCACAGAGCCTAAAGAAATGATAGTTCCCTCTTTTCTTGTCTAAGGTAACAAATTTTCAAATGATAGAAACTATTTACATATTTTACTTAGACTTCCTAAGAGAGGTAGAACTGTGTAGTCTTGCCTACTCCAAATTGAATACTGTAGAATCATTCCCACTTATGATAATTTTGACTTAAACATTCAAATTGCTGTCTAAAAATTCAAAAACTAAGCTTGGCTGGTGTTGAATGTAGTAATAATGAACAAGTACTCAATGAACAAGTATTTCTGGGGAAAAAATGAGAAGTGGTGAAAACAAGCTAAGCTACATTCCAGTATGAAATGGCCATCCATCTCTTGGTCCAACGACCTGCACCTCACTTTATTTTACATACAGTTCACATTGCACCAAAAAACTGCCTTTTCCAAATAAGCAATGCTGCTGATATAGGCTATCTTGGGACTCATTGTTAAAAATTCCTCTCTTCCCTAGCCTTCTTTTGGGCAGTACCAAACAAACGTTAACAACTGTGGAACAGATGTTCTCACTGAGAAGATTCCAAAGTCGGGCTCAAACATACCCCAACCAGAACAAGACACCGACCCCGGAGATTGATCTTCTGGTACGGGTGTTAGGAGATAAAAGCACCTTCTGGGTTTCATCACATATTTTTGTAAAGCAGCCTCTAAAGGTTGTGGAGCGGTTTGTTGTTTGTTTGCTGTTTTCCTTTTAAGGGTGGGGTCAGAAAGTTCTTCCCTGTTGTGAGCCCAAGTGTCATACAAATGCTTATGCTTGGTATTTGGATTTTAGTCAAAGTAAACAGAAATGCTCTCTGTTCTGCTATTGTAATTTTTAAATAAGATGGTTTCTCTGTCACCTTCTTTGATTTTGATGAAAGGTATTAAGAAATCATTGCATGTTGTAGCATAAGGCACTTTAAGAAGATAACGTTTCCTTGCATTCCAAGAATTTCAGGATATCAAGCAAGACAGTTCCCACCTTCCATTTAGTCACCAGTACAAAGTCATGTGCAACCCACACATCATGCTCCTTATTTCTTTATTTAACCAGCAAGTATTTGTAGAAATCCTAACATTGTCCATAGTGCTGAAACATCCTATCTCCTGGTTCTAGTAGCCTTTAATTTAAAAAATCTGAGAAGAACCATGAGTGCTCCCTCCTGCCCCCTTCTATAATCTTTTCCAGTGATTGCAAAACAGAATGATGGGATTCTGGAGACTGGAAAGTGATGTTGGGAAGACTGGAGTGTTGTTAGGGGAAGGCAGTGCCTCCACAAAGGTTCAGGATCTAGCCCTCAACCTAGTGGATGCTCCACCTCATTTCCAGTAAAAGGTGTACAGCTTTCAATTGAGGGGTGGGGAGCGGGAGTGGAGAGTGAGGAAAAAGTCCACACATGGTGAAACCAGCAAGAGAAGTGAGGTCACCAAGGGATCTCCCAGGCAGGGGAAGAATCAGGGAGGGGAATTGGAACCAGTCAAGAGACCCAGACGGAGGGCTTTCTGTGTATGATTTGGTAAATTCCACATCTACCACCAGAGAATCTACGTTTTGATCCCAGAATCTAGGCTTTGCCTTCTGCCATAACATAGGTTCTCAACATAGTTTATGTTCCATCAGTTACTTTCAAACAATATCTAGTATAAGAATTACTTGAAGGAGTGAAGGCTGTATTCTTCATTCTACCAGATCCTCACATAAGACTAGACAGTTCTCAAACCAAAGAAAACCTGTTTTGGGTGTATTTTCTGCTGCGATATAAGGATCTGCAGGAACGCACAGCACGTAGACCTGAGGCTTTCTTGATTTTCTCCCCTTCCCTCTGTATAGAAGAGGAATGGGCCCCAAATAAGGGACCACTTCATTGCTAGGCGTTGTCCAACCCAAACTAAACACAATTGTTATCTGCTTGGGTTGTTATGCCAAAATGCTGTTATCAAAACCTTGGACCAAACACGGACATGTTAAGTAATTATGTTCATGAACATATATTCTTTTCTTTGCTATTGAAGTTTCCATTCCAGTGTTCTTACCTTCCACCTGCGAATCAGCATGTCCTTCCCAATCTGGAATCAGCTACAATCTCATCATTTCCTTTTTGTGTATTCTAAAACTCAGATATTTGTCCCTCCTCTGGCCCATTGAGACATGTCTTCCCCTTTCATTCATATTGTAGATGTATAGAAATTGCCCCAATCTCTTTAACTTCCACATACCCTTTTAAATTATGGGAAATATTTCAATTAATGGAAAAATTGCTCAAGTACATCTTATCTTCTTTCACCCAAGCAGCAATTTCATATATATACATACATATGTGTATGTATATAAAATCACAAAATATATATTATATGTAACGTTTTTGAAATGTTTTAATATTTTAATTAATAATACATGTTTATCCTCATTGTAGAAAAAGTGGAAAATATGTAAATGTTTTAGAAAGAAAAAAGTGCTTTTTTTAGTTCTACCACAGAAAGAGGTAATTTACTTCCAGGGTTTTTCGTATTTATACTTTCCACGTAATTGTGATTATATATGTATATATAATGTTGTCTTGCTTTCTCACTTAACATTATAACCTAAGCTTTTATTGTAGTTATCAAACCCCACATTTAACGTATTTTAAGGCCCTGTGATATATTCTCATATAAATAATAAATATACCACTTTACTCCTTACCATTATTGAACATTTAGTATTTCTTTGGAGTAGATTCCGAGAAGTAAAATTATGGGATTAAAAAGTGATTAGTTGGGGGCGGGGAGAGAAGGGAGGGAGGGAGGGAGAGAGGGGGAGAGAGATATGGTTATTGATTCATATAAGCAAACCTCGGTAAAGGCAACGGGCCAGGGCTGTCTTCAGCGACCTGGGACCTGAGACTGGAATTTAACTTTCTGATTTGTCCTTGTCTCTGGAATGGGTGAGAGAATTTATCTTACAGAGATAAATGCAAATAGAGATAATGCAATTAAAGTGCCTTACAAGTTTTTTTTTTTTTACAAGCAAGCCTTTGTTTGTTAACTGGCCTTGCCCCGTGGTTCAGCTTTTCACCCCATTACCCCTCCGGGCACCTTTCCTCACTGCGGCCAGCCTGAGTTCCAAATGCGTTGGTCATGGGTGTCTCCTTGCGCCGTCCTTCCAGCCTCCGCCAGCCCCTCCACCCCACACCCCATCTTTGTTTCCACTCCCACCGCCCTGCCCAACCTCCCTCCCCCGCCTCCCACCACAGTGCGGGAAGGCCAACATGGAAAACAAAGGGATCTGTGATGGAGAACCCGCTGGGCTGGGAAGGGACGGGCTGAGAAGGGGAGTGGGGACGGTGTGTGTGGGGGCCTCCTCCTCCGCGGAGCCCGCGCTTCCCTTGCTTCTCTTCCCTCCGACCCTCTCCGCTCCGGGCAGTCCTCAGCCTGCGCCGCCGGCCTTCGCTCGGAGACCTGGGTTTCGGGCGGACACGGAGTCCGGCTGTCTTCTTCCTCGCCTGCCATTCCCTCTCCCAGCCCCGCGGCTGCCGCTGCCGCTCCCGCCGCCTCCCTCCCCGCGGGGAGGCCCGGCGTCCCCAGTAACCGCGCCTGGGCCCCGGGCGTGCTCTGGCCCTCCCTGTCCCCTGAGGGTGGAATCCTCGACTGGAACAACGTCGAGGCCACCTCCCTCTGATTCCTCCCAAAAGAGACGACGGCGCTCGCTTCCCCGGGAGCCTTGGCTTCCTTTCTCTGTCTCCGCCTACGGGTTTCTGATCCCCGTTTCGGCGTCTGGACCTCGGCACCCTGCGGCTGCGGGAAAGCCCTGCGCCCCCGCTCGCCTCCCGCCACTTCCTGGAACGGCTCGGCTGGGTCTGAGTCACCCGCCGTCACCGCTCCGCTCTGCTCACGCTACTTTCCCGGGAGTGGGGAAACCCCAAGGGAGGCCGGAGGTTTGAACTCCCCGCCGCAGTTCGGGTGGGTCAGGCACCTGGGAGAGGGCGGGGGCCTCATGCCCCGCGGAGGGTGCAGACCCGCCTGGTCCCGGAGCGGGAATGGAGAGGAAGGGTGCCCTGAACATCAAACAAGGGTTTCGTTTGTTTTTTAACTACATCCAGGAAGAAAGAAAACCTGTTCGATCACTGGATAGGAAGAAAGAGAGGATACATCAGATTTTATGGAAATTGCTTGTCTCACGTGACAATCAACTGAGGCAGGGAAGCTTATAGATACACTAGGGGGGCCTTGCCTTGCCTTCTGGGGTCAGGGCGAGGCCCTGGATCTCACCAGCAGGATGGTCTTGGGCGGGTCTGAGCTGCCGGTTCTCAGGCAAAATGAGCACATCTTTAACAGAAAATGTTTCTATCACTTCTGTGGCTCACATCCATACTTTCAAAGGAAGGATTTGTTTCATCGTGATGGTCTTCAACTACAACGGGAGAGTTCTTTTTCTCCCCTTTTTGTGTCTTAGTTACAGTCTAGTTTATTCAGGCTGTGGATACAGTTTCCATCTTTCTTTAAGTTTTTTGCCCTTCCTTCAGGAAATGGGGACGTGGGTCCCTAAGGAGATACAGAGTGTGTACTCATGAATGAAAAAGAAAAGTTAGCACCAGAGACCCTTTGCCACTGTAAGTGGTCTTTCTTCAGATGAATGTGGGGCTCCTGTCATTCCTGCTTTATAACCTAGGGAAGGAGTTCCCTTCGGGTCTGTAACCACGTGTAGTCTTAGGCAGGATTATTCCTGTAGACTCAGAGCTTGCCTCACTTCTTTCATCCCCCCTTTTTAGAATATATCTTCTTTAGCACCCACCATCTCCAGGGCACTAAGCATTCTCCAGTCACTTCAAGCGCTCCTACCTGCCTAGAGTAGTGGCCCACCAGAACCATGGGATAAGTAGGGATCATGTAATGTATTTATCTGTGTATCTCATCACAATTTTAAGATTCCAGATGTCCTTTCTTGAAAAGAACAGTCCTTTATTCTGAGATTATATTCTTTATAATTTTATTTTAAACTGCCTGCTCTACTATGAAATGCTAATTAGTCCTTATTGTTGTTAGTTGATGTCCTCACACAGAGAAATAAAAAATTAGTAATCCTATGTGAGTCCCCCAAAATCTTTTAAAATTGAGTTATGAATTTCAAATCTTCTGGATATTATTGCTCTGTTTAACATCTGGTTCACATCAAGGTGCTAGGGCCTTCTTGTTGCCCCTCGTAGGGGCATTTATATCTATTCAAAAAAAACTGCCAGAAGGAAAACCTCAAAATTGGTAAGGAGAGATATGGGGAAATGTATTTGGTCAGAGGAGCCTTTCTACACTGCCTCAACATCTAGCACTTGGTTTAGGTAAAAGCAGCACAGTTGTATCTATTCTGAACTTCTGGCATTTAGCATTTACCATGATTTTTTAAGAAAGATTTTATGTATTTGTTTTTAGAGAGAGGGGAAAGGAGAGAAAAAGAGACGGTGAGAAACATTGATGTAAGAGAGGAACATCGATCAGTCGCTTCTCACACTCCCCCAAGCGGGACAGGACCCACAACCCAGGCATGTGCCCCAGCTGGGTATCAAACCAGCAATCTTGCTTTGCAAGATGACGTGCAGCCAACTGAGCCACACTGGTCAGGGCATTTTTACCATGACTTGTAATGGACTACTCCTTTTAGTAAAACAGAGAACCTATTTTGAATGAGCCAGAGTCTTTTGGTCTTGCAGTTTGCAGATCAGCAGAATGGCTAAATGAAGATGCAATCCTTTTCCTTAAAAAGTAAAAATTAGGTCATGTGGTTAAGCAGTAAGTAGTAATCCTCATTTTAGTAGTGGCATAGTGTGGTTTTACATGGTACCATTTTAAGTTAAGCTTCATTGATTAATATTTATTGAACACTCACAGGGTATTTGGTGCCAATCAAAATATCCTCAAGTCACAGCTGCCTTCTGGGAACCTTGGCACCCTGAGGTTGAATTGCACCTACCTGCATCTATATGGACACGACACAGGCCTATGTGTTCCTCTTGGATGCTAAAATAAAATTTTGCTTAAAATTCTTGCTTAAGTTTGGGAGTAGGAGAAAGGGAAATTTTTTAGTTTAAAACAAATATCCTAGGAATACTGAACAGGAAGCCATGCCAGCTTTCATGCAGATTAATACCCAACTTTTAAAAAAAATTATTGATTAAGAGAGAGAGAGAGACAGAGGGAGAGAGAGAAACATCGGTCTGCTCTTCTACTTATCCGTGCCTTCATTGGTTGATTCTTGTATGTGTCCTGAGTGGGGATCAAACCCACACCTTATTGGGATGACAGTCTAACCAACTGAACTATGTGGCCAGGGCTAATACTCTATTATTTTAAAAACACTTGACATATGACCTCTGTTGATCTTCACCACGACCTTGTGACTCCTTGAGGCAAGCGAGAGATCTTATTGTTGCCCTTTAAGGAGAAATTTAAGTGTTTAAGTGGCTTGTCCTAGGCTGCCTACCACAGGCCACACTTCTGGGTGGGGAGTCTGCTCTGAGTCCGCTTGCTCCCTACTGGCAGTCCTCACTCCATGATGGCCTCCATGAGGCCAAGTGCAGGGTCCTGAGTCAAGAAACAGGGGTGCAGGGGATGCTCCTCTAGTGGTGCCACTTGCCAAAGAAAAACGATCTCAGGGGGGAAAAAATGACCAGGTCTCAGAGCAGGCGCTGCCACCTAGGAAAAAACAGTAGGGAGGAGAGTTTGAGGGAAGCGAGAGGAGCTACCAGTAGTTCTCAAACTTTACTGTGTATTAGAATCACATGGAAATTTTTTAAAAACCTCAATACCCAGCTCTCATGTCCTGTTGATTAAACCAGAGTCTCTGGAGGTAGAATCACGCACTATATTACTAAAGGCTTCCCAGGGTCTTACAGTGGAAAGTCACACTTGAAAACGAGTGGCTTAGAGCTCCTCAAATGCCACTGCACATGACTTGCCTGTGGATCTTGTGAGGATGTGGGTTCTGATTCAATAGGTCAAGGGTGAGGCCTGCTCCTGTTTAGATTCAGGCGCAGGAGCCACTGGGTGGTCAGGAAGAGCTCGTGAAGGAAGACAAGTTTGGGCTGGGCTTGAAAGGTTGCCTAAGATCTAATCTGAAGAAGTATGGGAAGAGCACTGTGGCCTGTGTGGTGGTCATGCCTGGTGTATTTTGGGGGATAGTGGCTGGTCCAATATAACTAAAGGAGAGAAGTTCTCTATTAATCTGACCTACACAATTTAGCACTTGGCAGTTGACTGCCTATTGTTTTTGGATGCAGATGTGTTCTTTTCTTTTCAAGATCCTATGTGCAGAGGCCTGTGTTTTACTTCCTGTCATCACACAGGATGCTAGTGCTCAGCAGATGTTCAGAACATGACTGGAGGGGTGCATGTGCACCTGCTGTTCCCTAGGCCTGGGGTGTTCTTCTGATGTACACTGACCTGTCTTACTCCCCTCCTTACTCTTACTTCCTTTAAGACTTTAACCTCAACTGTCACCTTCTTACTGGGGCTCCCACTATTTTAAATAAAATGTAAAGGGACTTGAGCACCTTATGCAAATAGAAACATCTGCTTTCTTTCCCTCCCATACTTCTTCCTGTTTTATTCTCTTTAGTACAAGTCACCATCTAATGTATATTTGGTTTATCTTGTATATACAAAGTGGGGCAAAAGTAGGTTTACAGTTACATGTATGGAAACTAATACAATAATTAATGGACAATAATACAAGAATAAATTCTGTGTTTCACATATTCAAAACTGTAAACTTACTTTGCCCCACCCTGTATTTACTTTTTTATCTTGCTTACAGTCTGTCTTCTCCATTAAAAGGAGCAGAGAATTTTGTGTTATTCAACGCTGTTTTCCAGTTCCTAAACAATATTGGACACTCCACAAATATTTATCAAATGAATGAACGGCCTGGACTGAATGTATAGACGGTGCTGTTGCCAACACAAGTGAATTCAACATTCGGGGTCAGGAGCAACCCAAGGAACCCATCTTGCTACTGTTTCATTTTAGAAGAGGAAATGAGGACAGTATTTGGTCACTAGGTAGGAAAATTTGGAATAACGTGTTCACAAAAATAAATCGCCCTCCCGATGGACAAGAAATCTAGGACAGATGTTTGATGAACAAAAAGATTAAGTATCTGAAAAAATTTCTTCAAGAAAACTTTATAAAACCATCAATGATCACCTTAATTCTGGAGTATTTAAAAATAAAATTTACTTACGTGAAGGGAAAATATAAAGTCCACCAGGTATAGCAGATTAAATGCAAATGCGATATCTGGAGGGATGACTATAGAATCAGAGAGGACACTCAGGATGGTAAATTTGCTGGTGAATCTTGGGATTTGGTGGTTGGAAGGGACTTGAAAGGTCATGGAGTCCTGACACTTGACTGGCCTCTGTCACATGAACACCAAGTCCTGTCTCTGTTTGTATCTCTCCAGGGACGGAAACTCACCACCTCCCAAAGCAGACTATTCCATCTGCGAACAGTTCCATATGTTGAAAAGCCTTTCCGTCTGTTAAGCAGTCAGCAACATCTTTCTATGCATTTTAGTCTGTTAAGCAGTTAGCAACATATTTATACTCATTTTATCAGTATATAGAACTCTTCATTACCATCACATTAGAGATTTTCACTCTTCTTTTGGACAGCATTTCAAACTTCCAAGGTATCTATTGTATCCCTTATCCTTCCCATCCACCCCAACTCTGACGTGTCTCTAGGAACTCCAGCTATTCTCCAAGTCAAATGGCCTTGGTTTTGTAGTTTTTCTGCAAAGGACATTGCTTAGGGTTCACTTGCCTTCAAGGTCACACTCCTCTGAACGGGGCTCAGTTTGCCTATGCTCCTCTTAAACCATGCTCCCGAGAACAGGACGTAGTATTCCAGGTATCAACCAAGGAGCGTGACGTATGTTCTCCCTCTTTCTGGACACTGTACTTCTGGCAACGCACCCGGAGAGATTTCAGTGTCCTTGTCAGCCACAGCACACTTTGAACACAGTGTGCTTCCCCTGTAGAATGATCACCAGGACAGTGAGCCGTGCCCTCAGAGATGAAAGATGGTACTCAAAATTAAATGCATATTACAATAAAAATTATTAAATATTTAAAAGTTGAATGCAGTGTTTGCTTACTACTTTCTCACCTGTATTTATTATGATAAAGTTACAAGCTTTGGGGTAGGACAGATCTAGATTTGAAAGCTGCTGTCTGTCCCTTCCCAGTTGTGTAGCCTTAATCTCTGAACCTCTGTGTTCTCATTTATTAAAGGGGTTAATAGCCCTGACTGGTGTGGCTCAGAGGATTGAGCACTGGCCTGTGAACCAAAGGGTCACTGGTTCGATTCTGAGTCAGGACACATGCCTGGGGTGTGCAAGAGGCAACCACACATTGATGTTTCTCTCCCTCTCTCCCTCCCTCCCCCTCTAAAATTAAATAAAATCTTTAAAAAAATAAAGGGGTTAATAATACCCTTTTCAGAATTGTCAGGGAGAGGAAATGAAATCATGTAAGTAGGCGTCTGGCATATAACAGATGCTTTAAATGATAGCTTCTGTAAAAATAATAATCATTATTATTCCAAGAAATATCTCCTGGACAAGTAAATCACCCATGATGGGACGTCGTGGCATGATCATGTAGCCACTTCACGTACCTTGGAAGGAATCTAAAAATCCTATGGGAAGGAAGTCTGCCTGAGAATTTCAGTGCGTCCGGTGTGTGGAGACCCGAAAGGCTACCCTGAGCTAGTGCCATGGTCCCTGCCATTTCATTGCCTTTTACATAATGGTGGCAGATGGTCACCAAGCTCATCTTTCTCTACTGCTTGTGCTCTGAAGCCACATGTCAGCAGTCTGCATCGAGTCACCGAGGGCGGCCTGATAGTGCCAGTGCAGGACCAGAAGCACATGTATGTGCCAAGGACAGGCCCCTGTCTTCCTGTGTGAAATCCTTGCAGCCTGTGTGAGTGGGAGCAGCTAAAAGGAAACATTCAGGAGGCGTGGACGGGGAACTGCAAAACCTGGAGAACTGATTACAGTGGATCTGACCTGGCCTGGCTCCTTTCCTTGGGGGCCTGCTGCAGCTCTGTTCCCTCTTTCCAGTTCTTTTCCCTGCTTCTTTGCCAGGCCCAGAACCCAGCTGTCCACATCCTCCTTATAGAGAGTCTCCAGTGACAAACAAAGGCCCCTCACAGACCTTCCTACTCCATCCAGCCGTATCCAGGGTTACGGTGGGGAACTTGGAAACATGACTTGGCCCTCAGACAGAGGATACCCTGCGTGCCCGCTCACAGAGCTCTCACTCATTCCACAGTGGCCAGTGAAAGGACGGACTGTTCTGTGACTGAACCGTGAGGGTATTGAGAGGCCGCATCTGTAGCATCTCCACCGCAGTGTTAGCCAGGCTTCATTGTGTGGGTCCTCACTGGTGCTGAGAAACCGGTAAATAAAGACCTTGTCTGGGTAAACAGAGACACTGATGAAGTTGGAGTGGAGAAGAGAATAAGGCTATGTCTAATCGAAGTGGCTTTTCCACTACTATCATTAGCAACTCAGCCAGTTGCTTCATAAAATCAACTGATGTGGTAGATATTTACATTTAATTGACTATATTGATCTAATTATCTGAGTTCCTATGTGATCAAAGCCTTCAGGAGAAGGGCTGACCAAGGCTCAAAAGGCAAGAGCTACACATTGGGGAAATGGAGGAGATAGTGTTTGTGTATTTTCCTGTTTGCCTCTTCCACTCCTTAGTGGATTGAAACACCAACTACAGAGAACCAGGGCTGCCCCAGGGTGAAGCATGGCAGGGCGTTTTCTCCTCACTGCAAGCAGGGTAGTGCCAGCAGCTCAGCTTGCTGGCTTCATAGGAGTGACCAGTCATCTTGCATTCCACTCCAGCGGCCTGACTGTTCCGTGACCCAGTGTGAGCATCCTATGGTCTGCGTTGTGGCAGCCAGAAAAACGGAGTAGGGCGAGCCTTCCTTTGCTGGCCCCCAGGGGCTTTGCCAGTCTTTAGAACTGTTTTGTGGTTTACCGTGTGGAGATTTTCTTCCCACCATTACATAGTAAACTCTAGCCTCAGGATCGAGAAACCTGGGTCCTAGGCCTAACTTTCTAACAGCCCTAAAGCAAGTCACCATCTGTCTTGGAATCCCCATTTCCTCATCTGTCCAATGAGTGAGATGGAGACAGTCTGGAAATGTCTGTTAGAAAGGGCATCTTAGGTTGTGTGGGAAGAGGCCTTGCCTCTGCATCTTTTTATCTTTCACCCTGAAGCACTCAGCAGGAGCCATTACTAAGTGAATTTTGCAGTGCTTTTAAACAGACAGTTGTGTGTGCCCTGTATAGAAACAGTCCTGTGCTCTCTGTGTGTAATGTATTTATAAAGTGTGTGCCTTCGAAAGCATCAAAAATAATCTCTGCTCTCAGGCTCTTGCCTCACCGCTACACTTTAAAGCTTCCCTGCTTATCAGTGGCTCCTTCAGATCCACCACGCTGCACATTCCTCAGGAGGTGGCAGGGCTGGTGGTGGGAGTGAGGTTGTTTATAATTTTTCAGAGTAAAATGTCATCGGGTGTGCCTCTGAAACTGCTGACTTGTTTCAAATGTCTACGACGGATGGCCTGCCCTTGGTCAGATGAGTTCAAGGGGTGCTTGCCTAGGACCTTAGGGTCCTCAAATCTTCTTTAGCCCCAGGGTCCCCATGCTGAAAAATTGAATACTGTTTGAGCATTGAATCACATTCTGTACTGCTCCATACTTGAGACAAGATAAATAATGTAATTTACACGGTTGTATTTGGAGGGAAAAGAGGATGAACCAACCTTTTAATTTGTTTCCTTCTATGTGTATATATGGTATTTCTGCACAAATATGTTCTTAACTTCAGAACAATTTGAGAGAAAAGAATACAAATGGATGGGGTTAAGGAAAGTGATCATTAACTATCTTTAGACTTAAAAAAAAAAAAAAACCTTAACTTCCAGACAAAGCACTAACAAACAGGGCTCTTTAATTCCAGGCTGGATTTTGAGAGTGGGGGGAAGAGTCGGGGAAGGTATGCTTGCAGTGCCTGGGAACAGCAGTAAATACTCATTAATTCTAGATTGGAATGAAAATCATCAAAAGCATTCTGAGCCTAATGACAAAAGGATCACAGCTCCAACGGCTTCACCATTTTTTCTGCTTTTAATATTTTCAGGCATAATGGCCTTGATCAACCATTTTGAAGAAACTGAGATTTGTAAAATGTGACTTAATAATGAACCAAAAATTACACCAGGATTTAAACACCAGGGCTCTGTTAAGGGCTAATTGACTCAGAAGGTCCTTCGCCTGAGGGGCCTGCTAATCTCAGCCCGGCCCAGGGCAGGAATCTGGACCCAGGTGGCCTGCAGTGACATTCCTCCTGGTGAAGAGCATTACCTGATTCATAGTCCTCCTGGCTACTGAGCCCGACAGCACTAGTCATCTCTGCCTGTGGGTCCTGATACGCTTTCTAGAGCCACAAAGAATATGTCTTCACTTACTTCTGCATGAAACCCTTCAACCATTTAGAAGCTGTTCCGACCTTGTCCTAAGATTTTTCTTTTCCAGGTTAACTCCCCAGTTTCTTCAGCCACTCTCCGAGGAGGTGTTCAGGCCCTCTGGCCACTCTTCAACCTCCTGTGCATTCCCTGTATTTTAAGATGAGTTTCCACAAGCTGAACCTAGAGCTCCAGATGTGGTCTGACTAGAGCGGAATGCACAGGGAATATGCACACACGTGCATGCACACAAAGTCCAGACCCTCTGTTTCTGTTTTCGAGGCCTGGGCTGGGTTAACTTCTTGGCAGCCTTGTCTCAAGGCCCACTCACATTAACTAGTTGAAACAATTGCCATGGTTCTTGTCTCTGACTTCCTGGCAGTGCAAGGCAGAGGTCAAGGTGCTTCCAGAGTGACAATAAGAAACTCTGTGTACTCCCCTCTCCTGTGCCAAGCACTGCACTTGAAGTGTGGCAGATGTTATTTAATTCAGTCTCTATAGCAACTTGATCTTCCTTTTCCAGGTGAGAGCACCGAGGCTCAGTGAGGCTGAATCATCAGCCGAAAGTCAGAGAGAAGCAGTGGGGGCTGGCTTGGAAAGGAGCCCGAGCTCGTCAGATTCCAGAGCCCACGCTTTTTCTATAACACTGTGCTGCCTTGATCAAAGGTGCTGTTTGTTCCATCTGTTGGAAACACAGCCCACCTCAACATTCTGGTTCGAATCAGGAGATTCAAAAATCGTTGGAAAAAGAAGATTGTCCTTCCTTCTTCAAAGGGGGACTCTGAATTTCTGTTAATATTGATATTCTAGTATGAGCCTATCAGCCAACCTTTTTGGAAGATAGTTGTTTTCTAACTATGTGGGGTGTTTCCAGAAGGAGGTGAGGTTAGCACCTCCTACTGACATATTTATTCAAAGAGCATGTCAAGGAGTGTTCCTTAGTGTTTAAAGTTGTCCTGGTTTTAATATACTAGAATTTGTTTGTTACATTTGCCCCAGCTATGCTATTTTTATTTATTTATTTATTTATTTATTCATTCATTCATTCATTCATTCATTTATTTAAAGATTTCATTTATTTATTTTGAGAGAGATGGGAGGGGAACAGAGGGAGAAAGAGAGAGAAACATCTATCTGTGGTTGCCTCTTGCACGCCCCCTACTGGGGACCTGGCTTGCATCTCAGGCATGTGCAGATTCTGACTTCGAATCAAACTGGCAACCTTTGATTTGCAGGCTGGCACTCAATCCACCAAGCCATACCAGCCAGGGCCCAGCTATGCTATTTTTAAAGTATAATGTAATTTTTGTGAGCTTCTTTTTTAATACAAATGATAAATGTTTGTTTTAGAAAATACTGCCATTTTATTATTTTCTTGGAGCTACCGTCTAGCTTGTATTTGTAGAGTACTCCACAGCCCGGGAATGCTTGCACACCTGTGCTCTGTTTACCGTCACAGCCACCGTTATCATCACTGACAGTCGATGAAAATGAGCTCAGGGAGGTGACGTGACTTATCTCAAGATTCAGAGTTACAAAGAAACAGAGCTAGGAGACAACCTGGTTCTGACTCCCACCGCATTGGTCCTGTCTTTTCCCCAGTGTGCCTATTGATTACTAGGGCTTTCGATCACTATTAGTCAGCTCATTTACAAGACGTGTTTTATGACAGTCACTTTGGGAGAAGTTAAGCAAGCACTCAGGTAAAAATGAATAAGCTGCCAACTCTAGTATCCAACCTGACTGATTGACACCAGCAATGGAGGAAACATTACCTTGGGAGGTTTCAGTGGCACTGCCCACATTACATTTGCCCCTAGTTATCACCAGCAAACTTCTCAGAGTCCCTGAGCAACCCTGGCACATGTGTGGCATTGTGGAGGGCACAACCCGGATGTGCCCTAGACAGTGCTGCAACCCCTTTACAGACGAGGAAGGATGGAGCCAGACACCGTGGGGGTACTGCTGCCCAGCACCTCCTCCTATGCACAAAGTCCCATCGCCCTTCCAGCACCTTGCTGACCTCCTTTACTGGTGTCCCTGATACCCCGTGCCCCGGCTCATGCTCACCTCCTGTTTGGCTTGCCATCGAGGCCCCTGCTCCAGCTGGTGGCCTGGCTTCTGCCCTGTGGCCTGGCTCTTTGGCAGGGCTCCTGGATGACCAGACACTTGCATGACTGTTGGTTCCTTTGGCTGGGTTCCCTAATCCCTGCAAGCTCTCTTCCTGGCTTCAGACCCTCAACGGAACCCAGACTCTGCTTCTGGAAACATCCAAACAGTAGCTCTTAGCTCCCTGGTGAGATGTTCTTGACAAAGGCAGACTTTCCTATAATTAGGGAGCTTCGGCCACAGGGCTGTGTGATCTAACGTCACAGCCCCTGGGCTCTGCCAGCTAGCCATCTGCAAGTAGGATGACATATAATTTATCATCCCTATTGGGGACCTTAAAAGTGGAAGGGCATGCTATTAATAATTTCACATGCACAGCAGGATAAACAAGGGCCATTCCTGGCCAATGGGGATATAGTCCAAGTTGTAGTCAGCCTGACTCTCCCCTTAAAACAACATTACACATTACCACAGATGGACTCTGCACCTAGTACCACACCAGGCACTTTTCATTCATGCCTCATTCATTTAGTTCTTATAACAATCCTGTATGTGTAATGTTGCCTTTATTTTGTAGAGGAGGAAACTGAAGTTTGAAAAGGTTAAATAATTTGTTTAAGATTACGTTTAATAAGTAGTGGACCCAAACCTGACTTAAAGCTATTGTTTTCAATCCTCCCTTTGGGTTCTGACCAGTGTAACAATGGAACTAATAAAAATGAAATCTTTGGTGGATAAACAATAGAGAAAGCCCCAAATTAAGCAGGAGTGATACTCCAGAGGAACACTTGTGCTTTGGTGACTTAGAATTTGAAATGCTTTTTCCCACAGGGGAGGAAAGGTCTAAAATGATGGTTAGGCTGCAGGACCAACCAGCAAAAGTCTCTGCAGACTGTAATTTCATTGTGGTCTACTCCTCTGTGTAATATTGAATGGGAATAGGAAGCAGAAACCTTAAGTTTGTATCATAGTTCTTTCACTTCTTGGCTGTGTGACTTGGGGCAAATTACTTAACTTCTCAGAGCTCAGTTTCGACATCAAAATTAAGAAAATGTCTAGCTTCTAAACATTACAAGACTCATAGGAGATAATGTGCATAAAAGTCCTTTAAAAAATTGCACTTGTAATAGTATAGGTACTAACCACCATTGATGATATTGGGAGAAGGCAGCTTAGGTTTCTAAGAACCCCAGCCCTGACCTTCAAGAGTGGAGACAGAAACTCCTCCAGCCAGGTGGGGTGGTGGGCGGGTGCGTAACCGGGCCCAGAAAGGCTGGGAACCTCTGGGGCAATGTGTCCTCCTCAGGTGGATCTGGTGGCGCTGGAAGTGGGGCGGGGGGAGAGGGATATAAGAGGAGAAAGCTGTAGAGGGAAGAGAGCACACAGAGAACAGGGAAAGGCTCAGAGTCATGAATACCTGGGTGTATCAAGAGTGAACGAGAAGGGGAAGTTTGGGGAGTTTGAAGAAGAGGGTGAACCTGGGCCTGGGTCTGGGGTAGAAAGCCACTGAGACTCCCAAGCAAGAACTCTGTTGGGGAGGGCTGGAGGTCCATTATCTTGAGAGCATTATGCAGGACGAATGGGGACAATAGTAGACCACAATCCAAAAGTGTGTTATAACGTTGGTAAAGCAGTTCAGATACAAGCAAATGACATTTTCCTTTGGGTGGTAGTTAGGAATGGAGAAGGAACAAATGCAAAGGATCTTATTAACTCAAATAGGAAAGATGTCAGTTTCCCCTTAAATTGACCTGTAGGTTTAATGCAGTTCCTATCAAAATCCCAGCCAGGTTTTTCTGTAGACAAAGACAAGCTTATCCCAATATTTAGGTGGAAAGACAAAGGCCCTTAAATAGGTAGCGCAGTCTTGACAAAGAAGGAAAAGTTGGGAAGAATCAGCCTACCCAGTATCAGGGCCTGCTATGGCATACAGGCAGTGTGGTGTTGGCAAAGGGACAGACACGTAGTTCAATAGACTGGAATTGAGAACACGGTGATAGCCCACACAAATGCACCCAACTGATTTTTGACAAAGGTGCAAAAGCAATGCCATGTAGAAAGAATAGCCTTTTCAAAAAATGGTGCTGGAACAATTGGATATACACAGGCCAAAAGATGAATCTTGACCTAAGCCTTATCAAAAGTAAACTCAAAATAGATCATGGGCCCTGGCTTGTGTGACTCAGTTGGTTGGAGCATCTTCCCGTATAAACCAAAAGGTCATGTGTTTGATTTCCTGTCAGGGCACATACCTAGGTTGCGCATTTGGTCCCCAGTGGTGACGCCTGAGGGAGGCAACCAAACGATGTTTCTCTCTCTTTCTCCTTCCTTCCCTCCCTGCCCCTCTCTAAAATCGGTAAGCATATCTTTGGGTAAGGATAAAAAAATAGATTGTGGACTTAAATGCAAAATGCGAAACTATAAAACTTTTTGAAAAAAACTTAAAGAAAGTTTCGGGATCTGATACTAGGCAATGAGTTAATTCTAAGGCTTGGCACCAAAAGTATGATTCATAAAAACAAAAATGATGAATTGGACCTCAAAAAAATTAAAACCTTTTTCTCTGCCAAAGACCCTGGTTAAGAAGTAAAAAGACAAGATACAGAGTGGGGAAAGATGTCTGCTAACCACATATCTGACAAAGGACTAGTGTATAGAATGTTCAAAGAACTTTTAAACTTTAGCAGTAAAAACAACTCAATCTGGTTAGGAAATAGGGCAGACACGAGCAGACATTTTACATACAGAGGACATACAGATGGATAAGCACAAGAAAAGATGATCACCATGCTTAGCCACTAGGGAAATGCAAATTAAAACCTCAGTGAGATACATGTCGTGCAGTCATTTCTCCTTTTGCTGAGCCACACATTTATGGCCCGCATGGAGGGTCTGGTCTGTAGAAACGAACAATTAGCAAGCAAAACAGCCTAGTCCACCTCAGCAACCATCTCTTAAGGTGACTTGTTCTCTTCTCATTTTATCATATAAATTAGGTGCTCTAATGATATCCCCCAAATTGGAAATCCACAAAGGTCTCCAGAGGCACTGCCCACACATGCCATATGTAATTCAAGGAGGATTTGGTGACTTTAGGAAGTAATTTGATAGACACTAAAGATACTCCTCTTTAGTGTTTATGAAAATTGGCACCATTTGATGCTATAGCAGTCAAATAGCAACACCTATGTGGACTAGACAGAGCCTGGGTTACTTACAAGCTATGTGATGTGACAAGGGAGCTTTGTTTGAGACTCAGTTTCCTCCTCTGGAAATGAGAATGATAATTCTTACCTTACAGGGTATTGTGAAGATCAAATCAAAACCCATGGATGGGAGGTACCCAGACTTGTTCTCATCATGGGTATGGATATCATTTCTGCACACAAGCCAAGGCTGCCTTCTCTAGGAGGGATTTACGTGACTCTCTTTCTGGAGAACTTTAATTTTGTTAGCCATATGGCCAAGGATATCTGAGACAATCCCATATGTATTATTCTCTGTTTCTCTTCTCTTAAATATGCTAATGCTTGTCCAAGAACGTGTCTCAGTTGAAAAACTCATCGCTGTAGCAACCAGAAATCTGTACGCAAGACATTCCTGCTGCCTCTCAGGGGTCTCCCAATTGTCCTCTCACTTTCTGACACGAGACTTAGGGGTTCTGGGCGCTCCTGAAATGTTGATCTAAGCCATACCGGGCCTCACATAGCACAGCTTGCACCCAGCCTGGTCCCTACCGCTTTTTTAAGATGGTGATTGTTTTACTTTTTCATATTCATTGTCACATATCTTAAAGTCAAGTCACTCTCTCACAGCCTGATATCCTGTGACTCTGTGTGTGTGTGTGTGTGTGTGTGTGTGTGTGTGTGTATAAAACAGAATGTGTACTGTGACTGCATGTGCTTTGAAAAAGCCGTTCTATTCTAGGTCAGCAGCTTCAATTTTCTGTTAATAAGCCCTCATCTTTATCCAGCTCTAGCAGTGCTCTGCTAAAAACAGACTGAGGTCATTCATGTGTAAATGGAAACACACCAAAAAAATTAATACCAAATGTACATCAAGATCAAAAGAAAAATAAATTTCTCAATGGAATACTCAGAGCGGTGCAGAGACTGTTGGTTACTGATGGTTCACATAAAATTGAAGGGCAGAGCATGTTTCGGTAAAATTCTTAAAAAGGCAGGGACCAGCCAGTGGCTACAATTTGAGAATCCCACAAGGATGATTTCCCCAAAAGCCAGTGAATCTTGAATTACACTGGGAATGTGCTCCATGAAAACAGTGTATTAAATGCAAAATATAAACAGGAGCATCAAGATCCATGGAACTTGGGACATTCAATGGAAACATTTTCATTTAAAAACAAATACACAAAGTACTGTAATGACATATTTGACCACAAATTATACTTTGATGAATTTTCAAAAAATATGTAGATACCTCATAACAAGCCATTCTGTTGGTGGGTATCGTCCCATGAGTCTGCAGAAGTAAATGTGGCTCCTCAGTTCTACATACATTCATTTATGCATCCAGTCACACATGCATTCAGGAAAATGCTAGTGAACACCTAGAAGGTGCCAGGGCGAATTCTGAAAAAAGAGCAGAGTAGTAGGCTGGTTAAGAGTAGGATTTGCAGTCAGAGACACTCATCTTAAACACTGACTCCACCACTTGCAAACTGAATGATGTTCAACAAGGGAGTAAACCTCTCTCTGCCCCTCTTTCTCTTCTCTAAAATGAGTGTAGTTATGCTGGGCTTGCAGGGTTGAATGGATTGGTTGAAGTAATATATATGAGATACTTAACCCAATGCCTGGCATGCAATAAATGTGCTAAGGAAAATGGAGGAGCAGGGGAAGGTTGTGTATCAAAAATTGATACTCCCTAAGCTGAAAGATTGCCTGGTCTTGCTTTCTCCTTTTTTAAAAGAGAGCTGCAAAGGTGCCCCCACCCATCCACATACCAATACAATAAAAAATATACTTGGTAGCCAAGGAGAAGGGCCATCAGGAGGTGGGAATATGCAGTCAGGGTTAGATCAAACTCAGGAGAAAAGAAACCCTGATTAGCTGTCAAGACTGGCTTCATCCTGTTCTGCCTCTTCTCTCAGAGACCATGTGGGGAAATAGCTTCCGCTTTTCTCTACAGGGAGGTGTGTTCTTGGATATCTCTAGACATCCAGATGCCTCTGACCCCATGAAGATTCTGGTTCCCTGACACATTCACACTTCTGCTGCCCCACCCCTTTCTTAGTTTCCTCTCCTGCTGCAGGGAGCTGAGTCGTGAGAGGTGTACCATGGTTAAGCCTGGGCTTGGCCAGTAGGGCAAATAAGAGCCAGGGCAAGCTTGTGGTTATGGCTTTGTATGAGGCTTAAGAGAACACTGCTGTGGAGCATCAGGCAGCAAAGAATGAGATATAGACACAGAAATAAAGTTGCCGTGTTTAGCAAATAAAAATACAAGACACTCAAGTAAATTTGAATTGCAGATAAACAGACAAATCATGTTTTGATATATGTTCCTTGCAATACTGAGGACATACTTATACTAAAAATTGTTCGTTGTTTCTCTGAAATTCAAATTTGACTGGGTACTCTGTATTTTCCCTGGCAATTCCACTCAGAAATGGAATTAGGAGAACATCCTCCATTTCCCACTGCTTCTGTCTGAGACCAGACAGGAAGCAGTGTCCAGGACCATCCACCATGGCCTTTCTGCATGTACACCCAACTGCGTGTGGCTAAGCCCATGGCCCAGTGCTCATGAGTAGACATCAAGTCAGAATCTCCATTGCACAGGGCATAGTGCTGTGTGCTAGGAACACAGAGAGGAATAAAACAGTCCCTGACATAGGGACCCACTCATTCTAGGGGGCCAAAGTGCAATGGGACAGTATTTCCAATAAAAATAACAATAGCAATGGTCAATATTTATTGGGAGTTTATTGAGATATTGTTCCAAGCACTTTGCAGATTATTTTATTTAAATCTCACAACTAACTACCCTATGAAGTAGATTTTGTTATTAACTCCAGCTTATAAATAAGGAAACTGAACATTATAAGTAAGGTAACTATATAATTTTTTCCCAAATTGGGGAACATTTTTAAGTGAAAGGGATTACTATTTATAATTATACAGTGAAAACTGGAACTGACCCAGGTTACCAGGACTGTGACATTGACTTATAAGAGGCATGTCCAGGTCTTATGGGTAGGTAGTAAGTGGCAGTGGAAGGATTTGAACCCAGGCAGAACAGCTCCAGAACTTGTCCCCTTAACCAGGAGCATTAGAGGAGGAATTTATTTGTATGAATTCCCTCCCAGCCGACTCAGATCCCTCAAGATGGGGCCTCTAATTTTGCTTTCCATTGTGTCCTTGGCACCTAGCACAAATGCATAGAGTGGGTGCCAAAAAAACCCTAGATGGAGAAATGAATCCGGGAAGCCTTCATGGAGAGAGTGGGACAGGAGCATGGTGTGAGCAATGGAGAAAACTAGGGCAGGGACCCCTTTCTGTTCCTTGATCTGTCTCTCTTCCCAGATGCTTAAGGAAAGGTAAATGAGAGAGGGCCACTAAGTGAGCTAAACAGGTGATACTGAACAAAAATGTTGGGACTTGAATAAGGTAAAGTCTGCACTCAAGGTGAAGTCACGAAGGGCTCTCTCAGCCCTTGCCCACCTGTTTTATGTGAACACCCAGGTGCCCACTGCCTGTGCTGACTGTCTCAGATCCCCTGGATTGAGAATGAGTCATATCACCTAGGTCTTGACCAGTCAAATGCCCTCCACTGGGTTCTCTGGCACGAGGGCTGCTCAGTCCCCTGTACAGAGCTGAGTCCCGGCAAGTCCCTGCTTTCCTCAACCAGCTTATGCCTACTTTCCTCAGTGTTCCCACCGGAGCCCCTAGCCCAAGGCTACTCCTACAGAGCCTGCTACTTTGCTCTCTCCTCAGGGGATTTAAGCCTGGAATAATCCATTGCAGGCCTACACTATCTTTAAACAGGAATCAGGAGTCTTTAAAATAATAAACAAACCCCTCCTCCTTGTTGAGGATCAGCCACCCGCTTTTTTAGAAGAGAAAGCAAATTAGTAGAGGTGGAGGGACAGCCTCTGGCAGCTGACTCTCCAGAAAGATATCATTAAACCCAGCTGACTGCTGCCTGACAGCTGTAGAATGAAGAAGAAAGGGCTCTTCCTGACATTTTTGTTCTACCCACAACTTAACTGCATGTAATTGAACTAACTAAACTGTAAGCTGAGGTCATGGGCAGTGTCTTATAAATATAAAATACTTCTTTGAAGCCCTTGAGTCTGGCACAGTGTTTTACATGTGGAGATCTAATAAACATACTCAATTCACTTTGAATGCTAAGGGTGCACCTAAATTTAAATACCCTACATTACTTCTGACATCAAAGGGTCAGTTAGTCTGGGTCAAAGAGAGGCCTCACAGGCACTTAAACTGTGATCTTCAAAATTGGGAAGAAAAGAAATGCTAATCAATTTCAACACTCCTGTCCCCTCCCCTCGGTCTTCCACCAACTACAAGGCTTTACCACTGTGGAGCTGATGACCTTGGATAAGTCCCCAAACTTCCTGCAGCCTCAATTTTTTGACACTGAATCAAGGTTTAACAGGTGATCTGAAAGTCCCTTCCATCTCTGACATTCCAAAATTCCAGAATTCTGGTTGACCAACCAATGGAGAGTAGGAATAGAGTATGGAGTAGATATTTGGGGGTGAGAATGAGGTGGCTGGGAAGGAGAAAATAAACACAAAATTGGAAAGGGAAAAGGCACTGGAGACAAAGGTGTACTTTGCGTCTAATCTGGTTCTTGCTAAGACAAGTCATCTTGCCACGTCCTACATGGGGCCCAGGCGATGCCCACACATCTGGCCCAGCCTTCCCTTTCACACATTTGTCCATGTGTGCGCACATTTGTGCCAGGTGCTGTTGGAGGCACAGGAGAGTTACGTGCCTACAAGCTAACATCATGGGCAGCATCTTAAAAGTTGAGTAAGATAGACAGCTCCACATGGAGTTTATGGGATAGAAAAAAAACATGTTTTAAAACACAAAAACCAAAACCACTCAAATAAGTATGAATTATGTACCGATTACTCTGAAACTATATAACAAGTACTTCCTCCTTTTGGGGGTGAGGGATGGCTTCCCAGAGGAAGTGACTGGAGGTGAATCACACAGTGCCTGGATTTTTCCCAGAAGGTGTCTTTGCCCCTAATTTCTCCTTACTATAACTGACCCTGGAAGACCAATTTCTCCTTACTATAACTGACCTTGGAAGACCTTTGAAAATACTGATTTCTTGCTATCGTTTCCTTCATGGAAACTTTGCAGTGGCCTCCTTGTGTGTAAGCTTGAGTAGAGACTCAGTCTTCATTCAGAGCCTCATCTAGACTGTTGCTCATAGGATGGACTGTTGGCCTCTGGTGTCCAGAGCTCCCCAGGTGCATCCCTGACCCCCTTCCATGTACCCAAGAAGAGAGATCAGGACCTGAGCCTTACCATTTTTACCATTTAAAAGCTGCCCATTCCTGCCTTGGCTGAGTGGCTTGATTGGTTGGAGCATTGTGCTGTGCACCAGAAGGTTGCAGTTTTGATTCCCAGTCAGGACACATACCTAAGATGGGGTTCACAACTTAACTCAAGGCACATAGTGGAGGCATGTAATTGATGTTTCTTTCTCACATCAATGTCTCTCTCTCTGTCTCTCTTCTCACCTCTCTCTCCCTTCCTTTATCACTCTGTAATCAGTAAAAACAAATCCTTGGGTGAGGATTAAAAAAAAAAAGATGCCCATTCCTGCCCTACCCTTGGATTAGATCTGCCAATATTTTCTTTTCTTTTTTAATTTTTCAATTACAGTTTACATTCAAAATTATTTTGTATTAGTTTCAGGTGTATGGCATAGTGGTAGACTGTCCTATATACTTTACAGACTGTTCCCCTGATACTTGTAGCACCCAACTGGCATCATATTACTGCTGAAATTTTCTATTGCAAACAGCAGGAAATGCCAATTCTGAAGCTGTTTAGGAAAGGGTGAGGGGAATAAAAGTTAGGAATTAAAGAGATTTGTTAGATACTAGATTCTCTAACTGTAGGACTGTCAGTGGTAAACAAGCATGTTACTTACTAGTTGTATACATCCTTTATATAGTATTTATGAGCTCCTCCTCGTCTAAAGAGGTGCTCAGGAATTTGACCATAATCCTTTGTGCCATCTCTGTCACTGAGCCTTAATCCTAAATGTATCTGCTGAAAACTACTTCTACAGACAGCGCTGTGTGCGAGATGAGGAGTGAGCAGCTTCCAGTAATTACGATAGATACCTGTGAATGAATGCTGGTTCCTTGTAGTAGTCATTTCAGAGAATACTAAATACTTTTTGAGCTGCAAAGCCTCAGGATAAAAGCTTGAATATTATCATCCCTTGTGGGTGGTGAGGAGTGTTAGTCCCAGAAATACACTACATTATATCCCACAACTGTGTTCCCTGGACCACACAACAGAAATCCATAAAAATTAGAATGTCTTATTAATAATTCGCATCCTAAAATAGTGCCTGAAATTCTCAACAACAGAGCAGAGTTTTGTGTCCTGTTTTTTTGGCAACTTATCCTGTTTGAGGTTACAGGGAAGGCTGTAGAGAGGACTTCTCAGATGGGTTCTGAAAGATCGAGGAACAGGGTGGGGGGCAAGGACATTTCCATCAGAAGAAGGAGAGTGCAAAGGCCAGAGGGGTGTTCTTCAGGGAACCGTGGGGAGTTTGGTGGGACTACAGAGGTAGTGTTGGGGGAGGGGCCCAAAGGACCCAGCCTGCTGTGCTGTGGACCGTGTCTTCACTAGAGACAAACACAGTTACATCTGTGTTTTTTGAAAGCTCCTTTGGCAGCCATCAGGGAGATTGACTGAGGAGACTCCCAGTCCTAAATGTCCCAACAGTGTCACTGCTTTGCCACCTTCCCAACTCCTTCATGTTTGATTCCTCCATGAGCTCCTCCCAAATTCTTTCAATAACATTTTAGAGAGGATCGCTTTCAGAGTTTCAGAGTTAGCCCCAGAATTTACAGGGAAATCTGGGGTCTGCACTTAAGCTCTTGAGAGCCTTCGTTGCCCTCCAATGTATGAGGACCTGCAGAAGGCTGGTCTCCAGACAGGCCTGCCTGCCTCAATTCCAACTGTGAATATGGTCGTCTCATTAAGTCCTGGGTCCCACTGATGCATTCTGTGGATATAGATGCATAGTTGTGATGCATGAACACCAGAGCGGTCTCAAGTGCTAACGGAGGGGATGAGATTTGGTGATTTTTTTTCTTTTGCTCGTCTGTATTTTAAAAATTTTCTACTTGCAGTACTTATGTAATTAGGAAAAAAGTTAAATAAACCCACGTTAATGAGCACCCAGTATTTGCAAGCACTGAACAAACTCCTGGAAGAAATGAGTTGCCCCAAAAGGGTTACATACAGCAGGGAAGTGCCGTTGTTTTCAGCAGGAAAGAGAGGCCTTGTAACAACAGGAAGCACTGGGAGGCCACGGTACCCAGGCTTCCAAGCAAAGCGGTCTGGAAACAATGGCTGCCTGTGGCTTGGGAATATTGGGCAGGAAATGAAAGGATGCTGGGTGGGGGGGTGCCGGGAGTTGCTGATAAGCACTACCTGGCCCTTCTTCACATAGACCTAGTGGGCCACTGTTGGGTGTTTTTTCTAAATGGTCCTCATCTTTCATCAGCAAAATTGATTTTAAAAAAAGCACAGAAATGAAAAAGAACCTATGGTGCCTTAGGTCTGGAAACCATTAGGAAGCTGAGCCTCCTGGGAAAGCAAAGGTACAATAAGCAAGAGGAGGTAGTTCTAGCTGTTAGGGCATAGTCACATCAGTCAGGGACCTTCAAATGAACTTGGCCCCATTTAAAGCTAAGTCCCTGGAGGACTCCAGCCTCCATAAAAAAAAAAAAAGCATTGGGGTTAACCGGAGTCCAGCCATACCAACGGATACGTATAAACTTTCTGAAGTGGAAGCTTCTATTTATTTAACACATATTTTCACTCAGATGGCTGGGGCGACTTGGGAAGTCATTAACAGTCCAAGTGAGAAAAACAAAACTAACAAACTGAAAAATAATGCTAATGTTTTGCTCCAGAAAACCTAGATATATAAAACCAGAACCAGTAGGAGTGAGGACCTGAACATTGCAAGAAGAAGTCAGATCTGCTCTCCAAATTTCTAGCCCAGCTTCTCTTCCCCAGTTTCATCCAGGAAGTCCAGAGGTCATCGGATGTTAGATCTGAAGAAACCTTAACAATCGTCTAGACCCAGAACCTGCTCCTAGGTCAGAGTGAACTCTGAGGCTGGGAGTGGGCTAATTTTTGCTGGAGGACACACAGGTGGTTCGTGTTGCTTTAACTGATATGTACAGAGCACCTCTGCCTGTGAGATGCCTGGGGCAACATGAAGAGAGCAGTTATGCTCCTTGGAGGTCTGAAATGTAGTACCTGGAGGTTAGGACTAGAGCCCACGTTTCTGTATTTTTTGTCTTAAGTCCTTCTCCCTCATTAGGTTGCCCTTAGACATGAAATCACTTCTGCTTTCTTCTGCTTTCTGGTCTTCCCCAGGCCTGGTATGTGCCTGTTTCCCTAGTGTGGAGGTTTTGCTTATAAAATGTACTGAGAAGTGCATGAACTTGAGATTCAGACAGACTTGTAATCACGCCCAAGCTTTGCCGTTAGCTGTCTCGTCATTAACAAGTCATCCAACCACACCAAATCTTAGTTTTTCATCTACAAAATAGGAATAGTAATTCCTACATATCAGAGTTGTGAGAGTTAAATGAAGTAATGATTGTTACTCATGGGATATCACACAGCACATGGTTAGTGCATCCCATGATCACCCACTAGGTGTGCAAAAAAAAAAAATGTAGGTGGCCTGGATGCCTCAGACAAGGGAAAAACTTACATTGTCCTCATTCTTAAGATGACTGATGTTAGTGAAGCATATAATTCAAGAAGCAGGTTTATTTTCCTTATCGGACTCTCATTAACCCACTCAGCCCCTGTGCCTTCTCCTACAGCACCCTCTGTAGAGGCGTATGTGGCCATCCTCTATCCATCACCAAGCAAGGGCCTCCATCCATGCCATCCCAAGTAGCAGGTGGTGAGAAAGAGAGGGACTGCTAGTCCAGGAAATAAAGTCTTGATCCGATGGTGCAAGCTGACTGTGGTCTTTATACAGTTAAATTGAGGATTTAAACGATTTGTTGCCAAAGGAAGGATATTGCTGCTCACAATCGGGGCCTGGGAGTGTGCAGGGCATGACTGGAGGGTCTTCCCATCACCTGTGAGCAGCCTCCTGGGGTGAGTGATGTCTGCCCTGCAAATCCCTAGAGAGCAAAGTCAGACAGTAGGAAGGATGCCCCCCCCAAAAAAAGGGGAGGTTTGCACATTGATGCAAAGCCCAGCAGCCTACATTTCCAGCAACAGGACAAAATCCTTCTGCGTGGTTCCTGTATACAAGGTGAACAGGGCCAGCTCTAAGCCCAAGGTCTCGTGGGGACTCCTGGGAGATTTGTTTTCTAAGTGAAGTTTCATCACATCTCACCCTTTTTCTCTATTCTGCACCACCCTTCCTCGAGGCCGCAGTCCCCACCCTCTCAGAAGCCCCTGTGACAGTCCTTCCTTGGCTGTTTCCACTTGCTCTTTAGCTCGCTAATGATGTGTGGTCCCACATATTTCCACCCCCAACCAGCCTCTTATTTCAGAGTCAGAAAGACACTACCTTTCTTAAAGAAATTTCAGGCAACAACAAGAAAAGAGTGAGCCTTCTCACCTCCTTTTCATCCTTCACGAAGCGTAAGAGGTCCTCTCCACTGACCCTAAAGGAGTACCTTATTTTTTCTTTTTGGAGTGATGTTTATGGTAAGTCTTTTCCCTCATATTGTCCCCTCTTCCCCACCCACCTTTCTCAAAGGACTACTCCATTAAAAGAAAGAACTCCAGGATTAGCCCTGATGAGGCAGCGGAAGCTCTAGTTTTAGAGCTGCCTGGATTAGACATTATTCTACAGGCAATGGGGAGCCACTGAATGTTTTGGAGTAGGAGAGCTTCATCATCAAGGCAGTTTGGGAAGGATTTGTCTGGCAGTAGGGATCAAGATAAAGCAAAGTCTTCCCAGGCCATCAATAAAAACTCCCCTAATTTACCTGAACAAATGCTTCTCTTCCCCAGACTGGTCTAGTTAGCATTCCTAGAATTCACCACATTATTTCTTGCTTTCTCTCTTGTTTATACCATCCCCTGCTTTGCTCCCACCAGAAAGTGGATGATCTTTACGAGGTGCTTTATTATATGGCAGGTGCTTAACCAAGAGTTCTGCATGTATTGTAGTATGGATTGCATTTCACTGGATCACATCATATCACATCCTAGTGTCTCAAATCACACTGCGAACCCTTGTCAGAGTTCCTATCTGTCACCTTGATTTGTCCTTTTCCCCACTTATCTCACAATGCTGTGAGCCCCTCAGGGTGGGGGTCCTGTCTCAGCACTTTCTACCACAGTCCCCTTGTACAGTTGGTTCTCAATAAATGCACATAATTTCCTGTTCTTGTCCAACATCTAAGAGCCTTGCCTGACTTTCCCCACCATATGTAATCTTCTTGGAAGAACTATCACATTTTTAGTGCCTCTCTAGGGAGCTTTAAGTATTTTGCTTGATATTTTCGTACTGACCACCACTGAACTTCAGTTTCTTCCTTTATAAAGAAGGGATAATACTTCCCTCATAAGGTGATTGTGAGCATCACATTAGGTACAAATCATGGATGACAGTGTAGCACTCAGGGACCAGCACACAGGAGGTGCACAGTCATTGTCCATTCCCTTCTTGGCTTTTTGAGGACAAAGATCTTATTCCCCTTTTTGTTCCTTGGGCTACATAGTTCCTTAATACATCTGCTTTGGTAGAAGGAGAATCTTTGTCATTGGGAAGAAGGGCGGGTATTGATAGCAGGGACCTAAGGGCCCATCTGAGATAAGTCAGGGTATGGACAAGAGTGGGCACCTGGCCACTTCCACAGGAAACAGCTGATGGACTTGGCATCTGAGACCCTGAAAGTGAGGAGGGCAGGGGACTCCAGGATGCACTTTACCATCAGGAGCCTCACCCAGCAGCAAAGCAGAGGCTAGTCCTTGGCCACGCCAGACCAGCAGGTTAGGCAAAACTTGTATTTAACAAGGAGTAATTACCTCAACAGAGTCATTGAAAAGGACCTCGACAAACTTTTAGAAATTGGCTATCTCACTTCAGAAAGTCCTCCAGCTTTTTAATAAAACTCGTTTTTCAAAAACCTATTTCTTTCTTTAAAAGTCATTTGTACCACATTTTCTTTACAAAAAAAATTAGAAAAGCAGAAGTCATTTGTTTTCTAACACCTAGAGGTAACTACTATTAACATTTCACTGGATGTCATTTTTTTTATCATTTAAGATATTGGAAAGGGTAGAGTAAAACAGAGACAGTCACTCTGTACTCTTTATATCTGTATATCTTTTTGACTTTTTAATCTTTTAAAATTTTTTCCTAGTTTTCTTGAGGTATAATTGACATGCATCACTGTGTAAGTTTAAGGTATACAGAATAATGGTTTGACTTACATGTTTTAAGTGATTACCACAATAATTTTAGTTCATATCCATCACCTCATATTGATACAATAAAAAGAGGAGGCAAAATAATAAAAAAAATCTTTTTTCCCTGAGATGAAAACTCATAGGATTAACAACTTTCATATATATCATACAGTGGTTTGAACTATCATTAACATGCTGTACATTAATCCCTAGTACTTATTTATCTTGTATCTGGAACATGTACCTTTTGCTCACCTTTCTGCAATTCTCCCTCCTCTTCCCCCTTCCTCTGGTCACCACAAAACCACAAGTCTGATCTCTTTTTGTTTGAGCTTAGGTTTTGTTTGTTTGTTTTTTGTAGATTCCACATATATGTGAGATCATATGGTATTTGTCTTTCTCTGTCTGACTTAGTTTACTTAGCATAATGCTGTCAAGGTCCATCCATGTCACAAATGGCAGAATATTCTTATTTTTTAACAGTATGTGTGTGTGTGTGTGTGTATATAACAACTTCTTCATCCACCCACCTGTCAATGGACACTTAGGTTGTTTCCAGGTTTGGCTGCTGTAAAAATGCTGCTATGAACAGAGCAGGGGGTGGCGCGGGGGGATCCATGCAGATACCTTTTTGAGTTAGTGTTTTTATTTCTTTTGGATATATTCCCAGAAGTGGAAATGCTGGATCATATGGTAGTTCTATTTTTAATTTTTGAGGATCCTCCACACCATTTTGCGCAGGGCTGCACCAGTTTACAATCCCACCAGCAGTGCTCGGAGAGCTTCCTTTTCTCCACATCCTCTCCAGCAATTGTTCTGACAGGCCTGAGATGATGCGGTTTTGATCCCCTGAGCTACTGTGATGTGAGCAGCTTTTCATGTACCTGTTGGCCTTTCCTATTTCTTTTCTGCCTATTTTTAAAGAGGATTGTTTGTTTTTCTGCTATTGTGTTGTATGCATTCTTTATGTATTTTGGATATCGACCCCTTATCAGATATGTGATTTGCATTTTTTCCCATTCTATAGGTAATCTTCTCACTTTGAGAAGTTTTGTTGAGTGTTTCCTTTGCTGGGCAGAAGCTCTTTTAGATTGATGGAGCCCCACTTTATTTTTTATATTGCTGCTTGTGCTTTAGGCACCACATCCAAACATCCTGACGAAGACCCACGTCCAAGAGCTCTTCCCCCAGGGCTTCTTCTAGGAGTTTCATGGTTTCAGGTTTTATGTTTAAGTCTTTAATCTATTTTGAGTTAATTTTTCTAAGTGGTGTAAGAAAAAGGTCTAGTCTCACTCTTTGACGTATGAATATCCAATATTTTGAGCACTCTTTATTGAAGCGACTGCCTTTTTTCCATTGAGTTTTCTTGACTCCCTTGTCAAATATTAGTTGATTTTATATAGATGGGTTTATTTCTAGGCTCTCAATTCTGTTCCATTGATCTATTTGCCTGTTTTTATGCCAGTACCATACTGTTTTGATTACTATAACTCCCTAGTATAGTTTGAAAACAGGAAGTATTTTTCACTTTTTAATCAACATATATTGCTTTTGTAACTTATTAAAAAGGAATCTAAAAGTAGATATTAACCACTAGATGTTAAACACTCAAAAGCCATCACCCCCATAAGGCAGGGCCTGCAATGGTGGAATTGCAGGCATTTGAGTAGTCAAGGGCCAGGCAACAACTGGTTCTCCTCAAATGGTGTCTCCTTATTTGGCCACCAGCTCATGGGAACTGCCCTCCTGATGGAGAAGGTTTGAGTCAGGTAGGTTAGCTTGGCACTTTTTCTATTGCTCCTCAGTTGTGGTACCATGAAAAAAACACATGGGCTTTGGAGTCAGACAAACCTGGGTTTGGATCCCAACACTGGCACTTACTGTGTGATGTTGGGTAACTTAACCTAACGTCTCTGAGAATCAGCTTTCACATTTTCAAAACGGAGAATTTTACTTGTTTCCTAAATTTACTATGATTATGGAATGGAGAATACTGTTAAAAAAAAAAGGACCTAATGCAGTACTGACACATAAGTGTTTTCTTCTTTGAGGGACCCAGATAACAGTGAAAACCCATCTGGAGAAAAATGACCAGTCTCCTGTTCAGCAACACACTTCCAGTGCTTGGGTTTAAGGCTATTCTAGATAAATGGGTACAGAACTGTCCTCAGTGTCCCCAGGGATCTCACAAGTTAGTAATGGAGACGACATAGGTACAGGCAACACCTGGGACCTCGTGCTGGATCAGAAGAGGCTTGCAATAAATATTGTTGAATTGAAGCTTTTGTGAAAAAATTTTAGAAAATGTGGTAATGTTCCTATTGTTCAAAATTCAAAGGTAAAAAGGATATACAGTGAGAATATACAATCTTCCTTATTACTTATAGCCCTGGCCCTAGCCTCCCAGTTCCTTTTCCTGTAGGCAACTAAAGTTATCCCTTCCTATAGGGATACAACTAAAGTTATATCCTTCCACAGATATTTAACACATATGCAAGTGAGTTGTTTATCTAATCTTTTATTCTCTCTTTTAAAAAAAGATGCTAGCATAACGTTATGTTGGTCTTCACCTTGTTCTTTCGCTTAATAATATATCTTGGAGACCATCCTTTATCAGTTCAGGAAAGTTTCCTTATTCCTTTTAATGATCATGTAGTGTTCCACTGTGTGGCTGTTCCATTGTTTATATAAGCAGCTTCCTATTGGTGGACAGTCTTGCGCTGTTACAAAAATTGCTGCAATGAATAGTCTTGTTCATATAAAAATGTTCTGTAACTAGGGTGATGAAAGTGTTCTGAAATGGGATGGTTGCTTAACTGTAAATATGTATACTAAAAACCACTTAATTGTGTACTTTAAAAGGCTGAAATTTATAGCATTTGAATTATATCTCATTTTTTAACTAAAGATTTAAAAAAAGAAAAGATATCTCATTGTGGTTTTAATTTGCATCTCTCTGATAACTAGCGATACTGAGCATCTTTTCATGTGTCTCTGGATATTCTGTATATCCTCCTTGGTGAAGTGTTTATTCAAGTCCTTTGCCCATTTTTTGATTGGGTTGCTTGTCTTCTTAGAGTGGAGACGTGTAAGTTCTTTATATATTTTGGAGATTAAAACCTTGTCTGAGATATCATTGGTGAATATGTTTTCCCATACAGTTGGTTCTCTTTTTATTTTAATACTGTTTTCTTTAGCCATGCAGAAGCTTTTTATTTTGATGAGATCCCATTTGTTTATTCTTTAACAAAACAACAAACAACAAGTGCTGGAGAGGTTGTGGAGAAAAAGGGACCCTAGTACACTGTTGGTGGGATTGCAGACCTTTAAGATCACTATGGAAAACAGTATGGAACTTCCTCAGAAAACTAAAAATGCATCTGCCTTTTGACCCAGCAATTCCACTGTTGGGACTATATCCTAAGAACCCTGTAACTCCATTCTAAAAGAACTTATGCACCCCAATGTTCATAGCAGCACAATTTACAATAGCTAAGTGCTGGAAACAACCTAGGTGCCCATCAGTAAATGAATGGATCAAAAAACTATGGTACATTTACACAATGGAATTCTAT